>OZ023068.1:31310506-32510506 GCA_963992785.1 Tenthredo livida
TCGTAACTTTCAAATTCAATAACTTTAACAATAATACATACGGGCAAAAATATGAAATATCGAATAGTTTAAAGAACCTATTTAATCCGAACAAAGACTCGGTCAAAAAACCCTACTTTGCCTATATTTTATCTGACTCTTCAATTAAATTCGCCTCGCGCTATCATATTCTCGCAAGCACTCGTCGCTGACAGAGCAATAAGTACAAAAAGTTGTATTTTTTACTGAATTACAGTTTTCAATATTTGTTCTTTAATTTATTTATTTATTTACTTTTTTTTGGTTTTATTTTCTCGTTTTTTTTTTCATTTTTTTTCTTCTTCTTCTTCTTCTTCTCTAGTTTCATCATTATTTTTATCGACTATATCTGTCTATTAATAAGATCATATATAAGTGTTCGATTTATAATGAAAGTCGGAAGTTTTCGAGATACCGCGGCTTCCCTTATATACGTTTCGCGCGAATCCGAAGAACGTCTGCGAAAGTCAAAGCCTTAATATTTTTTTTTTTCTTTCCTCTTTTCTTTTCTGTTTTTTTTTTCTACCCCATTACGAATCTCGAAAATTATCGACTTCTCATAGGCTATATAAGTCTAGGATTATTACCGCGCATTTTTTTTTTTTATTAGGTAAATGCAAACCACTGTCATATATATGGATGGAACATTTGCAAGTTGATATAATAAGTATAATGTATTAATTTACTATTATAAGAATACAATTCGGACTTACGGAATCGAATCGTATCTATTTTTTTTTTTTGGTTTTTTCGTTTTTTTTCTTCATTTTTTTCGTTTCATTTTATATTTTTCTCAATAAATGAAATCTAGAACTATAGAACTAGTACATTACCGATGATTATATAGGTATTAATATTATCGGTCTAATAATTTATTATTATTATTATTATTATTATTATTATTATTATTATTATTATTACATCCGAGGCCGTAAGTCCGAAATGTCGATATAAGGATTTGATTTTGAATTGTTATTCATTTTTCAGTACTGTCAGCCAGTTATACCTATATAATAACATATAGGACGCATAGTTCGTCAATGTGTTATTTAGACCTTTTTAGTCATCGGTCTCTCTTCATTTGTATATATATATATATATGTATATATATATATATATATAGTTATATAGTATGTGGTAAATCTGTTGATTATCACTCTAAATAAGACGTATAATATTATATAGGTAACATTATTTCTTGGTGTAAATATAACCATTTATGTATGTATAATGTATATGTATAGACATTTACGACAATACTCATTAAATACATATAGATGTTTTTTTTTTTCTTCGCACGATATAATGTTGGTCTAACAATATTTTTTAGTTTATATATTTATTTATTTTTTTGGTTTTTTTTTTTCATTTTCTTTCTTATTTTTGTATTTCTTTAACAATATTAGGGCTTAGTTCAGGTAACTTTTAAACGTTTATTAATATATTACTAAAAGTGCTCTTAAAAAGCAGTATATAGCTGTGTCTGATCTTCGATATAAAGATTTTGTTTTATTTTTCTTATCTTTTTTTTTTTTTTTCTTATTTATTTCGCTACGGGGCGAAATAAAATTTGTTGTTGGTTTTTGTTTTTGTTTTGTTTTTGTTTTTCGTTCTTGTTTTTCTGCTGTTTTAAGAATACTCCACTACACTCGCATATCCGGGAATTTGAAAATCCTATATCTTGATTACGATCTAATATACAGAATTTCAGCCCCGTGGCCCAGAGATAAGTTTACATAAGCGCGAATATCGTATACAACAAGTCAACTTGACTAAATTTGCTAAACAGTTTTTTTCTTTCTTTTTTCATGGACATAATAATATGTTCTCGGTCCAGCGTATAGCGTCTAAAAACGTTATAATATATATATACGTTTATCAATTTGTCTTTTTTTCTAATATAGATATTAATATCTGCTTTTAATTATAACTCGAATAACAATTAGATATAAGCATTCTATCACGTAGTACAGCTTCTTCTATTCATCAGCTACTCGCATTATAAATATAATTAATTCGGATGATTCTTTACCTTTTTTTGTTTTCTGAATACTTCAGTCCGGGCCACGAAGCGAAATTACTGACCTAGAGTCAGCTTTTTTTTTGTTTTTGTTTTATTTTTTGTCCATTTCGCTTTGATTCAGTTTAGTTTAGTTGCTTTTTTTTTCGCATTTTTTTCTTTTCATTCATTTTGGTTCACTAGTCTAGGCTCAGTTTGCGACATTCAGGGAAAGGGGTGCCTAGAACTCGACTATTACGGCCGAGCATGCTGCCAAGCCCTAGAATTCGAGGCGATAGGCACTGCAGCTAGTCTCATGATCCTGGAGGTTGATAGTACACCGGGAAGCTGACGGTGATAAATCAATGTGATTTGCTGCAAGCGCTTCCTCGTTGTCAGCGACCCAGTAGCCAAGGGTGTCCGTGTCGTAAGTTGGGATCATGGTCACTTCTAAAAGCGTAATTTCGATTTCAAAGATCTATCCCTAATCATTCATCATAGCTAAAGAATGTACGATCCGAAAAGTTCCAACGAGAATATGAACTAGTATATATGCATAAAATCGTGCCGCGTTTACTTACCCAAATTTTTATCCTCCCAAGTCTTCTTCGCTTCAAGAAGAGCGTCGTAGACTTCACGGCTGGGTTCAGTGCCACTGAAGACGTAATACCTGGCCCTGATTCGTTTGAAGAATTCCAGAGAACTGTAGTATGAATTTCCATGATGAGGAACGTAAGTTAGGTCCATGTATACCGGTTGAATTTTATTTTTCGAGTCTTTGGTCTTCTTGTCGTTCTTGCTAGGACTCTCAGATCGTTTCTTGTTCTTGTTATTCTCAGAGACGACTTTCTTCGGCTGCTTTCTTTCCTTTTTAGGGGTTCCTGGGGCTCCCTTATTCGAGATTTCGTTCGTAGGAGCAGGCGCTGGTGCAGGTGAAGGAAGCCTCAAGGGTTCACCCCAGTTGTTGATCACATCAAAGTTCAAGCTTTCGGGACTCAATTCCTCGGAGCTAGTGGACGGTACTGGTCGTTGAAGATTGAACTTCCTGGGTGGTTTTGGCGATGGAAGGAATAGGGGCTTTCCCCAGCCCTCCAAAGGATCTTTACCAGATTTTACACCCTCTTCAGGTTCTTTTTCCGCGCTAAACGACGCGGCCATTGGATCGCTCTTCTTTTTATCACCAGTCTTCTTGTCAACAGTAATTGTCGACGTCGTAACAACGCTCTCCCTGGCATTACCGTTTGTATAAGCTGACGAAGATGAGCCGTTAGAATATTGATGCAAGACAAGATCTTCGCCCCGTTTCTCCCTGTGCTCCATCATGGCTCTGTCGAAATCTAGGTCTCCGTCATCCACGTATTTCTTGGTTTCCACTTTGTAGTCGTAGCCACTCGCGTACTCCTTCTCAACGGAGAATCTCTTCATCGAATGTTCGCCCTGGATCGGGATCGGATCACTGTTCTTCGCCGACATGTAAGACGATTTTGTTGCTGATGTGGTAGCTGGATCAGTTGGTAGTTCCCCGTAGAAACTTCCGGTCATTGTAGCACTGGGGACGTCTACATGCTTGTGCGAATCCTTGTCGAAAGGTAATTCGTAGCGTGGTTGCTGAGGCGAGTAACCAAACTGAGATGTTGCACTCAAAGGAGAGCTGGGTGGTTCATCATCAGAGTAAGTGTGCCTTTCCTCACTGCTTCCCCAAACGTGAGTTGCGGCGCGACTGTGTCCACTGCTGATGTCGCTGCGTGGGCTAATTGGACCTGCATCTTTGTCGCTCATTACGTCCGAGCCGGGGCTAGATCCCCTCTTCAGTTCGGAGGCTCTGATGTTGCCAATAACGCTGCTGATCGCAGTTTCCGCTGCATCTTTGCTCGGTAATTTATCGTCCCGCTTAATGTCGGTCTTCTCTTCTAGAATCACCGTCTGTCCTTGTTCGTCTGTGCTCTCTGTGACCTCCTTCGTAACTGTTATGATCTCTCCGTCATCCGACATCGTTCTTGTCGTAGTTATTATGGTTCTGATAACTTCGCCGGATCGGAAACCTTCAGGAGTTGCCGTCCGGGATCTCCCTTCGGACTTTCTATCAGGCGTAGATCTTCCCGACATAATCCTGCCTGGGACCGATGCTGAGTCTCGAATTAATGGCGAGACGGGAATGTCTGGTGTTGATTTTCCGGTCGATCCACTCGGGACTATGTCCTTTTGTAGCAACATGTCGGGCGATGATTTTCCAGAGTGGGTCTTATCCTCGGAAATAATATCCTTTACCAAACTCGACGAGGGAATTTCCGGCGCCGATTTCTCAGCTGGAATTTTCTCTGTAACAATTTTGCCAGATGAGTCCTTGGAGGGTTCAGCTATTGGCTTCTCGGTCTTTGGAGATATTTGTTTCTTATCATCATCTTTATGGTCCGGCGTCGATTTTCCAGAGTCGATGAAAGTCTTGACGTCTGGTGTCGAAGTACCCGAACTAGAAGTAACTGTGGTAACGGTCCTCTTCATGATTTCCTCGGTTACAAGACCGTCCGGAGTTTCGCTGACGAATCTCTCCTCGCTAGTCTTAACGTCAGGTGTAGATTTCGCAGTCTTGTCGCTGGACGAAGAGTCGATCAGCTTCTCAAGCAAATCTTCACCATCCAACTTATCGCTGCTCTCTTTGACGTCCTTTGTCGTAACACTCTCCCCATCGGGTCCTGTGACTGTGGTCACGGTCGTTACGATTCGCTTCACTTCGGATGTCTTCAAAATTTCAGGTGTTCCCTCTCGGCTGATGATTCTGGTGATATATTCGGGACCAGCATCAGACGAGATCGTCTTCGTCGTTCTTTTGATGGTCTCTGAGATCTCCGGAGTGCCTTCGCGAGAAATGATGCGAGTAATTAGTTCCGGCTTTTCAATATCAGAAGTTATGGTCGTGGTTGTTGTCTTTGTCACTGTCTCCGTAGAAGGACTTGCTTCGGAAACTATGGTTCTGGTTGTCCTAGTCGTTATTGTTTCAGTAACCTCTGGGGTACCTTCACGACTGATTATCCGCTTCACGACATCCGGTGGAGCTTCTGACGATTTCACGGTCTTGGTCTCAGATGTTTCAGGGACTTCTTCTGATGAGACAGTTGTCTTTTGTGCCGGATGATCCGAATCGTCTTGATCAACTACCTTGGAAGTCTTGGTACTAATTACAACTTCTTCATCATCGGGAACAATTATTTCTCGTCTTATAACCTTTGTGATTATTTCTGGCTCGCTTTCTTCAACTTCGGTTACATGTCTGATCGTTCTTGTGATTACTTCTATTTCCGACGGTTCATGCTCCACGATCTCACGCTTTATAGTTTTGGTGATTACTTCAGGTTCTGATTCTGTCTCAGTAGTTGTCACTGTGGTAAACGTCTTTGAGGTCGTGGTCTCATCTCCAGGATCAACAACCTCTCGCCTTATCACTTTCGTAATAATTTCTGGCTCCCCTTCCTCGATTTCGGTAACATATCTGATTGTTCTTGTGATTGTTTCAGTTTCTGAAGGTTCGTGGGACTCGACTTCACGCCTAATAACTTTGGTGAATATTTCTGGTTCTGATTCAACCTCAATTGTCTTTATTACTGTAACTGAAGGAGTAGAAGATGTGGCTTCATCTTCAGGTTCAAATACTTCTCGCTTTACCACCTTGGTGATAATTTCAGGCTCACCTTCTTCAACCTCAGTAACATGCCGAACGGTTCTGGTGATAACTTCCGTTTCTGAAGGTTCAAATACTTCTCGTTTTATTACCTTGGTGATAATTTCCGGCTCGCTTTCTTCGATCTCAGTGACATGCTTAATGATCTTCGTGACCACTTCAGTTTTCTCAGTTTCATGCTCCTCAATTTCACCCTGAATTACTTCTGGCTCTGATTCAACTTCGTCTGCCTTTGTTACCGTAGTTGAAGTACTTGAAACTATGGTTCCATCTTCAGCAGCAATCGACTCTCGCTTTATTACCTTAGTAATAATTTCCGGCTCCATTTCTTCGACCTCAGTAACGTGTTTAATAGTTTTAGTAATTACCTCGATCTCCGAAGGTTCATGGTATTCAACTTCACGCTTAATAACTTTCGTGATTATTTCTGGTTCTGATTCAACTTCAATTGTTTTAATTATTTTAGTCACAGTGCTAGAAGATGTTGTTACATCATCAGGAGCAAACGACTCTCGCTTTATTACCTTCGTGGTTATTTCGGGCTCACCTTCTTCGATCTCTGTAACATGCCTGATCGTTCTTGTTATCACTTCATATTCAGAAGGCTCATGTGTTTCAACTTCGTGTTTGGTAACTTTGGTAATTACTTCCGGCTCTGATTCGATCTTAGATGTTTTCACCGTAGTTACTGTACTCGATGGCGAGCTATCTTCCGGAACGGATTCATCAGTAATTATTTTTGTTTCGGGTTCAGATGTGATTATTTTGCTTGTCACGGTGGAAGTTTTAGACTCACTGATCTTCGTCACTAGTGACGAAGTTGTTTTTGCAATTTCGGAAATTGTTGTAGTGAATGTGGATTGATCGGAAGTTGTTTCCGCGGTCACAGGCTTTGACTCTGATGGTTTTTCAGGAACTTCTTCTTCCTCAGGCTCAGATCGATCTTTGGATGTAGGAACAATGTCTTCAACTTTGTCTTTCGGAGGTAGAGGTTCGCTGTCAGGAATTGTTGCGTCAGGTAGATGATCTGATTTCTCGGAAGAAAGATCTGGCTTCAATTGCGATTCCGATTTAGGTTCTGGCGTGTCGTCACGACCTGCACCGAAATCGGGAGTGGATTTTCCAGAGAGTGTTGTAATGTGTGTGGTTCTCATTTCCGTCATTCCACCGACAAACGCTTTATGGAACTGGCTTTCATATTCTGTTCTATAATCAGGAGTTGACTTTCCAGATCTTTCATCGAATTGTTTCATATCCGGAGTTGAATACCCAGATTTATCAGAATATTTTTCAGATAGTAAAGACGATTTTAAATCGGGAGTAGATTTACCCGAAAAATCTATCGTTTGATCTTTGGCGGAGGAAATCTCTGGGGTTGATTTTCCAGTTGTAATGTCGAATTTGTCTTCTGAGAACTTTCTTAACTTTACATCATCTTTGTCACTGATCGAAGAAGTTGTTGAGTGATCTTCTTTGTCGATAGTTTCTTCTTCGACAAAATCTATGACCGACGATCGAGAGATCTTTCGTTTGATTATAATTTCTTCAATAATTTCCAAGATTATGTACCTTGGTACCGATTTCCTGATCACAATTTCTTCTACGATTTCTCGTGTGATTCTTCTACCTTTTACAATATATTCTTCGACGATGTATTCCTCGATCTCTGTTCTCTTTGCATCTGTTATCGTTATTGTTTCTTCCTCGAAATGTTTAAGACTAATATCTTTTCCTTCTTCAGTCTGTGCCACCACCGTGGGAATAACTTTAACATCAGGTTTAGTTTCATCTTCTGGTTTCTTCGAATCTAATTCAGAACTTAGCTCTTCATCAACGCTTGGCTTAGTCGTCTCGTCAATAGTTTCTTTCGATTGATCAAGTTTTGGGATCTTGTCGTCTGAAATACTCGGCCTCTTCAGTGCTTCGACTTCAGGGCTCTTCGGGCTTGCAGAAGTTAGAGGTTTGGCCTCGACAGATTCAAGTTGGGGATGTTTATCGTCCACAACACTGGGCCGCTTTGTTTCAATTCCTTCTATCTTGGGACTGTCGTCTTTGGCAGTTGTTATTTTCTCTGGTTCAGTCTTTGTGAGTTCTGAATCTTCACCCAAAACCTCCGTTTCGGGGCTCTTTTCATCAAGGATACTGCGCTTCTTGATTACATGTGGTTCAGATTCAACGCTTTGATCATCGACGGTGCTTGATATCGTCGAATCTTTTTGATCTGAAATCTCGTCACTGATACTTCCACGAGGCTTCTTTTCAGCCAGTGTTTCATGTACAGGAGTGATCTCGCTGACAATGCTTGCTCTCTTCGAATCCAACGAACTCTGTTCAGGTTTCGTATCTTTCACAATAATTGGATCAACTTTATCCTGTTTAGGGCAGACTGCTGCTGACTCAGGGCTCTTATCGTCATGCATTTTTGGAGTTTCTGGAACTGATCGCTTGTCTTCGACTTTGGTGTCTTCATCCTCAGGCTGATCGCTATCAGAAATATCGATGACAGATTCTCTCGTAATTTTTCGTTTGATAATTATCTCTTCAATTATCTCTATGATAATGTATCGCGAGACTGATTTCTTTATGACAATTTCTTCGATAATTTCTGAAGTTATTTTCCTGTTCTTGGATATGAACTCATCGACTATATACTGTTCAATTTCCAGTCGCTTTGCTGCTGGTATATCTGTGTCTTCGATATCGGCAGCTTTCAAACTCTTGGGACTGTGAAGATCAGCAATGCTTGATGGTTTCGAACTAGGCTTGGAATCGTGGTCCCTTCTTGGCAGTTTGTCTTCTTCAACTTCTTCAGAGATACTTGGTCTCAGTGCGTCCAAGTCTAATAGAGCAATTTTGTCGTCCAATTTGTCATCGAATAAGCTAGCTGCTCTCGAACGACCCAAAGGAGTTCTGTCTCCGGAATCAAACAAGCTGTGTGACCTGGAGCGATCTTTTGGAGTTCTATCGTAGCTAGGAGATCTGTCTCTTGGAGATTTTGAATCAGCAGTATCTTTCATCTCCAGCTTGTCACTTTCAGCACCAGGGGATTTTGGTTCTTCAGGGACTGTCGCCTCATGGATTTCTTCTTCTTTGCTTACCTCGAGTGTTAGAGCAGGGGATTTTCGGCCTTCAACTGGCTCTTCTTGTTCGGACTTAGTGCTTGCCCCGCTAGATGGTCTGACTAAATCATCTGGTTTGTCATCAACCACACCGGGTGACTTTGGTTTTTCACTTACTATACTTGGTGATCGGGATTTATCGATACTGGGTGATGGAGATTTAGCTTCACTCTGCGCTTCCGGTTCATGGACCAGTTCGGTGGTTTTAATATCGAGTGTTTGGAGCGTGGGAGACTTCGGTGAATCATCCTTCTTCGGATCTGCAGGAACTGGATCTTCAGATTTAGCGCTGATAGCACTGGAAGGTCTGGACAGATCTTCAGGCTTGTCATCTTCAGTAATTTGAGGTTCCTCATCGTCAACCGTAGGCTTGTCTGTTATTTCCGGTTTGTCTGTGATAGAACTTGGCAATGTCGAACTTGTTGCTGATTCCTTCTTTAGTGTATCACCTAATTGATCCGGGCTGGGTGTCGATATTGGGGATTTACTCTTCTCCAATATTTTGACCTTCTCATCACTGTCCTTAGTGACAATGTCCAGTTGTACTGGTTTGTCGCCCGAAATGCTCGGGGATTTTGGTTGATCAAGTGACTCCTTGACGTCAGCCTTGTCGCTTCCAATACTGGGCGATCTAGACTTATCTGCGACCACAACGCCACTGGGAGAAGGAGATCGATCTTTTTCACTTTCTTGATCAGGTTTCTTGTCATCTAATTTTTCACTCACGGAGCTAGGAGCCTGGGGAGTATCCTTCTCTGCTGGTTTTTCACCGGAGATGCTGGGCGATCTGATTTTATCAGACGCGTCAGAACTTGGAGAAGGTGATTTTTCTATGTTTGATTTATCATCAGGAGTATCAGTGACGCTTAATTTTTTAGGAAGGATTTCAGATACTTCGGGTTTGTCGTCCAGTCTTTTGTCCGCGGTACTGGATTCTTTAGGAAGATCTTGTTCTTCTGGCTTGTGATCAGAACTGCTTGGTTCCTCTGCCTGTTCAGTTATTTTATCAGCAGTAGGCGACGGTGATTTTTCCTTTTCATGTTCTTGACTTGTAATATCCTTAACGTCCAATCTTTCCGAGATAATACTGGGGGACCTAGATTTATCATCGGGCTTTTTATCGTCATCAGGTGAAGACGGAGATCGATCTTTTGGTAATTTGTCAGCAGGAAGAACCACTGCATCTAATTGCTCGGAGACAATGCTTGGAGTTCTCGACCTATCTGTAACTTTGTCAGTCGTTGGTGAGGGCGTTCTATCCTTCGGTACCTTGCTATCAAGAACTTTCTGATCTGATTGACTCGTTATTTCATCAGCGAGTGGGGACGGAGTTCTGTCTTTTTGTATTTTGCTATCAGAAGTATCCTTTACGTCTGGTTTTTCAGAGGCGATACTGGACTTTCGAGACTTATCAGTTTCTGGGCTGGGTACGGGAGACGGAGATTTGTCTTTCTGTATGGGAAGAACAGTTTCATCTTTTTCATCTTGTATCACAGAAGTTATACTAGAGGTTCGAGATGGACGGTCAGTTTTATCGCTGTGCGTTGGAGACGGAGTTTTGTCCTTCAGTATCTTACTTTCGGGAATATCTTTTTCATCTGGTTTTCCAGCAGTAATGCTAGGTGACCGAGGCTTGTCCATTACTTTATCTGCCGTTGGGGATGGAGACTTATCCTTGTGTGCTTTGTCATCAGGGATATCTTTGGCATGTAGTTTCTCAGAACTGATACTAGGAGAACGAGAGTGGCGTTCGGTTACATCGTCAGGTGTTGGAGATGGAGATTTGTCCTTCTGTACCTTACTTTCAGGAATATGTTTATCGTCTAGTCCTTCAGCAGTTATACTGGGCGATCGAGACTTGTCTGTTACTTTATCTGCTGTTGGGGATGGAGACTTGTCCTTGTGTGCTTTGTCATCAGGGATATCTTTGTCATCCAATTTCTCAGGACTGATACTTGGAGCTCGAGAGTGGCGCTCGCTTATGTCCTCAGGCGTTGGAGACGGAGATTTTTCTTTCTGTACCTCACTTTCGGGAATACGTTTATCGTCTAGTTTTTCAGAAGTTATACTAGGTGACCGAGACTTGTCCGTTACTTTATCTGCTGTTGGAGATGGAGACTTGTCTTTGTGTACCTTGTCATCGGGGATATCTATGTCACCCAATTTCTCAGGACTGATACTTGGAGCTCGAGAGTGGCGCTCGGTTATTTCTTCAGGTGTTGGGGAAGGAGATTTATCCTTGTGTACCTTACTTTCAGGAATATGTTTATCGTCTGATTTCTCAGAAGTTATGCTGGGTGATCGAGACTTGTCCGTTACTTTATCTCCTGTTGGAGATGGAGACTTATCTTTGTGTGCCTTGTCATCAGGAATATCTTTGGCATCCAGTTTCTCATCACTGATACTAGGAGTTCGAGAATGACGGTCGGTTATTCCTTCAGGAGTTGGAGAGGGAGATTTGTCCTTCTGTACCTTACTCTCAGGAATATGTTTATCGTCTAGTTTTTCAGAAGTTATGCTGGGTGAGCGAGACTTATCCTTTACTTTATCTTCTGTCGGAGATGGAGACTTATCTTTGTGTGCCTTGTCATCAGGAATATCTTTGGCATCCAGTTTCTCAGAACTGATACTAGGGGTTCGAGAGTGACGCTCGGTTAGTTCTTCAGGAGTTGGAGATGGAGATTTGTCCTTGTGTACTTTACTCTCGGGAATATGTTCATCGTCTAGTTTTTGTGAAGTCATGATAGGTGAACGAGACTTATCCGTTACTTTATCTTCTGTTGGAGATGGAGACTTATCTTTATGTGCCTTGTCATCAGGAATATGTTTGTCATCCAGTTTCTCAGAACTGATACTAGGGGTTCGAGAGTGACGCTCGGTTATTTCTTCAGGAGTCGGAGAAGGAGATTTGTCCTTGTGTACTTTACTCTCAGGAATATGTTTATCGTCTAGCTTCTCAGAAGTTATGCTAGGTGACCGAGACTTGTCCGTTACTTGAACTGTTGTTAGAGATGGAGACTTATCTGCATGTGACTTGTCATCAGGGATATCTTTGTCATCTAGTTTCTCAGAACTGATACTAGGAGTTCGAGAGTGACGCTCGGTTATTTCTTCAGGAGTCGGAGAAGGAGATTTGTCCTTGTGTACTTTACTCTCAGGAATATGTTTATCGTCTAGCTTCTCAGAAGTTATGCTAGGTGACCGAGACTTGTCCGTTACTTGATCTGTTGTTAGAGATGGAGACTTATCTGCATGTGACTTGTCATCAGGGATATCTTTGTCATCTAGTTTCTCAGAACTGATACTAGGAGTTCGAGAGTGACGCTCGGTTATTTCTTCAGGAGTCGGAGAAGGAGATTTGTCCTTGTGTACTTTACTCTCAGGAATATGTTTATCGTCTAGCTTCTCAGAAGTTATGCTAGGTGACCGAGACTTGTCCGTTACTTGATCTGCCGTTGGAGATGGAGACTTATCTTTATGTGCCTTGTCATCAGGAATATGTTTGTCATCCAGTTTCTCAGAACTGATACTAGGAGTTCGAGAGTGACGCTCGGTTATTTCTTCAGGAGTTGGAGATGGAGATTTGTCCTTGTGTACTTTACTCTCAGGAATATGTTTATCGTCTAGCTTCTCAGAAGTTATGCTAGGTGATCGAGACTTGTCCGTCACTTGATCTGCCGTTGGAGATGGAGACTTATCTTTATGTGCCTTGTCCTCGGGAATATCTTTGTCATCCAGTTTCTCGAGACTGATACTAGGGGTTCGAGAGTGACGCTCGGTCATTTCTTCAGGAGTTGGAGATGGAGATTTGTCCTTGTGTACTTTACTCTCAGGAATATGTTTATCGTCTAGCTTCTCAGAAGTTATGCTAGGCGACCGAGACTTGTCCGTTACTTGATCTGTTGTTGGAGATGGAGACTTATCTTTGTGTGCTTTGTCATCAGAAATATCCTTTTGATCTGGCTTTTCAGAAATGATGCTAGGCTTCCGAGACTCGATTGTAGTTTCATCAGTGGCTGGTGATGGGGATCTATCTTTTGGTTCTTTGACATCCAAGATATCCTTCTCATCTACTGCTCCTGTAGTAGTACTTGGCCTTCGGGATTTGTCAGCTTCTTTATCTGTCATTGGAGACAAAGATCGCTTCTTGCGTGCTGTTTCATGAGGAACATCCTTCTCGTCCAGTTTTCCGGAAGTTATGCTAAGTTTTCGAGATTCTTCAGCATGTTCATCTACGGTTGGAGAGGGAGATTTGTCTTTCTGTACCTTGTCATCAGGACTATCCTTATCATCCGGCTTTCCAGGAGTGATACTGAGCTTTCGCGGTTCTTCCATCAGTTTGTCTGTAATTGGTGATGGTGGGCTGTCCTTGGCAACCTTGTCATCAGGAATCGCTTTTACACCTAGTTCTTGAGAAGTGATGCTAGGTTCTCGAGACTTGTCAAGTCTTTGATCTACTGTTGGAGACGGAGATCTCTCTTTGTGAACTTTGTCGTCAGGTGAAACTGGTGCATTTGGTTTTTCAGAGGTGATGCTAGGCATCAAAGACACATCCGGTTTCTCATCAACGCTAGGAGATTTATCCTTCTGTGCAGTGCTCTCAGGAATATCCTTGGTATCTGGCTTATCTGAGGTAATGCTAGAGGTTCGACTTCTATCGGTCACTTCATCCGTAGTTGGAGACGGAGACCTTTCCTTGTGTAACTTGCCATCAGGTGTAATTTGCTCGGCTGGCTTCTCCGAAGCAATGCTAGGTGTTCGGGATCTATCTGGCTTTTTTTCAGTCGTAGGAGATGGAGATTTGTCCTTTTGCGTCTGGACGTGAGGAATATCTTTCTCATCTGGCTTTTCAGAAGTGATGCTGGGTGACCGAGACTTATCCGTAACTTTTTCTGCAGCTGGAGACGGAGACCTATCTTTATGAACCTCGTCATCAAGTACAACTTGTTCAGCTGGTTTCTCCGTGGTAATGCTAGGCGTACGAGACTTATCTGGTGTTTCGTCAGCTGTAGGAGACGGAGATTTGTCTGTTGGCTCCTGGCTAATGAGAGTGTCTTTCTCATCTGGTTTCTCGGAAATAATACTGGGTGACCGGGACCTATCCGTCAATTTGTCTGCAGTTGGAGATGGGGACCTCTCTTTGTGCACCTTGCCCTCGGGTATAATTTGCTCGGCTGGTTTTTCCGAGGCAATGCTAGGCTTTCGGGATCCATCTGGCTTGTGTTCAGTCGTGGAAGATGGAGATTTATCTTTCAGTTCCTGGCTTTCAGGAATGTCTTTTTCATCTGGTTTTTCGGATGCGATGCTGGGCGATCGAGACTTATCTGTCACTTTATCCAGAGTTGGAGACGGAGACTTGTCTGTATGAACCTCATCATCGAGTACAACTTGTTCAGCTGGTTTTCCCGAGGTGATGCTAGGTGTTCGAGATTTACTTGGTATTTCGTCAGCCGTAGGAGATGGAGATTTATCTTTCTGCTCATGGCTTTCCGGAATATCTTTCTCATCTGGTTTTTCGGAAGCAATGCTGGGTGAACGCGACTTATCTGTCACTTTATCTGTAGTTGGAGACGGAGACCTGTCTTTATGAACCTTATCATCCAATACAACTAGTTCAGCCGGTTCTTCTGGGGCTATGCTAGGCTTTCTAGTCGTATCTAGTATTTCATCAGCAGCGGGAGTAGGAGATTTCTCTTTCTGCTCTTGCCTTTCAGGAATGTCTTTCTCATCTGGTTTTTCGGAAGCGATGCTGGGTGATCTAGACTTGTCTGTTAGTTTATCTGTGGTTGGAGACGGAGATCTGTCTTTATGAATCTTATCATCCAGTACAACTAGTTCAGCCGGTCTTTCCGGGGTAATGCTAGGAGTTCGAGATTTATCTGGTACTTCGGCAGCGCTACCAGGAACATCCTTGGTATCTGACTTATCAGACGTGATGCTTGGAGCTCGGGATCTATCGGTCACTTTATCTGTAGTTGGAGACGGAGACCTCTCTTTGTGCACCTTGCCATCAGGTATAATTTGTTCGGCTGGTGTCTCCGAAGCAATGCTAGGTGTTCGGGACCTATCCGGCTTTTCTTCAGTCGTAGGAGATGGAGATTTGTCTTTCTGCTCCCGGGTTTCAGGAATATCTTTGTCGTCTGGTTTTTCGGAGGTAATGCTGGGTGACGGAGACTTATCTGTCATTTTATCCAAAGTTGGAGACGGAGACTTGTCTGTATGAACCTTATCATCGAGTACAACTTGTTCAACCGGTTTTCCCGTTGTGATGCTAGGTATTCGAGATTTACTTGGTATTTCGTCAGCCGTGGGAGATGGAGATTTGTCTTTCTGCTCCAGGCTTTCCGGAATATCTTTCTCATCCGGTTTTTCGGAAGCAATGCTGGGCGAACGCGACTTGTCCGTCACTTTATCTGTGGTTGGAGACGGAGATCTGTCTTTGTGAACCTTTTGATCCAGAGAAACATGTTCAGCTGGTTCTTCTGGTGTAATGCTAGGCGTTCGAGACTTATCTGGCGTTTTGTCAATACTGACAGACGGAGATTTGTCCTTTTGCTCCTTGCTCTCAGCAACATCCTTTTCATCTGGTTTTTCCGAGGTGATGCTGGGTGACCGAGACTTATCTGTCACTTGATCTGTCGTCGGAGACGGAGATCTGTCTTTATGGACCTTGTCATGAACTACAACTTGTTCAACTGGTTTCTCAGCAGTAATAGTAGGCGTACGAGACTTATCTGGTGTTTCGTCAGCTGTGGGAGACGGAGACTTGTCTTTTTGCTCCTGGCTTACAGGAGATTGTTTCTCATCTGGCTTTTCAGAGATAATACTGGGTGCCCGAGACTTATCTGTCACCTTGTCTGTGGTTGGAGACGGAGACCTGTCTTTATGGACCTTATCATCCAGAATAACTTGTTTAGTCGGTTCTTCCGTGGCCATTCTAGGCTTTCGAGATTTATCTAGGGATTCATCATCCGTGGGAGACGGAGATTGGTCCTCTTGTATCGTGCTTTCTGGTTTCTCAGAAGTGATGCTAGGAGTCCGAGATTTATCAGCTTCTTTATCAGATACTGGAGACGGTGTTCTCTCACGGTGTATTTTGTCATCGAGTACATCTTTCACATCTGGTTTTTCAGAAGTAATGCTCGGTGTTCGAGACTTATCAGCTGAAATGACTGTAATCGGAGAAGGTGACCTATCTCTCTGTAATTCTTCTCCAAGAATATCTTTCTCGTCAGGTTTTTCACTAGTAGTAATGCTTGGCGTTCGAGGCCTGTCAATTTTTCCATCAGTCGTAGGTGACGGAGATCTATCCCTGTGTACTTTGTCTTCGGGTATATCTTTCTCGTCCAGCTTTACAGAAGTGATACTGGGCTTACGCGACTGATCGGATCCTTTATCTGTAGTTGGAGACGGGGACCTATCTTTCTGTATCTTATCAGGCGAAATATCTTTTTCCTCAAGTTCCACAGGAGTAATGCTAGATGATCGAGATTTAGCAGTCTCTGTGTCAATTGTAGGTGATGGAGATTTTTCCCTCGGTAACTTTTCAGTCGGGATTTTCTCTTCATCCTGTTTCTCCAAGGTAATGTCGGATGTCTTGGGTAAATCTGTTAATTTTTCAGTAGTAGGAGACGGCGATTTCTCTTCCTCCAACTTTTCGTCAGGAGTATGTTTGTCATCTAATTTTTCAGAGGGTACCTTAGGGGTCTCGGTATGTTTATCAACTGTAGGGGATGGAGACTTATCTTTTTGTTCCTTGTCATCAGGCGTAGCCCTTACCTTCAAATCCTCAGAAGTGATGCTAGGTGACCTAGACTTGTCTGTTGTTTGTTCAGATGCCGGAGACAGGGATTTCTCTTTCTCCACCTCAACAGGAGAATCCTTTTTATCTAATTTTTCAGAGGTAATCGTTGGCTTCTCTATCGGTGATGGAGATCTATCCTTATGAAGCTTGTCATCCAATGTCTCTGTATCATCAAGCTTTAGCGATGCAATGCTGGGCTTTCTGGACGTATCAGTTACTTTATCGATAATTCCAGTGGGGCTGCTGGGAGTTACAGTCTTGTCGTCAGGCTTATCTTCCGGAAGACTTTGGTCTGCTTTCTCACTTGGTAATTGTTCAGTGGGTGATTTACCGAAGACTGTTTCAGCTGGAGATATTTCTCCGGATTGTGCTGGCTCAGGCGATTTGAGGTCAGGAATCTCAGTTGGTTTCTCGAGAACTTTGTCTGTCGGCCGCTCAGGAACTTTCTCCGATGGCTTTTCTGGAATCCCTTCCGTTGCTTTCACCGGAACTTCTTCCTTTGGCTTCTCAGGAACTTTTTCTGTCGGTTTTACCGAACTGTCTTCTGTCGGTTTCACCGCAACTTCGTCAGTTGACTTTTCCGGAATTTTATCCGCCAGTTTCTCTGGAATTGATTCCACTGGTTTCTCCGGAACTTCTTCTGATGGCTTCTCCGGAACTTTGTCTGTGAGCTTCTCCGAGATTCTGTCTGCAGGTTTCTCTGGAATTGATTCCACTGGTTTCTCCGGAACTTCTGCTGATGGCTTCTCCGGAACTTTGTCTGTGAGCTTTGCCGGGATTGTGTCTGCAGGTTTCTCTGGAACTTCATCTGTTGGCTTTTCTGCGATTTTCTCGGTAGGTTTCTCTGGAAATTCTTTCTTTAGCTCTTCATGAACTTTTTCCGCCAGTTTCTCCGGAGATTCAGCCACAGGTGACGGGGTTTTCTCATCATGTACCTGCTGCACTGTTTCCTGTGGCAATTTAGAAGTTACATCATCAGATGTGACTGGTTTTATTTCTTCAGGCTCGTCGACGTGGGATTTTCTGCGACCCTCGTCAGCCACCAACACATGACCATGAATAGATTTTTCAAGACTATCTTCAGGAGTGACCTTGTCATCCTTAAGTTCTGAAATAGATTTCTCAGAGATGCTGTCTTTTTCTGGTGTGCTCTTACCAGAATACAATGAGTCCTTCTCCATTTGCAACGAATCCTTATCCGGAGTTGACTTTGTGGATATATCCCTCAGGGAATCCTCAGGAGTGACGGATTTCCCAAACGTGATGCTTCCCGTTGGGCATAGTTCTATTTCGTGGCCACCATCTTCGCTGCTGGCAGTAACAACCATGCGTCGAACAGTGCCTAGTTCTTTATCATCGTCATCATCATCTTCTAATTTTTCAATTTCTTTATCAACGCTTGAAGGTGCCTTTGTCTCTTCCTTCTCTTCAACAGCCGGGGCTAAATCGATAGACTTCTTTGCAGTCTCTGTGGGCTCAATGTCAACTTCCTCAGGCTCTGCAATCTCGGGTTCGCTGATATCTTCGACAAGTGACCGTTTCTTTCGAGCATGTTCTGGTTCACTCAATTTATCTTCCAATTGATCATGGGCGTCTAAAACTACTTCAGTTGGTGCTTGCGGAGTTGCTGACTGTTCTATATTAAAACAGCTGCTATCTAGAAACTTTGTATCATCAGCATGGTCAGGAGAAGCTGGCATTGCTTCTTTCACAATCTTCTCCGTATCTGTGTCATCTTCTTTCTTATCAAGATGAGTCTCGGATTTTTTCAGATCTATAATTTCGCTTGTGTCGAGTATTTTAACATCAGTCTCATCCAGGACAATGTCCTTGCCCTTCAATTCATCAGTCTTTTCTTTAACATCATCCGTTACTTCTTTTACAGCATCGGGAGATTCGGTAACATGTGTCACACTCTCTTTACTTGGACTTTTCTGGACTTCAGCAGGTTCAGACGTCTCCTTATCTACTTGATCAGGTGTAGCGTCAAGTTTATCAGTCTTTCCAACAACAACTGTGACAGGGTCTGGAGTCTTAGAAATTTCCTTCACATCTTCTTTCACAGTGTCAATTTTCGTTTCACCGATTTTTTGAACCGTGGTTTCTTCCTTCTCCTCAACCTTTTCCTCGGGCTCATGAATCTTTTCTGTAGTTGTATCTGCGACCGGAGATGCAGTTGTCTGGAGATCAACTTCAAATTCAATATGGTCTTCTTTATCGTCTATAGGAGAACTAATTTTGATGTCTGTCACATGTGTCTTCTCTACGTGAATTGGTTCTTCATGCTTATCGCTGGTTGTTTCCTTCGGATGTTCTTCCTTTCCGACAACCTCTGCGATATCATCAACCTTCGATTCAGGCTTATCTACCTTCGCAGTAGTATCTTGAATCGAATCTTTAACATCTTCCAAAGGAGATTTAATCTTAACGTCTGTCACATGTGGCTTTTCGTCGTCTGCAGGTTCTTCGACTTCCACCTTAGAATCGACATCATGCTTGTCAGTGATCGTTTCTTTCGGCAGATCTGCCTTTACAACATCGTCTACGAGATCTCCAGTCTTTGGTTCAGGTTTGTCTAACTTTGCAACAGGATGCTCGATATCGGGAATCACAACGGCATCTTCAATCGCATCCGCAATATCATCAAGATCTTCTTTTGTGTCAGTGGGCTGTTTTGGTAAATCGGCTGCAACTTTTGTTGGCTTCTCTTTGTCTTCGTCGAGGTATTTTTCCGTAGCATTAGAGACATCTGAAGCAATCACTGACGTGGCATTAGAAATACTGTCATCATCTGCTCCGTCACTAACTTCATCTGGTTTGCCCTTTGTGCCAGTAACTGTTTCATCAGGAATAATCGATATAACTTCATCTTTGACGTCATGAACTGATTGAAGTTTTGGCTCAACTGGGGCAGAATCTTCTTTTGCCATTTTATCAGTAACTGCATCAGGAACTGCAGCTTCTTTCAAATCTTCGGGTTTTTCCTTAGTTTCTCCAACGAATTTTTCAGCTGCTTCAACAACAGAGTCCAAGTCGTCTTCGACAGCTTCCAGAACGTCATCTTTATCTTTGGAATCGGTGGTCTGAGGAGATGTCATTTCTGTGGTCTTTGAGACGTCATGAACTTTGTATTCTTGTTCTACAGCCTCAAAATCGTCGCCTGAATCTTTCACAGCATCGTCAATTGCTGCTGGTTTAGAATCGGTCTTAGAAATTGTGGGAGAAACTTTCTTATCTGGGATGTATTCTTCTTGAGATAGTCTCCTTTCTTCCTGTAGAAAATTGAGCACTGCCTCCTTCGAAGGAATATTCACAAAATCGTCGATCAATTGACCCTCGTCGAGGTCTTTTTCGTCGAAGGTTGGCGCTTCCTTCTTTTTTGAAGGCTCGGCCATTTGTGGTTTTTCAATTACTCCCGAATCCTTTGGCTGATCATCTTTAGGTGATACTGCTTGTACTTCAGCAGGAATTATCTCAGCAACGACAGGTTTCAGGCTCAATTTATCATCAGTTGTCTCTGGTTTCTCAGCTTTAACTACTTCTTCATCTTCGTGATCGACTGTATCTGGTTTATCTTCATGTGGTTTTCGGTCATATTCATCATAGATTGGTTTCACTTGCCTGATGAACTCTTCTTCAATTATTTCATAGACAGATTCTCTCGATATCTTCCTTTTTATTATTATCTCTTCGATGATTTCAATGATGATTCGTTTCGGAACGACTTTTTTTATTGCGATTTCTTCTATCGTTTGTACGGTAATTTTCTTACCTTTCATAATATATTCAGATGTAATGTATTCCTCGATTTCAACTCGCTTTAACGAGGATATAATTAGCTCGTTTGTGGAGTCTTGGCTTTTTAGAATGTCGACATTTTCGATCACACTATCAGGCGAAATACCCTTATTTATAATAATCTCTTCAATTATATAAATCACATGCTCCCTAGAGACTTTCTTCACGATCACAATATACTCAATAATTTCTATAGTTATTTTCCTTCCCGTTCTAATCACCTCATCAATTATATCATACACGTCAGCCTTACTGCTGATAAACTCTTCAATCTCTTTTGGTACTCCAGGCACTTTGGAAACGTCGCTAACAGCGTCTTCCAACTCCTTGTCATATACTTTATCGGTTGTGAATTTTGGTGACGTTGGGGCTGAATCTGGTGTTACCATCACAAGCTCCGCTTGTGCCGGGGATAATTTTTGTTCGAACAAGATTTCGGGTTGTTCGAGTATTTTCTCGTCTTCAAATTCATCTTCAACATCCTCACCCGCGTCCCGCTTCACTACTTTCTTCGTGCATACTTCTTCGATCCCAGCTTTCATCACATCAATTTTACCCTCATGATCCGTGGGAGACTCTTTGGGAGATGGAATCTTCATGTCCGTCATTGTTTCTGAACAAAAATCTTTCACATCCTTCTGAATAGGGATTTTCTCTTTCGGTGGTGTCTTAACATCTGGTTTTAGGTCCTTCACGATCTTGACGCAAGGCTCTTCCTGCACCTCGATTCCGCCAGCTCTCTGGTAAGCTGGTAGAGGTTTGGCGATTCCGCCTTCCAGCATTTCTTCAATTTCTTCTTGCGGAGGAAGTTCCTCGGTAATTCCAACTTTTTTCGGAATAATTATGTCCTCAACGATCGGCTTTGCGGCGGTAGTTTCTTCGGGTTTGGTCGCGACACTGTCACCCGGTTTTTCACCCGTAGGTTTCGCAGTAATTTCATCTTTCTGATCAGTTTTCTCGAAAAGAACCTTTTCCGATAAAAAGTTGTCTTCCTTAAGTACCTCTGCAACTTTTTTCACGATTTCAATCACATCTTTCGGCTTGTCGTCGATCACAATGCCGGCTGTTCCAGCCAACACCTCGCCCACATCTCGGACGGCTCCTTTAACGTCCCTTATGGGCCCTTCATATTCCTCGGAATCATCTTCACCATCTTCACTGTCCTTTGGAATTTCGAATTTGACTTTATCCGGCTCTTTCGAGTCCGCAGCGTCATCGTATTGCGGTCTGAATTCTTCTAATCTCTCAGCTACACCAGTGAGTGTACTCTTGACCAAATCTTTTGTGATAGCTGGTTGGACATCCTCGATTATTTCTTCCGCGATTTTGTCCTCCAAAGATTCGAGTGAATCTCTCAAGCTGTCTTTGACGGTCACAAATTTCTTAGACGCTTCTTCTAGCAGTGCTTCGACCTCTTTTGTGTCCTCAACAAGATCTTCACTTACGACTTCTTCCTTCGTTGGTTTCTCCTTCAACGCATCGATGCTTGCCTCTAATTTCGGAGAAATATCTTTAGGGACGTGAATATCCTCAAGGGGTTCTTTTGTGTCGGGTTTCTTCGATTCGGAAGTAATTTCTGCGTGCTTTACCTCACCTGGAATCTTGGGTTCCACGCTGTGCACGGTGTCAATTTTAGTCTCTCTGATCTCCTGCTGCAAAAATGCCGCCGTTTCTTTGATCGCGGCTACTTTAATATCAGCCGGAGATTGTGGCTTTGCTTTTTCAAAGGTATCATGGGGGTCGATCTTTCCAACCTTGGCAAATACTTTTCCCATGTCAATTTCTTCCGTATTAGTCTTGTCCTGGGGCTTTGTTTCCTTTGGAGAGCTAGACTTTGACGATTTTTCTTCCGGCTCTTTCTCGGCCTCCTTTTTCGACTTACCGGTGAGCTTATCCATACCTTTTTCAAATTTGTCAGCAACTTTTCCAAAGAAACTGAACATTCCTTTCTGTTCTTTCACCGGAGGCGTAGGAGGTTCTTTCGCCTCGGGAGTTTGCGGTACTTTTTCCTCTTTAACTTTGTCGAAATCGTCCATGTCGTACAATTTCGGATCCACCTCCTCGTGTACAGGAAGATCAGCGACTTCGTCCGGCGTTTTAACGATGTCTCTTTGAATGGCTGAGAGTGGTTCGCGAATAACGAACGTTTTAATCGTGGTGCTCGGTAGGGGCGGAACAATTTCCTGCAGTTTTTCTCTAACAGGTTGAATTTCCTTTTCCTTAACTTCTTCCTTGGCGTATTTTTCGTCAACATCTTCTTTGATTTCATCCAAAGGAATTCGCTCGTCTTCTGGTAAGGTTGGAGCCGTCGTAGTCGCTCCAGATTCCAAGGTAGAAATACGATCCTGAGATTCCTCAAGTTTCTCAGGAACTTGTTCCTTCTGATCAGCTTCGGGCTTCAAATCCGTGTCGGTAGTCTTCTTCTCCGAAGAATCGAACTTATCAGGACTAACGCTGGATGGCTCTTTGGTGATATCTTCGCTATCCTTTTTCCCGGAATCATCACGCTCATCTGTCTTCTGAATCATTTCAGTCGCAGATGCAATAATATCCTTCACCTCTTCCTCCAGCTGTTCCTTACGCGTCGGAGATAAGTCGGTGGCTTTTTTGCCTTCATCATCCTCCGGCGTTTCATGGAATTGAATTTTTTTCTCTGGTTTTTCGTCCTTCTCCTTTTCTTCCGTCTCATCCTTCTCCTTTGTCTCCTCCTCCTCCTTTTCCTCGGGAACATCCAGATCCTTAGATATTTCGTACTTCTTAGCTTTCTCGGACTCTACTTCGTCCAGCAAATGCTTCTGTTCTCCTTCGCCACTCAAGGCAGAATCTTCGGTATAAATTTCCTCCTTTTCAACAATCAAATATTCATCTTCCTCGGTGAATTCCTGGCTCTCTTTCCTCGAGCCAACTTTCTTGGGTGCGTCTTCGATCTCCGCAGTGACATCTTCCTCCGTGACGTCATCCTCCTTTTTGTCAGTAGCTTCCGCAGTGATTTCATCATCACCTTCAAGCTGGTCGTCCTTGCGTGCAATCTCGTTCCTCTCAGCCTTGCTAAGCACGGCTTCAATTTCTTCGACAACTTCTCTCTCTTCCTTCAAGTCGGCAAGAACCTTGCTCTCAATAGAATCGATCGAAATATCGTCAGATTTTTCGGCAAGACTTTTATCGACAATTTTAACAACGCTTTCAGCTTCGATAACCGACGGGGTCGATACAGCTGATGAATCCGTCGTTCCTTTATCACTTTTCGGTCTTCTGATCACTCCGTCTTTCTCCGACTTGACAGAAGCAGTCGGCGTGCTACGTGTGGATTTAGCAGGGCTTCCAGGGAGCCGAGGCTTACTCGGACTTCCTGTCTTTGGTCTTCGACTGATCGGCTTTCGATCAGTAGACTTTGGTTTTGCGGTGACCGAAGGCACCTTGGCTGCAGTTGAACCAGCAGCAGCCGAAGTAGAAGACAACGCGATGTTCTTCGACTCAACGACCTTGCGATTAGTTGCATCTTTCGCGCTCTTGGCCGGCATTGCGGACACGGTCCTGGACGTGGTTTTCATTGCAGTTTTAGTACTGGTCTTAGATATTTCGATTCTAGTTGCAGTACCGTTGGATATTTTCTTTGGAGTTGTAGGGGACGATTTAACATCTTTCTTATCAATGGATGGCTTGTGTTTCTTATCAACTGCAGCAGGTTTCGGCGCCTGTTTCACGGTCGCTTCTACCTTAGACTTAGCAACAGTTCTAGTTTCTTTAATCTCCTTTCTTTTTGGCTCGGGTTTTGGTTTGGATTCTTTAGTTATTACAGTCTTTTCGGTTTCCGTTTTAACTACATCAGTCTTTTTCGTTTCACCTTCTTGCTTATCTACCTTCACGACCTCCTTCTTTATCGCCTCTTTCTTCACCTCCTTAATATCTCTCTCAATCTTTTTGCTTTCCGTCTTAGTTTCCTTTTCTATTTTCCTATTTTCTACAACTTTTTTAGCCTTCATGTCTACCTTAGCTGGCTGTTTGGTTGGAATGATTGGTGCCGAGGGTACAGCTGGTTTCGGGGTCGACTCTTCGACTCCTTTAACAGTCTTTGGTTCGGGAGTTTCTTTCTTCTCCTTCCTATAGTCCGAAACTCTCTTAATGTCCTTATCTTTATCCTTATCCTTATCCTTATCCTTATCAATGCTTTTCTCAATGATCGACGTCTTTTGCTTATAGGATTTCTCCTTCAATGCAGCGAGCGATGTCGACGGAGACAAACTCTTCGCCGAGCATACAGGGTGTTTCATAAATTCGAGATGCTTCAATCTCTCCAAACCCTCGAATATCTTATTCTGCGGCGTACTGCCGGGGAATAAAATCCTGGTTATTGTATCTTCAGGATTGGCTGGCTGCCATACTAGCAGTGCACAAATCGATACTAAATTTTGAATAGGAAACGTCAAATTGTTTGAATCCTTTTTGTGGGATCCAGCGAACAGTTTTGAATCCGAAGCCTGCCATTTGCTAAGAAATTCTCTCACTTCTCTGGTGTCTTTGCTAGGGCTGAGAACATACATGTCCAATGTTCCGTGTCCAACTTTATGATAGAGGTTGATAGGGTCTAAGTCTCTGTAGCACGGATGAGCCCGTAGATTAATGTGTCGAAGATTGACCATCATTTCTTGCCCAAGATCCGTCAGGTTCAAGATCAAAGGATCAACGTCCTTGTCGCCGTCAGGTGAATTCGCTGATCGCCGTTCCTGGGTGAATACATAGCCAATTTTCAATACAAGAAAAGGGAATTGGATAATCGGAGACTGAGACTTATACATCTAGGAAAACCCATAATCTCCACTTTCCTATCATACTCACCACCAAATTGCAGAAGAAGTGCCCAATCTGAGGGTAAACGTGCATCTCTTGCTTCTTTCGAAGCACGCTAGACATGCCACCGATATTACTGTTGTTTACTCTGGTCAGGAGGACGGCATCTAGCCGATCCAAGTGCCGGGCAAAATCCCAGAAGCATGCCTTCCTGGCGAAACCGCCGTCGACTAGCATGTTAAACCCGTTAATTCCAAAGAGTGCTGCGTCGCCTTGGCCACCAGGAAATACGTAAAGGGTGGGGTGACTGAAGCGGATGTTTCCAACAACATCCGAGGGTTCCATAAGCTGGTCTAATGTCTGGGCTATTAGATATTGCCCAACATAGTTGGTGAAACTTGAAATTGCGGGTACACCAGCCGTCAGGACATCGTCAGGATTAACTCGTACTCTGCACGACCTGAACATTGAAATTAAAGAAGAAAAAAAATCATTATCCTTCTGAAATTAAAAAAATATAAAATCATCATTCTTCTTTCTCTGGAAATGAACTCACCTGGTACAGATTTCTTTAGACAAACGTGAAGAGGTCCAGTCTCCGACCCCCGTACAATGAATATCAACGGTAACGCTGTTCTCGTACGCGCGAAGAACCCGTTGTACCTCGTGCTCGCTGAACGCGTCCAGAAAATCAGCCAAGCTGAAGGTTCCATCCTGTATAAAGGATCGGGTTTTTATCCTTGTCGTAATTTATAGATCTATACAGTTCACTCTATTTTATGGCAAGAAAATCGCATATTTTTTTGTTTCTTTCTCCTTTTCCTTTGCCTTCAAAAAGACGAACCTGCAGTATCCAGGAACCATTTCCACTGAACGTGTAACCGGCGTGAATGATGTGTCTGTGTTTAGTAAAGCTAGCAAGGAGGTTGCGGATGCACTGTAGCAGTGTGTTCGTCTGCGGGTGTATCAGCACCTCCGTAACGAGGTTCTCGGTCGCGTACTGAATCAGTCGCTCGCCTGAAACAGATCAAAGAAAATTCGGGTGTGTAAGGCGATGGAGTGGAACCCATAACGGGCCAGGCTATTCCAGAGCTGCACACATACGTACACACACACACACACACACACATGACAATCTCAATCCAAAGTCTGCAGTTTGAACATTCAAACGGCTACGAGGTAATGGGAAAAGAGCTAGGGATCAAACACTCAATAAAGCGAGGTTCGGCGTCAAAGAGCGATAGGAAGTCAACCATTGACTTTCCTTCCTAAATTTTCGAGGCGAAATTTCTTTCATCAATGATCGCGTCTAAGACGTTTAATCAAAAGCCTTTCGATTCGTACAGTTCAAACACCGAAGTATCGCGAGAAAGGTTGTTGATACTGGAGAAGAACTGCGTAGTAGTAGGTACCTAGATAGGTACCCAATATAAATCGTGCAGAGCAGTAAAGTGAAATTTATATGTTGTAATAAATACGAGAATAAGCTTGATGCTATATCGATCCGGAAACGATCGATAATTAAATTAGGATGGAGTACCTACTACCGCAGTACCCTGGCTTGATATTGCCGAATAAAATGAGAGATATACATATAGTATACGAATTTATTCAGCATGTGACGCACGGTTTGTCCACCTCAAAGTGTGCGGCACCGTTCTGATGAACACGATCTGGTGTTTGTTCGGTTAAATCGATGTTTGCAGCAGGTGTGCAGTAGGTATGCCGATGTGATTATTACGCACTGTACTGAATCACGGTTGGATTAAAACGAGAAAAAAAGAATTATGAACTAAACCCAGTCGACCTGATTTTAAAGAATTAGGTAGGTATATGATTCGGATGAAAGCTCGACGGAAGTATTCGGCGCGGGAATATTTCCGAGCCTGTACACATGAGTTTGACAATGAAAAACGAGAGGGAAAAAGTTGAGGCTAATAAGGAAAAAATATAGGACAAAAAATAAAAATAAAAAAGGAGAAGAAGAAAATAAGAAGAAAACTCGGTAGTTAGAAGGACGCGTGGGGCTCGATCGATGCTATATATATAGCTATAGCTATAGGTATAATGTGTGTATGGGTTTACTGGTATGAAAGTACGGAACAATAATTGGCTATTAAACTAGGTAGACGCTAACGGGTAAAATATTATTATTAAACCGGTAAATCCCCGCTAGGTATCCCAAGATTGATTATAGCGTTTCCGCAGGTGGCAGAAATTTTTTTGTAATTTTTTATCATTTTTTCCATTTTTTTTTATACGACTTTCGTTATCACCGTATCTCTAACAAGAACGAGAAGATGCTAAGAACGAGGGAACGGATGGTGATGTTAGAAATTCAAAAACTCATATAAGGGCTGAAACCATACGTTATACCTACACGCTAAATTTAATTATTAACATCGTTTACTGACTCTGGAAACTGAAGTTTACCGCGATAAAATAGCCGCGATAAGCCCGGAGCTAGACAGGGAAATCCCGCAGAGCCTCGAGCTGAATTTTAGATGAAACTGGCGATGTAGTAGCGGACGGGGTAGAAACCATTGTGTGATCATTGTGTCGAGGAGCGAAGGCGAGACGAGAAACCGCCTCAGACAAGTTCCCTGTTCCCTGTTCCCTGTTCCCTGTTCCCATTATTTCCACGAATGTATATACCTGGAACTAGCTGCGTGCACTGAGTTCAGAATCGGCATAGTTTTGCCTTGAGACGTTGTACGGCTAAGCTCAGGGGGTTTCCCTCGTTAATTCGTGGTTTTGACCCTTCGTTTACATCATCCTGCAATTTCTAATCTGTACCACAATAATTCTAGGGATTAAACCGAGCACTACTACTATTCGATGTGTACGTAGATTTTGGGCCGGATCGAGGTTCCGAATTTCTCGAATTCCGAAAGGTCAGAGAATGCGGACAGTTCGAAATTGCGAAAGTCAGAAACCCGAAAGGCCAAAAATCCGAAAATTTCGGCCTGTTTCTTAGGATGTGAAGACGAAAAATATTCCATTCTAATCGAGACCCTCTTCATCATTAAACCCATTTTAATATTCGAATTCGGAACTTCAACCAGGTCTCGTAGTTTTTTATTATTCGATCAGTTTCATTATCAGTCGGCTATTATGGACGTAGACGTATTCCATATATAACCGAGAAAAATAGCTAATATGCGCGTCGTTAGCCCCAGACTGTAAAATTAATTAATTATTCAGTATTCATCCGGGGCTCCCCATTACTTTCTCCACTCCTCGCATTTACCCGTTCCCTATAGCTTCCCGCGCGGTTATACATCTGCGATGCGAAGAGGAGTCATTTATCGCGGTTCTGTTTATTTGAGCAATTTTTTTTTGTGTTTTTTTTACACGATTTGTGTAAACATTTACACAAGCGTCTCTCGCAAACTGATAATTAGACGGTACCTACACGCCTACATATAAACGAAAACATAAGATAATATGTTTGAATAGGTAAATTCGAAATTTCAAAACTTGTCGGAGTTTACTTTGAAATATTCCCTCCTTCATTATCATACAGTCTGGTTGATTAATATCAATGAAGAAATCCGCGAAACTTGTACAAAAAGGAAAAGAAGAAAGAAAAAATGGTATCACAACCTTGAACAGCAACACGTTTGGCGCCTGATCTAATTTACTTTAATTATTGCCCAGCTCCGTTTGTTTGTCAAGGGAGTATTTGCATACAGTCCTAAAGGTACAAAACCTCCTGCTCTGCGTAGGCTACAGCTATTTGTTTGAATGTATACTGCAGACGTGAAACTCTCTGTAATTAGGTACTGCTAGTAATTACTAAACGTTATACGACACGAGGGCCGGTCTTTTGGCTCTTTTCACATTTCATTCTCACCTCGGTTTACTCTCGATAGTAAAATTGAAGAAATTAACACGTACAACTAACAAAGGACGTAATTATTCGCCAAAAATCGCGTCTCCAAAGAGCCATACCTCCGCTATAGATCCCATGATGAAAAGAAAGAAATAAGAATAGCCCTGCTGCACCGTATGCAATATGGGATTATAAGGAGCCGCGGATCGCGCCTTACGCCTTACGGCAATTTGAGGTCTCACATGGCATTTCTTTTCGCCCTTTAGATCCCTTTCAGAAAATATTCTAAAGCATGAACGACATGAGATTGGATTTAATATTGCATCAAGATTTCCCAATGCTCGAAGCGAACGAGCCGTGAATGATGCTGGGTACGACATTCGAGCGATTACCATCAGCCTTAATTATTATTACGTGATAAATATATTTCCCCATGAAATTTGCCATGACGATTATTACCATAACGATTATAATTTATTGTACCTGCTTGTGATGATAATAATGACGAAAAACTAACACGGACATAATAATTTATTACGACAATGCATTTAACATTTCGTCAAGGAACGATGATAATATATAACTGCGATTAGCCTTATAGAATTGAAATCCGAGTTCGTAATTGCTGTTTGAAATTTCTTAACACAATGAGATATGCCCAAGTGGGTATTAAATCGCTACTAATTATCGGATATTCGCTCATTCGCAGTATAGTTATAAGGATAAGAACATGCCTTTCAAATCTCTTACGTAAGGTTTAGTTATATAGTTATTTGTTTGCGATTTTGCAGCTGTATGTATGTATTTCGGAATAATTTTTGTTAGATTTCTTTATTTTTCGCCTAACAATTGCTGCGAAATAAATTAGTCATTACCTAATGGGTATAACATATATATACCCATTCAGACGACGGTAGACGTGTTAGTTTTTAGTTAAAGTACAATAAGAAATGAGTTCATTGTATATTTTTAGTATAAGAATAAAAGGAATTCGCGAAATAATGAAACTGTCGAGGTTTAAGCGTTCACAGTCAGTTTTTCTTCTTTTTTTACATACACTAGGTATAACTTCAGACCAATAAATAACAAACGATTTTTAGTACCCTGTATACGTATATTTCTACAGTGTTAACAGTCGCGGATATTGAATTCACCTTCTTAGTTGAGAAAAAAAAAATGAAAGAAAAAAATTTAACACGTTTTGGAAGCAAACGGGAAACGAGAAACCGTCAAACTCGACGAGTATAACGATCAGAGTATCCAGCGTAAAGCACGAATTTTCAACATTCCGAATAAATTTGACTCGGAAAGCTCCGGTTTATGCGATACGTGTTGTCTTAAGCTCATGTTTCACTAAACCGAGCTTTAGAAATTAGATTTAGAATAGACAGTAATTATTGATTGATTGATTGGTGGATGGAGAAACTTATTAGTTCTGAATAAGATACAGAACTGTTACGCTGAGATTATTGAATGTTTAATTCGACAGTTATACTATGTATAATCTTTTGTCTTACCATTTCGGGCTTCCTCTCCTTCGGGGGCTTGCGTAACCAGAGCTTGCAATTCCTTTTCCAGATCCACGTGACAACTGTCTTTGTCCCACGAAAGGAATCCTGAAACACAAAGCAAATCCGTCCGTCAATACGCGAAGGCCTTAGAAATGCGAACGTCGTATTATTCTCATTCATCGATATCGAACATTGATCAATCGCCATAATATATAACGATTCATTGCGTATGACAGAAGTTAGAATATGATTATCGTTATTAAAACGAATAAACATAAAGAAACTGAAATTATATTGCATCGGAATCATCAATTTTTTTAAAGCTAAATTTATTGAACGCGGATACATTTCTCGCACCCTTTTCAATAAAGGATGAAACAATTTTTCGAGTACTACGTCGAGCTGCGAGTAGCTATACTGAAAAAACTGTTTGAATAAAAGCTGAGAAAAGTTTTCCTAGGAAGTAGGTATTCGCGAGGCTGCTTTACCCCGTTGAGTGATAATCTGAACACCGACGCAGACAATGGAATTGAAGTGCTCTAAATTCAACCCCGCACCACTTCGAATACAACAGCTGCTTCTACGTGGATGAATAGAAATTGGAAGACTTATAGAACCGCAGAAATTACCTGTCGAACTATAGATATAGGTACCTATTTCTTGTGCTATTCAGGTATTGGATAGAAGTGAGGGAATCCGATCTAAGACCGCACCTTCTTCTTCTTGCCTCTATTACAACGCTATACATCGGTGAATAAACCGAGATCGTTTCAATTCACCGCCATTATTCTCAGATTCTAACTCCGACTAGGCGTTGAAGCGTGATTCGGGTTTTTCGAGGCGCCATGATCATCGCTTTCAGAGGAAATCCGAGCAAGCTCCATTTCACGGAATCGCCCTAAATCGTCTCCCGATGCCCAGTGGCCGAGAGTGAAACGGATCAATGGAGAAAAAAAACGGCCTTCGACCTTGAGCGCGTTTACAGATATACAGAAAATCAATCCGATATATGATAAGATTTATTTATTTTTCGTCTGATTTCCGATTCCCTCGGAATCATGTCACGTATTTTATTTTTCCATCTCCCCGCGAGCGATTAATTGAGACGATCGCGAGAAAAGTTTTCGCAAAGATTTAAACAGGAAATATGAATTAAGGAGGAAAAAAAAGGAAAAAGCTGAAGAAAGTTTGCACTGCTCGGGGGGTTAGACCCCCGGTTCTGCGGCACCCGCGCGCGTTTTACTTTAGCGATCGATAGATTGCGGGCGTCGAGCCACGTGATCGTAACCTCTGCCAAAAACCGGGAATTTTCCTCCGGTTTCTTGGCTACTATGTTAAAACGGCGAGAAACAATCGAGACGAAAGCGGACCTGATCGAACACTGATTGCTTGCCGTACCTAATTGTGATCTCCAGCGGCTTGATTGATAAAAATCGTTATTACGCCGACTGATAAGCCCCTAGAATTTATGCCCGAATAATTTATCTTATAGTACTCAATTATTTCGTCCTTTTCACATCTTCTTCAGAATTATAAAATAAATATTAAACACTGCTGATTTTAAATAATGTACACAGCTGGCTCCTGGATATGGTTTGCGGGTATTGTTAGCGTCAACTCACCTGATCAGGGTCCACGAACCCTAATGCATTTTATATACGGGCACGTTCCATTTATTTCAATTTTTAATGAAATGAATATTTCATTCGTGTCGCCTATATACTTCTTCAGATTCTATATATCTATATCTGTGAAGGTTTAGATCTGCTAATTACCCGTGGACTAAATCGAAGAAATACGATTACCGACCGGAGTATGTATGTACATACCTACATACGTCGTCCGCATGGGTTGAATAATTCAGGATGTAATCAGTATAAGAGGTGTAATATATGGGAAGGTTTCGGGGAACCGAAATGAACAACAAATTTATTACTTTTTCAGAACTTTTCCCCATCCCCATCCCCATCCCCATATATATATATATAAATATATATTTCGGTGAAATATTAATCCCCAAATCCCGAACATACATTTTTATCCTCATCAGAAAACCGTCGACTTTTTTCTTTTCTGTACCTAATATAAATCAATCTCTTTATGCGATCGACTCACTCCATTACTCATGAGGATCTAATTGCCTAAACTTATACCCTCGAACCGTGAAACTCGATTTCGTTTCGCTCTATACAATAACGCAGAAAATAATATGAAGATTTAATAACTTCGCCGATTTTTTCCCTCTCGTATGAAACTTCAGGAATTTTTAATCCCTTATAGATTTTTTTTTCCTCATATAGGTACAGTTTCCATTCCCTTTCGCTTTTTTTCTTCCATAGCTTATATACCGTTTCCGAGGAATGACGATATGATACACCCGCATAGCTTCGGCTCATAGTACCGTAAAATTTTCTTTTCCCCTCTCTGAATCCCGCGGTAGGTAGGTAGGTAGGTAGGTAGGTATATGATTGAGGTATTTGAACGAAAAGTTTTACAAGCTAGCTGCAGGGGATTCCCCGTAGAATATATGCTGCAAGCATAGCCAGAGGGTGGCACACCCTGACCTTAATGCTTCACTCTGTCTCGAAGTGTTCAGAGAGAAAGAGAGAGAGAGAGAGAGTTTCGTGACATTTTCAATGGGATCTAGGTTAGCGTTATATTACCCCGTCAAAGAGGGTCCCCCATTCAGTTTGTTTAACTCGTGTTTCAGCCCAGGGCTAGAGTTTGAAATTCAGAAATACTTGGCGAAATCTTATACGTCAAAGTTTGACATGGTCAATTTGCCTTTCTTCAAAGGCCCGAATCTAACACCCCGAGGGTTTTGTATAATTGATACGACGATTTTTTTCCCCTCAAAGGAAAGAAACGAAGAGAAAAGAGAAGAAGAATTTCCGTCAATCCCCAATTTCCCTGAAAAAAAAAAATAAAAAAAACATAAATAAAAATAAAAAGAATGATTGAATAAACGAAACGCGTGGCTCGAAATTATTGGGGCTTAAGGTGTTAACCAACGCTGGAAAAGCACCCCGTATCGATTCCCCACCGCTAGGTTAATGTTATTCCGTTGCGTGCCTTAGAGAACCAATGAGAAACACCCGGCTGAATACCGCAAACCCCGGCTAGGTCTTAGAACGCGATTTTACCCGACTTCTATACAAGGTTTAAGGAAGCGGTCACGTTACACCTTTAAAGAACAGCTGATCGACCGGTCAGCGGTCAATTTAACTCTCGGGATAAAACCATCGGAAAAAGACACGCAACCATGCAGTCGAGTTGCCCTAGTTAGTGAAAAGTTACATTAAAAAATTTAAACAATCTAATAACCGTTTTGCTACCACCACAAAGGGCAGGGGCACGCGTTGCCACTACTTAAGCTAAACTTGAACGGATTTATCCGGCTGAACGACCCTGTTTTCTCACCCCTGGGACGCGAGACTGGTGCTGAGTGGCATAATAGAGGCTCCCACGCGTTTACCAAGAGTGGAACAGTGGGTCGGTTACAATGTGGATATGTAGTACCTACTTATCTATGGGTACAGCTATGCCGGTACAGGTACGCGTATAGTGAGTAGGTATTAGTAAGCGAACGCTTTGGTCAGGTAAGTATGACCGCACCTTCGGGGTTTCTTTAAGCAGTTAGATCGGGGCAGCTGCAGCATAGAATTGCGGGGGTGGAAGTAAGATCCTCCGATGCACGATGTCGCAAGGCTAAGGGCTAATGTCAAGTTTAAGATAGAAATGGGAAGAAGTACTATGTTGTTATGTCGATCAGGATTTATGGCTGCACACACTAGGCCTATGTGTGACTTGGTTCGCTCTGTATATCGTGGGCTTTAAAAAGCTGAGGACTTACGATATCAGGCTAATCGTTTAACGCGATTAAACTTTATTAGCTAAGTTCACGTCCCCGTATTAAGAGATCTAGGATGGGAATATACCCGGGGATGTACGTCGAATTAGGTAATTAATGTAGGAACCAAAACCCGGGGTGGAAAAAATGTTTACCTGCCATTTTATATCATTTATGGGATGAAGTAATTTCATTGCGGGTTTAGGGTACGTGCGAGAATTCGGAGAATGGCGAAGGACGAAAGTCCGACGTTTCGCGGGTTTAACGGTTTGCCGATTTACGGTTCGGAAACTGCTGCGCGGGAACGTAATCATCGTGGGTCAATTAATCGGCAAACTTTCGAAAGCCCGCAATTCCATTAGCCGATGTTTTAGACTTCCAGTGCTACGTAAATCATCGAAATGTTTGCCTCGACTCGTATCACACGGCTCGATACCCAAAAAGAACGATATTTTCTGATGGGGTCAGAATGTGTATTTTTGGCCTTTCCCCTGCAAGAACCGAACGGTCCCAAACTCGGGGGGCTTTCATTCGAAATTCAAAATCTCTACCATCGGTTATACTATGACGTAGGATTTAGCCATAACAAAAGATTCGCGAATCGCGAACTTTGACGGAATAATAACTAAGACAGTGCAGAAATGGGAGAGTGACACTGGAATAATTATTATCTCCACGTGCAGGTATAATAGGGTAGGTACTGTCCAATGATGAGAAAACTCGAACAACGTTGCAAAATTTTATGGTCAATGAATATTATTTATAGAAAACAAAAGGTTCGCAATTGAATGGCGTCGACCGTATCACGTGTTTGATTAAACTTGACGTAAATGTGTATCCTTATGTGATTTGATAATGGAAAGGTTATTCCGCAGTTAGTAATATCCTGTGGCTACCTAGCATGATCCTTCGCCAACCCTTTCATATTGAAAAAGATGTTTTCGGTGGAATTAATCAATCGACTACTAGATAATGGGGAGACGAGCAATTTTCCCAATCGCGAATCGCGATGAGCTCCATTGAAGAAATTCAATCTAGGACAACCGTTAGATTGATTGATGAGTCTGTGGGATGAATATCCGTGAAACTCTCAGTTTTCGTCCGTTTCCACGGAAACCCTGCTGCGGCCCGAGTTGAGGTCGTATTTCTTCCGAATAAAGACGAATAGCGAAAAAGTCAGCGCCGTAATGCCTTTGGGCAAGAGCCAGATTTACTCGAAATTACCGAAACTTTACCTCTCTAGCGAGTTAATAAAAGCGAAAGATGCCTCACAAGTGCTGAAAAGTATAATGAAGCCCGCGATCCTTGGAACCTGCTTACATAATGAGAATGACTGTAAAGGAAGAGGAAAAAAACGAATAAAAAAGAAAAAAGAAAACAGAAAAAAAAAGAAATTTCAATTCGACTCATTTCCTCCGTCGAATATATTGCTTTGCGGTAATGGCAGATCAGCTTGAAGTTTCTGTGTATAACACAAAAGCTCTATTCCATCGCGATATCGAAAGCTGCGGTTTTCCTTCGTCCTTTACTGAATATCCAAGTGACTGGACTCACGAGACGGAGAATTCAAGCTCGTAGGATACGTGCCTACCTAGTGGGTTGACAAATTTCTTCCGACATTTATCAGATCTTGGATGTCGTCCTTGGTGTAGATCGCAATACCGCGACCCTCGAAGACCACTCAAGGATTATCACGGTGAATAGGACCGACGGGACGTCTCTAGACGGCGTTATATATATGTATATATAGGTACGTGTGGTCGAGTGTTGATCCTTCTTGAATCCGCGTGAGTAAAGTTTTCGTGCGTTATTCTAAATTCTCTTGAAGGTCCTGCGGCCCGAAAAAAGAGAAAAAAAAAAGAAAGAAAACCCGGACGATTCGAAATTGGTGATTTCAAGGGACGAAGAAAAAACCCGGTCGTTGTTTTTCCGCAGATATATTAAACCCGGGATAGGAAGTACCTACTGACGGATACCTTCGTCCTTGCGTTGTTTTAGGATTTAAATATAACGCAGTGCGGAAAGTCTTCGCCGTTTTTTTATATTACGTGTGAATATACAGGTCAATTTCAGTTATTACTATGGGGATAGTTTCCCTCGAGCAGTATGAGACTTAGGATTTTCAGAACCCTGTGGACTTTATATTTTTCCTTTCCTCTCTGTTCAGAGAGGTGAAAATATAAATTAAAAATCGTTACCGCTCCCGGGACGTACTCTTTGTATTTCTAACTCGAAGAACGACGAGTACTTTTTCGCTTTTATTCTCTCCTTTTCTCCGAACTCGCAATCAGATGTTAATTCATATTGTTGTTCTTCGAGGGTCCTTTGGTGAATGGAAATTCGCATTTCGAACCATATTCCACCGCCAAAAAAAAAAAAAAAAAAAAAAAAACTAAAAAAAATCTGTACGATCAGAACTTTTGGAAATTTGATAAATTCCACAGGGTATCTACATGCACATAGTACATACGTATGTATACAATATGCTATACCTATACTAGAGATCTAACGAAGGTAAATTTCCGCCCCTAATTTTAACTCGGATCGTCTCACGCCCGAGAAGTTTGAGCACCGTATCTCGAGCTGACGAAGGTGGGTCCCTGGTTCAGACGCGGAGAGGGTGCGGAGCGAGTCTACCGTCTGGAGCAGTCTGGAGTCTGCAGGGGTTTGAGATCCTCTCTTTGCGGATATAAAAGTATTTTTCCGCAGCGGAGCCCAGGGAGAAGAAAATAGAATAAGAGAAAAAGAAAAGAGTGGGATAGGATAGGAACAAGGGAAGAAAAGGGGGGCGAAGGGCGAAGGCTTCGAGCGTCTAGAATCCTGAAAACGGGGATGAAACCATGAGGCAGTTCTACATAATGGGAGAAGACCAAAGTGTCTCGCCTATTCGTCTCGGCGAATTGCCATCGAACATATAACTACCAGGCTACAGGATACGTATGTGTATGTAATAGATGCACAGATATATCGATGACTATTTGAGGAATCATCGAGTATACTTGAACGACGTTGAACGACTTCACGGATTATTTTCCTGCAACCAGAACTGCACCAGCTAAGTCGCCATTAACCTGTTTCGAAATTCTCGATACTCGATCAGCTCCCATGATCGTGAAAACCCGGTTTTCCCATCGTTTTGAAATTCGTGGAAATTTTTTTTCGCACGTAACGTCGTTATGGGTAATTGGAGTGATTGAAATACGAGAAAAACCGTCTAATGAAATGATCATTTTCACTTGATACGGGTGTAACGTGACTGTTCCCATAGATCTGAACGTACGAGGTGATTCTTGAAAGTGGGAAGGCCTCGGGGCAAAGTAATTAGTGTAAATGAATTAGCCCAGCATCGGGCCTGGCTCTGGGGGTGTTTAGGGCGGAGGTCGTGACGTCACAGGCACCGGCACCGCGCCAGTCACGTGGTATTCGTGGCTCGGTTTGGCATCGATCGAACAACACCGACGCGGACGCGACGCCACAGACTTCTGCATCTCGGATAGCGGCGCGACGCCACCCCCGACTCGACGCCGGTATCCAAGATGTACGAATGTAGGTATAGATAACACACATACCTCCGTTCGGTAGTCTACGTATAGAATTACGATATAGAAGAAATCTGTTCATCAGAGAAGACATGAGAAACCTGGCGTTCCATTTTTAGCAAAAATACTGACGAAGATCAGATTTTTTGTTGTCAAAAACCGTAAAACCGAAAAGTCGTTCTTCATCGTTCTGAGATTAACGAACAGCGGATTAAACCTCCCCAAAAGATTAAAATAGATAAACGGGGGCCGTTTTTGATCTGAGTTTTATCATTTCGATGTAAAATTATGATTTGAAAATAAATTGTAAAGTCAAACAGAATTAATACGTTGAATAAATTAAGTTGCAAAATTTGTTCTACGTTAAATTCCATGTTAAACAGTGATATTGACATAAGAAAGTGTTAAATTTTTATCTTCCCTCTCTTTTGCTCCCTGAACTGTGTATACAGATCCCCCCGCTTTGGCGCTGCGCAAAATATGCCAAGTTTGTTTAAACGAGGATAGAAACCAGAAGGAAATAAAATGCAGAAAATAAGATGAAGAAAAAATAAAACGAGAAGGAAGTAAGAAGAAGAAAGCTGTTTTTCCTGTCTCCAATTCTCTCGCCCCTTTTTTCAGCCCTCACCTATCCACAGTCGCTTTTTCCTCGTGGACTACCCTCGTCTCTTCAACTGACTCCTCGTTATAGGTATACACGAGGTTCTACGACGAACCCCTCGGCGTACGGGTATACTGACACACAAACTATGGCTGTAGCTGGTACTTCATGCACGTGTATACCGTACATACATAAATGTATTTAGCTGCAGGTACACACCTTAACCAAACAACCCAGACAATGAACTAGATCTCCAACGCACCTCCACCACTTGCCCGGGTCAAGGGATTACACAGGAATTTATATGGGGTGTCTAGGAACTGAGAAGACGTTGCCAAGCAACTACCACATCAATCAATGCCACCGTGCAGGTGTCTAGGCATTTAAATACCGGCTGAAATATGGGCCTTTCGATTTAGAAATCCCCGAAGATTTTCCTAGCGTAAAAAAATACGATAACTGCCCCCGCCCCGGACAGCGTAGCAATTTTTAATTAATTTTGTTCCCCTACAGTCATCTTCGTGTCTTTCCTCTTCTTTTCATTTTCCTGGATCTTCTTATTCGTCTCCCTCTTCGTCTTCTTCTTCTTCTACTTCTTTAATAATAACGTAATTAACCCGAGTGGATAAAGGCCCCAGAAGCATGCCTATGGCCGTAGAGACAGTAGGGGTGGTTTAACGCCGACAGACAACCAGATAAGGGCGTTTATGTCTTTTTGTGCTTTAGCGTCGACGGTTTTCTTGCCTCAAAGTTACTTAATTAGTGTCCCACGCTTAATCTTCACGCTTCAAAGGAATTCCGTATATCTTATCCACCGGATCTGTGGGATTCTCTTGGTGATAACGGAGCCTCTATAAGTATCAAAAATATTGCAACTAATAAACCGCGATAGCGTTATCCGATCTAGGAAAAGGTCTGACGGGCGCGGGCGATAATCTAACGGATAATCAATTTCGAATTTAATTTACGATTATATCATTGCTCGAATTGCTTCTGGTCCCGCTGGCTTTGCGGATGGATTTAGCGCTAACGAATCAAGTGGGGATACTCGAAATCGCAATTACCTCGACGGCCGATACCTCGCTTCATTTATTATCGATAGGAATGTTAAATCGTCGCGTCGGCGTTAATCGTAAGCTCGCGGAAAAACGATATTTGGCAAAATTTATCAGACCATTAGGCAAATTCCTATATATGTCTGTATATATGAAAGGGAAGATTCGCACCGCGAAATCGATTCTTAAACGCGTTTAGATATTTTCGTATATAAAAATGGTCACATAGGTATACGAAGGGTGAAAATTCCACCCGTTTCTCATATTTTTACAATTTATTATCTACCTTTTTTGGAATCGGTTAGATTCGGTCGAGTTCGGTGATACTCGACTGTCGTCTAGGTCAAATTGATCAGAAGCCCTGGACGTGATACTAGAGAAGCCGTGTCGCGGAAGTCTCCTAATGCTCACCGCCCCTACTTTGTTTGCGATAGTCGCTTGGCCGTTCGTTAGAACGATTAGATTTTTTACCACGACCTATGGCCACCTGGCACAACTCTATAAGAGACGTGGATTTCCCATAAAGTCTCGAATAATTTCGAACAAAATATAATATGTGATAGCCAAAACCCCTTTTCCTCCCTTCGTACTCGCAACTTTTAAACTTTCACCCTTTTCAACGACGTAGGGTCTTCAAATTCAATGTCGACCTATCCGGCCCGATGTATAGTATCTCTCACCGTGCACCTCTCGCCGGCGAATCAGACTCGTCGGAATATATATTCGTGGAATTTGAATTGCAAATCATCTTCAGAATACAGTCATTTCCCATAGTATTGTAGAATATAACGGGTAGTTTGTTAGCCGTCTTATTACGCCATATTTTCAGCAGCCTACCTATTTGACTAGGAAAATAAATTTCTGATGAGATTTTATCCATCCCGTATTATACATGAAACGCGAGCTAGTAGTGCACCAGATACGATATTCAAATTGACGATAGAAATTTCTGTGAGAAGCAATAAAATATAGCTCTAACGTTGTGAATTCAGATTTTCTAAGAACGGGTTAATAAATTTTACGGATGACAAAATTTTCACCGTTGCTTATGCATGGCTAGGCAATTATACGCGAGGGATTTGCCATCGAGTTATAAAACGGAATGTAAAACGTCAATTCAGTCTCGATCGAGTTACCTGCAGCTACTCGAGGGTGTTGAAATTTTCCATTACCCTCGAGAAGAGGCGCGATATAGTGTATACTCTTAAAATTAAGTGATCTCAAATTCCGTTAGCATTAGTGGGTTCCCAATTTTCGTCCCCATTTTCTGAATTGAAGATAACAGGTTTTGACAAATTCTTTTCTACATTATTCGATTACACCCAAAGTTCTCCGCGCCACTTAATTCAACGTCGCGGATTATAATCCCGAAGAGTTGAAAAGCACTTGACGATGAGATTTATATACGAAAAAGACTAACTTAAGTATAAGAATAATCTCATCGAATTATCGATAATTTATTTTATCCACACCGATTACGTGCGAATGTTCATTTCATTATTATTACTATTATACCTATATTTGTTATTCGCAATTTCTAGTTTGTCCTGACGCAACTGAAGCTCCGATTCGTTTGTTTAAATTGCGCGGATTGTTTCGCCCAATTAGTTAGCAATTAGTAGAATCCGACTCGAGGTAGAAAATTCCTGGTGTACCTACTAGGGTACCTATACATACACTGTAGAGCCAGAAAGCGAGTGTTTCGTTAAACGGGAGTGGATTCAGGGTGGAAATATACGCAGGTATAAATTTTCCAGTACGAATTGGGTTTGCGAAATTTTTACTTTACGCTAAAGCCCCGCGTCGACGTAGAAAACCGCCGCGCCCGAGGCGACCCGTCATTCGACACTTTTTCTCCATCATCCCCTTTCTACATTTAGTAGATACCAAAACAGAAAGCTCAACTTTCAAGGCATAAGAACCGCCCTATACGTATCTCTGGTAATTTGACAGGTGGAAGATTCGCCGCACACATCATATGCGATGAAAGTATAAAAATTTGGATTACTCTGTCCGTCAATTATTAGCGTCCAACAAGTTTGGCCTCTTCTTTCGTACCTAAATGTACAGAAATAAATGAATATTGAATTAAGGCTGCCTAATCCGTCGCTTAATCCTCCCACACAGGGAAAGAGTCACCCTAACTACTTACTTAGTCACGTCGCTATACACCAGACGTACGAAATCTATAGTCTGAGGAGGGTGCCACAGCAGACTTGTGCGATATAATTAAGAGAAACCCGGTAAGATTCATGACACTTAATACGTCAACGGTTGCTAGATTTTTATTTATCGCACTTGACCCGTACCAGACGTGTCTGACCGTCAGGGTCAGGCGCGAACGAGTCGTCTAATAATTTCAATCATTTTTACGATAGCCATTTATCAAAGGGATAATGAAACTTGGATTGAGTGCAGGTTCTGTGTCTTCGGACTCGTACAGAACAAACCCCTGAAACAAATTCGGAGATAAATGTGTACCCACATGGGCACAAGGAAATCTAATGCCAAGAACTGTTAGGTATAAATGAGCGAAACGAGACGTCCCTAAGGCTTGGTAATAATCAAGTTGGGAAAGTGCAGTCTCGTGTTTACATAGGTGCACGGTTGTCTGGTAAAAGGAAGTGATTAGTCTCACGACGACAAGAGTCCGGTTCTAGCAGCAAGGGGCTGCAGTAAACGTTCAATTATAATCGGTTCAGACAGGGTTAAACAGATTTTCAACTAGTTAGAGCAAATAAACAGAAGCACTTTGTTCAAGGCATGTGTGGTAGCGTTGCTTGGAAATATCTACTCTTTCTATACGAAACATTCGTAGAAACTTCCCTTCTCCGAATGCATATGGAGGAGATTTTCCTCCTTCTTCTGAAAATTACTGGCGTTCTGATAGAGTGGTTTCGAAAAAATCACCGCGAAGATTCACAACGCGGAGTTTAGAGATGCGCGATCGAGGCCAGCACAGCGTTCAACCCATTGACATACATTAATAAACTGATATACTGCAACCAGTTACTTTGTCGACCTCCGTCATACAGGCCCGTCATTGAACGAGAGCTGCTAGGGTACATATACGTCATACTTGTACATACACAGTACATGCATGTAGGTACAAAACTACGTGCCCTCGAGCGAGCTGGAAGGTGTTGACAGTTAACCGGCGCACTGGTCTGCGTTAGCGTAATTGAGACTGACGCAAGTGTTCACCTATCAGCGTCATTTCATGCCTCGAAATGTGCAGAATTTTCCGAAAAACGACGCTCAAGGAAAAACGTAGGTGTTTCGAGACGCGGATGATGTATGCGGCGATCGTGTTGGAAAGAGAGAGTCCTGGGGGTTCGTCCAACCCCCTGAATTAGTTTTTATCGTCTTCGCGAATTCGTGATGGTAGTAATATCGCGGCTGGTAAAATTTCGGAGAAAAACAAGCGATAAGTATCTGCGGTATCAAGACATGTGTGTAATAAAGCAATAAATATAGTTCAACAAACAGGGGGGCGGCGGGGCGGGAGGGGGAGCAGCAAATTAACGGGCAACGGGGCTTAGGGCAGCCCCGACGTATATCATCCCCCTTTTTTCCCCGTATCAGTGACTCATGCGCGACCACGTCATCCATGGGGGTTGTTGAGGGTGCCGATAATATTTCAAGAGGTGGTATTAGCTAGCGCGGGGGGGTAAAGTTTACGTATCACGTATCGTATAAAGGGTCCCTCTACGCGATGATGTCTCCAGGGAGCAGGTTTTCCCATTCTCGTCTAGTCTGCTGAATCATCGAAGACCTAAGATCGGGCACGGAGTAGATTTTCCACGAGACGTCGACGCTATTACGTTAAGAAATCCCTCGCGCTTTAGTTCCTCTGTATATAAGGTATAACCGAGCGGAAAAATATCGCTTGATAAAACCGAGGAAACTTTTCTGAGTAATATCTCTCAGATATATTAATTTCTGGGTCTCATATATAGATATGAAAGTCGAGAGGCTGCAGACTCCAGCCTTTGAATTCCATCGAGAAATATTATATTTAGTATACAATCTTGAGATGACGTAGAATTTTCAACTCTGCACGTCTACAATCTCTCATCGACTATACTGGCTGGAAAACATCCGTACGAAAAGATGCCCAGAAAATTTTCAACCGAAAACTGATCACCATCCTGATACTCTAGATCGAGGATCTGTCAGTCCAAGTGCGAAAAGAGTGAGCAAAAAAGGAAAAAAAAACTCCTGTTTATCTGTATTCTCTATTAGATCAGTGAATCAGTGAAATAAACTGATACAGTTAGAGAAGGGAGATAAAAGGGTCGAAATATCGTTAATTTAATGTATAATAAATGCAGTCGCGTAGATTTGTGAGCGAGAAAAAAGCGACCTCTATATACTATCTTGGTTGAGGGATCCAGCCCAGCCCAGCCCAGCCCAACCCAGGCCAGGAACATCGAGGAGAGAGAGCTTGTGGAGTTTGAAATTCTGAAGCCCGTCAGTTGGCTAAGTTTAGCTGGAAAGTATGGCTTTCACGTACGTACACATCGCATCAATCCCCTAGCGGGCGTGGGCATTTCTTTTTCTGCGTTTTTGTAACGGCGGATGCGAGAATGTCGAGCTTAGCTTAGCGAGCGGTGCAAGCTCATGGCACACCTATGTTTAGACTTTAGACTTTCGACACGTGTGTCCATCCCCCGTTTTGAGATAGAGAAGGGTCACGTGACTTAACCATGTGAACAATTTACGTAGTATATACGTATCCCAGTATATATGAGATGCATATACATCCTATAGGTCCCTCGGCGTGCAGTACTTGTATAATTCATTCGCGCCCCCCCCAACCTACGGAGGAAGATATCCCACCCCGTATTCAGGACGACGTGTAACGTATTCTTATATAGGTGTACGTTCGTTGCTTGGCTTTGTTTCGCATTTGGGTCAAAAGGTTCGCTTCAAAAATGCTGACGCGACGTCCACTGGGCTGCCCAAGTCGATTACAAAGAGAGCTTCTTCTTCTTCTTCTTCTTCATCATCATCTTTTTATTCCCCTTATTCTTATTCTTCATCCATCGTGAATTTATTCCCCCCGCCTGACTTTCCTCGGCGAAAATTCGCCCCTTTTTTCGAATACCATTATACCTATATACCGGGTGGTATTGACGTGACAGATATCGTACTTTGACGTAGTATAGTCGATGCATTATGCAAAGAAACACTCCTGAATTACTGGCCACTGGACACATCCGGTTTTACTATATTTATACTCCAGGTAGATACTCCTAGGTGGGTAGGTGTAGTATATAGGTACACGGTACATAGGTATACCTCACCTTACCTCGCAGGACTCCCCTGGATGGATGGATAGCTCGTGCTAATGGATTCGAGGAATCAATATGGCGATTGCCGTGGCAACGGGTTTGGTGACGCGACGTCATCACCTTTGGAAAACAGTTTCAGATCCTAGATTCCATTTTTTTTTTTTTTGCAATTAAAATAAGGGTGTATGAAGAACAATTCAAGAACAAATATGAAAACAACAGAACCAAAGGGACGGGAAAAATTCTCGAATTTTTGTTACACCTTTATTCCCCACATGCCTACACACGACTTATGAAGGGCAGTTGGTTTTCGGAGTCGTATGAAATCTAGTATAAATCGCTGAATCGCTGAATCGCTAAATCCTCGCGATATTGAAACAGGGTCTGGGCGGTAGGTACGACTTTGCATATAACAGTGGTAAATCCAAGCGAAATGAAAACGTTTGTAAAGGGTCATCATAAATGGTCGGTATACGCGTATGCAAATTAAAGTGGGAATACAATGGCAACGGCTCTATCGAAATCCTTGGTAAAAATCCCGTCAGACAGTGGTCCTGAAATATTGAAATTAAACGGATTAACAGATTCGCAATCTCGGACAAAACGTCAACCCCCTTCGCTCCCTTTTTGTTTTTTTTTTTTTATCATTTTTATTTATTTACACAATTTTTAATTTCTCGTTCCGCTCTTTAAACGTGAACGTTTAATTGGGAACTTTATTGAAATGGAAGAGAAGAGAAGAGAAGAGAAGAGAAGAGAAGAGAAGTGAAGGAAAGGAAAACAAAAATAAATTTCAGGATAAAAGATTGCTAAATCCTGATAACTGGCATATTGCGAAGTTTTTAAGACACGCTCTTGTAACTTTTGTAGTTAATTTTGTTTGAAGCTTTGCGGAAGCTTCTTAGTTTAATTATTATCTCTATTAATGAGAATCAAGAGGCTTTCAGGACCCCCGAATTTTCCGAGGATCTATACAGTAGGGCGAGAGAATCGGGCACTCGTCTTGTTTGCAGAGAACTACAGCTACGTGGTATACCGAATGCTATAACGGTATTTATTTACTGCCTAGGAAGTCGTATTTCGTATGCGAGTAGCGATTCGATGATGATGCTGTATTTCAAGACTTATTAGGTATTTCGAACGTGACGATACTGCAAAGCGTATTATTATACATTCATAAACCAACATAACGCCGTCAATATTTCGCTAATGAAAATAACGAAAAATCAAGACTGAAACGAGGCGGGAAAAAAGAAATCAAAAAATTCCAAGTCAACATTTACTCGAAGAGCAAAAGCTCGACGGGAATGTCGCTTAGCAGCGTTTGTACTATTTCTAGACCGCAAATATCTGCGGGGCGATGTCAGCTTCGAAGATCTGCGGCGTCGACTTAACCCTCGTTAGTTTGTCTCTTTGAGCATATCAACTCCGGAGCTGAACTGGAGTCTTCTTCGTTTTATCGTCTGTCTCATCCTCGATATAACTTCTGAGCGAATTCGTTTCCCATTATTCTGCAGCAAGGACTAGCAATAGCGCGAATTTCGCACTCTGTATAGCGTTGCAATTTCGATCTATTCCGAATGGCGTCATATTCCGAAATCGCAATATCGTTTGTCTCTCGTTTATCTGATCGAAGAGCGGAGCTTGAACTTTGGCAAATCACGAACGTACCTACGTCGCGCATTCAAATCGGTTTATTGGATTCAGCACATCATGTGCCAAGAGATTTTAACAGAATTTCAGTGAATTATATCTTAATCTTTATCCTGAAAACGGATTTAGTTCCGTCACACCGAATCTCGATCAAATTTCGCGAACCATATTTCACGGCTTTGACGTACTCAGCGATATCTCGTCGCTCAGCTGACTCGGTTATACTGTAATCAAATGACGTCGAGTCTCGTCAAATGTTCAAAGATTTTTTTCAACAGTCGCTAAACTATGAACGAAGGTGTAGGTTTGCGTGTACCTATCTGCCCTGCATACAAGGGAGGATCATTTTTCCTATACCTCGTTGATTTTTCCATCCCCTAAGGTGTGCGTCTCGTCCATGCAATGCTATTCGAACGATTATATTTTTAGATCGTTTGTTATTTCGGCTGACTGCATGCAGAGGATCATCGCTGTTTGTGAACCTTGTCCGTGTTTATTAGTGGCTTAATGATTCCCGGAGAGCAACAGCTCTCGCGTTTAGCCCGGACAAGTAGCTTTTTGTAAAGGTTACACGTCCTAGGAAACCGTAAAAGTTGAACAAGAATAGAGAAAAAGCTTCCATTAGCCGGGGCTATTTTATTCAGGAACCTAGAACCGCAGGTTATCATCAAAGACGAAGAACATGGATCTAGGTGTCTTTGAAAATGACGCTCAATTTTCCATGCATAACCACCTTTTATGCAGATTAAATTCAAATGAGAAAATCTAAAGTGGATAAAGCGGGGTTTGACATATTTTTTTGTTAAATTTTGACAAAAGCTCCTTTGTTCAAACCACAGCTCGCTCATCCACTCTGCAACTACCTATAGGACACTTGAAATTTCTAGGTACACCTATACGTGCGAGTGATCATCAGGGGATCATATAGTTTTGAATAAACACAACTATGCTGTAGATTGTACGATACTCGTGTATGTATGTGTGTGCAGTAGTACTCGAGAAACTTTAGTCCAAAGTTTCGTGTGTATTCTATCTGTTACTGTCGCATATAGGTATAACGATTATTAAATATTACATACCAGTTCATATTATGCTCATACCGACGTGAAAATTATCGTCAAATGTATACGTTAATTGAATTAAAACATGTGAGTCGGTTGATTTATTCGCGTTAAATTTATCTTCTTCATATTATATGGAGGAGTTTAGTGAAGAGAAAAGAGGAGATGATTATTAGTAACGAGTAGGTATATGGAAGAGAGAAACTTCACCGGCAGTTATGATATAATTAATAATTCATAATTATCAGTCTTTTTGAATTCCACTTGTTATATCAGTGATAAGTTTTTCATTTAATTACAGATATGCACACCTCTCGCGATTACGGAGTAGCTGTATCATCAGACGACGGAATCATACCGAATATCGATAATATCAAAAGGTTATCAGACAAGTGATCATCGCTGAAAAGAATAAATCTACGAAGGAAACGGGAAAGATCAATTGCCCTTTAAGCTCGACGTTCCTTTGACGTAATTTCGTTCCGTTTCATTCGTTTCTTTACACTTTTCTCTTCGCTTCGTAAAATAATTGTCTTTCTCCTTTATAACGGACGATTTAACGCGGCGTTGAACACTCGCATCGCAAAGTTTCTTTTTCTCCGAATTTTCGAAACGAGAAGATGAGGAAAGAAAAGAAAGAAAAAAAGAAGAAAATGCATCTGCTGTTATTAAACCATAGCGTAATTATTATTCAACCGTTTTTCAGTTACTACTAATTCGAATCAATTCAAATCCCTCGGGGTAACAGGGTCGCGGGTCAGATCGTGGAACGTTGCGTTGTGCGGAGTAAAACAGAATTACTAGTTCGGATTATATAAATGAAATCGATGAGGTAGAAACGAAGTTGATTATCAGCGTGGTTCTATCCCCTTTCGTTTATCCTTTTTTTTCGATTTCATTTCATTTTTGTTTTTTCATTTTTTTTGTTTTTTTGTTTTTTGTTTTCTCCTTTTTCTTCTGCTTATTCTTCATCATCTTTTTCTTCCTCTTTTTATTTCTACCTAGACACACCCAGGGAACGAGGTAAGGCGACTGCGGCAGCAGGGCGTGTTCCTTTTGACGGATACGGAAGTAGTTGAACCAGAATGAAGGAGGAGTAGTCCTGCAGGGCCTCGAGCAGGCAGAATAAAATATCGTTGAAGTACAGTACAGTACATTACATTACATTACAGTACAGGTACCTCTATAGTTGAGAGCCAGACAGAGTTGCGTAGGTTTGAATTACGGTGTGGGATAAGAGGGATTGTTGCATCTGGCATTATACTCATCTTAAGTAAGGCTTGAGCCTCCCTCGCCCCTTAATACCTGCTAGAAGGCTCATTCATCAAGCCAGTACAATACAGCATAATATTATATATAATCGTAACGGGGAGATTCAAGGATTTAAAAAACCGCCCAAAGGAGCCCATTATCGTACCATGTTTAAACGATTTAAAAAAAAAAAGGCTAATAGCCCTCCTCGAGTCGATCAATCGAATTTCACCTTTGAACTCCCTCAGTATAAAAAAAAAAAGAAAAATCTTCATCGATGTTCGACGAAAATTTGCAGACCGTTTATTATTTCCTTCACTTTCGTAGAATTGATTATTATTTCGGATAATTATTGTTACGTATATAATATCTACTATACTACGTTAATTATATGGCATTAGACTAACTATAACATAATATGATACGAGGCATTGTAGTTATAGTTTCGTTAATTAATTAATTAATTAATTAATTAATCAATTAATCAATTGCGCAGGATAAAAAAAGGAAAAGGAAAAAGAAAAATAATTCTTCGTCACTATTTTCTACCATTAGGTATAAGTGGATAGAGATTTTAATTGGTATTAATTTTCGTTTACGATTCGAGCAGGCAGAAGCGTCGATTCAACAAGGCGTGACTAATATTCTGATAGGCAATATCCATTCAAGAACCAATATATAAAATTCCTCGAATTCAATACATATAAATTGATCGAATCGATTATCGGCCTAGGGTTCATCCGTATGTGTAGGTACTGATGGGCACTAGTGCAGATGATCAAGGACTCGTTTTAATGTCCTTAAAAACTGAGCATATGGGTATGTGATACAATTTACGGTTTAACAGAGCTTTGAAATTTCTTTCCACGTGGATTCCGAAACCTGTATGTATATGAATTCTATGACCTAAGTAAGTGTGTATAGAAGCTTTGAGAAGCGGAGTGCGGAAGTAATAGAGGTGTTGTTTAATTCTTTCGGTTTTTTCATCGCGAATTGTCTGCGAAAGGTATCAAAAACACCCGATGTTTACGTTTGTTTACCGCCGATGTATACGCGTATAAACGCTAGACTAAATTTTGAGAAAAGCTCTCGACACGCCTGGGGGTGCTCGAGACAAAAGTGTCTAACATAAGCTTCGGAGTAGCTGTAGTAGGTACAATTGTGCGAAAGGCCAAGACTTTGGAGGAGGGTTTTCAAATATTCAAGCTTCTTTACGAGCTAAATTTACCTTCCTTATATATTTCCCCTCCTTGAATTTCGCTAAAACCTTTCTTCGCTTCGAGTCATACGAGTTTATCCGTGCAGGAAATGAATATAGGTTCATCTGAGTCGCGAAAAAGGGGGAAAAGAGGAGAAATATTTCAGCCAAAATCAGCCACGTACTTTTCCATAATTAGTTTATTTCTAAGAGGGATCAGATACGTCGGTTAGACGGTAAAAAAAATTTCATTCTCTATAAACGACGCGATGACGTGACCGTTGGGATTTGAGAAAAGAGGCACCAGGTACCGACATAACTTTCCGCACGTGTCGCCCCGTTGTCAATATATATATATATATACAGACAGAAATCGACGGTGGTATTAAACAGCCTTAAACAGTTTTATGTACCTCGGTTACACACATACTACTTGTTAGACGTTGGGATATACTCGTAGTTTATAGATCGACAATTTCCCCGGCTTAATACCTATAATATCGAAGGTACTGTTCATTGAGCTTTACCCATACAGCCGATAGATCGATAAAGCTTGATTTGTTTCAGTTTTTATTATCTAAAATGTAATTAGCATGACGAAAGACTTTTTTCCACACTGAGTGCGCAAAGTTCGATTTTGCGCACGCGAAGCGTGCAGAAAATTCAACTTAACGCGCGTTGTGTTGAAAAATAAAGTCCGGTACACGTGCGAAAGATGATTCTCGACTCGTGTTATTGTCGCGCTCGCTTCGCTCGGGCGAAAAACTGCAAACTCGTCCGATAATCATCACTTTCGCACTAGTATAGAAAAGTACTATTTTTTCTATTCTATTTTACATCCAATACTTGAATGCATTTTTTTATTCAATTTTTTTAATTTTTTTCAATTTTTCTTGAAAATTCTATGTCAGGTCAAGTTCAAGTGCTCGTAGTGTAAAGACGCAGAGGCACGCGTATTTATTCTGAAAGTCACGGCTAACACGCACCGGAATACATATAGAGTTAAATTTAGTTACTGCGGTTGGTTGGTGGATGCAGCGCGCGGTTGAGTCAGCGCGAAGAATGCTTGTCAAATAATAAAAATGATCACTACGTTGCGCGTTGCCTCAAGTACGTGACTATGACCGAGGTTTGGGTCAAACGTCAGGATTAATTGCGCGTTTTAAAACCGAGGGGGAATTAAAAAAGGGTTTAAAACGAGTTTTTAAAAGCTCGATGAAAGAATTTTTTCTATTCTTTTTTTTTTTTTTTTTTTATTCATCTCTCAAATCTCAACGATTATTATTGAGTCGCTAATTTAACTTCGAACAATTTTTTCCTATCGGATGTTTTTTTTATTTTTTAATTTCTCTTTTTTTCTGGTTCTTTCTCATTCGTACAAATCCAAATTCTTATCTTTATTTTCACAAATTGTACCACCGGAAGTAACTACGCGAGTTAATGCCTATAGAATTATTATAACCCGGAAAATAAGAACACGACGAGTTTATTCAGGGCAAACCATTATCTCAAATCACGATCACCTATTCATATAATATATCGAGCCTTGGCATATAAAAATAAACCGATATCATTATCTCGGTTTACCTATATATACACGCGTTTATACCTAGTACCTACTTCTGAAACAAATTATTTCACATTACTGTAGTAGGTACATACAATACGCGATATAAAAATAGCACTTTTCGATACTATAGCGCGAAAGTGTTGATTCTCGAACTAGTGTGATTTTTTTCGTGTGACAATCACACGAGTAGAAAAAAAATCATTTTTCACACACGTCTATCGAACCGTGTTTCCTGGCACAACGCGCGCGTTATGTTGAATTTTATGCACAATCGAACTTTCCGCACGGCGTGTGGAAAATTACATTTCGTAGCCTTTTTCTCTAACCGCGTTTAATTATATATCCGACGTACGTAATACCTATACCTACTATATAATATATATATTCATGGCTATAAAATACCTAGATACGACGTGAAATCGAATATTTATTCACTCGAAGAGATCATTTTGACGTTCCCTATAAAGAAAAACCTCCACGAAGGGTATGTGATGCCACGTTGCGCACAGGCCACCCTGAAGCCAGATCGTATCAAAGGTCCAGCTACGCCGCAAGATTCAATCGATTTCCGCACTAAGGCGTTCCCGCCGTTCCCCTTTCTCGGATATATATGTGTTATATATAGATATATAGTATGTATGGATAGTACATGTATAACATAATTTTAAGACGTTGCCAACGCCCATTAGAAAGTCGTACTCGATCATATCTATAGGGTTTATACATATAAAGTCAAAATTATAAACGAGGTCATTCAATAATAGTAAGTAAAAAATTATCCGTTTTTTTTCATAAATTTCTTGTTTTTTTCTAAACCTCATACGACGATGTAATTTATTATGTGTCAAATTTCCTAAATACTTTCATTACAATACTTGTGAACAAGTAATGTCCAAATTTATATACGCATGGGGAGTACTAGTCTCTGTTGATCTGCAGAATATTAAAAAAAAGGGGATAAAAAAAAAAAAAATAAAAAAAAAAAACGAAAAAGAAAATTCTGGAGTAAAAGAGGAGGAATTTTTCATCCAAAATATAAACCCGACAGTTTAATCCCCGAAATCCTTTGATGAAAGTATCGCAAAAAACCAGGCCGTCCGGAAGGGTAGACGTATACTAGACAGTTATATCTGTACGGTGTATCGTGTATGTCGATGTGCATTGCAGATATTCGATGTTCAAATGTTTGCGTTTTAAATTGTTGTTTTTTCTTTTACTATTATTATTATATTATTGGCTAGGCTATTTCTGCACCATTTTTTTTCCCCCATTATCTTCTTTTTTTATCGTCGATTATCTGACGTATCTGCAGGGATATAACGTAACAACGATTTTACTATCGTATATTATACCTGCGTGTTCGCTCAATACAGAAAATTTCGTTAATCGATGGGAAATGAAATTTTATGTTTTCGATCTTTCACCCGGAAATTTCCTGATAAACAAAAGAAAAATAAAAAATAAAAAATCTATTTGCTCAATGACGTAGGCCTCTTGATATCGCATTGTCCTAAAAATTGATCCTGCAGTTTAATAAAACTGAATGGGTCCATTGAGGATCGAAAAAAGCAAAAGAAGAATGAGAACTCTTCGTAAATTCTCTCGGAAAAAAAGCGAGTAGATCAGATATTTCTTCACAGCTATCGACTATTCAGCGCCTTTAAATTTCCTTAAACAATCATTTTATAGATTCTTGGATTTACAACCGTGATAAAAAAAGACAAGATAACAAGAGGGAAGAGAAAAAGAGACGGGAGAAAAGAACCGCTATACCTGTATATCTGTGTGTAAAGATCGCAGGAAAAGACACCTAAATATACATATACTACCTACAAGCTATAATACCCATGTACAAATTTCTTCTATAGAGAAGCGAGGAAGAAGAAGAAGAAGAAGAAGCGGGAAAAGCAATCGAAGCGACGAGTTTTTAGGGGAGAGACACGGAAAGTTTATCGTACTTTATAAAGGGGATGGTGAATTTAACTTCCAACGGAAGAAAAACTTTTCCTTTTTCCTTTATTTTATTTTTTTTATTTTTCATTTTTTATTTTTTCTTCTCTTCTTATATATATATTATATCGACTTTCTTTTTTTTCTACCCCCCACAGAGTTTGGGGAGAAAATCTCATTTGTCTTTTTCCCCAATTTATTTATTTTTAGTATTTTCGTTTCATTTTATACCTACTACTAGGTATATATCATCTTATTATTTGTACCAGCAGCCAGCGAGCGGGGGAATTTAATAAAATTTCATTTTTTAAAACCTCAAATGAAAAATCTAACTAAATATAATCCCCGACCTAAGCTCCAATCTTTTACAATTTAAATATCTGTTCGTTCGTTGCGACAACAGTTATAACCGGTGAGTAGAAATGGACGTCTGCGTCAGACCGAACGAAGCAATCCGCCCCGACGCGACGCGACGCGACGTGACTCACTTCTGCAGCAGATCGACGGTCTTATGCAAACTGTCATATTATAATCATAAACGTTGCTATGACGTATTTACCGGCTATTACGTTCAGTTCAATGCAGTGAAAGTAAATTCGACTCTGCATAACACGTTAGCGAAAAAAAAAAACGATTCATTAATTACGCAGATTGATAATAATTAGACGAGCGATTCATGATTGACCAAAATCTCTATCAGGTTTTTTTAATTTTTTCCAAAGTATGTGAACATAATTAAAAAAAAAGCAATATAACACAATATTTAGAGAAAAAGAGAGAAGGAGAGAGAGAGAACAAGGTGTACCTATGTAAGTATTCTAGGGTGGTCCTCAATTTGATCATTTTCGAATTTCAATATTCGAAATTTGAATACATACGACCGAATCGAGGAGCACCCTAACGTGCTCGTTACCCTCGCATATAAATTTACGACTGCAGCTAGTTATTCGAGAAACGTTATCACCGAGCGCTCGTAAGAATTGTTGATACATATTAATTTGTGTAGTATATGATTTTGGTTAACAGTAATGATAATAAACACGAACGAGGGTATACGGTACCTACTATACGTTGCACGCGAGGCTGGATACAAATTGGCCAAATCACCCTCTTTAGGGTACTTTTGTTCGCGCCACTACCTCGTGCCGAGATTGTGGGAGAAAATAAAAGAAAAAGAGGAAAAGAAAGAAAAGAAAAAAATAATAATATATAGAGGATAAAAAAGAGACTGAAACAAAATAAATAAAGTTGGTAAATTGCGGGTGGTAAGACGAGGTTCACCTCCAACCTTCAACGCGTACGTTATACCTATCTGTGCTTAAAGCACTCCGAAACCATTACCCCTAAAAGTCTCCTCTTCTACTTGAATCTTAAATTTAAGTAGCTACCTAAAATCACGCCTCTTTAATCGGAATACAGAAAACTTCATTATTCTAGGCCAAGGTGCAGATTCGGTTGAATAATCAAATTCAAGTTCAAATATTATATCCCTACCCTATCTTGTCTTATCTTAAATATCGATCTTCTATCTCGTACACGTTATCACCCAATAATACTTATTAGGATATTACATCGGAGTAAAATACTTGTCAAGAATTACGTAACATACGTTGTTATACATACATATATAGAAAAGTTATACGATTATCATCGTCGTCATCGTCATTATTATTATCATTATTATTATTATTATTATGCCTATTCGCGGTGGTGAAGTTCAAAAGTTGGACGAGTATATCCGTAGATAAAAGTCATATTCGATATTAAATATTGTCTATATGATGTACGTATATATAGATATTCTTGAAATTCTTTTCTCCCTTTTTCTTAAAACTTTGAATTATACCTATATTACATAAATACTACGTATATTATTCTCTCCTATTTCGCTCTAACTGAAAAAATATATATAACACGTAACTATATGATATGAAATTTGGCGTAACAGCTTCAGATGTCGAACATAAATGAAGTTTCTTTAATTGGACGTAAGTTTATTTTTGTTTATAAATAAATTGTACAAAATAATACCCTGCACCAGAAATTTGTTATACATAGGTATTCGGTGACCATCCGGGAACCATTAACCAATCTCATCAATCAATTTAAATTGGCTAGCCCATATTATAATATATATATTGGTATGCGTATATATACGTATAAACGCAGATGTAATATATCTGCGTATGTATTATGTATGTATATACTGGTATGTACATTGTACGCATATATATATGGGGAGGAAAAGCTATCGCTGTATTCTGGCGTAGCGACAGTTTTCGTCGTCTGAGGGAATATTGATCGTCAGCGGGGCCCCGGCATTGCGGCCGTAGTTCGGTGCGCATGGCGTCTGAAAGCTACGTCGGCACGCGGACCGAAGAGGTCCTATCAAAAAAGGAAAGGAAAGGAAAAAGGAAAAGGAAAAGGAAAGAGGAAAAGGAGAAGGAGAAGGCAAAGAAAAAAGAAGGAGAGAAGTGAGAGAGAGAAAAAAAAATAAGAGTCCTTCTCATCCTCGAAAAAAAAAGGACAGAACTGCGACTGAGCCAGGCGAACGGTCAACAGACGCCCAGCCTCTTCTCCTCTGGGACCAACGCGGAGATTTATTACACCAGTCAGAAATATGACAGAAATTACAATTACGCGGTGTGTTTCGGAGGGAAGTTTCTCAAACAGAATGATGATTTATTAAAAAATCGATGGAGTCGACAATTTGTTTGAATTTTTCAAATTTTTTTATTAACGAAATTCGATTATTCGATCAAATTTCATGCAGATTAATCGGGGATCGTAAAATATCAGGGAGCATAATACGAGGTGATATTTTTTGATTTTGTTTTCTTATAGATTAGATCATCGATTTGATAGTAAATTATGATCAGAATTAATTGAACACGGGATTCGAGAAATGCCTATAAAAAGTTCGTGGGAATATCGTTATACTTGCTAGGATTATAAGTCACGGATATTTTAAGACGATGAGCTGCACTCGTGAAACCGTGAAATACTCTCTCTGTGTATAATACTAAAAATAGAACTGGCCTTCAATTATTCGGCGAAAGCCCACGTGCGATAGTTCTGGATGAGTAGAATCGTTGGAAAGTAAGAAAAAAGAAGAAGGAAAAAAAACGAGGGCTTCGTATTACATTGATAATCGATCAAAGCGTCAGCGTGAATACAACGGAATGACAAGAATCCCATTAATCAAACGACGAAAGCATGTCCAAAAATTCATACATTGCATTGAGGTATGTCAAAGGTGATAAAAAAAAAAAGAAGAAGAAGAAGAATAAAAAAAAAAAGAAAAACGTGGAGAACCTGATGCCAAACGGATTAGGCAGGTAGGATCAAAGATTGCATCACGTTATGTAAACGTTCGAGTTAGTTACGTCAGTTGAAAGTACAATCTAGGACAGGAGAGAGGATAAGCGTGTTAAATATTAAATGTTAAATTTTATTGTACGATGGATGTAATGTGAGAAAAAAGAAATGATGCAGTCCGTTAAACTATACGAGGTCCTTAGCGAACAAGATAGCTCTCTCTATTTTGGTCGTGAGTTTATGGGTTCTTATTTATACACCCACGTACGTCTAGTCGAGTCAAAAACTTTGCGGATTTTCATATCAGATGAAAATTAATTGGATTATGAATCCCCGGTGGTGTCAATATCCTGAAAAGCTCCGAGGATTCATCGACGAAGAAAGCGAAAAAAAAAACGGAAAAAAACCAGAGATATATATATAGAAGAAGAAGACGAAGAAGAAGCGACTCAATGAGGAATTATTTTCTTTATTTTCGCACGAAAAGGACGAAATTTTTTTGTTCCTAAAATCGGGTCTCAAATAAATCCGAGAATTTAGCAGCAGAATCGCGTATAGATGGAAAGGTAAATTTCGAGGACGAAACTGGAAGCGAAGAAAGATGGCGAACCTAACGTCCCTTCGCGACGCGACGCGTCTTATATGCGGTCTATAAATACAAACGAGCATTTAAGGCCGCGAGGGACATAGCCATGGGTCACAACCCTGCCTCAGGCTGGAGTATGTAGCAAATAGAGCAAATCCATCGCTAAATTTACCCCGCTTCGCGAATGCAGGGGCGACATATCTCGCCGTTGCGGAGCTGCGGCAGTTGGCCTGTTTCGACTACTATATACGATCGCCGAGGTATATAAGGGGATATTTTTTCACTGCGTTAAGAAAAGCTATTTTCATTATTATTTTTTTTCCACGCTATAGAAAAAAAACCTATATAAAAGCGTAAAAAATAATCGACGGGGGAGGGGGGCGTTCTCTTCCATACGGGAGCAAATATATAAACGGGAATAAACCGCGTCGCGGAATGCGTCCGCACGTTTTAAGAAACTTGCAGAGGATAATAGAAAATGCCGCAATGCGGGAGTGAGAACCGTAAACCAAGGATATAAAACGATCTGTCGACACGCTCGCAGACTGCCAACTAGGTATAAATTATTTCCCTTGCGGTATATAGGCTGGCAATCGAGTAGGTATTCAAAATTTTCGATAAAATTTTTCTCACGTTTTTATCCAAGCATTAAACCACTTAGTAAAATCCTAAGCCTAGCTGGCCCTTAGGGGATGAGAAAATTTCTTTACCGCTTATACAGGTACATATATAATATGTGTGCGAGAAGGTTGAATTTAGGACCGAGTATAGATGTAATGAATGCGTGTACCATATATATGTATAGATATATGTGTCCGTACATCGACCATAAATAATGAAGTTACGAAAAGCGAATATAGTTTGCATTGCAAATTTCAAGGCCGTAGTAATTACTCGCTGCGGGTAACAGGGGATTGGATAATTACCTGCAGCACATATAGAGAATTAGAAATCTTATTAATAACGGTGTTTAGGAGACTTTAACGTAGTAATGCAGGGTTTTAATAAAAATATAAATATAAGGTATAATAAATTGAAAGAAGCTACTATTCTCGTTATTGAATTTATTTCGGGTTATATATTATATTTGTCAGAACAACTAGATCCGTGTCATCGAACCTATGTAGTATACGTGTTCGCGGTCGGTCGCGTGTCAGAATACAGTTTCTCGAAAGAATGAAAATATCGATCAAATGCGAACAATGCGGAACTTGCATTGTTTTCCTTTCATAGACGCAGGGAAATCGCATAACGATGTGATATTTGACAGAAGTATAAGGTACAATAAAACGACATGTATGTATTCGCGAATTATTCCATCATTTTTGGAAAAATTTTCATTCAAACGCGATCGCTTCAATTACGCAGAATAAACACGTGGTATAATACCGATATTAGTCGTATCAATTTAAATTATTACTCGCCTATTTGAATTTATTCGCCTATTTCACGAAATCGATACGGAATCGTTTATCGATAAAAATGATACAATTATTATAAAAACCGATCGAAATAATAATACGATATTTGAATACGAATGTAATGAAGGTAAAGAGATCAGCCTCGCAGCATATTACACTGACAGCGTCAAATATTCCGCACAAAAAATAACAATAATAATAATAATATCAATAATCTCGAATGCCAGTCGAGATAAGCGATAGATACGGTCCGATAAATTGACGCACAGGTATAAATTCGAAGGCTTTATAAATCATTGGATCGTAGAATAAAAACGAGAAATTTCGTGAGTGTATACCTATATAATAATATAAGCATTGAAAAGTTGATCCTTGGGAATGGAGTTAATCCTTAGCTTTCAAAGCTTGATGTGTGAATATGTGCGGATCTAAAAAGTATCAAGATAAAGAATATAGGAAGGAAAAAAAAATAATAATAATCATTCTTTTTCGTTCGAAGTATAAGAAAGAAATGCGAAACGACGATCCCGAAGTAGAAGTAAAAGCTCAACCTAAACGCAGACAATTTAATCCGCATGAATTTTCCTCGCTTATATAATATATATACGTATATATACATAATAATACTATAAACCGTATATAAAGATTAAGAAGAACGATATTTATGCGGTGGAAAAAAAATTCCCGTGGAATATATTTATACAGAGATAAAATATATCTCGTATAATACGTTCACCTACCTTTTGCAAGACGATTAACGATCAAATCCTTGTGTTGTGCGGTATGCGGTTCCGGTAGAACCACAAGAAGATAACAACCGCTAAGGGGTGAAGGTGGTGGATGTTGTACCCCGGTTTGTACCCCGGATTGTATTCCGGTAACTCCAATGGGTGTACCAGTGCTATGGTCACCCCCAGGAGTCGATTCCCCACCTCCCCCTCCCCCCTCCCCGGCAGGCTCCCCCGTGCTCATGCCTGTGGGAATAAAATAGGTTTATGAATAAATAGTTAAACGGGATTAAGAGATGATGTTAATTAGCCGTGAACTTGTAATAGTAGTTTAGTTCAGACTTAAGATGTAATCTCTCTCTACTCTTACTCATTACCACGTTTCTCAGATGTGTTCCCTCTTTGAAATTCATGAATGAGAATAAATTGTAATCATTTTTTTGTATTATTAGCGGTGCATCATCGTCGGGGGCGTATGATATAAATGAAATAAAGACTCGATAATATAATATGGTATTAATCGAATAATTGTTAATCAATTATCGATAAGATATAATGATTGAATATAAATAAAATTGATTGTATACCTAACGGTTGTAAGAATTATTCTGACGCATTGGGTAAAAGCTCGAAGTTTGTTTCAATAACCTTTTATTGATCCCTCAGCCGCTTACTGCAACGGACTTTAATGACCTGCATTGAAATTATGCCGCATACCGGTACGCGATAACTCGCGATTCTGATGCAGCAGGAAAGAAACTGTGTTTGAACCGCCGCGCCGGTTCAGCGGGGTAAAACGTCAGGCTACCAAAAGCGGGCGAATATATATATGTATATGTACCTATACTGGATTATGTATACATATAATATGTATATCGTAGATAAATGGATGTATATATGGGTAATATATGACGTAGTAGTCGTTAGTTATATACAAACGCGTCGTGTCCGCGTATCGTGCATGGCAACGGCGGAGTAGTAAATGCCGGACGGGTCAGCCAGCCCCAGGTAAGTCTAACCACTAACTGTTCGGCCGGTCCTCGATCACTGACTACAGACGTACAGCTACTCTACTACGTCCGCGTACAACGTAGTCTTACCACTGCGACAGAGTAGCGCAATACCGTAGAGGTCAGACGGCGACGAAATTCGTAAGAGTATTGGTATATATGCAATGGGGAGTTGCGATGAAGATTTTTAATTATTTCATACGGTCGAAGGACTGGCTTACGCATCGTTTTAAATTAACCAATTGGTAATACGAAGTAGCGTTTCGACTCACGGTCGAAAAATAGAAAGATAAAAATCGAAAATGAAAGAGGAAAAGAAAATAAATGAATCACGCACTGCTGGTGTAATGGGGAAGATGTAAAAATAAACTATAAAATCCTCTGAATCGATATACTAAAATAAAGTAGGAAGTAGAGTATAAGAAACTACCGGATTTCCGGAAGAGAAGAAAAAAAAACAAAAAACTACCGAAACTCGTATACTTTGATGTACAATCGTCGGGACTATGTTTTTTCTCATTCTATCTGCACGTAGGGAGTATGAGGTATTAGCTTGATAATAAATCGTGAATAAAAATCAATTTTTCTATGGTAGAAACGCGCCCCGAACAAGACACCTAGAGAAGTAGGTGTACATCGTGAATTCCAAGATGGCGTCGAACCATTATCTATGGTGAAAAAATAAATTTTATAGCAAAATGGTATTCTCCGTACTTTGAGGAAATAATTTTCATCAATTTTTCGCGAATTTAATCAGTTGTGGTTTAATCCACTTCGAGGGTTCGTTAGTAGCCACACGATAGGCCTGCCGGCTCCTAGCTGTTCCGCAACCATCGCCGATATAACTCGTCGAAAATTTCGCCCAATTTTTGTCCATTTGTTCACGAAAATTTTGGAGGAGATTGATAACTGCATATGGAGTGAATTATCGTTCGAGAAACAAATTGCACTAAGCTCTCGATAAAAACGCGATGAAAAATAAGTGTAGGGGGGGGAAAAAAAGACCGTATATGAAATAATTGGGAGATTTTCAGCCTGAAAAAGCCACCTAGGCTTTTTGTACATGAAACGTGCTACTTGGTCTGACCGCAATTGAGTTTCTCAGATTTGTACAAGAAACTGTGTGATCATTAGGCCGTACATAAAACCGCTATCCATAATCCAAGCCGGCTATTTGTTTATTCGAGATTAGAGATCGAAGATCCGGCGATGCAGGAAAGTAGATTGCAGATAGATTCTTAACGGAGGTGGATTGAATAATTTTATCGCAAAAACTGACTCACCTGGTCCTTTCGGCGGCCCAGGGTATCCTTGGGACGGCTAGATGGACGTCCTCCGTGCAGTGAACTCCTCGTATAACTTGAACTTTATAAGATAAAAATTGTTGAAACTATTTAAAAAGTGGGCCCCGGTCCGTCGACGGTTCGAGGCCGTATCTCTGTCTTTATAATTTTTTTCTCTTTTGTTATATTTCGTTTTTGTTTTTTGTTTCTTTCTGTCTTCTGTTCTGTCTTCCTCTCTGTCTCTACTTGTCTCACAGTAGCAGCAGCAGCAGCGCGGTTGTGAGCTGCCGTCTGTCTGACAGGCAACTTCTGCAGCTGAGAGCTCGCGGCTCGCCCCGCAGCGTTCCCCTACTTCTTCCTTCCTTCCTTCCTTCACCCCTCTATGCCCCTCTGCGTCCATCAGCAGTCCTGTGACGCCGCGCAGAAAATCCTCACCAACAATTGGTGGAGGGGAATGCCGGTGCCGGTATAATAAATTCAAATACACCCGCGCTAAAGAGAAGAAGAAGAAGAAAAAAAAAAGCGAAATTCAAAAAGAATTTCAAAAATTCGAAAAAAAAAACGTGAACATGATCTACTTCTAGTAATGATTCAACGTTTTGTTTCAAGAAGTTAGAATTCGATGTTTTAATTTGTGAAACAAAAATTTTCAGTCATTTTGGGAGTGAAGATAATTTCAATTTTGAGTTAGAGATTTATCGATCAGAAATGCGTTTAGTGATAAATGAATATGAGACGAAAATTCTGTACGTAGAGATTAGGGAGAAAAAAAGAAAAAAAAAAAAAAACAGGTATCGTCGAACGCCGGCACCCTTATCCGCCCCTGGCCACCCCTGATAAATTTCAATGCGCATGATTCCGGACGTAGCTAGTCATGATCATATTTATTTATGAAAGAAAAATGTTGTTGAAAATTCTTCGGTTTGAAGGAAAATATTTTAATATTTCGGGACGCGGTATGGGATAATTAAAAATTGACCAACCCCATAGGGTCAAGGGGTTCTCAGATTTTCGTACGGGTGTCTACATTGAGTTCAATCGTACTTCCGGCCCCCACTAAACCACCGCCGCGGAGCTAGTATTGACCGCGTTACTACCCGAACGAAATACATCGATTCCGAATTATTCATCCCCCAGCGGACGTTCTACGCCTCAACAGGGTCAAATCAAGGGCGACTTTGTTGCGGCGATAGTATACAGGAAATACTGATCAATTATAGTCATTTTTTTCAACTACTTTGACCATTTTTTGAAAACTTTTAACTTTCGGTTTTACTCGGTTTTGCAACCCCTCTATAAGGCGCAGGATCAATCGCTGCAAGGATCTTATACGAAGACCTATGTGAAAGGTGTACCTATACTCTTCCAGGCTTTTTCATCGACTTTCTTTTCTGTCATCTAATCGCTTATAGGAAAGAATGTAAAAAAATTAAATCAAAAAAGGCATTTTTCGTAAAAACTAATTCAATTTCAGTACAAGATGCCTCGCGAAGTGTGGCTAGAGGTAAAGCACTAATTACGTCGCGGGCAGAAAAATGAGAAGAAAAAAAGCCACCATTTCCGGATTTTTATTTCCTTCTTCTACTTTTTTCTTTTTTTTGTTTCCCTTTTTTTCTTTTCTTTTTAGAGGAAGACTTTGTTTCTATAGTTTAGAGGCACGTAGCCACCCAGACCACTCTCCTTAATTTTCTTATAAATTCACACTCTGCAGGCCTAGAGAGAATAAGAGGCATACTCAAGCTTTGTTTGCTCGATTTTAAACAAAGTAAAAATGTTTAGACAGTTGGTTCCTCGAAAAGTTTAAGCCCCCGCGGTTGATTCAGCTAATTGTAAAGAGGCGCGAGCGGTCGAGGGTAATAGACAGGTTCTAATCTCGCGATAATAATTCTTCTTCGTTATCGCTAATTGATCGTATTCCAAATTAGCCGCAAATCTTATACGCTGTGGGTACATATTTAGCAAGTATATCTCCGCGGTTTCATTTCTTTATGGCATAAATTCTCACGCTAGATATTCAAGAACTGTGGACGGAACGATCCTCTGCGCAAAGTGAAAAGCAGAGAGGTAATTAATAATATTCTAATTATGAACTGATTGGGTATCCGCAGCGGGAACAAGTAACACGACATCACACTTCCTGAAAAAAAATCTAATGAAAAAAAAAAGAAAAAATTTGTTCTAGATCATCTGCAGCAGTCTGCATTGCTGGAGAGACGAGAGGGCGGTTTTTACGCCGTTATAAAACTATTCATGAATTAATAAACATGAATTCGTATAGACCAACGCGTTGATCGTTATATGATAATTAAAATCGCATATCGTTAACTGCAATACCGTTCGGTTCTGCAACAGCTAATCCTCTTTACATAACAGACTGTTACCATACCTGTACATAGGTATATGTACCAGTAATTTTCACGGCTGTAGGCTGCAGCATCAGATCCTCGATCAAATATGAGCTTCATATTTGAACTCTCCGAAACTTATGGCGGAAGTTTGATGGACGAGGAAACCCGTGCTTGGAAACTAAAACTTCGCACATATATATACCTAGAACGCGTCAAAACATTCAATTTTACTATATATATATATAAGTATATACATGTATACTCAGACAAGAGTTTACAGGGATCTCAAACATGCCTTGAATAACTCTATGGATCCGTCATGATCGTGTTCAGAAACTTTATAGAAATATTTATTTTCGGGCAAGAATTTTGCGCAGTAAAAAAATAATTTTTATATAAGAAACTTGGAGAGTTTCTATATAGATCATTTTTGATATATTTTTTTATTCGCAAGAATAGTGAAGTTGATATTAATTGTTATTGAAAATAGACCCTATTCTCGATAGTACAGACGTATATTTTAATTGAAAACTTAGTAGAACAATATTAATATCTTGAAAGTAGATTATAGCATATAGAAATATCGTAGGAAATCTGAGGCGTAGGTAGATATATAGGTAAGTATATAAGTCAAAATCAATGATATACCCAATTCTTTGGAGCGTTAATAAGTAATCTTGAAGTATTTCAATCTTCGATATATATTATAGCATGAAAAAGCTATAAAAATACAATCTGAATAATTTCATTTTCGGATATGATTCATTACGTGAAAATTAGCCGAAGAATTAATTAGAATTTATATTTCAAATTCAAGGAAATATTTGATACATTAAAACTCGAATAAAATGTGGAGGGATTGCTTCGTTAAGAAACTAATCAGAAAATCAGTAATCTTGATCGAAATATTTTTGAAAAAATGTCATATGGAAATAATTACGAACCGAGCCAATTTTATTAGATCGCGATCGTAGGCACGGAGCAGAACATATAAATCAATGTTTCTCTGGCTATGCTGTTTCTCTGCGGACATCGATTTAATTTAAACGTGGGTACACCGCGTGATGTATTCTATGTGTATATATATAGATATAAATATATAGATATATATATCGCCGGTAATTATTATTATTCCTCGAAACTGATGGAACGTAGAATTCCGACACGAGTATTTGGAAAGCAGGGATTGTGGTTTGAGGAAAAGATAATAACCGGATACGATGGTTCTGAGTTATAATCGAATATTGTTTACCGCTGAGTAAACCGGTGGAGATTATTCCGTTTCAATAAATTATTACGGTCAAGTCCTTCGGATTTTTTTAAAACGAAAATATTGGCTTTACGTTCCACGCGACGAGTAAGGTAATATATTTTTATAGTACTATATGACAAGAAATTCGTCTATATACTTTTTGCTTTATAACATCTGGAACTACTGTATGACTGAAAGATGGTTGACGATTTTCTCGAACGACCATATAAGCGAATGCAGGGGATAAAATCGTTTATCAAGAATTCCGCTCGAGCGTGTGCGAGAAATATATTTCCTAGGAACTGAATCTGCATTGTGTTCAAGTTCCACAACTCGTTTTATTCACTTTGCTGGTACAATTATATTGGACGGATACCCATGTTACCATAGCCCGGAAAACTTCGGGTGTAAGAAAAGGTATAAATTGAATGAAAATCAATTTCAGGGATTCGATAAAAGTAAAAATTCGACAAACTGCGAGGGGCGAATAATTGGCTTTTAAAATATAGCAAACCTAATTTCTGTAATCTCAAATTAAGGAGATAAGTAGATTTTTTTCAAATCGCTGAAAATCTTCGAAGAAATATTCCATCGAATCAGTTTTCTACACAACTAATTAGAAATCATTAAAAAATTTACGGACTTTGCCTCAACCCTCAAATCGCTGCATCGTTGATCGAAACTTTTTGAAATTTTCAGAAATTTTTTCTACATCATTTTATCACGTATAAGTACCTGTGCACACACACGCATTATATACCTCGGTAAATAACGCGTGCATTATTATAGATGCGACGAAAGTTTCGAACAGTCTGTGCTGCAGCGTTACGCCATACGCGCAGCAACTTGACTGACGAGTTAAGCGCTGCTACTACTTCTCCCGGGTTGAATCGTCATTTGAAAGTGATCAAGTGGTCAGTAGTCAGTGGACGGTCAGTTGTCAGACGAATCGCATGACGAAGAAAACCTTACGGGCAGAAGAGTTGTCTAACATAAGTCGTCTGCCAAATACATAAACTCATACGTATTGGATAAGGAAAAATCGATCATTAATAAATCAATAAATGAGAAATTTCATTGAAATGGATAAATGAGGACAGTGGTCATATCTTCGTTCGTTAAAAAAGTAGCCGCAGGTAGTTTTCAAAGTTTATACATATAAATACGCACATATATATTTTCACCTACCAGCAGTGAGTATTGAAGTGTTTCATAATGTGTCAAGCAGTCAACAGCTCGAAATCAACTAGGTGGAACACGCGAGTATCTCGCCTTCTAATGCTCGCAGGTTTAGGTCTATTGGTACGTTCTTTCACTTTCATATTTAAAAGACGACGATCTTTATAATTTTTGTGAAAAAATCGTGTCAGCAGTCACAGCTTGTATATCAATCATTGATATCTTAATTAAAAATCGTATAATGAACGTCGACTAGATTTCGATTCGAAATAAAATTTGTTGAAATAAGTTAGTGACATTAGTAATATATAATTACCGAAAGCTAATACCAAAATACTTTTGACTGCTGCAATCGGTGGCCTTCGGCAAATCGTGCGGCAATCATCACCGCGCGCCGGTGTATTCGAGGTAAACAGCTGATCAGAAGAATTGATTTTATCGTCGAATCGATCAATGTAGTGGATAAGATTTATTTTCCAAATTCTGGGAAATACTCTTCCGAATCTCCATCCACTTGGCAAAAAAAAAATGGAAAAAAATGGAAAAAAAAAAAAAAATGATACATCCAACCGCAGCATAAATTATTATAATCCAGTTCTTTTTTTATGTATTTTATTTTTATTATTTTTGTGTTAATTCTCGATATTATTTGCGAACAGAAGGCAATATATGCAACTGAAAGACATCGTGGGCTTGTTCATTCGCAGCGATATTTAATTATAATATAAGCGTCTACACACCGCAAGGACAACCAGTTCTTGAGGTTTCCATTTTTGCCACATTGTTCGTTGTGTTATTATTGGTGTTATTATTATTATTATTATTATCATTATTGTTGAGAAATAATTATCATTATTAACGAGCAGTAAATCAACGTGAATGACCTATACGGGGAAAATAACACCGAATTTTTCTGCATAAGTCAGGACGAATCTTGCAGCTTCCTCCCTTAATTGTTTCTATTGATTGATAGTTGCGTTTTCCTATACCGTATAAGTAACAAATATATAAACGATCGCGTGTTTGTCTTCCTGAAAACGATACTCCTGAGAGGAAAACTGGTAGTAACGAATTATAGTTTCGTGTTTCAGACAGTCCTGCAGAATTCGGAGTCTATGCCCTCGAGAGAGTACGGACGATCTGCTCCACCTTCGGCGAGAGATCATTCGAGCGAAGAATATGAAGAATTTGAAGATCTGGAATTTTCAAGAAACAGAAGCCAGAGGATTGAGGTAACGCAACGTGGAAGGCTTGGTGAGTCGGAGTTCAAAAAATTAATGAAAGGAAAAAAATGAATAGGAAATGAAACAAACCTTTTACTCCATCTTTCATTCATGATTATTTATCCATTATTTTTATTTCATTGTACTTTTACAGCAGAGTCAACGCAGGATAAACCTATCTCGGATAGAGATTCGATAAAATATCCAGGCGCCTGGGAAAGACGTCAAACAAATTTCGCAGCCCAGCCTCTTCCGGACTGCAAGGGTAAAACATTTTGCGAAGGAACCGCGTCCGCCTATCCTCAGGAATACATGAGCAATTTGATCAGAAAAAGTGACGGTCTCAAGTTGTTCTCAGCGAGTGATAAAGTGAGTTTCATTTTTTCTTAAGTCATTATATGTATGTATATATGTCATCGTCGAAGTTACTTCAGTGGATTACACAAAAGGAAAAAATACCCTCATTGTTCCTAAGGCACTGTCACTGTCACTGTCACTTTCATTGTCACTGATATTTCCCACGCGCGTTTATCTTCACAATTACCTAGAATCCATATGCCATACAGTAGTCATTTCTTTATACGATCGACGCATCGCTTGCGGAATATACCATTGTACTTACCCGGAGCATCCGCACGTTGTTCGAGATAAGTAGTTGCGAATAATCGCATGAGCGCAGTTGAAGTCAGGTTTTAAACTTCACCAACTTTATTTATACTACTATACGATTATATATCTGTACATGCAGTTTCTTTGAATTGAAATATACCCATATACGTATCGGATGGTTACGAATCGTCTCACGTCCGTATTTTTTCTTCATTTTATACATATATTTTACACTATTGCGATGTATAAATAATTTACAACGCGCGATGGCTATTCGACCAATAGATATACACGCGCCTATACCTACATTCATAATTTATATATTATTTCAATTTTCGTATCATTTTTTCCCTCGTTCATATGAAGAGGGAAAACTGGAGCCGGTGGAAAATTCAGGATTAAAAAAAGACGGAAATGTAGTCGATCAAAGAAATCAAAATTAAAGTAGATCCATTTCATTCGAAATCCTGAGAAGGGTGCGACTTTTCTCTGAAAAACAAAAAAACAAAAATGCAGAAAAACCTCATGAAGTAATAAATTATTAGTTTGTAATTTCCTCTGCAATGTGCAAATGTATTACCTACTCCGATTTATTCAGATCACCATTGATCCGAGGCTCGATGCATCGGACAGTGGTACAATCCTTTGCAGTTCAGAGGTGAGTGTTTTAAATTTCGTCAATTTATGTCTAATGATGATGATGATGATGATGATGATTGCGGTCAGTACTGCGTACATCATGTTTATACTTGGATTGTGCATCATGCATGAAAATGATTAGGACTAGAAAGAACCTTTTAGATCGACTGCGATAAACCTCGAGGTTTCTTTTAAGGAACGAGTCGTCTATCCAATGACAGCAAAAAACAGGGATGACAAATGGCTGTTCATACTTCAGGACACCAAACAGGGATACCAGCAAGGAGTAAAAATCGAGAATTGCAACACGTATGTGAATCCAATTAATACGAGGAATTACACGATTCGAAATTGTGCCTCAATTAACAACCCCTATTCATTAATATTCGTTAATTCCTCAGGGGGACGACTGAAGGTTCATGCAATATCATCGAAGGCTCTATATTCGGGTACACGACATCGTGTAAGCAGAAATACGTATTTAGAATACTGGCTGCTGTACACGAAAACGGTACCGCAGTTACCGAAGATTTCAGCATGCCATCGAGCTGTTGTTGTCAGATTAAACGTACCGATGGAATAGTTTCTAGAATGGGTGGAGTCGCTGCAACGAAACAGAGTCTTCCAATATCGGTAAAAACGACTCCAAAATAATCATTAAAATCAAAAATAAAAAATCAAAAAAATAATCATTCTCTAAATATTCCTATATCTACTACTAATGAATAGATACATCGACACAATCTCACAGTTGTAATTATACATCGATTGTTATTCGAACAATTAGCATGCCTATATATTTTTAGAGGAAATTCTTGTTCAGCAAATTTCCTATTATATTATTATGTCATTAGATATTAATTAAAAAATAATTGATACCCAGACGTAGGTATATATATATATGTTTATGCATATACATATGTACCTTATACCATGTACCATTGTAATAAAATTATTATTTTTTAAATTCATTGGACGTATATGAGCATTAAAGATTTTTTCACCCATGAACAAATAGATTAGATCAAATTTGATCCAGTTAGATATAAATTTTGGGAAAATTGGATCTCAACAGATCTCAACAGATCTCGAGAGATCTCACTACATTTGCTTCGATCCAATTCGCATAAACGTACAAATGCAATTTTATATCTAGCGAGGTTTAAGTAGATCTTGGGAGATCTATTTAGATCTAAATTTTGGGAAAAATTAGATCTAACTAGATCAAATTTGATCAAATTCATTGATACACTTAGATCTAATCCATTTTTTCCTGGGCAATTACAGAGAAAACTTGTGAAATATTTTCGCTCGTTTCTTTCTTCGTCTTCTTTCTCTCTTCTTCACAGCTCGGTGATTACACAACTAGTATATTAGTACATCTAGACGAAAGATAACTACTTATACCTCATTTTTTCAACGTTTTGAGCAAAAGTTACGAATTACATTTATTTTCTAAAGATATTTTGAATTTTAAACGAGTGTATCGAGCATATCTTGAGCTGCAGAAATCGGATTCTAAAAGTTATTGCTTTAGTTAGGGTGTAGATATCGATAAAGTAACATTTTGGGCGCCTCTGGTAAGTCGGGGGATTCAACGGAGACACACAGTTGCCGGCATACACATGAATCCCAGCTCCGTAATTTATATACGTAGGTATATATATATGTAGGTATGTGTAGGTGTATAGATATATAACTTGATATAGCGCTAGTACGTGTTCCACGGTACTTCTTCTCCGTTCCTATAGAAATAATCTATTATACTATGTATATCTCAATTCATAAGTATCTGCACCTAGTAAGACACTAATGGCTGATCCTCGCGGCGCTTAATATACAACAAGAATTATATCGATAAATATACGTGATAGGAATGGATTTTCAGAAGACTGTCTCAACGAACGTGTATACCGAGAGTTTTCTGTGAAACTGGTGACTCCTCCCCTATACGGCGAAACCAACACCAGTTTCACCGAAAACTCTCGGTATGTATAAAGATATCGAAATTCCAGGGAATCACGCGAAGAGGAATATAAGGTCTATATTTTCTATGAGTGTTATCGTCCTCTTTTTTTTTGTCTTCTGATTTTGAGTGAAAATATTATAATACCTTGCTATAATTACGTCGATATTTTTCAGTAGCGATTAATTAATTAACACGATATACGAAGGAGATTAAGATTGGTGGGATAACTCCGTGATCTCGGTCCACACTCCGCAATGTATAACCATGTGGAATCTTACATAATCCAACGTCCTGCACCGGGATTGAGAGTTGGAAGAACGTTATTATTAATACACGTGTTCACACGTTGCTTTAATGGGATTATCATCGGCATAATCCCGGACGCGATATAATTAATCACGTTTTGTATGTATAGCGTTATTGTTGTATCGGATAATGACGAATGGGTTATATTCTGAGTGAACGTATGGGTATAAATAAATATGAAATTTTTTCAATTATCCTTAGGATATGAAGCAAGTGCAGATTTTAATTATTTCTCAAAATACTATAATATGTAGAGGTTTTTTTTAATATGTATTATCATCCGCCGAATTTCAACGTCTTTGGGCTTACGCTAAGCAGAATTAATGTCCGTAAAGAATTTTTCGGATTGTTTCACCTTAGTTAGTTAGTTAGTCAGTCTAGTTTATTACCAAACTCGGTCAATAACCAGAGCTCGTTATTAGATGTAAATAATTAAGAAACTTTGTTTTCTAACATCACGCAATTCCCTACGGTATATGGCACCACGAGTTGTGGGCAGCTGGCAGACCGTAACGATCTGAAAACAAGAAACACGTTACCTATATAGGTATACGTAAGTATATAGTTAAATATATCCATATTCGTATGATTCGTTAAAAAATTTATATCTGCTTATATTACAAAATTCAGTTCTTATAGGTATAATGCCTCAAGGAAAACCACGATTAAGATGCACCTCCTTATCCCTGCAGTATCTGCAGTAGTTCCCAGTTTCCTCCTTATCCTTGTCCTACAAACAGAGCTACTGCGAGTAAGCCGTAAAAGTATCATCTTGAAACAGATGCTGTACAGATTTTGCACGTAAATGAAGCCTAGCCAGGGTATGGTTTGCATAATAAAAACCCCTTCTTAGGATAAAATAACGTTCCGCTTATACACACATACATGTCAGATGATGAGATAGAAAATTTTAATCAACATTTCAATCATTTTTATTTCTCCGACAGTCTAATCGGGGATAAAAAAGATCACGGAGGCTCAAGCTTTGATCACTTCAATCGTCTTTTCGTGTTCCCAGAATTTTCTAGGATAATAAGTAAAAACTGATTTGATTGGAGCGATTATTCGTAAATAATTATCTCCGAGGTGTGTGCGTACACCCTTTGATGGTGAAATCGGTTCAACGTCAAAAATAAAAAAATAAAAAAATCATTGCGAGATCCGACGTGGTTTTAATCGTGTTTTGTACTCCGTGAATTGCGTAACGCGTTCCTCTCTTTTTGCGATGGGTGTATTTATCAACCGAACTCCACGAGTTTGAGTTGGGTGAAGTTAAGGGAAGAAATGGCACGACCGTACCGTACGGTATGTAAATCACCTCCGGCCATTTCCTCCACGCAGGACTGAAAGAAAAAAACGAAAAAAAGGAAAAAAAGAAAAGAAAAATACAGAAATCCAGTATCCGCAATCCGCACGAGGCCCGCACTGGCCCCTGCGTGAGAGCGTTCAATAATCCGCACCCCAATACTATAATACACTCTAACTTTAACCCACACATCGATTTGTTTCGGAATATATATATGTTATAAACAAAGTGAGACATTCTTACGTTTATCCTCGGAAGTTGAATAAAACGGTGAAAGATATGTATATGTAGGTAGATTCGCGGTTTGACGCGCGGTGAATAAAATTTTCGCACCTTTATATTCCGATTTCTATTTCTATTTCTGTTTCTCTCTCTGTATGTATAAAAAGAAAGAAAAAAAAAAAAAATAGATGGAAGGATTATAGGATGTCTTGAAAGACTTTTTTTCGCGCAAATTTTCTATTTGATGAATCAATATTCCTGATGCGGCGAAAAATGAAGAAAAAAAAAACAGAAAAAAAGAAAAATTCTTCTCTTTACTTTTCCCCGACGCGATTTTATACTTGGCAAAAATATTATTTAACTTTTTACTTTGCCGGGATGAGACCTGGCGGACCCTCTGTACACGTATACATGTATGTATGTCAGAGGTATACTATACATAGACAGATATACCTATACACGGTTAAATTCTATCTGTACATATACATCTATATACGTATATATAGATTACCTGCAGCTCACTGCAATGCTGCAGAGTCGCGTTTCGTGGATGAACGGAGTTGACGCCTGCATTTAGTCGTATATAGCTATAGATCTGTACATATAGACTTAGAGATCGCGGACGAAGAACCCTTGCCAAAAGGAGTTACGTTTTATACGCATAGCACCAATTGAGTCGAAAACACGTACATAAAGCGTGATGAAAATAAATTAAAAAATCTTTCGTTTCGGTTGAAATTTCGTAACAAAAAAAAAGGAATCATAAATCTCGTTCATAATACGTATGGTACAGCTGTTCTTATATTCTCGTGTTTTGGGTATTATACGAAAAAGAAAATTTGAGAAATGAATCGAGATCAACGTTAAACCTGATTGATCATTACCATAGCGGTAAGGAAAGTAGGTAATTCATTTTCATAACGTCTAATCGATGATATGCGATCTATATGCACGTGTAGGTATTTTGTTATATATGTTTTACCGACAAAAATTTTTTATAGGTGTAACGAATCGATTATCTAAAAATAGACGTTTTATTAGAGAAAGAGCTCATGCATGCCTGGTTTGGATCGTCGAACGAAAATACACTTGATTGGGCGTTCCTTTTCGCCCAGTTATATATACCTGTACACTTAAGTACATATTATACTATATATACGTATGAAACGTTATCTAGATAACGTAACGCTGGACTATACCTACATGTAATACTGGATATGAATAATGAACAAACACAAAGGGTGGTTTACCCTTTTGTTTTCTCATAATAACTCATTATTCACGTGACAATTCCAAAGACTTTATACCCTTCACTGCGGTAGCCCGCAAGCTCTGGCTACCAGAAAAACGAAAGAAAAAAAAGAAGAAGAGGAAGAAAAAAGAAAAAAGAAAAAGGATAAAAAGGAAAAGAAGGAAAGTTGGATTTACGAACTTCTTAAAATTATCTCACGGCGTATTTAACACATCTACATGCTTATGTACTATTACATAGAATATACCGAGCAGAGACGTATATATAATACATATATCTATATATATGTAATACATGTATATATATACATAGTCTGGTAGAAACATCGTAAGTGGCTGCGGTATTCGGCCAGTCAGATCGATGGGACGACGGCGTTCCGGCGCCTAGCGGACGTCCAACTCGCCCGCAGCCTAGCTGTTCGCAACTTCTATCTATCGCAAGCTTTATAAAAGGTATAGATATACCCTTTCGTAGATAGATTCGTATCTCATAGAACCCGGACGAGACGCGCAGGAGTTCCTATGCCAACCAATAACAGATCAAATTTCTCGACGATGGAATTAAGGACCCGAAGAAATCTGCAAAAGGCACGCAGCTCTCCTCGGGAACCAAGAACCAAAATTTGAATAAAAGCACCGCAAAGTTTAGACTTAAGTTAAAAACTTAAGCTTTTATGTATTCTTATCAATTTCCCTAGTCATCCAGTCGTAAAATTGTGGATCTAAAAATGAGGATAAAAGTTGTAAAGTAAACAACGTTAATGACGTTATTTATCTCGAAGATGATCGTCTCTTGTATTTAAACGTGGATACACACGTATGGGGACAATACTATAGCCGGTAAACGCAGTGAAGGGGCAATAGAGACAAGTTGGGCAGAAGTTCTCCGGCCGTTATACCACGTAGTTCTCATGTTTGCCTGATCGAGTGCTTTACTTGATGGAGACTTTGGCACTCTCTTCTAATTCCCGCCAAAATTATGTTATTATTTTCACTATTACTTCCTGTTACATTATGTCGTTCCTAATAAGTATTTAATTATAACTATATGGAAGTCGAGTAACGGCGCAAGTCCCATTACTAACTTTCTAAACTTTGGTCTTTAGCCGTTTGAGCATGTGGGTATAGTCGCGTTTCTTATAGCCATGGATCCCTGATAGTTTGTATTAAATAGCCGCCGAATTCAGCAACGACTTCGATTTAATATTTAAATACACTCAACCTACGATCCGGTAAGATTGAAAATTTCGCGATTGAGAACCGTTCTTAAATCGGCTTCTTAAATCGGCTGTATTCCTGGTATCGAACAAGTTGAAATTGCTCAACAGGTTATTCCGCTTTCAAGTTTTTAACAACTCTCTCTCGCGCATTGGCGGCAGTTGAATAACCGGCTATTTACCCGCCAAAAACTATCGTCTATACAGTTAAATCGGGTGCATATGTATGTGGCAGCTCTTTACACGTCGACGACCACCAGGTTTATGAGTCCCTGTGAAAATGGGGACCGTTTTGAGACCGTTGCGCATTGGATTCGAGTTGCCTGCTTGATTCTTGCGCGAAGGGAAATGCGTGCACAAGTTTGCAGTTCCCCGTCCTTTCATTGGAAGACTACAACTAAAGACGTGGTACGCCGCGTCGTTCAAAAACACAATCTTACAAGAGTTATTCATACAGCCGATGGAAATCCGCGCGCGTCCATTGATGCGATGATCTGAAAAAGTCAGCCCAAAGCGCGATTCGAAATTCTAGTTCCTGATCTCTCTCTCTCTAGTTGAACAAAAACACTTCCTCGAAGCTATACCTACATCATAATATCACGTCGGATAAATCAGAGTAACGCAACATGAAAAGTTTATTGACGTCAATGAGCCACTCCATAAATAATTAAATACTTTGATTCACGGTCACAGTCTGAAATCATTACGTTATGCAATGCAGGAAGAGTGGAACATGAACTTTAGAACGTTGTCGTTGTGTTATATCACTGCGTTACTCACTGGCTGTCCTTGTGTCTTGTATACGACTAGATACCTATTTCCGTGCCGAATACTAGCACAGCCACTTGGCACGTGTAGGCTTATCTGGCATACCGTGTTACCGATATCTCAATGTCTGTTTGTCGTTTGATGCCCCCTTTTGACCTTCTCGGTTATAAGGCCAGAAACAACGTAGGTAGGTATACCCACATGAGGTTTCAAATTGCGTTATTTTCGCAGTAATCTGCAGGAGAGTATTCGTTGAATTTGCAAAAGAGGGTTTAAAATATCAGCGAATTTTTTCTTCTCCGTTTTTGCTTTTTGCACAATGTGAAATCTTTTGGGACGGATATATATTCTATCTATGACCGTGATACAGTCACCGCCCATCTAATGACGTCGCATTTCATACCGAAGCGTTGAAAAATTTACGTCTCAAAATGATTAGGGAGAGGGAAGCACGGTGTGTCTTTTAACCCAATCGGAATTTTCGCCAATTGATCAGGTGTCCAATGAGAAACCGGACGCTATCTTCGCACACATTTATCCTGTACGTATATAGAACGCAGAATCACACATAAGCAGCAACCCCATATGTGGTGAGCAAAATGCGGAGCCGCGTGATCGCGCGCCTCCCAGACGGCGGTGTGCGAATTTGCGAAAGACTTCTTCGCAGTGCTGGTTCCTGGATCCAAAGTTCGCCAATTTGAAGGCTTGACGGCACTCGTGGGCTCTTCTTTCAAGGATAAAAGCCAGCCACACATTTTGCTTGACGAAATACCACGTGACCGGCTATACAAGCCCTGCTTCTAGTCATTGATTCCTAAATAAAAGAAATTAGGCGTATACATCTGTTGGGCAGGAGGTAAACCGCAGACTTTGTGCAAATATAGTACATGTACGCATATGCAGTAGATACAGGGTCTCGAAGACCTTGACTAAAAATTGTGTATTTGAATTGAAATCTGAAGAATTACACGTGGAAAGTGTAAGTCGTGCGAATTTTAGACGGAGTTAAGAGGACCCCGCCCCACCGGCGGGGTATTCGCTAAATTTTGTGTACGAGCTTGTTTCTGCAGACTAGTGTTGAACTCCTTCCCCGTGAAATTTCGAGGCGTATCCCGTTTCGTCCGGGACTGCAGCAGCAGCAGCAGCAGCAGCAGCCCCTTCAGGCAGGGCCTCCGGGTCGCCGCAGTTTGGCAAACGACGCCCGCAGTTGCGCGCGCGAACCACGGCGTGCGCCACGACGCGCACGGCGGGCTTTCATACCAGGAGATCAGCTAGCAAAGGAGATCTAGTCTCCAGTGTATTCACTAAAACTTAAAACCAGTCACTGACCGAGAAGACCCGGAGCGTACATGACCTCGACGGATTAGAAGGTGGCACTGAATACTCCGTCAAGATCCACGAGCTTAATCCACACATGATACGTATCATATGCATACATATGTGTGTGAGGATATTGAAGAACAAAGAAATGCGGGTCCAAGGTCTCAGCATGCTCTTGTTTCGTCGCAACGTCTTGGCTGAGTCGATACTTCGTCATCTTTTTTTGCTTTTGATTTTGTTTCTGTATTCTTTATATACATATTTTTTTTTGTTTCAAAGACAACAAGCATTGACTAGATATATGTGTATGAGTTGTGAATAAAGCTAAGTATTGTTCGATCTGCCTCTAGTAACATTCAATCATATTGCAAATAATGTGCAAATAATTGACATCAAAGACCGGCGAGAGTGGGTGTATAAGCATAAAATTTATCCACAGTAGGAATCGTCTTTGTGATAGGTATGTATTCCCTAGGGCAGAACAAGTTCGCAAGGTCGTCACGCATGACTACAGTTATCCGAGCTCTTTGACTAGGAGTATATATTTTTGAGGAAGGTTTTCCACCTCAACCCATCATGAAGAAGAAGAAGAAGAAGAAGAAAATGGAGCGGGATGGCAATTGAAGAAACTGCATATGCAACCGTCAAACTCTTTGCCCATCCATGTATGGTCATGACCCATGGAGTTTTTGCATCTATATCTATACCTCGAAACTAAACGTTGACTGAATTTGTCAGAATATCCAACACTCGGTGTAAGACTCATCGTCACTGGTATACGCATATAGATAGAGGAGGAACGAAGAGGGAGAAAAATAAAAATAGGAAGAGTGAGAGAGTCGGGAATAAACGTAGAGTGAGAGGCAGGATGAGAGACTTGAACGGTTGTTGCATTAGCCGAGGGTAACCCCCTCCACCGTATACCACACGAGTACGATATTTCGCACACTAGGACTACCCGGGCCGACAAGTTGGCGTCAAAAAATATATCCGCGAATATTATAATAATGTATAGATTGACGTGAAACTCGGCGTTTCCCTAAAACTGTGGAAATTTCAGGCTTTTTCCTGAAAAATTTTATATATAGAAGCAGGAGATCAGCATAGCGTCGAAGCTACCTGCAGCGGTTTGCCTATTTTACGAATTTTCCTTGTATTTCTTACCTTTTCGCTATGGAGGAAAGCACCAGGGGAGGGAAAGGAAAAATTCTTTCGAAAGCCAATATTTCAAGTGAAAAACTATTTTCGATTAAAACTTGGGCCGAAATTTTTTTAAACAGTTCAATTTCTTACTCTATACATACGTATACCTATAATGCATGGTTTGTAATCTAAACCGCATCTATATGATACAAATAACAAACCACGCCCTACGTGAGAACTAATGGTGGGGTTTGGTTGGTAAAATACCTTCTCTTCTAGGCTCTATTTTAATAAAAGATAAAATATGTATGTAAGAGAGAGAACGAGAAAGAGAGAGAGGGCGAGAGGGGAAAGATGTGACGTATGAGTGTGTGGCGTTGGCCTTCGTCGTCTTGGACTTTTTTTTACAAAAAAGTAAAGAATAGTATAAGATGTAAAACGAAAATATCGAATTCTAGAAATAATAACAACAAACGGCGTAAAAAATTGAGTGACAATCAAGTGACAATACATTTTATCGTCTATCAGGCGAGCACCAACGCATTAGAGCTGACCTGACTAGAAAAGTCAGTGACCTAATTTTTTCAACGACTGGCCCGCGCAACTTTACCATCTCCTCCTCACAGGAGAACAGGAAACTATCTACGCGTCTAAATCTCACTCAGAGTATGGAAATGGCTCTCAACTTTGACGAACGCTTATCACATAATTAATATAGTACGTCGAAGATTACCCACGAACAATGTCGATGCAATACCATCATTCGGTTTCAAGGGACTTTGCCGTACGAACTACGATAACGAGTTTCATCTTTTTCTTACAACTATTGAAAGTAGCACTAATATAATCTATGGCCGGATATTATATGATTTAGCGCTTTCATGACGCAGCAATTAAACGTTGAGCCAACATTGGACGACGAATGATGATTATGAGGAACGAGAGCTTCTTGCATCATATATATGCAGACCCTGGAATCAATTGATCAGATTCATCTCCTGCGCATATGTAGTCGCGGTGTACATATGTTGAAGCAATTTGTTAACTTTCATCGAAGGATGAAGGACATTACTACTGCAGGCCATGTAGGATGTGTATTGTATCAAGTGGAAAAGCAAAGCCTCGTATCTGCACATATACAAATTGCGTCGATGAGGTTTGAGAATCGCTTTTAGAAAAGTAACTCAAACACGTAGTCACGTCATATTGCGTCAGTGGACCTGCGCAATTGCAGCTGGGCTACTCTTAACCTGCGCAACAGAGAGGCGCCTGAATATGGTGACGTTTGAAAGTGGTTCTCGTTCCAATTCGTTAAAATTTGTACACCTTTGTACTTAAGCTCTTCAATACTCCCGATGGAGCGCCAATGGGCTTCCAAGGGGCTTGGCAACCGGTAAGGTTATCCTATCTACAAGAGAATATATTCAAGAAGAGGATTCATTTTTACTAACGCGTCCATAACCACCGCATTACTGGTGAACGTCTACCAGGAGAACACGACGACGTACATAGTGAGCGCATGATACAACTTCGATCTGCTATGTATATTCATCACGTTGACCTTCGCCCTTGGATTTTCTCGGCTTCACTGAACGCTAGTTGATACAAATTCAATTCGCTAAATAATCTACCGATAAAATTAAGCGAAGTAGCCCGAAGTAGAACTCGCATGGACTAACAAAACACGATTTAGGAACATTGCTTCATCTGATCTTGTGTTCCATGAACCATTCATCACTTATTGCCCATTGAACCACAGAACTTCTGTTGACTTACGCTGAGCAAGCAGAAAGCCTCCCCAATTCTCAATCAAACTTATTCCCGAAACGATTGTTCCCATGGGTTTTCTTCCAGTCGACTTTGAAGTGAGCTAATGCAGTGTCTGAAATCCTGCCTTGAAGTTGAGAAGATCAAAACACTAAAGCATAGCATGATGGAAAGTTTAATATACCGAGCTTTCAGCCGGGCATTAGCAAATTTCTTAGAATGAAATCTGCGTATTTTTAAGAAAACTTTTGTCAAAAGTATGAGGAATATTGTCTCATGATTTTTAAGTCACTTGACAAACCGTGCTACGTCCACTTACTGCAGAGTGCCTTCTGATGGCATACAGTTTGCAGGTTGACTTAAAAACATTATTCCACCGTCTAATTCGTTGGAGTTTTTTACCTCTTGATGGCGGTTCATTCTTCGTTGAGTGATAAGGGCGATGTTCATTATGAAGTCAAAAATGTGAATTGTATAAATTGATGGATATTAAAAGCCTGGGGAGTTGTGGGTGGAGTCTCTTAAATTGTTGTACCGCCTTTAACAAATGCTTAGGAGCAGGGTGACATCAGCTCGATAGAAGCTAGTATTACGTGTGTATGTGTATAGTTCGTCCGCCCGATAACCCTGCCACGTGCCAACGTTGCTATGGCGGGACATGTTCTCCTACGAATGAAAGACTCGACTGTGACCCGGCCAGGGGACATAGCGAGGCCCTTTGCCGGGAGTCAACGACCTCCATACTCAATTTAACAATGTCAGACGTGGGTTACAGCGGGCATCAAGGCTCCGGATCATTCGGATGCTGTGACGTATGAATACACATGGTGTATAAACGGCGCACGTATACGACCCTCCTAACTTCCTCTATCCTCTCTAAAACGCAAACAAACTTTTCAATTTTATTGCTAGATCGGCTCACGTATATCAAATACATTTTTGAGTTGATATTTCATTCTCAATGACCACTTCAATTGGAATTTCAAAAAGAGCGGTGACTTATCAGTCGTTTCTGAGAGGCTCACTCATTATCTACAATTACAAATTGACATCGTCATATTCTTGACAATTATTGTTAAGCATATGCAGTGACAATGAAAATATACCAATTTCGCTCTCAGAGCGGCCATGTTTGTACATTTTGGCGACATTATATTCTTGGAATGAAAATTGATCCAATATCTCCGTTTACTATCAAAGTAACCAGATAATCTGCAATCAGGTTGTAACTTCGGTCGGTCAGGAAGGAGTATAGGTACAAACTCTTCGACTTATCGGGTTTGCAATTAGCGATGGCGGAATGACGACGAGCCAAAGCCCCGTAAAGGAAAAAAATAAACCCAAAAATGATCATCTTCGATCATCCTATACGCGTTGCCAGACATTTATGTGCACTTTCGCGTGTCAGTAACCGATGGTTGGTCACGGATGACGAATCCAATGATACTTGATCAACGTGCGATGATAACTCAGCGTTCATTGATGCATGAGTATCGGCTTCTTGCGGCATGAGCAGATTATAGCGACTATACGATGATCTACCGGTGTTTGAACTTCTAAATAATCTCTTCTTCTTCAATTGTAAACTCAGCTTTCTTTCCTGCGAATTCTTGCAATACTATGTAGGGAATCTCGAGCGTCATATCTGTTGTATAAAATTACCGATGTAGGTATAAGATTTGGCAAACAATGATTCCTCGTCCGTGATCCTCTTTAGAATTCGCGATTGGGCGCGTGTGGTTCGAGGGGAGCTTAATACTCCATTAGCTTCCTGGTTTCCTGATATCTTGCGCGACTGCCAGACATCTTGCGGTCCGCACGGATTCTCTGGACGACGCAGGGCACGATGCGCACCGAAAACATACACCAAAGTTAGCTTGATCAGTACATACATGTTGAAAATGGCACCGAAACAAGAGTAACGTCGTACGTACCAACGCGTGTACTAGTTTGGGGGGTCGGTGAATGTCGCGTATTGTAATTGATCTTATATTCTACGTTCAGAAATTCGCCACCATTCGTTGTATTATTGATGCTCCTTGCGCACTCGACACGAAACTCTACCTCGCTCGTCACCAGGGTTCCATAATGCGTTTACTAACGGACTTTTTCCCGCGGCCCCCCAAAAATCAATTTAAACAGTAGGTGCATGGGGCGCCGAACCGTACGCGACGCCGTCGCACTGATGATCCCTTGGCACCGGGGTTCAACCGGGACCACGTGACGGTTCTGCTGCGTAATTTTTCGGACTGCCATCTTGTGGTGAATTCAAAAAGCTCCATGGGTCCACGTGACTACAAAAAACATTGACCATTTGGCGTCGAAAGGCCGCTCTATCTGCCATACATATCCAACACTGAAAAGATACGGGTGCTTTTTTTTTTCACTGAACCTCCAGTTGTGACGATGCCTTAAATAAGTGGTTGTTGTGATTTTCAATACAAGAATTAAATAAACTCTTATAGAAGTCTCATTATCAATAAAAAAAAAAATGGGAGAAACCGAGGAAGACACATTCTGCAAAAAGATGCGGAAGGCGACTAGAGACATTCATGCTGTTAGCGACGCGCTGGTTAACGCTAAGCTAGCTTTTGGTGAGGAATTAACTCATTCTCGTTGCACCCTTGAGTCCATATTTTGTCAATAAAATTCGTGTTTTTTTTCGTTCATTCGCCGCGCCATTCGCCACATCCCTTAGCTTTTATAGCATGTAATGAAACCGCGTTAAATTATTTGATGATAAAGTGGGCGTGTACCCAATAATAGTTGAATCCTGGAGCAGAGGAAGGTTCTTCTAAATAAAAATTCTTCATTTATTGTTCAAAGGTCTAATACTTATCATAATGGAGACTGTGAGGCGATTTTTATTCGCGGAGTTCTAATATACGTTTTCGAATGTAATCATTCATGCAGGCTTCGGCTATTTGTTGCTGTTTAGTCCATCGAGTAATAAGATCTGCAGTTTTGACAATAATCCACGTATTGTTTTTCCAGCATTTTCCGACAGTGGTGTATGGGCGGATGGTTTGTTGGTATTTTACGAAGTATTTAGATATTTGGAGGGAGCTATGATCAGACTAAAAAACACCAAAGTTGGATCCCTAAGACTTCCTGGTATCCAAAGAACCGAAGCTTTCGAATTGGACCTTGAATACTACCTAGGAAAGGGATGGATGAAGAATTACACCCCGAGGTATTGAAGAGGAATATTTTTTGAATTATCTTTATCAAATGCTATAACGAATCATAATTCAAAAAAAAAAGAAAAATGTGTGTATTTTTGTTTTTCATTTCGATTCCAGGGACAGCGTGGTGAAGTACTTAATGCGTCTGAGACAACTAGAGGATGCAGATCCGAATCAGTTAATGGCGTATATTTATCATTTGTACATGGGTCTTTTAAGCGGGGGAATAATACTGCGAAAAAAGCGACAATTGATGAGAAAATTATCTCCTTTCAAAGACGTGGCAATGGGTGGTGATTGCGTAACTGATTTCGGGGAGTATAATGTATTTCAATTAAAACGTGACTTGCGAAATACAATGAACGACATAGCTGATACCTTGGACGAAGACACTAAGAATAAATTGATAGAAGAAAGTAAAACTGTTTACGCTTTGAATAACGAGATAATTAGGAGTGTGAGAGGGGCTGGTCCAGTCGTTATTAAAAAGGTCATATACTTCGTAAGTGTATTTGTTTTTATACTATTCATATTTTTTGTTCTATTTAAATAATCGCCGATATATACATATAGATTATACATAGACTGAGAAAAAAAATAAAAAAAAATAATTAAAACGAGACAAAAAAAGAAAACAAAAAAACAATGTTGTATATATATATGTATAATATATATGTATATACCTACATATATGTAATACTCGTAATATTATAATAAGAGTATATTAATAATAATAATAATAATAACTTATTGAATAATATTTATTTGAGAATTAATAACGAATATATATATATATATATATATAGTATAGTTATAATATTCTCTTCAAGAATTTTTCTTCTTTTTTCACTTCCTATTTCTTGGAAGAATTAGTTTCTATGTCCATATACTAGTAATTCATATATATATATAAAAAAAATTAAAAATTAAAAATTAAAGATAAAAAGAAAAAAAAAATAATTAAAACTAAACAAACAAGAAAGCAAACATTTACTACAATAGAAAGTCTGAAACAATTACACGGAGAATCACATATTTTGTCATAAATTTTGTGATAGTAGTGTTAAGGAATTTACGTGATTTTTTTTATTTTTTAACTAATATAATTCGTACGTGTTATCTAAGTCATCTTATTTTAATATAATTATATTATTATATAATTTGCGATACGATTTTATTATCAAATTATATTTTTCTCCCTCCATTATTTTATTTTTTCGTTTTTTCGTTCTCGTATGCACCGCTATGATAAAACTATAAATATATAAATATATATTTATATTCACAGAAGAAGCAATCAAAAATTATTAAAATTTGCTCAACTATTTAAAATAATAGGTTTAAACGATGAAGAGAAAAAAAACTATGTGTGAAAAAAAGAAGGAAAAAAAGAAAGACAGAAGTTGGCGACTTATTTGCGGGCAAATACTTCATCAATTTGCATATAAAATTATTATATTACTTGAAAAAATGAAAAAGAAAATGAAACTTGATCAAAGCATATTAAATACAAAAAAGAGAAATTTAAAAATTCTTCCTTCGGTCGTCAAAAAAGTATTTCTATAATACTTGATATATCCAATACCTTATATTATAATTATATAATTACCATAAGCATCAGAAAATTATTTTGGCACATTTTTTATCAACATTTTGAATATAAAGTACCAAATTATCGTAAGATATATTTAAGTATACATATGTTTCTTCCCGAGCTGCTCCATATATATATGCATAATATATGATATCATATATGTACCTTCAAAATCCTATTGGCAGCAAAACTTTACGCTATTTATTAAAACGAAAAGAAATAAAGAGAATAACTATACGCAGTAAAAAAGAAAAAAATTCTAAAGCACATTTTTTGTCTGTTTCTAGATATTACATACTAGATGAGATTTAGTTTAGTTCTAATGAATTGTATAATGTAAAGAATCGTTATATTATACTAGTCTGTTCAGATCGCGGTTAGGTAGGTATCGTTAATTATTATACATACATCAGTCTCATATAATATTGCGCATCGGATTTATCTATGACGATAGAGCACTTGCAGTTACAATTTAAAACGGTATGAATTATAGGTAACTCTAGTATTACAAAAAATAGAAGAAGAAGAAAGAAAGAAAGAAAAAATCAAAATCCAAAATCGAGCTCGAAGAATGATTCTTTATTTCATCATCGTATATATACCTACTACAAATAACGTAATATTTAATTTGCGAATACGCATTAGCATTAATATGAATAAAATCTTTCGTGATACATGATATATATAATTTTTTTTTTTTTTTATTCGAATAAAATATAGATATAGAAATATTTATGTAGGTGTATAATATTAATAATTGATAAGAATTGACTAATTCTTATCAAGAAAAATTCCTTTTTCTTTTCCCACATACCTATATATAATCCTATATAAAAAAAAGAAAAGAAAAGAAAAGAAAAAAAAATTAATTGTGATTTTTCAATAGGTATCTAATATGTAACTAATTAAGTTCTCTGAATAATATATCTTGTAAATAAAAATTCAACATCCTGACAATAATTTGCCTTGCGTTTTAATTAAAAAAAAAATGAAAAAAAAAAAACTAAAATAAAATTGTTCAAAAATCGTATAATTCGCGCCAAAAATTGACGAACTAAAATCGATCATCAAATATCGAAAGAATGACACAACATTCGCTAGAGGGCAGCACAAACCATATACTAACAACCAAGCCATTAGCCATTAGCCATAACATCCATACACAACAATTGTAGTTGTAGGGTGTGGCTTGATTTACGTTATTTTAAGTTTTTCTATTACAATATTGGCCTGCAGTTTTTTTATTTTGTGAAATATGTTCAAACGAGAATTGACCGTTTTTGCCTTATTGGCACTGTTCACTCTACCAGGTAATTACATTATTCATTCTCCAACAACATCATGAGTATAGAACGTATTCATCCGCGTGTTAGATGTGACGCACGGGTGTGGTGGTTGTAATGACACTTGTTGATTTTTGTCAAATGGAATAAAACGCTATCAAATATTGATGATAACAATTAATTCTAAGATAATGAAGAAATTATATCACGAGATGATGTTCACCCAGTTTTTTGCATCTTTATCGTATCTTTGCATACGCAATTCGAATATCATCTAATCAACGTATTCTTTGCATGATAGTCATTAATCATTCTAAAATGATGCACACCGCTCTTGTTATTTAACGTCGTAATTCCCGCATAGGAAATGCACTGTACTGCTACAGATGCAACAGCAATAGCCCAGGCTGTGGTACACCCTTAAACTGGCTTTGGTATTGGGGAGAAACTTGCCCTGAAGATGACGACATATGCGTTAAAATAATCGAAAGAAAAGGAGGTTTGTTCACGCGGATTAATACAGCCGTTAAAAAAAAAAAAAAAGAACAATTTAGAACGGTTTACCCTTATTTTGAATCAATGATGACAATTGATCAGTCTACTTACTTCTTTGGTATAATATAATCGCCTTTATATTTTTCAGCTGAAACAATTCTGACCAGAGAATGTCTGAGTACAGTTAGAGGTTTCAGAACAGATATACCAGCCGATAAATACGAGGGTTGTAGACCAGCTGCAAAAGACGTTAGACTAGGACATTACGTTAATAATACTATAAGTCAGCTGGATATTCACAGAGATTATTACGACGATGTAACGTGGTGTTTCTGTTATTTCGATCACAGATGTAACGGAGCAGCTAGTATCGCGATTTCGGCTAGTTTATTGTCCATCATTTATTTCGGGAGAATTTTAATATGATTTTCAAAATAAACGGAAGTAAAATAGAGAAAACGAGGGATCAATATAATTTAGACTGCAGTTATCTCCGTCCATAAATGATCTGCATTTTTTTTTTTATATATACCTGAAATATTAAAGGTGTGTATATTTAGAAATTATAAATAAGAATAAAAAGAAGAAACTACAATCTCCGTCCGTAATATATATAACGAACATTTATCACATATCAACTTATATACGAACTTATATGTACATAGTTTAAGATACTAAGCGATTAATAATGATATAGTATATTTATTGTACACAAATATTAAGTTAACAATTTTTTTACATAGCTTTACACAGGTATATATCATAGGAATAACGATCTGAGACACTTTAGAATTTTATACAAACTTACAGTATGTACAACGTGAGGATATGCATTCTCAAATTAACTGAATAGTTATATTATATTCAAATTTAAATTTATGAAGAATAATAATTATTATATTATGCGAATGAGAAGAGGAAGAAAATGAGAAACTAAACTACAGATAATAAACGAAATCAAACCATAGATCAATCCCCTTTATTTCCATCCATAAAAAGGAATAACATTCCATTTCTTTATCTGCAGATATTGAAAATATTCTTTTTATGAAAAAAAGACACCAACTTATTTCATTAAAATCGATAGTAATGTTATTTAATACCAACAGTCGGTAAGGATCGAGAGACGGAATCTTTTGGACTATCTGTCGTTGTTCTGTGGGTAAGGATCGATAAGTAAAATCCTTTTTACCGACCGCGGTGTGTTAGCGATCTACATTTAACATCAATTCGATTTCGCGGATAAGTATGAATGTATGTGCGACCCGTAAGGCGGGGGATAATATAAATAATGTATCCTTGACGAAGCATCGTCCCCCCTGAGCCTAGGATCGTATTCTACTCTGGTCTTAAATTATTCATTATGTTCCTGAAAGATGAAGGTACTGCAAGCGCATATTCCATACTAATAAACTATGACTACCGTTTGATAAATAATAATGGATATAGGTTTGACTTATGAATTGTACCAGCTATAAGTATAGCCGTAGACAGTATAAGACAGTGCTTATGTATTTATGATCAGAGGGTTCACTTCTGTTTTCGAAACAATGAAAATATGAAAATAATGCAGTTGCATTCTTGGTTTGTATTTTAGCACGATTTTTGTAACCGTAGAAATCATCTATATCAATTCTGAAAATGAATTCAAAGCCCAATTATATTTCTTTCTGAGAATTTCCCAATTTTTAGATCTCAATGAAGAATTCTCTCTTCAGGATCCATTCCGAGAATCTCGGAACAATAAGAAGTATGATAATTGATAAATTCGTCGATCACGTTTAATTTTTATGTTATAGATTGCATTTTTTTCTATTTCAACGACAGTTGCAGGATCTCGTGGCCGCAGTTTCTGTGACAAAAAAAAGAAGAAAAGGGAATGCAAATTTCTGTTCGTTAGAGGATAAAGAACGTCCCCACTATATAAAAGAGACATGCTAATCATATCTTGTATACATCGTTAAAACTGAATTGATTTTATAATTTATTCATTCAAATGCTGCAGTCTCTGCATGAAGTAGATATTTCATAAAATTATTTTCACGCGTACGAAGATGACGTCAATACATAATTACGGTATATACGTACAATACACGGCAGAATATATGAAGCGATACAAAAAACGGAATTATACTTCCCGCTTTCGATCGCGAGACAATAAATAATATCATCCGTATAACCGCGAGCACGTGCGCGCTAAAATCTATTATTTTACGTTAGTAGGATCAATTCCATATACTGTATAGTGTATGCGGTTTTGGCAATCATCCAAAAAGTAAAATCGTGTCTCTCAGTGTCCCAGTTCGGCTTACCTATACCGAGTATACACCACTTTTATGAACACTGATCAATTTCTAAGTAGAACGCAAAAAGCCCGTCCTCTGGCCTACTTTTATTGCTTTGTTTTTATTATTTATTTACTTTTCTTGCGATCGCGAATGACACGTACACATTTATAGATTTTTTATCGATTTTATACGATTTTACGATACCTGTATAACAAATAATACTATATTTATCGGCTCATCGAATCTTTGAAAACAAAAGAAAGAGAAGAACTGTATAATTGCAGGGTAAGGCAAAAAAAAAAGTTACAAAAAACGAAGGGCAGAGGATTTTAAATATTTAAAGCGATTATACCGATCGCCGGTGAAATAATAGTTAGAGTTATATTAATCACAGCGCAACGACGATTTGTATAATTAGTATACGTACACGGAGAAAAAAGTGTGGCTTTCGTAGCTATCTAACGGATAGCGAACGTAGTATTCTGATTGGTACTAAACGGTTTCATGTTTATCATGATACTATATACCAATATGCTCTATACTTAATATCCTTACTAGGTGTCGCTACTGTTGCAATACATGTGTTGATATTGGGAACCCTAGAACTTCGATACGCCAACTAGTGACGAAAAATAGAACTGTTCGAAGTAGGCTACAGTTTCAAAGCCGCGCCTATTCCAAGGATCCCAATAAACGAACCATAAATACTTATTAGAGAAGCTACACAGTTATCCCCCACCATGTCATCCAGTATAAGGCACTGTGTAGAGAGGCTACACAGTTATCCCCACCATGTCATCCAGTATAAGGCACTGTGTAGAGAGGCTACACAGTTATCCCCACCATGTTATCCAGTATAAGGCACTGTGTAGAGAGGCTACACAGTTATCCCCGCCATGTTATCCAGTATAAGGCACTGTGTAGAGAGGCTACACAGTTATCCCCACCATGTTATCCAGTATAAGGCACTGCGTAGAGAGGCTACACAGTTATCCCCACCATGTTATCCCGTATAAGGCACTGTGTACTGTGTACTGTGTACTGTGTAGAGAGGTGACACAGTGCCTGTGGGGATAACTGTGTCGCCTCTCTACACAGTGCCTTATACTGGATAACATGGTGGGGATAACACAACCAGCACAGTAGATTTTACTCTGTTGCTATTGAGTAGTAATGACGCGGTGCTCTAACGTTCTTAGAACGAAAGTATCTTCTCAGTGTAGAGTGGAAGCTAGAAAAGTTGGTGCCACTTTTTGGATTGGAAGTATAGTATAGAAATTAATCCATATTAACTTCAAATTTTAAGGGTATAATATTTGGCAATATTTAAATTATTCGGCTTTCTGTAGTATCGTCACACGCATGAATCAATTGATAGTTATTATAGGAAAACGGAATCGCTATCATCGCAATACAGACGTACGATATCGGGATCCATATGGATCGTGATAATCGCGAAACATTGAATTAACGCTCTCCGTAAGAGCATCGTGGTCATCACGATACCGTTCAGTGATGAGAGCCACACTTTTTTCTCCGTGTAGTACGTACTGAAAATTTTCCGCCCGGAGTCAGAGTAATAATTTTTTTTACCAATTAATCGAGATGAAAATTACATCTATAAGCGATGGGGTAGATTTGATATTCAGAAATTTTTACATCCCAGCTGCTATCTCGAGATCGGATCACGTGGACCCGCGTGAAAATATATACGTACCTACATCGCACATGTACCTACGTATATACTCACACACGTATTATTCCATGTCCACATTCACATACATAATGTCATCTCAAATTGTAATCGATAGAGGGCCGACGTCGTGGCGCCAAAGGATGTCTCTATTATTTTGGTCTACGTTCTATATACATTATACAGCTTCATCACTCCATCCCCCGTTGAACCAACTCGATGATTTAACGGATAAGAATTACTGCTTAAAAAGTGAAAATATTTCAGATATTGTGATTGAGGGGATGGGCGGAATAACGGTATGAGTCGGGTTATTCCGTTATTCCAAATATCTAGATAAAATGAGATGGAAACATCGGAGTGATGTTTGCGGATGATCCCTCAAAACGCGAAACATTTCGGGTATGGAAACGCGTATGTTTGATAGCGCCGAGGTTATCGAAAAGATTTCGGACGTTGCTTCAACAGGCTTATCATCGGCAAAAATAGGTGACCTACGAACTTTGATGAAATTTGTATCAAACGAAGCGCAGCTTATCATAAAAATATATTCGGAGAATCATCTGCTAAAATTCGGGAGTATAAACTGTTAATACGTAGACTAGAATTAAATAAAACGATACTCAGATCTGGTCCGCGATTTTTGTATGATTTTTCTGACTCTAAATAGCAATCAGATTTTTTCATCAGATTTTTCGAAATAAATTTGAGTGCCTCGTGAATTTTCAAAGTTTTTTTTTTCAAATTCTTAGAAAACAGCTAAAGGAAAAAAATAGATTGAAGAAAAAGTTCAAACATTATGAATTGTTGAGAAATTTTTCATATAGGTATTTCGATCACGGCCATCGAGGTGTTACAAAAATAAACTTTGAAAATTCATGACGCGCTCAAATTTGATTTGAAAAATCTGAAAAAAATTTGGATTGCTATTCAGGACCAGAAGAATTTTTTTTGTGAAGGGTTTGAACTTTTTGTGGTTCTATTTATATAATCAGAAGCATTATTATGTACTACCATGCTATGTTAAATTATAATGATATGTTCAGTTTATCTTAGTTTCCTACATTTTTCTCATTCATCTCAAAACTATGTTTTTCGAGTTATATGCCGTTATTCCGCACATCCCCTCATAATTGCCAGACATATCGATCAGTTCGTAAATCAAAAATTCTCGCCATATAGTATATCCCCGCATGTCTAAAAATCTGGCAGATTTCATTCAGTCGGGATTATAGTCGTGTAGAAATTCAGCCTTCCGATAAATGAATAGAATAGTTTGAATTTTATCACGCGATATTCTCTCGACAGCCTTATACCCGTCTTTCTGCGGTGTAGTGTAGCCAATTCGATATGTTCGAAAGTTTAAATCCATCGAAAGAGAGATTGGCGCGAATTAGGTTTCGACGACTAGATATAGCAAATAGCGATATATAATTTACGTGGATCAAAAATTTCCTCATTTATAACAGACCAAAGAACATTAAAAATGATCTCTCTTTGCTACATCGCGAAAAACTAGGGGTTCTGATTTTTCGAAAAATAAATCTAGGCAGGGAAAGAAATTTGCCTTGTTATCAATACTCGAGGTAAATGTTAGCGGTACGGTTAGTATACATATATTTTCTCTAGGGGTGGTTTTTGGCTGACGTTTTCACACGGTATAGTAGTAGGGGCGCCGTACTGGCGTCGGCAGTTACCCTTAAACGTTCTTTGGAGTTGGATCCACCCATGGCTTCGGATTGTAAAAAGAAAAAGTACAAAAATTTGACTGATTTCCGCGTCCCCTTCGTCTGCTCTTATCGTATATGTCAAAAAACCGGAATAAATGTGACGGTGATAAGCGGTGATAAAATATTGTGATAAATTAATACGGTGAATATGAATAGCTAGTTAGTCGAGAATTCTATATTCCGATCGGTTTATAAAGGTATTGTTTATCCCCTTTGTACATTCATTACGACACTGTTATTTTTCATAATAATCGCGATGTCTCGAGGGGCTGAACGCGTTATTAGACACTCGATTTAATATACTGACAATCAGTTAGTCGAGTCATTATTTAGATTGTTTAATAAGTGAATAGAAGCAATTGAAATCCGATTTTATTAAATAATAATCATACATGTATGCGGTAGTATAAAGCACATTATTACATACTCGTCGATATTAATCAATCACGTAGGTATGTATAGTGCCAGAATACATATGCATAAATAAATACAGGTGAACCGTTGACCGATTGGTTATTATAGTTTCCAGCCATATATTTCTATATGCTTAGGTATATATAGAAAAGATGTATAACGATATAATCTATATAATATAAACCTAAATGATAAATAAATTAACTGTACCAATAAATGATTATACAGCTTAAAATTTGGCACTGCGAAACAGCAGAAATATTCTAGTGAATTAATGTTTTTTATGAAAGTTGAAGTTGTTTAAATCTATAATATCGGAATCGATGATAATCAATTTCGAGTAAATAATTGGGTAAAGATGAACCAGGAGACTGAAGAGGTAAGTGAAAATCAGGCGAAATCATATTCTAACGAGTTTTAAATTGATAATAATTTAGAAACGTATTATAAGCCATATTTCTTAATATTGTTAGTTAACAGATCAATTCGACCATCGTGTAATGTTTAAAAAGATTTTAAACAAAGTATGTAAAAGATTTTTACGGTAGACTGGTCACGTGCTCTCCGCGTTGAATCCCCGCAAAGGTGACGCAACCCTTAATTAATTGCTCTGCGTGAATGGATAGCATTGTTCTCGCGGTCTATTATGTGTGTAACATATCGTGATTGAAAAACATGTCTTCTGTTTTATGGCTGATATTAATTAAGTATCAGAAATTATGCTATTTAAGATCGCGAAGAGAGTTTGTTTCATTGCTATTTAGTCGATAATTAATTATAATTGTCTTGGGTACATTATATTCGAATTGGATCTCACGTCAGCTTATATACAGATAATTATTTAGTCAATTATGATAATTTGACTTTGAACATTTTTAATTAACAGCAGCGGCCAATACCGCAGACTTTTTGTGGCGCACTACAAAAAGAAGCAAACTGCAAGTGTCTGGTGTTGTCAATTTTGATTTACGGATGTTTAGCGGCAGTCACGTGGTGCAGATGCGCAAATGTCACGAAGGTTTTCACCCTTATTTTCACCCTTATATGTGCATTATAGTATGCATGTATACCTATATGGATTCGGGTGGTCCGTGATTTGATCATTTTCAAATTTCAATGCTCCCATGGGCCAGGTCGTCTCCGAATACACGCAAGAAAATTTAGTCAGAACCCGAGGCTCCTATCTCGAATCTAAGTGCCGCCCTAAAGCCTTCGAATTTTCCCATTTCAATAAAACACGATTTCTGACATTTCGCGGTTAATTTATTTTCTCCCTATTGCAGTATGGCTCCGAAAAATCTAAAACTTGGTAAACTCCTCATCTGTAGTAGTAGGTATACCATAAAAATTCGACAGATATTCAACGATATAATTTTCGAAGCTATACAGCGTACCAAAAAAAAATTTTTTCATCTCTAAATTGTGATGAATAAAATTTTGTCGTTATATATTCAGACACGTTTTGGCCAATGAGAGCATTGAAATTCGAATACGACCGACCTAAGGACCACCCGAACATATGTACGATATAATTAAATTGCATTTGGAGAAAGTTTTAAAGTTTTAAAGTTTTAAAGTTTTAAAGTTTTAAAGTTATGACATTTCGCATATAATATGATAAACCAATTTATATATTGCAATAAATATCACATCGGTCTCGCAATTGCATAATGTTATTTAATTCCAGGTCGTGATTGACTTTTTAAAGTATCCAATAACGAGTACAAAACACGTATCGCCTTGCGACGATGGTTACGTTTACATACCGGTTAGTATATTCATGTTACTTTTTTGCTATCGAAATGATAAAATTTGAATAAAGCCACTATAGTATTATCATGCGTATGATATATTATTATTTTGAATGAGAAACAAAAGAGATCGAGAGAGGGAAAGAAAAAAAAATGAATTTTGATGTGATCTTTTATCGAGGATCACTCCTGTTGAAAAACCTTCATTCAACGTTCGGGCTCCTTTTTGTCCTTGAGGTGGCTTTCATGGGCATGCTGTACCTTGTCTACTTGGTCGAGTGCTACCACTCGCCGATAAGAATCGACCTTTTGCACGCGAGGAGCCAGGACAGCATTCTCACTAAATTAGCACAACTCAAGATGGCCCAAGCTACGATATGGTGGAAGGCTATATCTTATCATTACGTGAGAAGGAAACGTCAGATAACTCGTTACAGAAACGGTGACAACTACACCACGACTCAGGTACGATATTGCGGATTAAAATTTAGTACCTCTTCAAATAATCTCAATTATATATTTTTCTTTTCATCGTATCGAATGAATGGGTATTATATTTAATCATATAATGATCCTGCGCAATCCTGCCAACGAGGATCATAAGGGCGATTGTCATTTACATTCATTCTTCGATAACTCCCCCATTTATCTTCTATATTATATACAATTTCGTCACTTATAATTTCATTAATTTTTATTTTCTCTTCCAATTTTCGTCCCAATTCACAATCCTGCAAACAGGATACCATACACCAGCTGCGTCATATAAAGGAAAGCGCAAGAATTTTGGCACTGGTCGCTTGCGGCACGAGAAGCTCTTAAATAGGTCAGGGTACTCGATTTTCTTGTACACGTACTACATACATACGTCGCTATTATTATTATTATTATTATTATTATTATTATCATTCAAGGTCACCCGCGAATCTCCTATATCTATAATACGCGAGTTAATAAATTTACGGCTTTCCCTTTTTTATTTCCCGCTGCACCTCTCCTCCGCATCACGTAAAAGATTACCGCGCTATTGAATGTATAATAATCTGCAGTTCTCCCTCGTTTCGTTATACCGGCCTAAATAGGCAGCTGATTTAAAATTTATGTTGATCTTCTCATTAAATTCCGATTTTGTTTACCGCTGGGTGGATCATTTTCGTGATACTAAAATGCCGCGGAAAACGTGGCGGCGCAGGTGGCTTCCAGTTTATACCGAAAAAATAAATTGACATACCGCATACGATTATACGGAATATAAATGACGCGTTTCCTCTCTAAACTTGCGAGTGTAAACAATTAGGGTGTTACGAAAATTTAAGGACATAATATACCCTAACTGAATTTCATGTATGACCAAAATCATATTCACCGTTTGATTACATTATCCTGTTCATACGATACGCAGGTTTATTACGAGAGAGTCAACACCCACGCAGCAACGTCATTCTACTTCTACGGATACTGCGGCGTAAAGGATATCAGCAAGGAACTAGTCCTGGACCCGAAACTCCCGATCACTAAAATATCCTTGACGAAAGGATTCGCCTTTTCGAATATGCGCTCTGCGACTGAATTCGAAGAAGCAAGATCGAGGTTCTTCGCTGAACAGGTAAACGAATTCGTGATGTTTAAATCAATTTGTAACTTCCGAATGAGGTTTGGCAGGTGTCAAGACCCGATCATTGATCAATCCGCGGTTCAACCCCTGGGTGTGAAATATTGATATTTCAATCACTATGAGGTTGTGTTTAATGGATCGTGGTGCAGAAGACTGGAGAATAAGTAGAGACCGTTTTATCGCCACTCCTTAACGGCCCTTTCATTATCTATACTGATCCGCGTGCGGTCTACCATGCAATAAATTTCCTGTCTTCAACTCCAGCTCTCTCTCCCTCTCTCTGTCTCTCTTACTCTCTCTCTCTCTCTATCTTCCTCGTTTTCGTTCTATAATTCACACAGGAACACAGGGACGATTACATGGAGATGCGGGAGGGGCTTGATCTGGGTTACAATTTCAACCCAACATCCCTTGTCGCAGTTCTAGGAAAACCATGGTTTACTAATGCTTACGTTTACTGGAGCTTGAGTGCCCTCTTGCTCAGCTGGCCATTGAGGATTATTATAGAGTGCAATACACAGTACACAGATTACCAGGTAGGTTCGAATTCCTAAATCGAAAAATACAGCTCTCAGATTTCAAACAAATTTTAACGAATCGGTCAAAGGGTTTTGGGTCGTACGCTTTTGCACCGATGCTTTTTCGCCAGACATACCAAAATTTGGGAAACAAATGTGCGAGGGGTGGAGGTTTCGAATTTCATTTCTGTAAAGCTCGGCAAATGTTGCACCGATTTCATCGAAATTCACTATAGAATAGCGTTTCGATAGAAAATTGTCGGATTCCGATCGAACAAGATTCTCCAGCTTCTCATTTATTCCCGAATCCTACAGATCACGAAATTGTTTGGAATTAATTACGACGCTCCTACTGCAAACGGGCAACCGATACACGCTTCTTCAAGCCAACTCAGCGCCCCAGGGTCCTATATGTTAGTCCCAAGCTACAGCGAGGCTCTCCTTATGGAACCAGCACCAGTTCCGGCCCGTTCCGTCGTCAGCGAAGAACCAGACATGGAGATGGTCCCCAGCTACTCAGAAGCACTCCTCTATGAGCGGGCCTTCGATCTTCAGGGAGAGGTGACAGTCGAGCAATGCCCCGATGTCGGAAATCCTTCTTCGAACTGCGAGTGCCCTTGCCACAGCTCTGGAGAATGTCAAATTTCCGATGCGGCATCAGGATCGGCATCTGCGGCACCGGTGGTATTAAAAATCGGTGAAAATCGAGACACAAGGAGCAACCGAAGCTCGGTAGAAATACCCGACGATTTATCAAGGAACTGTGATTCCTGCGAAGAAAATACATCGGAGATCAACGCTCGGACATGTTCGAATTGTACCGAGGATTCAAACCCGGTAGAAACTCTCGCTAAAATTTCTTGCGAGGATCGGCTGAACGGAGGTGGATCTGGCCGGAATTCTATCGAGGTTTTGGCCCAAGGAGATACCGCCGAAAAACGACACATGACGAGGGAGAACTCTGAGCCAAATTTGAGGACGAATTCGGAGCTCTTTAGCGCAAACATGATGTTCACAAGGGCGAATGGACAGAGTTTGGAAAACATTTTAGAGCATGATGAGACGGAGCAGGATTTCGCAAGTGGTTATCATGGGCATGGGATTCAGTCGAGGAACTCCAGCAGGGCTGAAGCCTTGATCTTGGAAGATGATAGCTACGATTCAACCCCGGTTGATCATCTGCCTTTGAAACATGTCCCGAATGTAAGTCAGGGCGCTATACCAAAGAAGTTGGATCTCCCGGCTCATGAGAGACCGAAGAAGATCCCGAACTCGAGGACCTACTTCTGCATAAAGTCAATCCTGAAGCAGCACAGGCGAAGATATACTCTGGTGACGCCTGAGGAGTTGCAGAACCTCGTTGGGACTGAGCAAAACGGTGATCACTCATTTCCCGGCTCTTCTACCAGCCGCACCTGCAACCCGCATTGCTGCGGCGCGCATTGGGAAAGAATAGACGTGAACTCAAACACCCTGGAAAACACAGTACGCAGAGGACAAATTTTCCAGGGCAGTTTGGACAGTCTGAATTCGGGACGACAGAGCGATTTCTCAATGCAGAAGAGGGAGAGTTCGCGAACCCTTATATTCGCTAGTCCAATACAGGAAATATGTCCCAGCGATCCTTTCGGCGGTAGGACATTGGTGCCCAGTGAAAATCCACCAAATTATGAAGACGCCCTTGATCTCCCGGTGCTTTCGCGGCTCAAAAGGTCTTTCACTGAACGTGAGACGCGAAATACGACGAGCAACGTGCGGAAGCATCATCGCACCTTCAGCATAGAACCGGAATATTTGTTCTCAGGTAACAGAGGAGTTGAAAGAAGGTGTCAGGGCGACGGAATGCCATACGACGTTGTTATACCAGTTCAAAATAGTAGAATAATAATGCCAAGTCAGTACAGAAGAGCGATTTCTGAGGACGGTGGTACAACTAGGGAAATTTCCAGCCAAGGAAGTAGTGGGGGTTCGGGTTCCTGTTTTCAGGAAACTGAAGTTGATTCTGGGGGAAGATTTTTCCGGCTTACTCGATCCCTGACGGAGAGAAATTCGTCAAGAAGAAACAGCGACAGAAATTTTAGGAGAAGTTTAACCGACAGGATCGAGTTCTCGAGAAATGGCAGTGGTAGGAAGATAACTAACATAAACATGGAGACGTCTTTATAACAAGTAGAGTATATTAGAACAGCTTTTTTCGACGATGTTAACAAAATTTTTTACCTCAGTGCGGCTTACCTCATTTTTCACTATCTTCCTACGGGTGCGGATAGGATGTTTCTTTAACACAGGGATATACATGGACATGTAATTTATAATACGATATCGAGCTGTACGTAGGCTTTTACAAAATTTCGTTTAATTTTTAACTGTTTTTTTTTTTCTTCTTCCTATTGTGATATACATACCGAAAAATTAATCAACAACATTTAGGTGAGTGTTGCTGCACTTGTATTTATAATAGTTGATAAAATATTGCCAGCAAATTATACATCATATGGAAGTATAATTAGTTGCTTGGGGCAAAATGCAGTAGGTAATCGTTCCTGATGTCGATCGCTCAAATCCACCGCACGATTTGACTATTATAATAGTTAATATAAGTATATAATCTCAGAGTATCATTTCATGTCATTCGATTGGTATTATAGGTACTATAGTTTATTATTTTATAGACCTAAAATGATATCGAGATATGAAATACCACAGAATTGACGATCGGCTACGTGCTCGTTTTTGAGTATAAGGTACACGTGGCTAATTAGTGATTATTCAAAAACTGCACAAACCTGTTTCTGAATAGTTTTTTTATTTTTTATTATTGCTCGGTGTGCTGTGCTAAATGATATTTCAGGGTTGCATAGGATTAAATGAGACGGAATGTTGTTAATTATGAAAAAATTTCGAGAGCGAGATCTTATATACGTTTTAACGTTTGAATTAAATCTGCGCACACAGATATAAATAGATATTCTAATCAATTGCGTACTGCGTATATATTCTTCTTCGTGAAATCTGTACCTACTCGTATATATATTTATATTGAATAAGCAAACGCGTATATAGGTAGCGGAGGCAGCAGCAGCAGCAGCGGCTTATGAAAAGCTTGAAAAGTATGTAATTAAAACGAAATTGAAAAGGTTATTAATAAGCTCCGCTTTATTGCTATATACATATAATAGAGCGAAGCATTAGATGAGCCAATGTTCAAAGTAATTAGCTGCTTTCGATGAAAGAATGACCGAGGTAGTAATATTGCCACAGAAATGAAGAAATGAAAATGAGGAAAACGAAAGACATTCGACAAAGCTTGAAAGAATTCATCGCAGATTTGATGATCCGGCACAAAATGATTCGCTTTGTAAGAAATAATTGATTGAATTTAACTCGACATTGGTTGATATGATTTTTCACGAAATTTCAATCGCCCTGCAAGAAGATACAGAATAAAAAAATAAACCGGAAACCCTTGTGGAAATTTCTACTGCTACGAATTTTCAGGGAATACGTAGGTAATTCTTCATAGTTTACCACGAAAAAAATGGTGCAGATTTTCATAGTTTTTCCAGTAAAATTCGTTGATTTTCCCAATCAAATTAGAAAGTTTTACAATTTCTTATGAATAACTTTGAAAAATTTCAATTTCCCTAATATAATTCATAGAAATTCGTAATTTTTACCAGAAACGAGTTTCAGGTATACACAATACACATATATTAGAATAAAATCGATTGGATTTCTATAAACCATCAAATCCTCCTTTTTAAAGGAATTTCGAAACGGCTGTTCACAGAACGAGTAAAAATCCTTTTTCTTTTACTGCACGGATATTTGTTATAGTTCAGCGAGTCTAGACACTATATATATTCTACTCGGTTAGAAATTATTCCATATAGGTACATATAATAACACAAGTATTATCAGATTACAAATTCATTTGAAATTTATCGCCCTGAATCAGTTACGTACCTATAAGAAACTAAAACCGAATAAATGAGACACATATATCCACAATCAGATCAAACGAGTCCCGAGATAGGGAAGAGCATAAAAGCGAAAAAAGGGAAGAAAAAAAAAAGAAAAAAATCGTGATACTAGTAAAGTAGTTGTTTAATATTAACATAATATTCTACGAATGAATATATCTGCTATATATAGGTATATTATAATAACCTTAAGTATTTTCTGTCAGGGTTGGTCTCATCTGCAGTTATATACCTATGTAACATAGGTATAAAATATTGAGCTTAAAATTTTTCTCGGCTTACTCGACGATCTTCACGGTAAGTAAAATGTGGTTGAAAAAAAAAAACCAAAAACAAAAAAAAAAAAAAGACATACATACTACGCGATTGATTGATAAAATAGTGCGATTCCTTCCACTGGTAATGTTATAATATATATAATATATAATAGACGTAATATATAATATGTATTCTCAATTTATATTATACAACATACATATATATACGTCCTCTAGGCAATTTATACATATACATATTACCCATATATGTATATATCGATCAGTATAACATCTCGCTGAAGATTTTTTTTTTTTTCTTCAAATCTCATACGTTATTTGTTCATGATATTTGTTACTGCGTATAATCGCGGCGATCTTTCTATATATATATACAGGTATATAATAATTGGTGTATATGTATACCCTGTACTTATATATATATATGTACTACTTTATGTACGCATATGGTATATAGAAATAGTATATTATGCAACAAGTGCGTAAAATCGTATGCGCACGAGTTTCATAGAATAGTTTTCGACACAGTGTGCGTAAAATCGAATTTCACGCACACTATATCGAAAATAATAGTTTAAGATCCTGTGAGATGCATTTAATAACGGGGCCTTAGGACGTAACGTAAGAAATGTTTGGGTACTTATTATTATTATTATGATTATTATTATTATTATTATGATTATTATTATTGTTGTTGTTAATATGCTTTAGGCGATAAATGAGACCAAATTATAAAGAAAAAAAGAGAAAAAAAAAGAACAGAATGGCTTTCGGATGATAATTATTACGAATTTTGACTATAATATATACTACTATAATACGATACAGCGGGCTTACAATTACAATATTATATTATAATATGTAACGTAAATATAGAAATTGTTAGTTATCGCGATGTTAATACAAGCTATAAATTGACTTTATATGTATATTATATACTATATGCTCAAGACTATATACTTTCTTGTAGAAATTTCAACTATAAAAAATTCTTACAAATTATTAGATAATTTGAGAATATTTCATATAGTTTTCAGAGTAAAATTCGTTGATTTTGACAATCGAATTATAAAGAACTACGATTTATATTTATAAAAATGTGGGAAAAGTTGAAAAAAAAAAAGAAAAGTTCTTTAATAATTCGTAGAAATTTGTAGAATTATTTTCACCCGGGACTAAACTGTTTAGGTAGTAATTAGTTTAATTAATTAAAGTATTGCACTTGCCCTGTGAGGAAATAACGAACAAGAAAATACTCCGGATCCTGATCGAGAGTTTAATTATTTTTCATTCAACACCGGAAATAGTTCAAGCCAAACATAATGCGACTATAGTTATAAAGTTTTAATGATATTTACGTAAGAAATATGAATGCCCATAATTAATTCCTACGTATATAGTATGACGTCAAAATCCCCTGTGATATGGAGCTTTAGGTACTATGACCTACATAGACATTAGTGTGGTCCTTAATTTTTTGATCATTTTTGAATTTCAATCCTCCCATGGGCCAAGACGTCACCAAATATGTACAAAAAAATGTAGCCAGAACCCCAGGTTCCTATCTCGATTCTAAGTACCGTCCCAAAGCCTTCGAATCTTCCTATTTGAATGAAACACGATTTGTAACATTTCGCGGTCAATTTTTTTTATCCCTATCGCAGTATAGCTCCGAAAAATCTCAAACTTGGTAAACTCCTTACCTGTAGCAGTAGATATTTCATAAAAATTCGACAGATTTTCAGCGATATAATTTTCGGAGCTACGGCGCACAAAAATAAAAAAAAATTTCTTATCTCCAACTTGTGATAAATAAAATTTTGTCGTTAAAAATCTGTAAATTTTGTCACCGTAGGTAAGAAGTGTGCGGAGTTTCAGATTCAGATAAGCGATAATGCGATAGGAATTGAAAAATAACACCGAAGTACTAAAAATCGTGTGTTATTTAAATGGGAAAGTTCGAAGGCTTTGGGGCAGTACTTAAAATTGAGATAGAAACCTGGGTTTTCGACTAGATTTTTTATGTATATATTTGCAGACGTTCTTGCCCATGAGAGCATTGAAATTCTAATATGACCGAGTCAAGAACCACCCTAATAGACATATACTTTACAGCATCCTTATTGTAGATGAAAAAAAGACAATATACGACTTGTATTAACAACGTATTGCGTAGTTAGAAAATAAAAAGTCAACTTGCCTTTCAAATATTATATACTTCGATGAAATCTCTGAACAATTTTGAGGATCGCGGTTCAAAGTAGAAGATAAGAAGCAACAAACAAAAAAAAAAGGAAAGAAGAGGTGAGAAATTTCACTGGTAAAAAATTTATAGTACTGCAAAGTTCTATGCGAATTTTTTTAGAAAAATTGAAACAATTTCAATTTCTTCTAATAAATGGTATAGAAATTGGTCGGATTAATAAGAAAATAATAAGGTGAGATGAAAACAGAAAAAAATGATTCAGAATTTCCCGAGGTATGCATTGATAGCTCAATATATACATTTATATAATAACTATATAATTAAGTATAATCGATAATGAAAGTTATTAAATTTATTATGATAATATATATATATTATATATATATAATATACGAAAATATATTTGTTGTATTTGTACTTCAAAAGCTTATATATGTGTATTTTGACTAAGCAATTATTTATTGTTCAAAGTATTCCTACCGTCAATTTAAGCTTAAGCCGCATAAACGCAGGCAAAATTACTAATTTATATTACCTATACCAATCAAGGCTCGAAAATATATTATAATATTAAATATTGTAATAGTAATTAAATGAATAAGGTATAGGCCGTATTATAAATAATCATTATTCGAATTCGAATATCTGATAGAGATAAAGATACTATAGAGATAAAGATATCCACAAATATTCAAATCACTAAATATTATTTCGATTGTATAAAACTGCAGAGATTGAAAAAAAGTATGATAAATATCCATATATACATATTATATAGGAGAAATAGTGAAATAACCAGCATAAATACAGAATTATTATAATATATTATTAGACAATCCAACACCGAAGCAAAAATATAAAAATAAAGTTCCAGATATTTTCGAGCCTAGAGATAATCGTCGTTTTTAATTCTTAGCGCAAGAAAACAAAAAATAAATAAATAAAAAAAATATGTATAATGAATATATTATAAAACAAAACGTATGCCGTCTCAAAAAGTGCTCTTGAATATAAAAGAAAGAAACCAAAAAAAAAAAAAAAAAGAACAGTGCGACAGCGTTATGAGTATAAAATTAAAAAGTAAACAAAAATAAAAAAAATATATATATATATAATATAATGATAAAAGCGTAGATATGCAGCGAAATGTCGTTCAGTCAAAGTGTACCTAATGAAAAAACCAAAAAAAAAAAACAAAAAAAAAACAAGAAAACGAAAAAACAAAAACGTTATTAATTATACATACCTATATTGCATTATTACTGTATATGCAAAGTATATACAGTGACTGTATAAATAAATGTTGAAATGATATTAATGGCGCGACGTTTGTGTAATTATTATTATTATTATTATTATTGTTTGATTATTCATTGATATAGTTTATATTAGGTATATTTTCAAATTCACTTGATAATAGCGGGACATATGTAACAAAGACATACGAAGAACCGTGTTTAAAGCATGATAAAGAAAATATGCTATATATAATATATGTTTGCCGAAACACCTACACATATTATGATCATTATTATTATTATTATTATTAAACATTATATTATATAAAAATTAAAAAAAAAAAAAAAAAAAAAACAGTCAATGTTCAAATTTTTTAAGTTCTAACTTGAAAAGTTTCGCTATATATGCATGTTTGCGTACATATAATTGTGTGTATAATATCCAGCACCTATATACACGTAATATACAATTGAGATTAAATCCTTTATAATATAGTACCTACATATATTATGTATAAATGACATGGTAATACAGTAAATTTTTTCTTCTTTTTTGTCTTTTAATCGAAACTATTCCATATATTTATAATCATCATAATCATCATCATCATTAATATTATTATTATTATTATTATTATTATTACTATTAATCATGTAAAAACTATATTATACGGAAAAATAATATTCTCGAACGTCAACGTTAGATCAAATAAATTGGTGAATTTTTCCTCACATTTGTGTGCCATATACAATAATAATTATAATAATTGATTATAATTATAATAGCTAATAGTAATAATTAATTACATAATTATTATTTCTTTATTTCTTTATTTTTATTCATTATTTGTCCTGATGTAATAATAATAATAAAAAAAAAAAACAGAAAAAATAATAAAAATAAAGAAAAAAATAATAAACAAGAAATTACTTTCTTATTATGGATATAATAAATATATAATATACATATATATTTTCATCATTTTTTTATAATTTTGTTTGTGTATATTTTTGTATTTTTTTTTTTTTTTTTCAGAGAGGTGACACCGTACGTGAAATATAGATTTTTTTTCTCTTTTAGACTAGCGTACAGACAGTCGTTTCAAGCTAGTGTGTTCAACAGCTATAATGTATTCAAATACTTAAATAATTCATTTTCTTATATAATTAATTAATAATACTAATTACTAGTGAAGCCTGGCCGCGTATAGTAGACTCTATAATAAAGAGTTTTGCTTCGCCAAAGCGAGTAGGAATTGTCAAATTTCAGGAGATAGACACCCTGAAAATATAAAAAATAAACATTAATTATTGTCGAATAATTTGTTTGTTATAAAAATTTCCCATCTCGTTTGTATTATGTATTAAAACAAACAAAAAAACTCGATATGTTAATCCACTCATTTATAAAAATTAATATATATTTACCTGGCCTGGATATTGGTGACTTCCCGCATATATCTCCTCTTGCGAATCTCTCCTATAGACCTGTAAGGTGATTAAAACATAGATTTAAATTTTCCTATAATTAAATCAAATTCATCAAGTTTTATACAATTTTTATAATTAGGCAAATACGAGAATTGATTGTTTAGTTAATTATGCGGTAATCAAAATCCCCGAATTCTATATCCAAAGAATGCAGTTTACCTCATAGTTTAATCTAACATAGAAAAACAAGTTCAATTTTCTAGAATTTCTGGCTCAAAAATATCTATTTCGGAAGCTATTAACGTGTTTGTAACTTCTCAGTATCCAAACTTACAATCAATATACAATTACCCTTTCTAATTGATTCTAATTTAGAAAGTACATGTCTACATAACATTTCATGACAGTAAAATCAACTCAATCCCCATTAGAGTCACTCCAACTAATTCTTCTTTCTCCTTTTCATCCTATATCAATCTTAACATCGAATTTGTTGCATCAGATTCCCCAGCCTTGTTACCATATTGATAATAACGATGATGATAAGCTTTTCTAATAAGCTTATGCTAATGAAGTATAACAGACAGACATTAGCATCAAGATTCTTACAGGAACTATAACACTGATGGGTGGTGTGGTAGGTTTGCTATATTCAGACTTAGAGGTTCCGTTCATTGCTCCGTTTTCCAGATCTTCCCTGGTCTCGTATTCCTCCTCGTCCTCATCCTCGTCTTCAGATTCGCTTATGTGTACAGAAACCTGGTTACTCTCAGGCTTAGACCATTCGAAATATACCCCAAACCCAATGTCGTATCCATCGGTGGCAAATTCCCAAAATAAACAGGAGCCGTCTTCATGGGTCGGTACTCTAACTGTAACAGTTTCTCCGTGTCCAACTTTGATCACCGCATCTCCCGCCTCCTTACGGATAATCTCTTTGAATTCCTCCACGCCGGTTCTGCAAAATTAAAAAAAATACCTTCAAGATAAATAAACCCAGAGATTTTACTCCATAATTAAATGCCGTATAATCGACCTGGTCCACATTTCGGCAGCAGATATCGGCGGCCAGTCAGGCTCTGCTTCGTCCGAGTCGTTTTCATTTAAAGGAGTAGTCTCGTTGGTATCTGGCTGATTTTTGTCCCCTTCGCTGTTCAGTATCTCTGCTATTTTGTCCTTTTTCTCTATGTCCGAGTTAGTTTCTTCGATAACCAGCTGATTCTGGTGAAGCTGTTGCATGTATTGATGGTAATGCTGTTCCTGAAGCTGTCTAATCAGTACTCCTTGCTGTTCAGGATTTCCTGGATACTGTTGTTCCGCGTAAGCTTTAAACTGATGATACGTTTGCTGGTTCAAAGCCTCTTGTATCTGGCGCCTTTGATTTTCTCGCTTCATTATTTCCTCCTCTTCTATTCTCCTCTGTTCTTCAATCTCCTTGAGTTCTTCCTCTTTTGAAATTCTCTTTATCTCTTCCTCCCTTCTCAGTCTATCTTTCTCCTCAAGATCTCGCTTCTGGGCCTCGACCACAGTCTTGAATAACGGACAGAGTTTGTCTAGCAGAACAATGAAACCTTCCATCGCTTCGTCCCGCGATATTTCACCCAGGTTTTGCCACGCCATTCGACGGTCTTTTCCTATTACGTCTAATACCCCCAATGGTGGCGCATTTTCTACCGTACATTTCCCGTGTATTACTTGCTGGGTAAATGCTACCAGCTTTAACTTGTCCTCGTAAGACAAGTGGACGGCTTTGCCCTCTTTTTCTGTTTTTTTAAATTGTTAAAAAAATAGAAAATAGAAGAAAATTATTTTACTCAACGCTTGTTGTCTAGTTAGCAAAGCGTTACATGGTTAATAATATCGTGTAGAAACTAACCTATGAATAAATAGATGATACATATTGATCAAACTTAAAAAGCTACATGCAGCGTAATTTATTAACAAAAAATGAGATGATACACAGTATTAGACATCATGAGATATTACACATCTTCGGAAAGACCGGTGATAAGAGAAAAGTTAATCTATGTACACGAATTTGGACGCGATGATCTTCTATAATAAATAAGGGGATAAACTGGGGTATATAAAGTTAGAAAAATATGACAATTGGAATGAAATTTTATTGACGACTTATAGTACAGCATGATATGTATATGTAAAATCTGGTTGGTAGGTATATCCGATAAATGTTTTAAAGGTTCGATCTATGCGCTGACGTCGCAGAAGAAGAACTGTCATATAAGAAAAATATGTGCTATAACATACCTTTGTAAAAGTTTAAAGCAATCTTGTAGAGTTCTCGGGTGTCAAAACCCCATAGATGAGGTTCAAACACTTTAATATCTTCGTTTTTATCGTTGTTTTTAACTGTTCTATCGGGTGATAATTTTAATTTAACAATATCGCGCTGTGCAGCGGAGATATCATCGCTTGTAGCCGCCATTTGCAATTACCTGACACGTCAGTGAGCAGTGCGGCAGTAGTATAATATATTTCTATCGCACGTTAAGAAATATTTACTTTTTATCTATTTATAGATTGAACGAATAGCGTGTTAAATTATTATTATTATTTAATATATTACATAGCGTTTGTAAATACATATATTTCACGATATTATACACGTGTTATTCAATTTTATTATCATATACATTCATATATTGACAGAAACAATTTCATAAGTATGCGTCGAGTTGGGCTGCGCAGTTGGTAAGGCTGAACGCTGCAGTAGCGCGTTTTTCATATTGTTGGAAATTCTTTCAGCTATACAGAAGAAGGGAGTTGGATAATGTAGAAAAACAATGGTATAACATTATTACAATTCGATTCAGATGATTCCTGATCCTTAGTCAATTTGACAATTGTCAATTGTTATATTGTACATACATTCGAAACTTGGATCATAATGAATTTCAAATTTTTTTTGTACACGTGTATAGCCAACGCGGAAAGTACTAGACCGTCAAGTGTCAAGCACACGTCGCGCGGGAAGAAAATCTTACGCGCAATAACTATTATAACAGATCGTCAAAATCATTAGCAAAAAGCTGGGGTTGCATTCATTCATTTTACGAACACTGTGTCGAAAAAAATCGTATCAAACTCGTGCGTACGATTTTCACGCACGAGTTGCATAATATATTATTATTGTATTCGCACGATGTTAGCGGATTATCTTAGAGGGATTTCAAGCTTGACGCACGTTTATCGATGTCGTTGCTAAATCGTGTAAAAGAAAATTGATCATCAAACCTTGAAGTAAGAATAAAAATGTATGAAAACTGAATAATATGTAATATTGTTAATAATTCTGACAAAACAAAAAACAACAAACAGCTATAAATCGCTTATGAAATTCTTAGATAATAACTGTATAGGTAATAGATTCGCATCTGTGTTCGTATGTCGCGTTTTTTTTTTCTTGTTTCACTGTCGATAAAGTAGCTGACTGCATTCTGGTTGAGATAACAATACTGATACGCTTCGTGCTGATACTACAGATTCGCAATACTTCAGACGCTTATTGAGAGATGGTGTTGTATATAATGCGCATCGTGCTGCTGGAGTCAACGGGTGTTCATCGAACACGTAAATCCGTGTCGCTACAAAAAAAAAAAAGAAAAAAAAATTTGAAAACAGAATTATAGTGATGCGGGATTTTTGTTACAGGGAATTATTGCGGATTAGCGATATTATGGAACATCCCAATTTAAACATAATATGGATTAATAATTATTAGGTGTTTAATCACAGCTATTGTATTATTTGAAACGAATAAAAATTTGAATTTTACAAATTGATCCACTGACTCAATTTTTTCCACGAAATCCTCAGCTCTCCGGGTTTTTGTTCGTTGATTGATATAATTGATTCTTCAACAGACGATTAATCTCCACATAATTATAGAGTCAAAAATCATGAATTATGATCCTAATGAAGATTCTATATTCAGAATAGAAAAAAAATAAATAAATAAACTGATGCGCAGAAATATACAGGAAGAGGAGTAAAAATCTTCAATTGCAGATTAAAACTTTCAAAATCACTGTATATTTATATAGAAAAAAAAAAAAAAAAAATCACTATTGTTTTTTTATTCTTTCTTCAAAGAAATACGATTTCTATATCGACGTAATATATAGATACGATCAGTTAATTTTCAAAAAAAAAAAGAAAAAAACTTCTTATCTGTAACTTTGATAAGCAAAGATTACGACCATATGTCACTGGTGTGCTTGATGAAAATGATATGTATGTCAGACTAGAAGCTCCTCAGTGATTTAATGAAATTTATTAATGAAAAAATAAGATAGGTACGTCAAGATTTAATTAGACGAATCTGAGGTCCCCCGAAACACCTACTCAGACGACGAGCATATTACACGTATAATTGCTGTCGTAAGATTCTCAGTAATATTTTTCTATCGCTTATATGTACCTATAAGTTATCTGTGCTGGTGTGCGTTGAACAACAAGATCATTTTTTTATGATTAAGAATCGGCTATTTTTGCATACAGAAAAAAGAAGAAAAAAAAGAAACTGATAAAACATCAGCGCAGAAAGAAAAATGAAAAAAAATTTATCTCAGAAATGAAGCTAAAAAATATTCATATCGATATTTGAGTCTGATCAAATAGCAACTGTATACGCGAAGTACATTATACATTATGTACTACGTCCATATGTACTTAAGATATTTGAGGACTTGAAAATCCTATAATGGGCGCAATCGATTGAAAATGGATAGCCTTTTGAAATGAATTTATCAAAATCGATGCATTATTGAGTAAAGATACGGTTCCAATATTAGTTTATCGAAGCTTATAGTGTACACTCTGTTTGGGAACACTTGTATCCTAAGCCTAGCTACTTCAGTTCAAGGGTCTAACGTCATTAAAAAATTAAGTTTCTCTCATGCATCATTTTGAATGATCTCTGATTGATTATAACCGGCCAATAGCCGATCGATTGATTTGTTGTAGGCATACGGTTTTTCATTTCCCTCCACTATCTCGCTAGAGCTCGTATAATATCTGACGTCCTAAATAAAGGAATCAGGTCGCTTAATGAAACGCGTGCCAGATTATAAATCTTTATTTTATTTTCAATTTGTTTTCACCTCAGTTACAAAAAAAGAAAAACTAATAGCAATTTTATTTTATTATCTTTCATATTCTCACGAAGAATATCATACCGCACATCAATTTTTATCTACCATTAGAATAATCCCCGATAGACGAAGAAAAGGGGAAAAAAAACTTGGAAGAAAAATACTAACTGTCACTCACAATCATCAGAGTTAACAGTGATTAAAAGAACAGAAAACAAAAAAATGTGAAATGGATTGAATTGCACCGATAAGAAATATCAGAAAACAGTTTAAAACACTATAGTTTTTCTTTTCGCGAACCTGCTGCACTTTGATTGAAGATATTGAAATCAATACAATAGTTTTCGAACTGAGTAATTCGCATATTGCTTGTGTCTTTTTTATTATTTGTTTTTTTTTATCGAAATACCTACCCGCGTGATTTTTTTTGGCATGGAAACGAGAGTTAGTGGCTTAGAAAATAGAACTATGCGATCTCGTGTTATTCAGGCAATTAGATCTGTTCGCGTAAATAATCAAATTTATCTATTCAGAGTTGAATAAAAATATGTCGTGAGCACGGTGTGAATTTTATAGCATTAATAATTGTAAATGAAATTGTGAATAAAATGTTTCCAACAGGTAGTAACGATTTTCGTATAGTTTTCGGTCTATATGTCCTCGTTACATGGTGCAGTAGTCAAAGTAATCTATATAGGGTGTTATCAAAAAGATAAGGTTACCAGAGCTCCTATCTGGTAGCCATATTTTCGATATAATATATAGGTAATCAATGCATTGAGTGTGTTCCATCAGTCTGTGATCACGCATAGGTTCGATCGCTTATAAATTTATACCTATACGCGTAAGAGACTCACAAATTTGGTTTCAAATATTCATTATACGTTTAAAGTTGACTCAAGTTAATTAACGAACAATGGATATCCGTCCATCAATTAAAACCCAACTGTTTTCACAGTGGTATGAGAATTGATCACGATAAAAAAAGAAAAAAATTTAAAAAAAACAAAAACAGGAATCGAACCATATAGAAGAAGAAAGAAACGCGTTGATGCAATTTTTTCACCCAGTTCAATTAAATTAAAAGTTATTTAACGAGGCAACGAGGTCCGTCAGCTCTAATGAACTTTTTGCCAAAGATCAGTCGATTTCGACTGTAAATTAATTCTAAGTTTGTTTTTATGTCATATTGTGTATAATTTTTTGTTCATTATTTGAAAAGTTGTGTAAAGACAATATATTACCGACACTTTAATACCACTATGGCTGCTGCTTACGACGACTGCTATGATGCTTCATGGCATCTTATACCCCCGGACTATGTCAGCAATGATGATGACTACAGGTAAGATAATAAGGAGATGAAAATTTAGGCCGATATAGTAATTTAAGTATCATAATCCTTCACCTTTTTTTACCTACTTTGGTAGGATAATATTTACATACGTATATCATGTGTACCCTCACTCCTAAGCGATCGATAGTCACGATAGAGTGCAAGTGCAGAAGTGTGTATAACATCATTCATATACCCATTCAGGGTGAAGGAAGACCTTATACAATATACATGGCTTTAATGAAAATCATTGAAAACTTATTTCACATATGTGGAATAGCGAAGAAGAGAAATACCCACAGATTTGAGAAAGAATGAAATTTCGAACCACTCGATTCGCTTCATCCTTCGTTTCCAAATTCCTGTAATTTTAGCCAAGGGTTGTCCGAGTCGATTGATTTCATTCTATAAGGAAATACGTTTTGCCTCGTGGCTATTATTTTTGAAACACCAATCCCCATATCACCTCGTAGTTTAAACTCAAATTTTGACTTTACGTAGACAGTGCGTTTAATCGGATAATTAATAACCCTTCTAATTCGGATGAACCGTTTAAAATCCCCGCGCCTGTTATCACAGGCATAAATTATGACCGCATGTAAAACTTTAAGCCATAGGAAAATAATCAGCGGCTCTCGATTGTATTCACATATAAATCAAGAAATATTAGATAAGTATGTATGTAATGTTGTTCGATGTGCATCAGCTAACTTAGTGATAGAAATATGGTATCGTGTAATTGATTGGGGAGATATTCACCCTTGCAGGCGGAAACTAACGTTTAAGAACTCACGATCCGGGAGTAACTCAAGGGACGTATATGGGGGTGGTTTAGGGCTTCGTTGCACTCGGTAGAGTGGTACGTGATGTTACACTGCTCACTGCTGCACCATCGATACGAATCATAATAGCTTAAGTACGAGCACCTGTTGGTTTACACAATAAATTTATGAATAATCATGAGGCCGTTGTTTTATACCGCCTCCAATCGTCTGTCTGGGTATATAACGAGCTAACGAACAGCCAGAGACACACAGAGTAGTTTTCTGACTAGTTTGAGGATGTATTTCGACAGAAAGGTGAAATTATTTGAGGATTTTAAAATGACTCAATGCAAGCTTCGATCTACGAAAATATATAAATACGTTCTATACACTCGGCTGAGCGATAATCTACTCAAAAATTAGAAAGAGGTATAAAATTACAAGTATGTATATCACAGTCCCTCGATGTTGGTTCGATAGTAGTAATCGATAGATATTTGGATAAGAAGATATCTTTTGAAATAACTGGCGATACGCCACTGACGCAAGGGATTGAAACGCTGTATAGTAATACATTATATTATCATTCTTACTGCAAACGAGTATATTCGTTGAAATTTACGCAAGTCAAATTTGATAACTCGAGAATTAATTTTGGATCGAAAAATCGAAAAAAAGGGATGTTAGTCCTTGAGGCTGCGTTGTTATATTAATTCTGAATCGCAAATTTCTAAAGTTGGTTTGATACAGCTCTTCTTCCCCCTCGGCGAAGTGCGAGATCTTCTCGGTGAGACGGGGAAAGAAAAAAGAGCGAAAAAACATGGCTACAGGTTTACGTTCATTCATGGGATACTGACAAAGGCACAGCTTGACCCTAAGACGTTTTTGAATGGTCGTAGTATGACCCTGGTAGTACTACGCGCAGCGGGACTTTCCGAGCCTTCGTAGGTACTACTATACGATACCTTATACATAGTGCAGTCAGCACATAGTGAGAAGAGTTTTCGAAAAACTTTAGGCAAAGGAAAACGTGTCAGAAACTTTTCACGGGCAGTTAGTCCCGAACTTAAAGGAGCAGTTTAAGAAACGTTTAAGAAGTTATTCCAGCCAGTTTACTCCATTGAAAAATATTTATTTTGCGGGTGCGGCTATAGAACCCCTGGGCTATTTTACTTTTCGACCGGAAGTTCGCCCTTTCTCAGTATCCCCGCCGACGAATCACGGAAACTGTATTCCCTCACTTTGCGCGAGTCAAAAATCACTAAAACAGCCAAAATCGCGATCCTTGAAACCCCCTGATTCACCTAATTCCAAAATATCGCCGTGAATTGTTTTCTCCCACCAAAATGATCGACGATTCTGAAAATCCGACACATATGGGTCCTTTCACAACGACTTTTGGGTCCCTTGAATAAAACCACCCGAAATGAATTCGGAAATATAAAAAAAAAAAAGAAAAAAACTTGGGTCCTAATCGGTCCTGCACTGGGTCAGGTATACGAATAGAAAAAAAGCACTTCGTTCATGGAAGTTGAGAGGCACAAGGCCCAGGATGCTCTTGAAAGTTAGCAGTAGAGACACTCGAACGTTAAGAAATTCAAACAGGTTCCGAATAGTTCGAGAACTAAGAAAGGCTCGAGCACACTTGTCGGACGATTGCTTTACGACATATTCGCGTGTTCGGGTGTTGAGAATTCAGAAAATGTGGGTAAATTTTGCCGAAGCACGTACGGGCAGTAAAGTGCGGTCTTTCAGGTGAGTTTGGGTCTAACACCGGCCGAAACAGGTATCGATATTGTCATGTTAATTCAGATTTTTCAAAATATTTCTTAAATGGGTGAAGGCCCATTGACCAAGGCACGTTTCTCGCCGTTTGCCACCTGACAATGCAGAGTATGATTTCGAGGCCCAAGTTTCACCCGCCACATTTAAGTGCCGCGCAGTTTACTCAGTTTAGAATTTTTCTGGGACTAGAAACCGGATTTGCAGTTTTTTGCCAAAAATTTCTGAAGAGTTAACGAGGATCAGGTAATTCGACAACGAAATTTGAATACGGAAAAATCAGAGACTCGGGCTTCGAGAGTTTTAGGGACAACACAACCCCGGCTACGTCTGTCTGTTTGTGTCGCGTCTAAATCCCGTAATCCTCGACTTTACTGGTCGGCGATTAACTTAACCACTGCAGAGCTAGAATCCTTCATTAGTGTTTAAAATAAACATTGGATTAAGCTAGCCACGAGCTTTAAGCCCTGGCTAACCGAACAACGAAAATCCTGTTCGATTCTAGCTAATCCTATTTTGCAGATCTGAGTCCAGAGTCGAATTCTGCTGCAGAGTCGTAGTCCTGTAATTCCTACGACCATCGAGGTAGTTAGGAATAAAGTGTAAACGTGAAGAGTGAATAAAAGCGATATTTTCCTCAAATTATCCCGCGGGTACTTAAGGAGTGTCCAATTTCCGTCTGGCTAAATTTATGGCAATAAAGGCCCCAAGGATTCGGTAACAAAAAAAAGTATCAAGGATCTTGACTGGTCTCCGTTATTCTAGATGTCGCGTGATCCGTGTGCTTCCCACACTCGGTGTATCCTACCAAAGTATAAGAAAGGAAGTAAGGAAGGAAGGAAGGAAGAATGAGCGTTTTGGAGTCGTTATACCGGTCTCAGCACAGAGTCCTGGTGTCGTGGTTGTAAACCAATGAGACGTAGACAAATTGGGTTGCGTGCTTGAAACAAGTTGGCACAGATATCGCCAAACAGTCGTGAGAACTCGACAAATGTTCTCGGCTCGATTGCCGGGTAGCTTCTTTCTCCTTTTTCTATTTTTTCGTTATTTTTTTTTTGTCTCTCTTCTTCGAAATAAAATAATACATATATTCTGCATTAAACTTGATTCTAACAGAATTACAGAACCCACGGATCATACCTATAATTCTTCGTAGGCTAAAAGTCCGAGATAACGTTAAGACGATTTCACTAAAACAAGTATCGGAAGATATTTTACCGCAAAGAGTCGTAAATCTGTGGGTCAAAATGATCCCTGAGAAAATTCGGTGCCGGTGACGCCCCCTTCCGAACTTTTTGACTTTCTTCAAAAGCCCGAGACCGAGAATAAAGCGATATAAAAGGTAGAGGAGAGACGGAACGAACAAAATCGAACGAATGGACCGGATATTCGCCCTTTTACGAGCCTCTGCTGCTGCACTTGGGCATATATCATCTCGACTACCTGTTTAGATTCGACCAGTGCTAGTGTTAAAACGCGATGTTTCTCACCTTTGTGATGCGTGGTATACGTCATTGTGCCTCGAGGACGTCATCCGGATCCGAGCACAAAAAACCAAAAAAAAAAGTAACATAAGAAAGAAATATCAGTTCTATAGCTTTCGAAGTATAAAAATCGAGGGAAGAATTCACCTTCGTCCGTTTTTCATTGTCATAAGCGACTGTGGAGATTAGAGATTAATTACGAGAGACAATCGCGTTTGAGGTGCATCGCAAGTTTCTCTCCTATAATTTTCACGACACAAAGCAGCTACCCCTGTCCGTAGGGGTTGAAAAAGACCGAACAATCTTTTTGTGCCTTTATAACGCGCAGGTAGGTAGGTAGGTAGGTCAAATAAAACGAGGAAACGAAACAACCCTATATCGAGTCGCGCCCCGTTCGGGGAACCAGCCCCTGCTGTTCGCGATTATGGATATAGAAAAAGTCACGCGTAACACACTTTCGCGTGCCTATATCTATACTCGATAATGTAGTACATACACACATCGATATGCGGGACCGGTCTCTGACAGAAAAGGAAAAATGAAATGACCACTAATACCCATTCACATTAGTACTCAAACTAAAGTATGCCCTCGATGTGAAAAGTTCTAATCGATTCTCGCCTTCCATTGGACACAACAAAGCTTGGGGGTTGAATAAACCCTCGGCGATTCGTCGCTTCTATTTTCTACCCATTGGCTGGTTTAGGGGTCGCTTTTAGCCCCGCCTTTCGGTAACTTACGGTCAAATTTCCGCCGTTATTATTCAAGGGGAATTTTTGCTGCATAGGGATGCTTTGCACCCCGTAAAAAATAAAACCACAAAAAAAAAAAAACAAAGGAAAACGTGCAAATCGATTTACACCGCGGTTTCATTTTTCACGGTTTCAGTAAACGATTATGAATTACGAATTTTTTTTTCTGTCATTTTTCAACCCCGCGATGATCGAATCATGATTTTCTACGATCACCCTTATATTTTTTATTTTTTTTTTCATTTCGCAATCGCTTTTTGGATTTAAGTACGAGTCTCAAGTGAGTAAGGCGCATCTATCGGAATAATAGGAAACAAGTAGGTACCTATATAGCCGCCGTATTCAGAATTGCGAGGAAATTTCCCTCCCTTTGGGGTTTGCGCTCTGGGGGTGCAAAAGTTCCTAGTCCCGCCCTCGGGCAACGCCGCCCTGCCTTGAGGGTGCTTGAGTTCGAGCGCGAGCCAAGCTCGCCGGAGGTAGGGAACACTATTGGTCAAGTGCTCGTCGGGGACACTCAAAAAGTACAAGAAGTCCTTAACTCATTTTGAAAAAGCTCGTACTTAAAAATAGGATTTCATTTCGAGTAGCTGCGTGGTACTTTGAACAAAAATATTTCGATCAAATAAGACCCCGAATTGTGTTGTTGCTCCGATATAATAATCGCATTCTATAATCTAGTCAGAATTATACATCGCGAGGATTAGCTCCAAATTATTCGAAACCCGTTTTTCAGTTTCTGTTGTGTATAATAACTGTGCTGCACGTGTTTTGTGCGGTGAGGAAGAAAGTTTGATTAATATCTGTTTGTTCTATCGTAGAAAAAGGTAAAAAAAAAAGAATTCAAAAATTCAAAAATCTTAAAAAATCTTAAAAAAAAAAAAAAAAAACTGTGAATAAAATATAAATAAAATTATATAGTGTAAGTGCACAGCGTGTAGGATCGGTTATAATTAAATCTATAAATAATAAAATGATATACTGACAACTATAATTCATTATAAGAGACTAAAAATGGCGGATAAAAATAAGATTTTACCATGGCCCCTGCTTCCGTATCCAGCAAGTTTGTTAAACCATGTATGGTACAGCCAACTCGCTTTGAACACTAGGTAATAGATAATTTTCAAAGCTGCGTACTCATGTTTATATTATTATTATTATTAAACTACCCCACATCTATTAATTATCTGTAGAACTTTTTTCAAAACTTTCACATGTATTTATATCAGTTCAAAAAGTAATCTATGTAGTTCGATTTTTGTTTCCTTTTTTTCTCTTTTTTTTTAGGACCAATTGACATTCCCGCACTTGTTATAGTTTTTATAATATATACCTACTTTCTCAGCTAATTTCATAAATTTATTCTGGAGTAAGAGGGAAATGGATAGGGTGACGAAGTGTTCTTGCCTTGATTATTACATAAGATATGAGCGATTTATTAAGCGTCAGCTAACTACGAGGATCAATTTTTTTTATTGGTCAAACGAACAAGTCATAAGTTAAACGCTGCACCAGTGTTACACGAGATATGATGTACACTACGTAGCTATACCTATGTCCGAAGGTAATCATCTCTGATAAGTATAGACACAGGAGTGGCTTATGCCTTAACGAGTAGATATACCTAAATCAAAACAGACACGCGAGACTGCCAAATAGATTGGACCATATCCTGTCGACATGATATACCCCACTTAGGGAAATGAACCGTTTTTTTTTCTTCTTCTTTCTTTTTGACGTGGGGAGAAAAGGGCGACGTACTACGTTTTAGTCGTCAAGAAAACGGGCGAGTGACGTTAATCTTGTAAAGTAAAAGGCACACCGTCGCTTGCACATCGTCCAGGTGTGACATTATTCTGTAATGCAATATCAATCGAACTTCATCCAGTTCATTCGGAGTAATTGAAATTATAATTAGGTCCATGGAGATGATTTATCGATCAAATCGAGGTTTTTGACGATCCTGGTTCCTTGCGAATGAAAAGAAAAAAGAACACAATTCAGCTTTTGGAAGATTTGGGGATGAAAGCTTCCGCTGTATTTCGGAGATTTCAACGCCTGTAGTATCCCCCGTAATTTATCAGGACAAAATTAGCAGCACCCCACTGTTTTCGGGGTAAACTACCATCTCATCGTCGGCTGAATGAACAATCAAGCCGTTAAACGCGGGCTGGTGTGTCAGCATTACTTTAAATAACTTCAATTGGTATGAAATTTGTACAGCGATATTAAGACGGTGAAATTTCGCCGAATAAAAATTCAAATTGCTAATCGATTTTCACAAATCTAATTACACTGGATGCCAAAGAGTTTCATTGTGTTTCGCTTATAATTCCTCACAGATTTGCGATCAAACAGCAATGACTTACCATTTCGGAAAAGCTTAATTTTCAAAAATCCGAGGGATAAACTAGCGGCTCATCTAAATTCGAAAGGGGGAAAGCACCGTTCGATTGCTTTTCGGTCTTGACCAAAAATGACGCGAAACGTGTCGAGATAATAGGCGAGATGGCTTATAGCTTAGGGTGCAGGTTCGTTTAGGGAATCCTCGAGCATAAGGCTACAGGAACAGGTAGATTTTACCCTGCGGTCGTTTGGCCTACTGTAGTCAAACACTCCGCCGTCGGCGGTATGCCGATTTTCAAAAAGACAAATTTAATCGCATTAGAAATGGCTGGTGGCTTCTTGACAAGTGCCACAAGATTTTGTCACCTTTATCATTCAGGAAATTGGATTAGATTTATTGAAACTGTTTCTAGTTTCTCGAAGACTTTACCAAAGCCAATACTTCTTTTACCAAAATGGAGCTCATGACCATGTGCACGCATGATGTAGTTTGTTTGAATTCATTTTCATCACATTTTCGAGATATATCGACATTTTTAGTGACAATTTTTGCACACACTCTTTCGCATTAGTTCAATCCGTCGATATTTTCTTAAGTATACCTATTAAGGGTGATTTTCCGTTGTTGCAGGTTGCTGGAAAGTATGAAGATGCCAGCCCGGACATCCGGCTTCCATATCAGTGACATTTTGGAGCTTAATGACCCCAAGCCAACTCACGAAGAGACGGAAGTTCAAGGTGATTAAAATGCGTGCGAAAATTATTGCGAAAGATTCGGTGATCCTGCGATCCGGCTTTCGGAGCAAAAAATGCTATCATCGAATCAATAAGAGCAGAAATATAATCCTCGATCTTCTTGCTTCACAGGTGCGACGACCGTCTTGCCTCATGGAAACGAAGTTCCATCAACTTATCAACAACTCCTAGAACATACGACAGCCATGCTGCAACCTGGTGTTCACGCGAATCTAACTAGAACAACTTTACCACCACCACCCCCTGGGATTTTGGGCTGGCCAACTGGCCCGTCGCTTACCTCGACGATACCTCAACCTCTTGATGAAGTAAACGGTAAGAAACTATGAGAGAAGATCATATTTTTGTTCAGGACATGGGAAAACCATTCCATTTATGTATCGCGGAAAGAACCCCCATTCCAATTCTGCGGGGTTTTGGTTTTGGTTTAGGGATGTATACATCAGCGTCGAGCATGAGTATAGGAACCCTTATTTGCTCAACACCCTACAATTGGTCGAGGCAACCTAAGCAGGATCTAATAGGCCTATAAAAGGTTCGTAGATCCTGAACAGTGATTGGCTGACTAGGTACCGCGGATTGGCAGATGTCCGAGAGACAGATGTGCATCCGAAAATTTTCAATGAATTCAAATTGTCACGCCCAGCCCTTGTCATTGTGACCAAAACGTACCTCATATACTATACTGCTGCATTATATTCCACCAACCAATTTCTCAAATGCCTTCAATTTTTTACACCTTGTTTTCGAGGGCATTTTCTTGATTCGTCGTGGACATGCTTCGTATCTTTCACATGCGAACACGACATGTTAAATTTTCCAGCAAGTTTTCGAGATAAATAAAATAGATGAAAAATAGGGGTAGGGAATGCCTCGTTTCTAAATATCACGCGTCTCCACCCGCAATGCACTTAAATTCGGTGACATATAAACATGTTTAAATACACATGGATGGAGGAAGATGTATGTACATGCATGCGTATGGGGATACGGAGCATAAATGAGGGGACAATATGTACTCCAATAGACACCCGCTTCTCGGGAAGCAAATAATGAAATCACAACCAAAGTCCCAGGGTTAATCTCCCATGAAAACGATACGACATCCCCACGGACCACCGTAGTATATATCTACAACGAACGGAACGCGTTTCTATATCCAGTCTCGTAGGGCTTGTATCATATTATGTAGGTATCAAATAGGATTTATATTAGTTCACACCCTCCCCTAAACTAAACGCCAATGCAGGGGTTATAGGGGCGATACACAGCAGCATATTGTTCTTCTATACGTATACACTGCATACAGAACTTTCTCCGGACGCGATATCAACGAAATATTTAGATACACGATTAACGAAGATCATGGAGCAACACAAGCCGGATCAATGAACCTCATTCTAATTTTTATCCACTGGGGAAATTTTCATCCCTTTAATTTTTCTTTACCACTGATTTTCACCCCATATACCGACGTTTTTTCGAACTTCGTAAATTTATAGGAACACGTAGGTCGTAGATAGTACCCGCAAGCCCTTGTAGATCGATGGATTAAATTAGCTAGTATTTCGAAGAGGTATAAACGATGACTCAAAACGATGGACCTACTCGATTCGTGCGTTAGACAGCAAGTTTTGGTAATTAATAAATCGATGGGGATGCACATCTGCCTGCAATCAGGACCTAACGATTATCTATGATGCGTTATACCGGCGAGCGACTATGCAGCTGTTACAATAAAAATTCGGCGGTTACAGCAAGTCTGCGTCACAAAAGCAGAACAAAAGATCTTCTTATTTGTTTCGGTGCAAAAAGAAGATGATAAAGGCTCTTCGATGAGCGGCGAAAAGCGAATTCGGAAGGATTTTGGAAAGGCGAAAAAACGCCGGAAGTGATATTCTTCGTATTCGAGGTTCACCCTCGATCGGAAATAGAGAATGTTCGACGTCGTATTTCGGGACAAAGGTCACGTCGGATCGCTTACGTCCGCATATTTCCAATCAGGTTAACGGGAGGGAGAAGTAAATGAAATTACATAAATACAGATGTGTCCTCGAGAGACACGCAAGCAGACCAAAAAACTGTTTGGCTGTGCTGAAATAATTTTTTTTATGTTTTTTTTGTTGGTTTTTTTTTCAGTCTTGCAGCAGCCCGACTCCACGAGTCCGACAATATCCGACTTGTCGTTTCCATCACACCAAGAAAATGGCCATGAGTCGAAAGAGGATGAGCAAGAATTCGAGGAGGAACACCAGGGCGAGTCTCAGCCCCATGAAAACGAGCACAAAAAGCGTAAACGACGTGTACTTTTCTCCAAGGCACAAACCTACGAACTTGAACGACGGTTCAGGCAGCAACGTTATCTCAGTGCCCCAGAAAGAGAGCATTTAGCATCTATAATAAGGCTGACTCCAACCCAGGTGAAAATTTGGTTCCAAAATCATAGGTACAAGACGAAGAGGGCTGCTACCGAGAGGGTGGAGGCCAGTGGTAGCGGATGTTCCCCAAGAAGAGTCGCGGTCCCGGTTTTAGTACGTGATGGTAAACCTTGTCAGTCTAAACTTATGGAATCTACATCTTACGGGGGTTCTGGTCAGGTACCTATGGCACCGTACATGCAAAAGCCTTACTGGTGGTAAGACGCGGTTGGGAATTTTCATTTTCTCGTTTACCCCGGACCACATATTCGATATACTAGTATAATATAGAGTCAGAGTGCAATAGAAAGTGTTTTTGTGACTTTGTGGATTTCATTATATTATCTGGACATTTTAATTGATGAATCGACTTCCTTTTTGTTCTTTTTTTCTCTCGTTCTTTCTTTCTTTCTTTCTTTCCTTCATTCGGGTGAATTCGATGATTGAGTATATAGCTCGTGTCATATAGCTACCTATTAGTGCGTGTAATGCCTAAGGTTGGGTAATTGTACTCGAGAAAAACAAAAAAAAAAAAAAAAAATGAATTGTTATGTAAAGCGAAGAGGAGACGATATGAGAGATCACGTACCCATTCATAGTCAAAATGGTTAGGAGTAACTTAAATAATGACGAAAAGTGATTTAGAGCGTATTATTATACTGTAACGATACTATACATAAATAGATAGTTTATTAATTAATTGATTAATTAATTAATGTGATTTTTAAGTATTTTCTTAAGGTATAAGTTTTGTACAAATTCATCATATATAGACAGAGTTCAAATTAGTTTATAGAATATATTACCCTTATTGTATTCATCTACTCAATTCTCCCCAATCAATAACCCCTTGAGGGTTCAAACAGCATATTGCGTGGTTTGCGGTTTATCAGAATATTCACAAGCATCAAATACCGACAATTTATACCTTCGGTTTTCTTTCTTCTTCATTTTTCAATTATTGCGTGGATTTGCAATTTTCTTCAAAAATAATTCGATGGCTAATTTATTAACGCGGTCTATTATAGTATTATACTATATTAATTGTCAAACCCAGTGAATGGAATCTAGGATATACTAGTAGTAAAAATTTATCTAAATAGACGAAAAAATTTTTTCATTCGGGTTACGTAAGCGATAAAACAATAATACATATTATATACTATATAATATATATATATGTATATATATATATTTGGAAATTTCTCTTTTCGACACCGACATCTATATACATATATACATGGTACTGTAACAAATTGACGGACAATTGCGTTTTATATCGGGCGTTATTTAAGACCGTAGATAGATAAGCTGGCTATAAAGATTACTTATCTATCCGGCGCACACGTGTATGTATCTATACAAACATATAGAAGAAAAAAATAAAAAAAGAAAAAAAAGATAGAATAAAAATTGATAGAAAATAGAATAAAAAAATTAAGAAACGTGCGTGAGGAAAGATCTTTTTTTTCGGTAGTTATATACCTACGTGTTTCCTATCGGCCTATACTTTAACCGATTTCTTCATTCACGTGAATCCAGTACAACATGTACTATACCTACTATATATCACCATATATTAACAATTTTTTGAATTTCTTTTTCTTTTTCCTCACAACTCTTCTCAGTACGATAAAAAAAATAGTAGAGCGATTATTAAAAATGATTAGTGTTCCATGCACCGACGTTTTTTTTTTTTTTATTTTATAATATTTCAACTAGGTGGAAGAAAAAAGGCATTCCACTGCACTAGTGTGAATTCTGAAGATCATATATTAATATATTGTGTGTATATAATAATTATGTATTGTTTTAAATTTTACTGCAGCGAACGTACGTATCATTGATCATATTTAACTATATACCGTGTACATTATACTCGTTTATAAGGATATATATACGGACTCTATAGACCTAATATCAAAACGCATACATATATATATAATATATATTATATATATATATATATATATGGTATATAGTAAATTGTAAAGAAATATTATATGTATAAATAAGGTACAAAAGAAAAATTTCACCGAACGATTTTTAGGGAAAAACTAAAAAATTATAATATACCATATTATTCGTATTTTACATTTAGTATTTATTGTTGTAGGTTGTATATATGTACATTGTGTATTATATAAATAGTAAACTAATATATCAGACGCATATTTAATAAATCTAATAAGAAAATAAATAAAAACAAAAAACATAAACATATATATCTTAATAATTTCGTTTTTCCTCTGTGGATTAAATCCATTCACAAACCTCATTCTCTCCCTTGTTATAACAACACACACATCCTTGCGATGAATAAATTCTGATCCTAATCCTACGAATTTCCAATTTCCATACGATTGCAATTTAAAAAAAAATTGCAACTTTTCGTAATTTTCCGATACCATTAGAAGTTATAAATTTTTTTTCCAAATCGATCGACAAAAGCAACAAATTTTTCATGAAAAACTACGAAAAATTTCCAATTTCTTATGAAAAACTACAAAGATTAGAAATTTTTTTTTTTTTTAACGAAAACCCTGAAGTGTTCGAATTTTCAAAATAATTGGTAGAAATTGATGTAGAAGTAGAAATTTCCACGAGGTCATGTACATTCACGTAATACGTAAAATAGAGTACATGTACATGTATGGTATGTACGTCAAAGTATACACAGTGTAGATATGCTCTTCCTCGCTTTATACTTGCACACTTATTCCATTTTCTGGGGGACGCCGGATGCCGGTATAGTTTGAGTGACACGCTTCCGGTTTCCGTTTCCGAACGGCCATCTTGCTACCGGTTTAGATTTCCTGAAGGCACCCCTGCATCGTCTCGTCTGGGGGTTGCGACGGGGTCAAACAGCGAAATATTAAAGTCGATTTATCGGTGTCTAGCCACGAGAGTGAATTCTGATCGCATCGATACCGTGACTTTTCTGAGAAGTTTTTAATCGCGAAAAAATCTCGACTGCGTTAGAAAAATGAATAACTTAAAAAAAAAAACAAAAAAAAAAAACGGAAGAATTCTATGTAGAATATGAAAACACCACGTTGCTAGAAGAATTTTTCGAAATTATATTTTATCTGTTAACCTTGCGCAGGCTTGCGAAATAAAAAAAATAGGTACAACCAACAGCGATTTATCGAACAGATCCATTTATCTAGTGATAACGAATCTCGTACGGTTTCACATATAATGAAACTCTTTTTAAAAAATCTGAACCACATCGGTAGGAACGATGATATTACGTAGGTGGTGGATATTCTGCTTCAGTTTTTCGTTAATGTAACTGAAAATGAAATTTGGGATCAGCTGCCCCGAACGAAGATCGAAAAATAATGTTTTACAGTTCGCAATTTCCTACAAACGTCAATCAAATCGTAATTTTTGACGTTAAAACAGATCCTTATCGATTTTATTGGCCGGCTATATATCTATAGCGATTGAAAGATGCGTATCGATCGTTACGATCAGAAAGTTTCATTAATCATAGCTGCTGCGTTGGACACAAGTAGCTATATAGTACGTTCAATTTGGTGGAATATTGTTCACACTTGAAAATAGATAAATTTATAATATCTATCTATGTTAGTTATCTTACTTTCATTTACTGCTAAAGTCATATACGACTATCGTGAATGTCGAAACACAATTTTTACACGTATTTTCAAAGAGATTATTTTATCTGAATAGAAACTGACCCCCAAGGTACAATTGCGTCGTATATCATCGTCATAGTTTTATTGCAAATTTTAAGCTTCATATCGATGAGATTAACGGGCAATAATTATTGCAGACTACCGATCTAAGATTGCGAGGTGCCGATCATCGTCAATTCAAAATTTATATGACATCAGACTCTTATAGGTGCTTCCGGAATCCCAAAACCACAAAAATTCCTGGTTTCTATACTTTGTATTCTGGTTATGCAGGTGTTTCAAATTTGTCTTTGCGTGATCGTCGCGTTATTTTCAAATTGATGATTTTCGTCATGAAATTGGAAATATCTTGTTGAATTGAAGTTGTGGAAAGGAGGCTGGCTTGAAGTTCCGAACGGTTTAAATTCCGAATTTCTTTCAGGCGATTTCGAATTTTCAGAAACGTTCAAGTTTAGAACATCGAAATTTCGATCGATCAAATCGAAAATGCATACAGCTTAAAACTCCAAAGTTCCAGATTCCTGAAAGGCCAAGGATTTGGAAATTTGAGTCTCTTTCTCAGGATGTGAAGACAAAGAATGGTTTATTCTTATCGAGATCCTCTTTACGGAAACCCACATTATTTACTCCATAATCGATAAGTTCACGCGATGTCATAAATAATTGATAGGATGCTGAAATTTTTTTTCCCGAAAAGTGTATCTCGAGACGAATAATTATTAAACAATGAATGAACACATACATGAATTTCAAATTTCGGAGATTTGGCCTTTCGAATCTTCATAGCTTTTGAGCCTTTTGAACCCTCGGTGTTCTTCCGTTGAAACTTTTTTGAATCGGCTTCGTAGACTTTTGGGGAAATACACGTTCCATCAACTGTGAGTCGCTCATATTTAAATTCGGAATTTTAACCACATGGCAACGATTTCAATCCCTCAATCTGTGTCGCTAAGTTATGTCTAATGGAAGTTCAAAGTGGTTGGGAAATTATAACATTTTGAAGACAGAAATACGCTATTGCATCAACGAATGAAAAGGCGATATGTAATAGAAAACGAAAAAAAAAAAGAAAAAACCCACAGTTTTTCATGAACTTCAAGCGACCTGGAGCAAGGAAATCAATCAATGCCTCCAAAGTGGCAGAACTCCAATAAAAGATATAATTTATCGTATTTTTGCACATTATTTTTAAATAATTTATTTTCTTTGGCCTTCCTTCGGGATTTTCTAGATCAACACGACCATAAATTATTTCATACCATGCATTTGATTTGAAATTGTCCTTCATAAGAAATTGCAATAGCTTGAGGTGTTGCAAATGCGATGCGTGAGCATGAAATAAATTGATAAATTTTTAGGACGATATACCTACTTTATCTATAGAATATTAAATTTTCGTACGAAATCTGCGTTCTAAAGAGAATACAGTGTGTAGGCGTATGAATGCTTACCTATACGCGGGCGTTCTGACGTAGTTGGCTATTTTAAGGACCCGAGGGTTATAGAGAGTGAAGTTATCTGCCCCTTTGCTCTTCGGGGTTCCGCAGTGACGTAGCAAAGTAAATGGACTGGACAGCGGCCAGCATATGCCACGTGGTGACCTCCGAGATTCAGGACGGGGATGTCCCGGGTATTGCAGACCTGAAGGGTGGTGGGTACCAAGGCATAGAGATGGTACACGGTTTGGTATACATATATACATATTAGAACATGCCACGTTACATATACGACCAAAGGCGAACGGTTACCCACTCGACCGGAAGTCGCCGATAACATTGACGCGGTAACTCCGCATCCAGTGATTTATATGACCACCAGTTATCTGGATTTGGACATAGTCCGTTACTCTTGACTCGGACGAAAAATAGCCGCGAAAAATACATTGGTTGGACCCAAGGAAAAAAAAAGAAAAAAAAAAGAAACAATTCCAAGATTCGCAGGCATAAACTGCACGAGATTCAAAGATCATTGTTTCGCTGATGTACAATATAGGTGGAAAGAAGAGATGGAATTAGGATTCTTTACGAATCTTCTCATCGCTTAATTAGGAGCCCGTGCAATTCCTCGAAATGTAATCAAGTATAACCGCAGTTAAAAATCAGAAATCGATTTTTTTTTTATTGCTTGATGAAGAAAACGTTCGAATTGATAGAGATATAGCAATTTTTTATTTTCGCTGTTTGGATGCAAAATCCTGTAAATTTGAAGTCCTTTCGTTTCCTCTTTTCTGAAATAATTCAGGGAGATTGTCGTACGAACCGACATTTATATTACACATTAAAAAAAAAAGAAGAAGAACGATTTTTTGAATACTAGTGGCGCAAAAACGTAAAGGTACATTGAAACGAACAAATGGTACATTACGATACGAGTGCGGTAAAACTTTTTCTGACGAGTGTGAGTGTGTCTCGCCTTCGGCACGAGATCAGGAAAAGTTTTTCTGTCGCGAGCATAGGACAAAATTTTGAAAATGAAGGTGAAAATGGGGGTTTTATGCACGCGAAGCGTGGGTACAACGTCCATTATCACACTGAGTGAAATAAAGTCATTTTCTTAATTGAAAGCAATACTTTAATTTCTCATCGCCAAGGCGATGAAAATTGAGAATGTCGATCGCAATTTTACCCTTTTAGTATTGTTCATGATTGTGAAGTGATTCCGAATTATAATATTCTATACGGGTATATAGGTATATACATAAAGGGTTGAGGGAAGAGGAAAAAAAAAAACGACCTGACCAATAAATAAAAAGTAGAACAGTTTTAGAGCGTGTATCCTGTGCGGCGTACGGTATAGAATTGTGCTTGAGATTTAGCATAGTCTAGTATATATGTATTTATAGAGAAATTTTGACCCTACGGAAACCGACCAATAAAACACCCTATAGGAACGGAATAAACCCCCGGCAGCATTGTCAAGGTTTTTGCGTTTCTTTTTTCTTTTTTTCTTTCCTTTAGCCGTTTTTTTCATCTTCTCCTTTATTTTTTTCGAAGAGCGCACACACCCCTTCGATTACATTCGGAAATATTAGGGGACGTCCCGCCGTTCGACAACTATCAATTTATTTTCTGTTATTGATTGGCCATTCGAACTGACCCTATTTGCGATTCTTTTTCTGTTTTTTCGTTTTCTTTTTTCTGTTTTTTTCATTCTCATTCTCTCTCTATCGTTCTTATGGTAAGTGTACTCACCATGCGGATTAATACTCGTATGAACCGTATCGTTCGACTATCCAGCAAGTGCCTAAATGGCCTGAACAAGTTATGGCTAAGCTATACACTCAGAGAAATTAAGTTTGATTAATTTAAACCAAGCATTTTGTTTGTTGGTTGTCTTTTGTTTTTTAATTCGATAGAAAAATTTGATAAAGTTAATCTAAAATTTGGTTTCTGGTTTTTGAACAATCGAGCCGACTCATCCGATTAATAATTGCGATCAGTTCAAACAAATATTTGTTCGATTAAAACAAACTTTTCTCCGAGTGTATATAGGGATCATGTGCATGAATTCTTTGATATTTTTTTATCAAATAATTATTTCTAGGTAAAGAGAGAGAAAAAGTTTTTTCATGCTAAATCGTTTGCCGTGTGTCTTTGAGTTTGGTTTAGTTTCAGTTTTTTTTTTTCTTTTCCTCTCTTCACTCGAAATCTGACTTTGTGTCTCTTCGAATAGAATAAAACGTCGTTCCCGAGCTTCCGCAGTTTCCGGATTCCGAAATCCTCGTGTTTTCCTTATATATTCATTGTGATTGTATATACATACGTATAGTATGTGTATGTATATATATGTGGAGAGATACGTCGCGGACAAAACCTACGGTGAAGTGATCCGCAGGGGATTCCACGTCCCATAGTCTGCAACCACCCTTATATATATATCCATATAACAGTATATACTTAGAAACCGGACAAGCTGGTCGACTCAACCTCGTATTTACACGCTAACGCGACTTTTTCAAACTTTGTACACAACACAATTGCTCACGATAGAGAGCTGGGTGGTGAAAAAGGAGGGAAACTTTTACAATTGAAAAACTTTGCCAACTTTCGTTCATCTTCTCTTCTTTTCTATTTCCACGATTTTTTTTTCTTCTTTTTCTTCTTATCATCAGACGTTCAGTTTATTGTCCGACATGTCCAGCTTATAATTGGACCTTGTCAAACGTGGACGAGATTCGAAACAGAAGAATTTTCAACTATGGAGGAAAAGACGAAAAAAGGAGAGACAGAGAGAAAAGAGAAAAAAAAAAAAAATTGAAAAAATTCTACCATCGAACTAACTGGGTCAGAATTTGATCAGAATTTTGAAGAAGCTGGTATCTAGTGTCTAGAACCATTAAATGAGTGAAGAAGGAAGAAAAAAAAGGAATGAAAAAGAAAAAAGAACGAAAGAAAAAATGAATTAGATCTTCGTGCGCGGTTTTATTGATTAAGTAATCTTAATACATCGGTGGGCCGCAGTGTACCATAAAGAGACCGGAACCGGAAACGATCAATTCTTACGGCGAATATGCTTTGTCGGTGGTCGCTGAATTTCGCTTTGATTAATTTCGCTGCGTTTTTATACACGATAAAGTTATTATTTGTCAAACGTTATAACGTCCGTTCATATATATACATACCTATACCTACATTCGTAGAACTGCTACTGGCTCATATCCAAACCATAATAACATCGTTGGTTGGATACCGTAAGAACATAAATATTTCAAAATATTATTTACTGTAACTATATATATGTAGAAATAAAAATAAAAAAATAATAAAGAAACAGAAAATTTATCCCAAAATTACAAAACTTGTCTATCTTTAGAGAGCCGCTCGAAGTATATTAATACATCAGTATGCACCCCCTCGGGAAAAAGAAGTAAAGAAAAAAGGAAAAAAGCTTTTAATAATTTTCGAAATCGCCTATATTTTGACAAGGGGTTACGTCAGAGCTGAGCTGCAGGTAATCTATTTTCATAGAAAATTAACGATAACAAATGACGGCATAGTACAGTGGAGTAAGTAGCAGACCCACAACCCTTAAGGTTTATAAGCGTAGTGCCGGAGGTCGTGCGACCAGCGTAACTTCGGCTATAGACACGCGGGGGATCTCTACGATGTTCTTTTGTAGTTGAGCGATACGAGACCGGAAGTAAAGTTTTTAACCAAAAGGCTACGGGCACGTGTCGACGCGCTGTTATTACCGGGGGTGACAAGAGGAAAAGGTACCACCAAGTCACGTGACCGGAACTACCATCCTAATTGATATCGACTCTTCATGTGTGGATACTGCAATACTCACCTTTTGAATATAAAGTTACGATATATGCTTTGGGCGACAGTACTTAGAATTCAGATAGGAACCTGAGGTTTTGGCTACATGGGACAATCCAAATTCGAATATGACTGAATCGAGGACCACCCCTAACGTATAGAGTCGTGAAAAAAAGCTGTTCGAAAATGTACGATTCTGAAAAATGAATCTATAGAAGTTGAAATCACATTCTCCGGTTTACTTTCGACTCCTATATAGACTAAAGAGCTGCTATAGCGGTGTGAATTAGAGAACAGCTACAGAGATCCGAGTGTATGTATAAGGGAGTAGGCGTATGGCTTGTGTTTAATCAAAGCGCGTGCACCCCCAACCCCCTGTAGTTTAAACGGTTAAAGGTCGATTAAATAAACAAGTCTTCGTTAAACAGAAGTTAACACGCTGTTAGCTCCGGGTTAAGTGATCAAACAATAGAATGCGATATCATTCTCAATTCGAGGAATACGTTTCACCGGTCATCCCGTCTTCCTGGTACGATTAGGGGCGGTTCGGAAACATGTACGGGAAAAACGGCGAAAATCGATCTCTACGTGTCGACTGGCTTTAATTTTTTCTTTTTCTCTTTTTTGTTTGGATTGTATTTTATTCTTCGTACAGCAAATACATTTTTTTTTTTCTTTCATCTGGGACCTAGAAATACCTAAAGCTTCTTTCACGATATCACGAGGTGGATAGTATTCCTAATAAATGAACAATGTGTAAAGAGTATAAAAACCGACTTATTTCCCTCCTGGCTGTTACCTACTTTCACCCGCCTAAGGAGAAGCTATTATCAACCATGAGGGTGCGAAAAGCTCGTAGGAGAAAAGAGGCGGGACAGAAAAGAAGGACGGGACGAAGACGAAGAAGAAGAAGAAAAAGAGCTTTTTCTGCTCTTCTTAGTTGTGTTACCGAATTTTGAAAATTCTGAACATGCAGGAAAATTCCGAATTTTCCCGAAAGACTATGTGATCGATTTGATGCTCTAATAGCTTGAAGGAAAGTTTCAAAATTCGGAACTTCATCCGGGCCCCTAAACATATAATACAGGTTTATTGAGTATATACTGATATTTCTAAATCCAATTCTGCAAACAGTATACCTATATACCAGTATATAGTATACAGTGTAGGTATAGGTGTAAGAAAGCAAAGAGTGATCATTGTGTCTTTGTAGAAGCTGAAAATCGAAGGGCCCTGCAGCAGCGGATGTGAGATGGCGAAGACTTAATACGTCCATCGATATATTTTCCTACATCGTGTTTCGGTATATTATTTATTTTCACAGGTTGGTTTAGCTGCATAAAGGCTTTAGAAAAATAAATCGTTGGGGATTATTTTCAGCCCCTAAAAACGGCTCTAAGATTCCCAAGATTACCTATACCTACTACATACAGTCCTCTAAAAACCGATCGAAATTGACTGAACAATGAAGAAAAGCACAAAAAAGAGCGTTTTTCTTCATTTTTTATTATTAGGTATTGCGCCGAATTTTATAAGTAGATTAAATTTGCGGATAAACAAAAACGCAGGTTGCGAAATTTGAAATCTATACCGATTTAGGTATATCATAATTAGCGTGCTGCAGAAATGCGAAAGAGTGTCACACGTCTGACTATGCTATACTGCAGAGATATGCTCGCCTAGTTTTACCTATACGACCCTAATTTCTATTACATACATATATATATTGTATTATACCTCATATACCCAGCAGTAGTCCACGACTTCATCCCACGCCCCTAGGGGTTACTTAGTGCGTGACAACGTGGCATACACGCGTGCTGACCATTAACCGATGGTTACACTGATATTTCAACGATTGACAATCAGTAGGTAATGGGTATAAACCTATTTTCCAGTCTTATATATACCGTATGTGTACATACTAGATATAGTCAAGCCATATGAGTTATGCCTTCTAATTGATACGCTTCTGATGGTTTTCTCTATTATCCATTTTTCTAGATTTCATTCATTTCGACAAAAGACAGAGAACAAAAAAAAAAGGAAGCAAAAATGGAAAAATTTTTCACAACAAATCGAGTATTTCTTTGAATGAACGACTACTACCGTATGTATAATGCCTGTATGAGCTTACGCGGGTATAAATATAATAAGTATATATCTACCGGATGAAAGCAGTATTATTTATAGGTATTAGTGAACGAAAACGTTTTTCTTATACTATATCCGTGCGGTAGTATACCAGCCTGGATTATCTGGGATTTTCCTAAACGTTGTTAGAAGATCTATTGGTAGAAGGCGTCAATGCGTGCAGCGTACGTTTACCGCTCAATTTCTCGTGAATATTTGGGAAATTTTTTCATTTTTTTTTTCTTTCTTTCTTTCTTTTTTTCTACAAAACTGCAGGGTAGGTATATAAGCCGGATTTAAAACCTGCACTGATGTAAACATTTCGTTGAATTTAGTCGAATCTATAATATGGGTAGAATTGAGTTGTTGTAGAATAATAAATTCTGGATGAGTCGAATTTAAAAACGGCTAATGTATAGAATTCCTTTGAAGGATTGCTAAACCCTCGAAGGATACCGATCGCGACTATTTGCAGAAATAAAAACCACCCTTAGTGTTGATTAAGTTTTTGTTTCTTCTTTTAATTTGAAATTTGAGAGAAAATGAAATACAAGGAGCGAAGAGAAGCTTGAGAATTGAGAAAAGGGGTGAAAAGTAAAAGGAGAAAAATAGAAAAACGAATGATCGAGCTTTACGGATTCCAAAATGGCTGCAGATAGGCGTAGCTCGATTATTATTTAACGTTCGAGGAAACCCGGGGAAGATGCCCTTAGCTGTTTTAGGGGTAGCGAGACATCGGCAATATTCCACACACATGATGTACCTACCTACCTACCTACGTGACACACGAGGAGGGGTGGCCTTTCAACCCTCACCTGGGCAAAGGCGTGGCTTACGTGCGACAGTGGTCGATAGCGCTGCCCGGGAAACGTCATACCTACCCCCGAAGCGCAAAGAAAAACTAAAATATTTGATTTTCGCTCATTTTTCGCTAATAATTCTTCCGGCTTTTGATTTTTTTATTGCAATTAATATTGTTCTACAAAAATAGGGAATATATTATATCGAGCTTTTCGGGGATTATAATATGTTTGTAAATTTTGACAAAAATCAGATAAAGATAATTGATAACAAATGCGACGAACAAAAAGAATACTTTCGATTTCCTATGGTACATCCTTCCCGTTTTGGTTTTTGGTTTTTTCGTTTTTACTTTTTTTAATTAAGACAGCGGATGAAAATAATGAAAACGCGCGTATAACCGGAGGAAATATTGGTTGAACTATCGCACAATCAGGAACGAAGACAATGGGTCGCTATAGTAGCTGGTGTGTTGTATGATGGACAGCTTTCTATTACGCCGGCGTCCGGTAACACAAGCCAGCACTTAGTGCACCCGCTGACGTCACGATTAGTGGTAGTGGTGTCTGTATAGTCAAACCACTGTATCTATTAATCGTTAGAAATGTTCGATTTTTATAACCATTAGAGATTCCCCGCGGTGACTGACGGGTCAATCTTTCACAGATATGTACACATCAGCTGGACGTGCTCCTCAATTGCATCATTGCATCATTTCATCATTTTAGAATTTCAGATCTTCCATGATGCACCAGGACGTCTCAAAATATATACGAAAAAATTTCAACCATGCACCATGTGCGTAAATAAAGAACGCTCATTAATCCTTCCAATGTACACATTATAGAGATGAACAACTTTCTGCTAACGAGTTTTAAAACGTTTTAAACTTAACTAATAGTAAGCAGCCGCTTCGCTTTTCTTCTCTTCTCTTCTCTTCATCCGTATACGTCTTCTCGCTTCGTCGGTTTAATTAACTTCTCTTAAACCTTAGACTTTAGATAATAATAATTTATACCTATAACGAAAGATGATTACCGAAAGAATTAAGGAAGAAAGTTTACGTCGAGGGAGATGGAGGTGAGCCCCACATAAGTTAGGGTTATAAAACGAACATACCTTATACCGTTAATGCTTTTAATTTTGTGACTCAGGTAACAACTATACGTTCATTTTTTCTTTTCTATTTGTCTATTTTTCTATTTTTTTTTTTTTCATATTCTCTTTCAGTCGATTTTTCTAAGGCAAAACTAAGTGCAGCGAGGCCTTTAATGACTTTTAAATTACTCAGGTGCGCTGCAGGGTGATCGTTTCACATTTTACAACCATTTATCGTGCATTATTTTACGTATTATGGGAAAACCCACTGATTTCACCTTATAAAGCCAAAGAGTAAGAGTAGGAAAAAACAAATAAAAAAAAAGAATAGAAAGCTTTACAATAGCTGATAGTTAATGCAATGGGAGTTAGACGAAGTTTTCTTCCATGGCAATATCTTCGATCGTTTTCGATGAAGCTAGACCCTTCCACTATTTGGAAGAAAAAAAAAATCACTCAACTGAAACATAATGATCAAAGCTTTCAGCAATGCGTAAAGAGAAACAAGAAATAAAAGAGATGGGAAAGGAGAATTCTTCTTTTGAATCTAATAAGAAGAAATTTGAAGTTCGGTTCTTATTTCTACATCCTTTTCTTCCTTATCTTATTCGGAATATGTTGGGAACCGTTCACAGCTTGCGAAATCTCGAAGACCGGGGAAACTAGTGTAGAAAGTCGGTCGCACCTATAGTTACTCTATCAAAAAAGGTGTGAATAAAGGTTTGTACTTTGTGCACTGCAGGTATTAGGTAAATTGCATTCTAGTTTAGGATCGTAGTATGCAGGGGCACTTGGTAACTAACCGTAAACTACATAGTGTAAACGTAACAACGAATCGCCCTTTAGCTAGGGTTTAAGAGTTATCCTTGACGTAAATGACAAAGCTAGAAATTTTCCGCGTTTAAAATCCATTTCCTCTAAAATCGCCGGCTTTCGTTGACTCTCCGTGCCTCTCTGGACCCTTTGTAATACCCTAAACGCCCTAAACGTTCGACAATGAAAACTCAGCGACAATGAAACATCCGGCCAATTGTCATACTACACCAAACGCCAAACTGTCCCCCGTGTAATTGCGGTTTTGTATCCTGCACCTATCTTCTCTATATGATTTTCCTCGTTCGCCGCACCACGTCGCGTCGCATAGCGTCGCGTGATCTTACCAATAATCGTAAAAGCTCATATTGCGACAGAGAATCACCCCGAAAATATCGCCTCAAATAAAGGGGAAGAGAATACTTGAGAAAGAACAGAATTCTAGGGTGAATTTAGCCAAAATCGGTACATCGGTACACCGATGAAATTTTAAACTGCCATCCTTCTCACATCTGATTTCCAAATTTTATCATATTCCGCGAAAAAGCTGAACTCTTCGACCGATTTTTCTCAAATTCGATAACCGATCCTCCAGATGGAATTTTTCAAGGAATTTCTAAGCCGAATTTTTCCAAAATCTGAAGAGATGTACAAACTTTGATGAGCCGGATTTTAGGTGATATCTATACGCGCATTGTGATCAATGATGAAACATAGAAGTTTGCCGATCTTCTCCAGGTTCCAGTGGCTGCAGCAGCCGTCAGTTTTTGTGTTATTTAAAGGGCGGATGACGGTAGCAAAAGCTGGTACAAGGACACGCCTTTTGGAAGAGAAAAAAAGGCCCTCGGTTCTTCCCTTCTTCTGTAACGTTAAATAGATTCGAACGACGCGACGCGAGGCGTCGGAAATTCGACGTCTATGGGTGCTGTAGCAGACTTCGACAATGCAGGTATGTATAGCTATACCTGTATACACATAGGTATATACGCCTAGATACATATAAAGTTTAGTAGCTACAAACCACGCAACAGTTACATACCAAATCGAGGCGGTAACCGGCAACCGGCTACCGACTTCCAGGTGTTCAAAAAATATTTTTTTTGATTTATCACCTTTGAGAAGTTAAAATTCCGCCCTAAACATACAAACGGGGGCACGAGGTTTCCATTCTTTCCTTTTTCTTTTTTTTTATTATTCAAGATCGCGCAAACAGTTTGGGACCGAAAGTACGCGATGAAAAATCATCCCTTATACGGAGTCATTTTTCTCCCTATGAAAATGGCGCTCGTTATTTTAGCATAAATCGGCAGACATTTTACTAGTATGCAGATAAACGCAGGGTGAGTAAAAGACACATCTGTAAATCAGTTGGAAATTTTCTTCTCTATGTAATGAATTTTCTTTTTCTAATTTGTATACTTGGCAAGTTGTAATGAAATGTCAGTGTAATAATTCTTGTATTTTTGTTTCTACGTATACGTATATATATAAGAGGGTGAACCCATATCCCCATTCCTCTAATAAAGCGAAATGTCAAGCTAACCGGAAACAGGCGGTAAATGCACTTTTCCAAATGAAAACATAAAAACGTCCGTCGAATTATTCGCTTGATCGAGTCAAAAATTCGCTTAGCTACACCGGATCAACCTTACCGTATACAATTCGGTGATTGAATCCGATCTAAAGCCTGTTCTACCGCATTTTTAAATCGCTTTAAACCCCTTGTGGTTTCAATTTTAACACGCAGGGTTTGTTAAAGCCCAACACCCAGTAGAAACAGAAAAAAAAAATTGCAAATTTCCGTAGTTTTGCAAAAAAATTCGTCGGTGTTTTTCTTCAAAGTCGATCAGATATAGGATTTTGACAAATTGATGTAAAATGATTGCTCTTTTTTTTTTATTTTTTATTTTTTCATGTAATTGTAGGAATGAATACATTTGCATATGATTCTGTCAACTTATCACTCTGCATGGCTGATATCTGTTGTAGTCCTTTGCGCGTTCGCGTACGATGGCAAACGCATATTAGGTACGATGAGGCACCCTTTTAGCGTTCACCCCCTGAACCGTCAACGCTAATTGATATAAACGTAGTTTGTAATATACATGTCATACCCAAGTCTAACCCCTAGCCACCGCAGCCCCGCGGACTTGTAAGCCTTATACAGCTATTGGCTTTATATACGCGTTTCACACATATACCTACATACATAGATGTAGAATCTAGTTATATATGTATAGTTATATGTGTGTGCGGTGAGTATAGAGGGTAGCTATAGATATATATTAAAAGGTTGGTACTTATAGGCGTGTATACGATACCGTTGACACTAAACTTAGCGGTGAGACTAATATTGGTCCCCAACTTCCATGTATCTAGGTAATTAACATATCAAAGCCGTGGGAGCTAGACGACTACGAGGTATACCTACTACACGAGCTTGCGAGTATAAAAACTTTGGTAACGAATTTATTCTAGAGATTTGGTCAGAGATCAAGTAGGTATGCTCTGCTAGGAGGATCATTTCGACTTATATTATATATGGGTATTATACATAACGTATAAACTATAACTGACGTAGAGATATAAATTGATTCATGTAAGGGGTCGACGATAATCCTCAATGCAATAAAAAACCTATTTTAGAGCGTTTTCGACTATTACATAGATTATCAGAGGTATCTATGGAAAAAATCATCTCTTCTGAGAAATCTGTAGGTACGATTATAATTTTAGGAAAACTTTTTCAATAGTCGGTCAAAAACGGTTCGAAACTCTCACTAAACATTCATATACCTACGTCATCTCGTGATTTACTTCGAAAACAGAATGAAATTCGGTATTTGGATACTTGTAGTTGACTGGACCTGTTAGGCGAGGCAATTTTGGGTGAGTTCTAACATGAAGTGAAATTTCTTGCTGTATTGGATAGAGGAGGATATACACAGCAAGAGAAAGAGATAGGGAGAGAGAGAGGGATGGAAAAGAAAAAAGAGGGAGGGATCGTAGAAGTCCTGCAGCGGACTATAAACGTATTCATAGTCCCTCGGGGGGATCCGAAATGACGTCATGAAATCAGAGTCAATATGAAAGTTTGCTAGGTAATAAAGATTGATGGGTTTTAATTAAACGCTTAATAAAAACGTTCGCGCGGTCACGGAGCTGTGCAGTAACAAAGACCGGAGTTAGACGGTATATTTTAAAATTGATCGACAGTCAGCCTTGATGGGACCAAAAACCACCCCGCAATGGATTTAGGGATGATTTTTTTTCGACGCTATATAAATTTGCGATCGCGAATTTCCCCGGTTTCGAAATTCGAAAAATTGACGTTTCGCACTCTTCGGTCTTGCCGGAGACGTGGGTATTGTTTCTATTGTCAGAACCAAATATCTGGCTCAAACTCTATAACATCTATGTGTAGGTATAACATGCAAGTCCTGCGGCTAATGTGACTTCTGAAAGGCGTGACTTACGACCTTTTATTTTCCGCCATCTGCCCATTGACAAAAGCAATGGGCGTGAAATATCCGCAGTCTTTTATACAAACGATCTATTTTGCGGCTTCCAAACGCTTAGCAGAAAGGTTAGCGTAACTACTTTAGTGCTTGGTCCTCGGTCCTTCGTCCTCCGTTCTTGTACTAGCCGGGCGTCTGCCTACTAGTATAAAGGACATGTGCGCTGACAAATTTTGTTATATTGCCAAAGGTCCAGGTGAGAAAAGCGCCTAGGGGTTGGTAAATGGTAGAAGGTAGTAAAAGGCGACCACCGTCGAAGGAGAATTCGAGGATTTGTCAGTTTTCTGATTTATGTTCATCCCGGTGATTCGATGACCTGCAATTACCGAACGGATCGGGATAAATGAGGTCTGCAGTTTTTCGAATTCTGGATCATGCATCGGTAATCGAGAAAAAAAGGGATGTGATTTTTTTAAAACGAGTTTCATCGAATTAAAGGACGACAATCGGAATGCCTGCAGACCTCGAAGAATTGGAAGAGATGGTAGCGATCGGTATGACGGAATTCGAAGGACATTCTCTGGGGCATTCGAGGGACATTGGTGCATGACTGTACGGCTGTCCAAATCACAAAGAAATTGTGGCAACGAAAACTGGGCGGACAAAGCTAGGAAAATACAAATATTTTGGGTTCTGGTTGGTTTCATGGCTCGTCGCCCTTTTTCGTAGTAATAAAGCGTGGAATTCGTCCCTTATTTTCTCCTTTCCTATGATGCCGAAACTCGACTAAACTCTTTTATCGAATTGACGCAGGACCTTATCAACGATTATTACGTACAGTTTGATGAAAGCGTCAATTTTTGGTTAGTCACAGATTGTGCTTGAGGAAGATTGAGCATCTCGTTTTACAGCGTAATCAAGAAGGTAGGGGGAAAGAGGGGAAATTGAGGGTTGGTGGAATCCTTGACCTGGTACTTCGTCGCAGCGTCTATCTGTTTCCAGGACGACAAGATCCGGCAGAAAAGGAGTGAAGGGAAAGGGCGAGGGAGAGGGAAAGAGACACAAGGATCTGCTTAACGCGAAGGAAGAATGGCGGCGCTGGTACCGAAGAGAAAATAAGAAAAGCCGTTACGGAGGTCTGCAGGGAAAAACTCATAAGTTTCAATTTAGCAAGGATCAGTGTCTACAGATGAGCTTAGGCTAAAGACGGTCTTATTGATTTTCGCGCATTTGTCTGCCTCATACTAAACCCCGTATGTATACACGACGTGGCCATTGCCGTCGCCAAGTCGTCCATCTTCTTTGAAAGAAGACTGAAAAAAGGTAGAAAAAGTAAAGGAAAGGGATCAGTTTTATCTACCAATAAAATCGCACTTTTTTATGTATCAAATTCGTCCCTTTCTTTCATATGAAATCAAGCTTTTAGAATTCAACCCCTAAAGATAGAAATTCTTGAAATGTCTCTCTGTACATAGACTGCATGGTTATTTTGGCACAGACTTCCTCCTGTTTCATCTAAAACCCAAAATTGAAATTAAACAAATCGGTAATAATGGAGAGCAGAGATAATCAACAGTAGAAACGCTGGATCTAGGTGGCATGACGGTGTTATTTTAAGGACAACGATCTCGTTATCGCGGGTCTTAGAACTTCTTAAATAAACATGACGATTCACTGTTTATTATTTTGCCAGTGCAAATTGGATCATAGAACTGAATGCATGCCTGGATATATGTAGGTGTCTAAATATATCACCCATACATACCTATATCTCTATGGTCTATAAAATCTCTACTAATTTTCATGGGATTTGGAATATTTGATCATTTTCAATGGGTGCATTAATTTTTTTGTATCTTTCTTTTCCTTATCCAATCGTACTCGAAGAGACTACAATTATCTCCTTACGAAATAATACGAAAAGTTCTGATTTCCGTGAAAATATGTTGAATTATTTTCGCCATGGTTCATGTTTTCACTAATCCAAACGAGCTTTGTATAGAAAGACGTAGTTTGAGTATATTTAAGCAATAGATATTTTGTGATCGTGATCAATCGATCGATCGATCATTCATTAGGCCGGTGTCAATCAATCTCCTATAGTTTTCGGATGGATAAATTATGAATCAAAAGTGAGAAGAAGTCTTGATTTCTACTTTATGTAACGGCCGATCGTATGTAGGTAATAAAAATCGATATTTGTGGCACCTGTGAGAATTATTTAGTCTATACCATTGAAATTTCGTCTAAAATTTCTCGCCTGACATAATGAGATAATATTAAAGCGTTAAATTTCACCCGAACATAATTGAGTGAAGACAGACTAAAATGGCCTTCGAAATTCTGAGAACCGTTTAAAATTAGTAAAAATTTAAGCTGATTTTCGAGACTCCAAGATGCGCGTATAGGCATGATAATAATTAATAGCCGTTTAAAAAGGTCAACGATGTGAGAAATAACAATTATATGGGTACCTATATGAGAAACACGCGACATACCTATATAAACCATAAGAAATTTAATATTTCATTGCGAAATATGAATGAGAAACTGACGATGATCTAAAATTAAACAAATTACAAATGACGCATCCTCTGCATCATGAAGGTTAAACCGTCTGCACGACGTTTATTTTTGGTCGCGTACTTCTCGTTTGTGATTCAATCCCCGCGACGGAGATTTTATAATAGACTTTTTTTTCGATCATTGACGTAAAACTATCGTCTATGAGCAATCTCGTGTAGTAAAACGGAATTAAAAACGAGAAATATATTCATTTTTTCTTTCATCATTTTCTAAATCCTGAAGGTATAAAAAAAAAAAAAATCAAATTTCTTCATTATGTGACGGAGCTTCATGCAGCGCGGATATAGGTATCTACCTACCTACCTACTCGGTTTACAGAAACTTTTGAATTCCACTGTGTGGGGGTGCCTTGAGCATCTAATTTTGAAATGAGACTGAATCCAAGATGAAAACTGGGTCAGCCGGCAAAAAGTAGAATATGTGTTGTAACGAAGACTCGCGTAACAATAAGAGCAAACTAGGTATATAACTGAAGATATAATACGCTAGTAGTACCGTATACTCGATTAGAAAAAAATGTCTTTTTGGTAATGCATAAGAAAAAAAAAAGAAAAAAAAAATTCATATTCAAAAGATAATATGATTCATCGAAATTCTTCTTGATGCAATGTAGGTAGGGTACTATATAATATTGTTGATTAATTTCATCCAATTATAAAGATACAGATCCGAGATGTTTATCTCTATGCATCATAGTTAGGATTGGACGCGCAGTCTATGATGTTAGAATATTTAAAATTAGAACGGTTTATTCTTATGTATATTTATTTTCTGTATATATAGTTATAGAGAGAGATGTTAAACGGGCAATGTCCCTCGAGATGTTTTGAAGGTTAACTAACTAACGGTGGTAATAGTAGGTGGTGATGCGCTCGGTATATAGGTATAGTAGCTATTTAGTTAGACTACATGCTATATGCCATCAGACAAATACGAATGTACCCTCGAGGAGTTGAATATTTACAATTAGATCGATCTTGGCAAGAGCTTCCCAAACGAATCTAGAACCGATCATTTCTGGCCTCGGTTCTTTTTTATGAGACAAATAAGAAGAAAGAAGGGAGGAGATAGGGAAAATGAAAAAAAATAAATTAAATTAAATTGCGTACATACAACATTTTTTACACATCTTATATTATTGGAACGGTATAATATCGTTCGACCGTGGCCCGAATAATTGAAAATAAAACCAACAGGCGAAGAAATATTACAAAAATATCTCGTTGCAGCTGCATGTATGCGCATTTATAATAAGATCGCATTCGTATATGTCGTATGAAAAATTATAATAAATAGGCCGATAATTGTTGCATAATATATTTAGACAGGTGAACAATTGGCACGCAAATAAATTGCCAATTATTACGTTATGTAATCGATAGGGCGACTTGTTGGTCGACCTTCTGCGTATAGTTAAACTTTTCCCATCTCTTCGTGGTGAAAATTGAAAATTTGGATTCATCTGTCAGCGTGGGAAAGCAAAAAAATTGATAAATTGATGAATTTGATGAATTTGATAAGTTTGATGAATTTGATAAATTTAAATCGTAGGTACACCCCTGTCGGTTCCGCCTCTGAAATTGTCAATTTTGCACACGGTTACATTATTTTAGTCGAATGACGTAGTCGGCGCTACAACGTCATAGAAAATGTCGTAAACATACGTACATACATATATACCTACGTATCTCGCATTGGGGCGTAGCATATTTCGATATATCATACCCACTGTCAACTTTCTTAGCCAAAAATTATACCCATGAGGTTTGCACAAGTGCAACGTAGAAAGTAAACGATAGAATCTATTTTTCTTTCAGTAATTAATTCCGCAAAAATGGGAGAAATGATTTGAACGGATAGTTTATTTTCTTTTCGTTTTTTTTTTATTGGGGAGTGAAAGGGTTGGTTTATGAAAACGCGACGAATTTGGGGGCTGAATAGGTATAGGTATAGGCATGAGGGGCGGCTGTTCGTTTAGGGTAATTTCCATCAAACGGACAATAGAGAATATACAGAAAGATATTTTGGCTAATAATAAGTACAGAAAGGTGGTGAAGTAATAAGATAGAATCCATTGAACGAAGGATTTGGATGTTTTGACCAATCGGAGGGTGCTAGTGGGGGTTGCCATAAATGTCTCGCAAGAATTTTCAAATTTTCCCGCGGTGCGGCAGCACCGAGCCACCTATACTAGTCAACCTTTTTTCGACGCGGACGCGCAGTGTAAGGTCCAACCCCCGAACCAAACGGTCATCCGAATCCGAATCTATAGGTAAAAGAATAAAATAATTGATCGATAATCTATCGATTGATTTTATCGAGGAATTTAAAACTAAACTATTTGTATTAATATAAAACGCAACTTTTACAACAAAAAAAAAACCAAAAAAAAAACCAAAAAAGAAAAACAAATTATGTATACCGCTACTGTGAGTGCACGGACTAACTACCCAAAAAAAAAAAAAATTCATAAATACTTCAATATAATTTTACTATCATAATTTTGTTGTACGAATTTTTGTTTTGGTTCGAAATATACACCTGGTGCAGCTGAAAATAATATTTTTAACAAATATTTATACATTTATTATTAATATTATTATCATCATTATTATTATTATTATTAATAATATTATTATATTGGTGGTAGTGGGACAATCATAATAAATCTACACATATTTTGTCTGGATGTATACATACGATTACTTCAACTTATAATTAGTATGAAATATACTATTTGTAGCTAACCCGACTGTTAATTTCAATTTTCAGAAATGTTTTTTAATCTAATAAAGACTAACATGTATTACTTTTGCACGTTTTTTTAACAATATATAACACCTCTGCTCGTCTCCTTTTTCCTGGTTTTTTTTGTTGTTGTATTTTTATAAACTTAATATTTTGAAAGGTTTGTTGTTTTTTTTCTTCGGTTTTTTGGTTTTTGTTTTCTTTACTTTCGTTTTTCGATTAACTCGTATTTTTGATTTTCTTGCGTTTTATTCGCCTCGTAAATTGTCAAGTTTCGTAAGACTCTAAGCGAGAAGAAGAGAGAAAAAATAAGAAAAACAAAAAAAAAAAACACAGAAAAAGATAGAAAAAATATAAAATAGTGATATTTGAGAAGAGGAGGATACAAATGTATTAATAAGTTTGTTTTCCGAAGCCGAGAACGCACTCGAAACTATTAGGAATGAATAAGAATGAAAAACGAAAATGAATAATCGAAGTCTGCGCGCAGTTTGAATTATTTATATCTACAGCTGCACTAGCATCCCGATTGACGTTTCATTTGATTAACGTCAAAGTTTATACTAGAGTGCAGTTAAATAATAGTTAACATATTATACGGTTGTTTATCATAACCAATTTTACATTTGTTTAGACTTTAGAGTTATATAACATTGCGTATTTATATATATAAGCTCGCTTAAAAATAGAGCGCCAGCAACTGCTTGCTATAAGCGATTGCTGGCTTACTTTGCCGGACCTACACATACCTATACTACTGTCAGCCGTCAGCGCCGAGAAAGTAGTACAAACTTATTTGCATCGGACTCGTATCGGTACAGAGGTACATATCACATCCTAGTTAGTCATTCTTTAGAAAGAAATTTGACTCTCGCTATACCTAAATCATTTTCAAAACTCGATAAGATAATTGTCTCAATCACCATGTAGGTGTGTATGTAATTAGATTATGACAAATTTCAGCCTTATCGCAAATACGCTGACTACATACAACTAAACCCAGTAACCTACTTACGTACAGGGTGAAGAATGATTATCATAATCACGCGATATGTTGTCAGTCGTTAGAAAAAATGTCGACGAATGTCACTAAAACGTTTCTATACCTAATACCGTTCGATTTTTGATTTCGAAAAACAATTATCCGTTTTGAATAAAGTCAAAATGACGTGGGTTGTTGAGCTTGAGCCACGTGTATGTATGTATAGCGGGGATTTTATCGGTGCCAAGAATTTGATAAGATATTATGAATTCGAAAACGTGTAGCACCGGATGAAGACGAAGAGTCTTTTAACCCCGTTTCGACTCCGCTACTATACTTAGTATTCTAGTAAAATGGCGAAAGCTCAATATATACGCGGGTTGAACGTATATACCTAATATGCGATAACTCGCACGCACGAGATGTATTTCAGTTTTTGGACCTATGCCCTAGATGTTTCATTTGACCAGGCCACGCCTATATTTAGAAGACCGTTAATTCACACCCGCTTAGCTTGCGACTAGCACTCGAACTTTTCAAACGTTCGAAACTCCGTATATAAGTGATACAGCTTATTCTCGAGGAGTTATGAAAAAGCGCTAATTATAGACTATATAATCGAGTACATGGGAACCTGCGGTTTGCTTTTTTTTGGGGGGGGGGGGGGCAGAAGATATTCCCGAAAAATAAATCGCTGGTCAGGTTTTTTCAGGGGCGATTTTTCTTTGAACGTCGCAGCTATAAATCCCACGAAAGAGAATAAACTGAGAAAATATATCGTTTATTAGGTCATTATCAGCGAAAGAATAGCGGAGCCCATTTCGCGACTCGGAAATCGGTCAAAGTCACCGGCGCAGAGGATGTCGGGATTGGATGTCCACCTGTTTCGAACTAAAAATGGCCGCGCCCCGGCCAACCTAAAATTAGAAACTCGCGAATCTGGGCCTCTTGCGTCACACGACCGCGAGTTGTGGGCGCCTGGGTGCGTGAAATCATTTATTTGCATCTTCGTTTGCCCCTTTTTCTCCAACATCCGCACAAGACGCCTCCGTTGGGTTAAAAATTTTGTAGAATTTTTTCGAAATTCTGTACTTCGAATAAATAATGAATAATGAATAATCGAAGGCGCGTATTGCGCGCAAAAATTTGCATACAAAAAATTGAAAGTAAAAAGAAAGAAAAAACGAAAAAAAAAACAATTCCGGCCCTATCGCGGAATGGAAAGTCGATCGGTTCCCCGAAAGTATTCGCATCTCTTTCCCACCGCGATATTTGCAAATATATGAAATCACACGAGATATCGAGTGAACTACACTGAGCGCGTAGAGTAAGGAAATCGCTAAAATTAGAGCCAACGCTATTGCGTAAACAAAAATAAAATGCGACTCGGGTGTCTGGGACGAGGTTCTGGATTGGCCATCCACCCAAACGTCACGGCCAATTGGAAAAGAGGTTTCATTCGAGTGGGCTCTAGACGTTTTTAAACGATTATCGCGAATATTTCGTACATATATTTATAGAATCGGTATACCGCTGGCTAAAACGAACGATATCTTATGTATACATATATATAATATAATATATAGGTATGTATACGGTATACACACAATGAGATTCAGATTCACGATCTATGCGTCTGATTCGAAAAATTTACGTTCAGAATAATATCGTACAACAATATAACATTTGTTGTTAAATTAAATTACAAGCATATACCTTGACGCTACTCGCAGATTTTTGACTTAAGTTTAAGGGTGAAAAAATGAGCGCGAGAAAATATCGCGATTTCTTTTTAAACTACATTCTAAGCAATTAACTGCGATATGCTGCTGCAAGGTTAGAGAAATATAAACTAGGGATAAATATAACCATCGTTTATGCAATCGTATACGTAAACAGGAACAGTCATGCTTATAGCACATTATATATCCGGCTGTGTTAGCTAACGATTAAATATTTAAATAAAAAACGAATTGCTTATGAGAATTTTTTTTTTCGCAAATAGATATGTATATTGTATTTATTTTTCAACCTATAATAGTAATAAGATTTAGATATATGTATCCGGATTATGCAGTTTTCGAACGGTTAAATCGTCTTTTTCTTTCTTCTCCGTTCTCGCTATCGCAAGTTCGCGATATTAATTAATTTGCAATTATTTAATAAAGAAAAAAATTCTTTTCAGCGAACGAGTGTGGTTAGCAGATCAGTAGAGCGGCAAAATGGACGCGCGATTCAAAAGCAACTTAGACATGATTGGTCGCAATGAACCCATCACAAAGAAAGCCAAGTTTTGGCAAAGCTATGTCCGCGCCCTTAAAGGTGAGTCTCGACGGTGCAGGGTGTAAGAAACCCTTTTAAATCTACGGTCATAATTAACTCCCATCACTCCTTACACCCATCCATACAATTTTCACGTACACAGAAAAAACGATTGGAACCAATTTAAATTGGTCAAAAAAAAATTTTTTTTGGCCCAGGATAAATTTTTTTGGGACAAAAAAAATTTCTGCAACACGATTTGGAAACCGAAATTATCTTGAATCAAGTCAAAAAATTTCTTGATTCGAGAAAATTTTAACTTGATTCAAGATAATTTCGGTCTCCAATGCGGTCGCAGAAAATTTTCTTGGGCAAAAAATTTTTTTTTTTTGTGTAATAAAAACGGAAACTGAAAACAAAAAGATAAAATGGAAAAAAAAAAATGGATAGATTTTCGAAGTTCTATAATATATATCAGGAACCGACGACATGAGGGCTCCCGAACACACCCACAGGCCCCGTAGCATCTACCGCTCCGATTTCCCTGAGCTGCATTCCACCTCGTGGCCCTGGGGCAAATCCATCTACGATGACCCCACCCACGCCGGAGATCGCATCAACGTGCCTGGTTACAGGTGAGTTTCCATATACGTAATTTTATTTTTTGATTTTCTCATTGTTTCGTATTTTTTTTTATATTTTTTCTTTTGACAATTTCAACCGATTTTTATCTATAATTAATTTTTTTCGAATTTTTTTTTTCTGTTTCTCGAAGGTACCTTCCCGTTCACCGTGAGATTTACGGTTACTCGCCGAGGCAGCTGTACCCCCATCAGTACAAGCCAATTGAGCGCTACAATGGTACGTACTAAACAGCTAAGAGAGAAATTCGAAAAAAATTAAAAAAAAAATAAGGAAGGAATTTTTTATTTTTTTATTTTCTTTTTTTTGTCAATAACGGAAGCAAAAAAGAAAAAAAAAAATGAAAAAAAAATTTGTTCAATTATTTCGAAAGTAAAAACGAAAATGATGGACGGAAAAGAAAATACAAAAAAAATGAAATAAAAAAAAAAAAAAATCTAATACAAAACAACAAAAATCATATTCAGCCATCGCATATAGTGCCGTCAAGGAAAATCTTCCTGTACAATATATATATATAACAACGCTATAAATACCAACGCAATTATTATCGGGGGTCCCATATATATATGAACGTTATAATTATATACCTATTTATATGTATGTGTATAATGTGGGGTAAAAAACACCTTGTGAGCCTTCGTTTTATAAGATCTGATTTGTGTATAAACGGGCGTTTTTACTTAATTTTATAAAATGATGATGATTATTGTTGAATGATTTTTCTATACAAGACATGATAAAAAATTAATGAAAATATTAATAATAATTGGTAGATAATTTTGGCTCGATTGTTATTCGAGTCGTGAAATTGTCGAGTTTCCAAGAAAAAGAAAAAGAAAAGAAAAAAAGAAACGAAAATAAGAAAGTATAACTATAACGATAACAGAAATGCAAAAAGTGAAAACGCAACCGTAAATAAGATCTGGTAACACCCTCAAATCATACCTACACTCAAAAACCAAAAACAAAAAAAAACTGTGTCTTCGATAACATTATCCACACGAATGATTAATAAAAACGGTTTACATATACCAATATACATCTAGATCCTATACGATCGTATACCACTTGTTAGTAATGCAATAATACCTATATTTGTTATAATATTAATAATAATAATAATAATAATGCATATTATTAATCAGACATCATATCATAATTATGATAAACTAATATTACTATCTTTGTATCTAAGTTATTATATTTAAATACAATATACAAATTTTAAGTACTGATACATGAAGAAAAAAATGAAAAAAGAAATTTAACTTATCTTATATCCAAACCAGAGAAAAAAAGAAAGAAAAAAAAGAAAATTGAACAACAAAGATACTGAAAACTATATACATAATACCAAAAACTTTAAGTTACACTTGTATAATGTGCAATTATATATGTTTCAATTTTCGTATTATCTAAAATTATTGAAAATAATTTTTTATCAAAATTTATCTATAGTTTATATAGAAATATTATTAAAAACGAAACTTTGAAACGGTATATAAATATACTTATATAATAATAGGTATACGAACGAAACAACAAAAACCAAAAAAACAAAAAAATATCATAATGGATAACAATTAAGACAGAGAAGCACTGAGAATATAATGAAAAATAAAACGTAAATTTCGCATAAATTGCCTAATATTTTCATATTTATCGTATATTTCATACTACCTTATATATCATTTACTTCATAGTATTACATTTATTAATGTTAATGAAAGAAGGAAAGAAAAGAAAAAGGAGAAAAAAAAAGGTGAAAAAAGAAAGGCGCGATTCGATTACATCCGCGGTTTTTGGATAAAGAGAGATATCATCGATTCTCAGAAATATGTACGAATTAAAGTTTATTTTTTTTTTTTTTTGACAACATCATACGAAACAATGAAATCATCCATATATGTGCAGAAAACAGTGAAATTGACTAATTTTTTGTTAATCGTGAAATCTGTCGTGCTCATCCCATGCACCGTCTCGCCCATCGTCTACCCGTACTTATACACGTTGTATGTATACCTCTATATACCGACAAATATTTTTACCCTGAGATAGAAATTTTTTTCAATCTGCATGCTTTTGGTTCTGATTTTTTTCAGGATTATTGCCAAGCAAATGGTTATTTTTGAAAAATTTCATCGAATTGAGCGATCTGAAACGTAAACAGATCGCGCGAAAGTGGGAAGTTAAAGAACAAAATCTTAACAACATGATAGTGAGCCAGAAATATTTTAGAAAGTCACGTTTCACCATCAGAACCTATATTAAATCTTCGAAATAATTATCCGATTGAGTATCCCGAATTAGATACTATACCTAATCAATCAGATTAGAATAGCATTAAAAAAAAAAAAAAAAAAATTGGTTTGCCCAGTCCAAAAACTTGTACATAAAATTTTGAAATCTAACATAATTTTTTTTTTCTTTTTTTTTTCTTTTTACCCTGGGTGTACCTGAATCTGTGTATAGTTTTAAGAAATTTACGTGAACTTTTATCTGTAATGGGATACCACCTGTTCTCTGTGTCTCTACTACGATATACCTCAACCTTTGATTTTTTATTCAACGATTGAAGATTTAACGCGAGAAAAAAAACAAAACGAAGCCAAGTGGATTTGGATTGGGAAATAGGAAAAAGAAAAAAAAAAAACTATTTTCAATCCAGACGAAAAAATATGAAGAAAATTCCGACCATAGTCTACCAAAAAAAGAAATAGATGAAAAAAAAAACCAAAAACCATACCATTCAAGATGGCCGCCAAACTTGAAAAAGCTGGAAATTTTAATAAAGCTTCGTGTTCTAATTCTGTTTCCGTTTTTTTTTTGCTGCCCGATAGATGTATATTTTCTTTTCTTGTTTTCCTTTGATATCCGATTATTCACTTGGTTCGTGAATTTTGAGGAAAAAAAAAACGAAAAAAAAATAATACACTCGGGGCGAAAATTTACGGAAACATTTAATACATACGCTCTAATAAATAATATGCACGGAAACGGAAGTGTTACTAACAAGAAAACAGAATGGAAAAAAAAGAAAAAAAAAAACAAAATTTTACTCAAAAAGTACAAAATTAATTTCAATTAATTCAACCACGATCCAAAAATTTCTGTCTTTTTCAGGATATGGCATGTTTTCTTTAATACCTCCCTATATTATACATAGCTTAAGCTATCCACGACAACCAAAATATGTAATTTTTGTTTCTAACACCCTGCGAGAGAATGAGAATGCAGATATTATATATAGCTACGATTAACAGCAATCGAATTTTGTCGACATTATTTATTACACGGATATTATGCAAACAATTATATTCTATATACCTGTATGCAGGTTTAAGAATGAATCAATATCTGATGATCGCCTGTTATAAACTTCAACACAGATTTTGGAATTTTCTTTTACGACAAAAACACGATAATGAAACAAAAATTATATTTGGTACAGCATAATATAATGTATGGCAAGAAAATAATCCACTTAGTATTTTGGGCCAAAAATGACCGTAGATTTTGAATAATTTTTTTCTTCTCTTTAATTTCATCGATTTTTTTCATTGTCACTATTATGATGCCTTGAGAATAGAAAAAAAAAAAGAGAATCATTTTTTTTTCTTCATCCCGAGCCCACGGGATGATATGAAGATTTTTGACACGGACTTTATCTAAGGTTAGTATCTATGCTTTTTAATTTTTAAAGTGACTCGCTTCATCAAAACAGACACGCTTTATTCATATAACAATTTTCAAAAATAATTTTTTTTATTCTCATCTTAAATAGAAAAGAAAAAAAAGAGAAAATAATAATAGAAGAACAGCATACATCAAACGGGATAAAAGCCCCCTGATTCCTCATACGATTTTTTAAAAGAGATAATAAAAAAATAAAGCGATTGACATCCTTCACCCTAATTTTTATGAAAAAAATTTCTAATGCATAAAATGGTAAATTATAATCCGATACAACTTTATTATCTCTTGTAAAAAAATCTCGTCGTATCCTTCGCTTTGCGACTCTTCATACGTTTAAAAAAAAAAAATAATAATAAAAAGCACGAGGAATGTTGCATGTTGTATATAAACCAAAATATATATAAATAAATAAATAAATAAAAATCCTCTTTAAACGCAGCTCAAATACTAAAATACTAAAAGAGCGGATTTATTTTGGCAGTTATTAGCAATTTTCGAAAATCAGACAAAAAATTGATAAAAAAAAAACCATCACTTAATAGCAGGTTGTGTGCCAAATCACCATACATCATTGTAAAATGAAAAAAAAAAAACGAAATATAAGAAATCATCTGTTTCTTTGAATACGTATAGTAGCTATAGCTGTGTTGAAATGTGATTTTCTGTTCTTTTAGAAACATATGTAATATTATATATGTATTTATTATCTCATGAAAAGTGTTGAATGTAAAATACGATCATCTCGTTGATAAAACTGCACGAATAAAACGTATGGAAACTAGGGAAACGTTTTATTCGTGAAAATCAAACGATTCATAAAAATTAAAACTACCCTCAGAGGCAGCGAGATAATTTAGCTACTTATCATTTTCCAAATATTTCGGATCGACTTGGCGCGGTTTTTCACCTCATATAATTAGTTCAGATATTAGATATGGGTTGCCTCTCAGGGGATACGATCGCATATTTAAATAATTATTCCATATAATGAAATTATAATGTAGAGGAGAAAAGATCACGTGATTTAATCAACATCAATCTTTTAAATAATCTCTCTATTATTTCATATTTTAAAAACAGCGAAAAACTTCGATGCTGATAGAGCTTGGAACGATCATCTCGACCGTCTCGGCGATATCGATAGAATGTATCCCAGCTCATCTCCGCTATTGAATCGACACAGAAACCGAGCCGGAACTCCCCTATCGACGAAACCAGTCTTCGACATCCACGGTAATGAATTAGTTTCAATAACATTTTTTCTCTACGCTCTCGGCAATCGAAATAATACATCGAGGAATGAAATAGTACATTGTGTATCAAGGGCGGAAAGAACTATATATTGCGAGTGTGCTGCATGCACACTCGCCAAAATAGCCTTGCGCCCGTGATGCACACGATATTTTTCTTAACACCTGCTCTGCATAAATGCATCTGTTGAGACCGAGTGAGCGGACGGAAAACAGGACTTCGCGCCCAAGGGCCGCAAAGTTCTGTTTCGCGCCCGCTCAAGAGGTCGCAGAGGGGCATTTTCGGAGCAGGTGTGAAGAAAAATAATTGAAAACGACGTGAAATAAGTCGAAGAATCCCATTTTCAAAGATCATAAATCACACATTTCACATGAATATAAATGTTTATTTTTCTCGAACAGGAGGTTTGCTGGATGATCTGAAGTCCCTAATCTCGTTCCCTGCATCATCTCACCTGCGCAAGAAGCCGGTGTGGGATATGTTGGAGCCAATACCATCGGCACCGATAAGCGCGTTCTCGAGGGACCCATGGTGGTACCCAAGCTACGCACCTTACATCCCGAACTACGCGCAATACAGGACTCCCTTTTATCTGAGAGACAGTTACCTGAGCCCTGTGAAACGTCGTTATCTGTGGAGCAGACATCCCCTCAGGCCTTTGGGTACGAAAATTTAAATTCAAATTTAAAAATAGAAGTAAAAATTTATTTGATAATATGAAATCAAAAATACTTATCTTACTTTATTTAGAATCAGGATCATATACTTACTATATCATTTTTTTTTTTTTTTCACACACCAAAATACAAACTGACCAAATAAATAAAGACACGTTAAACATTCCCGACGCGATGCCACGCGTCACTATAAACGCTCGTGCTATGCGAGACTAGGAATTACGCGTGTACGCGTTCGTTTGAACTGTCTAGTCGGCACTTAAAGGTGAACCCGTTTAGAGATGGTACATACACAATGTGTATTATACTGGGATGCAGAATGTGAACATTGCCGTACTTTAAATAGCAGTACAAATTTTTCCACTGATACATCTGACGATTTTTATCGTTTTTTCTTTCTTCGATTCTTTTACTCGCTTATCCGAGAAATCGAGAAAACAAGCGACTAGAAAGGAAAAGGACGTCTTTTCAAGAATTTTATTTTTTTGATAAAATACTGCGCGTCTACGATCGTATTTTCTTTTTTTTCTTTTTTTTAATAATGGTAATTTTTAATCCATTTATTTGCAGAATTGTTGGAGGACCTTTATATTGCCAGTTTGATTTTGTGAACGAAGTGAGCAATCAATATTTTTTTCGTTCCACGCGAAATAATGTAGTTTTTTTTAATCCTTGTTGTAGTTTTGCTGCAGACTTTCGTCTCTCCTTTTTCTGTTTAGTATAATATACGATTTTTTTTACGTATATGTAAACATCTAGCTGTAGATCTAATTTACATTCACATACCTTGTAGCTTTGAAGTGTTTTATTTTCGTATAGAACGAGTATAAAGTTAAATCGCAAGAGTACATACATGATTATACAGATTTAATTATTGAGAGAAAAAAAAAACTTAGAAAAAAAATACCACAATTATATCGTGGCCGTAGAAGAAGAATAATATATAGATACACACCTGAATAATAAATTCTAATGCACGGATTAGAATTTTGATTGAAATTATTTAGGTATATTATATTCTACATATATAGGTATACATTGGAATGTATATTATTTCAGACTATTCATGCCCGGAATTTTCCTATTATACAAAGCCCAGTCCACGAGTTCTTTTTACGAATACATGGTACAACCATTGGTAAATGATAAAGTGAGGTCAGAAAAATTATATGCTTATGGAGAACGCTTGTCAATAATCATTAAAAGTTTATTTAATTCAAAGATAAAAAAGAAAAAAAAAACAAAAAGAATGTAAGAGTGATTAAGCCCCCTTGTTTTATTATACCTTATATTTTTGATAAAAAAAAAAAAAGAAGGCGTTCAATTTTATATATTATGTACACCTATCCATTTTACGATATTTTTGTATCCCGATTAAAAAAAGAAAAAACAAAAAAAATAAGATTGTTCTATAACGTATATTATATATAATTTTAGTTTGCATAGCTTTCCGAATTGACAATTGACTAATAAATATTACCGGAAAGGAATGCGCCCCGAATGATAAATTAATAATAATTGCGAATTGAAGTGAGCTAAAAATGAATATCCTATATATATGTTGGAATTGTGGCCCGAATGCAGTTATTTTTTACCAAATGATATTAATGATTAAATCACGTTCCAAAAGCCCCATAAATAATAAAAAAAAACAAAAAAAAAAAAATCGTTTGTTAATTCATGTATAATATGTAATAACTTATTTTTGTGAATTGTTCTAATAATGTTTATAATTTACAGCTCACGTATTCTAGGGACTCTTCTTCACCACCCAAGAAAAAAACGCGTGAAAACAACGAAAATATAAATTAAAATGAAAAGATGAAACAAGAAAAGAAAAGAAAAAATGAAAAAAAAACTACAACAACAACAATCAACACGTTATCATCGTCTACTCAAAATTTGATCTTCAAAGTCTGACTCGCTCCCCGGAATTTTATTTATTAACATTTTCGTTTACCTCAGAATTATAATGATTATAATTTCATCAATATTATCAATAAATCAATATATTTAATAAATGTCAAATAAGTATACCTGTATTGTCATTTTTATTCAATCCAGAAAACTGTACCCTAAACTGGTCTTCAAAAGATTGATTTAATCACGGTCCACCTATATTATGTGAATCGTGATTCGAAATACCTACAGAAAAAAAAATTCCCCTAAAATTTTAGCTCTCAATTTCGACGGGAACACGTGTCGCAGAATTTCTGCTGTCTCCTTCTTTTTCTGGAAGACATTGTTTTTTATTTTATTTTATTTTTGACTTCGTATGCACAGAAAAAAAATTTTAAGTGCTCAAAATTAATAGTATACCATAATATATTCAACTAATATTGCACCGTGTGATTTTCAATTTAAATTGAATGCCATGAATATAAAATTTAAATATGAAAAAAAAGCTTTCATCTACTATACTACTAACTTCCATTAGAATATAATTCAAGAAATATCAAAATAATTATCATCAAATAAATAATTTGTCTATACATATTTATTGATTTTCAAACGAATTTTATTAATTTTATTAAAGGGACGTCAAAAATAAAATATGAAATGAATGAAAATGATCAAGAACTCGATAATTACAACAATATGCATGTTTATTATTTGAAAGTTTTACATCTTGAGATGCTATACAGCCCTGTTGCAATTCACCGTTTCAATTTGAAAAGCTTAAATTTTTTTTATTTCATTTTTTTTCTTCTTCTATTTATCGATTAAAATTCATCAAAATTATTTCACTTTCTATTTTTTTCCTTCAATATACATAATTATGTAAAAAGTACGGATTGATTAACGATATTATAAATATAATTATAATTATAATTATAATATAAATAAATTGCAACAGAAAAAACCGTTTACAAATAATAATGATAATATATACTATATATATTTATGAATATAAATATATATTTTATATATGTAAATCGTACCTTAAGAGAAAACATTTCAACCGTTTATTTAAAGGGGGAGCGATGCGGGTGGGGTGGGGGGGATATTTACCTATTTAGGTGATTTAAAGATATGCTAAGAATATAAAGAGAAAATAAGAAGAAAAACCCTATAAAGGAAATATATATATGTATATAGGTATACAGGTATATAGGTAGGTACTATACGACGAGAGTTGATTGAAAATAAAATAAATACACGTTATTTAAATTCTTCATTAAATGAAATGAAATGAAATAAAATGAAATGAAATTCATTTCATTTCTTTTTTACTTTCGTCCTAATAGTTTTTCAGTTTCTTTCACTTATCTTTCAAAATACACACACAAATACAATAATACGAGAAAAAAAAGAAAAAAAAAAATAAGGTATACCTTAACTTTGTACAATAGCTGAGGGACTGCCCCTTATAAGATTTATCATATTTTTATATTCACCGGTGAAACGAATAATCATCGTCATCATCATCATCATTTTTATCTTCATAATCATAATAATCAACCAACGAGTAGTTTATATTTACTTCACTAACATTTTAATATCCCCTTAAAATACACGTCGCATGAAGGCGTATTAATATAATATAATATAATATAATATAATATAATATAATATATATATATATATATATATATATATAGAAGCATCGTCTTAGTATCATTAAAATACTGTGTTTTTTTCATTTGTTTTTTTCCTTATTATTTTTTTGTTTTTAAATACTATTTATCATTATTTTGTTGTTTTAAATGCATAATAAATCATGTGTAACTAGAAAATTCGTCATATCAAAAAAGAAAAAAAAAAGACAACATATAAAAAAAAAAGACGCCGAAAAAAAAAAAACACAAAAACCAACAAAAATCCATTTTTTTTTTTTTTTTTTCTGTAACATTGTGTCCTATTTATACAGCTATTACATGGAATCATTATCTTGGCCTTGGTCCGTAGTTATGTAGGATACAATGCTACTACTTGTAATAATGAGGCGTTTAAGGCCCATCCCTCGTCGCCCGTCTCATTTTCTTCGAAAAAAATACAGATTTCGATTATTATCCGAGCCTAGGCGTCGAAAACGCGAAAACAAAATGCACAGCGCAAATTCAAATTCAAATTCAATTCCGAACAGATACATGTTGTTTCTGCGTTTTCGCCGCGCCTGGGCTTGGATAATAATAATCGAAATGTCTCTCTTTTTCAAACAAAAGAAGGTGAGCGACTGGGGATGGGCCTCAACTATAGTAGCTAATGTGATTCTCAAATCAATAATTTTATACAAGTATTATGGTATGGCGTGTGTTTCCTTAATATGCTGAATATCAACAATCAAATTAGGCGCAATAACTATCTGGCGTTTCAATGATGTGATAATAATAATAATAATAATAATAATAATAATAATAATAATAATAATAATAATAATAATATAACAATAAATAGTTTGAATGAATATTGAAATGCTTGTTAAACGCAAATAAGATCAATCTATCATCATTATAATAGATAATAAATTAGTATAAAGAACCAAGAATCAGAAATGATGGCATAATAATTATTATGAATATTTTAAATTTGAATTTTATCTAATAAGTCGGTGACTGATAAATACTATTTCTCTATTTCTAACTCTTAGTGCATTTGTTATACTAAATCAGGTTCTATTAGATAATTAAATTGTAATATTACTATTAGGTAATGTATAATAATCGCGATAAATTCATTTCTAAAGGAACAAAATATTAGATATTCTCAGATTAATATTTATAATACAACAACAAAGCATATTCTGATAATTACTAAATATTCATTTTTGTTGTTTCTTTTCTTTTCTTTTTCTGTTTTTTTTTTCTTTTTTTTTTTTTTTTTACTCTCTCGAAATAGGTAATAAGGAAGAGGTCGTTTCTTATATATTTAAAACTATTCAAAGTTTCATTTATGAGTTTAGTACTGTACTGTAGTGACACGTTCCACTGCTGAAACATATAGAAAAATAAAATCAAGTACAATATACGTCTACGCATCTCAGTCAACTTTTTAAACAAATCAATTCAACCAGAGTAGTAGCTAATAGCTATTTCCTAATTAAATCATAAATTTCATTTAAATATACTATAATTTATAGATAGGTAATAAAAAAGAGTTGACTGAAAACGTTTTACGCAGATTTATAATAATATATAGTAGATATTAATCATTATCACGAATAAACACTTTTCATCCTACTAATATCATACTTTATATTATACTATATATAGTATTTATCAATATTATCGTCTATACTTGTCACGTATTTCAATTAATAATAATAATAATAATAATAATAATAATAATAATAATAATTTCATAAATATAGTAATATATATATTTTTTCATTAATGTTTATAATCGTAGAGACTAGTTTTATTTTTTTTTTCCATCTACTTCCTCCAAATGTGTATATATGTCACTGAACCCTCGCGTCCTGTTATTAAAACGCAAGTTATGAGGAAAAATGTCCTTTTTCTGTTTTTCTTCATCTTTCTATTCATTCGTTTTACAGTTAGTATAAAAAAATCACGAGGGAGGATACACGTATACGATTTCGAAATATTCAATAAATTTCCTTAATATTGTTCTTCTTCTTCTTCCCTTTTCATAAATTAATCATCTTACCTAGAACGACAGTGTTTGCTGCTACGCGGGATCAGCAGAAGGCGGTCATTTCTTTTTCGTCGGATTCCTCTGCGGCGTTGATGGTCTACCACCTTGCACAGTCATACCACTGTATTGGTATTTAGCTTTCTTTTCAGACGGTTTTAATATCTGCAAATAATGAAATAAAGAAATCAAGTGATACTCATCAGTGAGCAGATGAATCTAAGAAAGGTATCAAATTATTGAATCATCATTTTCTCAGTATCAGAGAGTATGAAGAAATTCTGAAAATAGTATGCAGAACAGTGAAAACTTTGATCGACGTTGAATCTGTATGAATTTTATTCATCACCTGAAAACTGCACATCAAAGTTTCATCGACGCTCATCATTCCCCCAGCGTTGTCGAATTCCCCGCAATAATTAGGGGCTGAAAATAGTGTGACCAGTTGTCTTTTGGCAAAGAATTCATAGCCGTCTTCTACGACCTGATGGGCTCTGCATATTAAATCCATGTCGTGACGACTGAGAAATTTGGAAACAACGTCAGGTCCAAACGTGAATGATACACCTCTGTCGTTTTCACCCCATCCCTGTGGAATTTAGAGAATATGAATATGTTGAAAAATACGTTTCAAATATGCCAACGGATATCTAGATTGTGAAATTTATTTACAAAGTAACACGCAGGCTGCTGCAGACTATTTCTTTCACTTATCTGATAAAATATTTGATTGCCTAACGGTGAAAAGATAAGTACACATAATATAAATATCAAATTTCATATGTTCAAGAGCGAGGCTCTTATTCAGCTTTTAATGTAAAATTCTGAAGATTACTGAATCAGAAAATGACCAAAAATTCGTAGTTAATGATGATTTTTCTCTTTCTTTCATCTATTCATTGTAAAACGAGTCGTTTCTTTCAACCAAGAGTTCATATTACCTGAACATCTTTGTCGGGATCGGACCAAAGTAGATCGCACAGGAGTCCTGTATCCGGTACGTCTGTTGGGCGCATAATTCTCCTGATTTGTTCCATTCCCTGAAAATTTAAAGAATTTAATTATTTCATTGAGATTATTGAGTGTTCAGTAACTGCGTTGATATTTAACAGCAAGCAACCAGATTACCTGAAGGTCTGGACTGAGTCCTCCGTGGCAACAGAATATCTTTTCATCTATAATAGCAGCGATAGGCAAGCAGTTGAAACAGTCGGTAAAAGTTTTCCACAATTTGATGTTATATCTGCGTTTACATTCGTCGTAGAACCCATATATCCTATTTATGCTAGCGCACTCATGGTTTCCTCTTAATAGAAAGAAATTTTCAGGGTATTTTATCTTGTAAGCAAGTAGGAGACATATCGTTTCCAGAGACTGTTTTCCTCTGTCGACGTAGTCACCTAGAAATAGATAGTTTGCTTCCGGAGGAAAACCTCCGTACTCAAAAAGCCGTAGTAGATCTGTGTACTGGCCATGTATATCCCCGCATATTTTAAGCGGAGCTTCAAGTTCCAGTAAAATTGGTTGTTGGAGGAATATCTCGCGCGATTTCAAGCAGAGACCTCGAACCTCCGCCTCCGTCATCACCACGGACTTCCCAGGTCTGCATCCTCTCACTGTGTCCAAAAGGTTTTATGTTTTTTGTATTTTTTTCACTTTTTTCTTCAATTTTATTTATCCATTACTAGAGACATTCGGATAGATTTCATATTCTGATTTTAGGAGAAATTCAAGAATTTTGTGCCTTGCTCTACGTTTCTTTGTACAGTTATTATACATTTTTAATCAATGTAATATTGATAAAAGAAATTCTACGCTATAGGGTGATCGTATTCTTTGAATCTTCTAGCTAGTAGTCTACTAGCTACGATATCTACTTTATTTATAACTAAATAAACTTCGTTATTAATAATATGATGATAAAAGATTAAACTCTGAAATTATGTGACTTAGTGCCAACAGAAAAAGCTTTTAAAACTACCTCAAGGACAAGGAATTCTGGAACGGTGTGCAAGCCTCTTTTAGTAACCAGATATTTCGGTATACTTTTAGAAAGAAGATATTCTATTTAGGTATTGAATCTCGAGTCTTGGTAAGACGATTATTTCATTCAATAATCGTCGTGATCATAGATATTGAAATTCATTTAATAAAATGTGAATAACTCGAGTAGAAATAGATTATATATAGTATATACATATACATATATGCTATACATATATAATTCTATAGTATGATGTCAGCAAAATCAACCAGATGTTCTCCAGCTTAGCGGTGTTAATTTCTTATTTATAGACGACTTTGAAAGCGCTTTGCAATACGGTTGAATAACTTTTCATCATTATTATTTGGTGATAAAATGCATAGCCATAGGTAGTGTTTAGAGAACTAAGCGCATCGCATCACCGAACTAAGAAATATACTTTGTATACATATAGGTAATATCTCATCCATTCAAGCATAGGAATAATAAATTAATATGAGTGTTTGGTTTCAGAGTAATATAGAAAATATTTTTCTTTAGTTATTATCTCATGCTTAAACATACATTTCAAGCATAAAGTAAAATGAATAAAATATAATATCGAGCTTAGAATGAAAGAAAAAAAGAAAAAAGAAGGAACATCAGGTCCTTTCTATTGATATTTGATATGTAACTTATTGTGCCTTGGTGACAAATTGAATTTAAAGCCTAGTCTAATCTGAGTGAACAAGAAGAAGCCACGTGGACTTTCGTTAGCCGAGGGTATAAATCTATATTGAGTAAATCTTGTAAGGTAAATATTTCGGGGGTGGGGTGGGGGTGATGGTGTCGATCTAGTGGAATATAAATACAATTAAATAGGTGAGATATAGGTACATAGTTTGTTATCATTATTATAATAAAGATAGAAAGATTTTGGTGAATTAGAATATCATCAATGAAGATAATAATATTAATCAAGGTGCTGATTATTGTTTTAGCTTAATAGAATAGAACTGAAAAAGTGTAACGGCTGTTTATATTTGAAGAAACAGAAAAAAAAGAAAACAACAACAACGTGGATGCATTTTGAGGAATGAAATTCATTTAGAGGCGAGTTAAAAGAAAATTAGTATATTGAATGTATTATGTACATAAAAAATAATGTTTTTTGCATACCGACAAAGTCTGGGGTAAAAATGTCTTTTAGTTTAGCCTTTTTTTGAACCTGTTCTTTCTGAGTTTGATATACTTTACCGCAAAGATCCCCAAAACGTAGCATGATAGAAAAAACAAAGAGAAAGAATTTTTACGAGAAAAATAAATGAAAAATCAATATTTCAAGAAGAGTAGTATGTAGTTCTACTTAAACAACAATAGTAGTTAGTTAGTAAGTAAGTAAGTAAGTAAGTAAGTAAGATACATACATACATACATACAGAAGTGTTAAATACAATAACAATCAAATTTTTAGAGATATTTATTTATCAAGTGTTTTCTCATTCTTCATTTCTTTTCTTTTCTTTTCTTTTCTTTTCTTATTGTTGTTCATTCGTAGGGTAATAAACAATTGGCAACGATAACTAGGACGTAACATTTTCAAGATAAGAAGACAGTGATATTATTAATAAACACAGAAAATTAAGACCTATAAGTAAGAATGAACAAAAAAACGTATAAAAAATAGAAAAAAAGAAAAAAAAAGAACGATTCTTCATTGGCAGCAGAAAACACACTAGACAGCACGAAAAAATTATTGGTACGCGTTATTGTAACATTAGATATATATCACGGGAAATAATAGGCGCGTTGTATTATGAGTATAGGGCTACACAATTATAAATAATAGTTTATAAATAGCGACAACATTGTTATATTATACTTTCACCTACCTTCAAGCAATCTTTGTATAAGATTGTCGATATCCAAGTCTGCATCCGCCATTTTTTCTGCACTACTCTCGGAACTCGCGCAACTCGGAACAAGTCGCTCTATGTATACACATACGTAGGATATTTTTTACCCCACTTGATATTTCCTTCGAGGTTTCATAGCTCTTATTTACGTCATGATAACCTACCAGATGGCGTCACTTGTTATATCATTGTTACTCTTTGTTGACGCACTAAAATTCAGGAAATTAACATCAACGCTACTCAACACTCGGTGGCAGAATCAAACATTCAATTGTTACAAGTCGAAGTGCTACATGTCGTTATAAAATAGATTTCTATCAACGAAAATGAATATTGAATTAATAAATGTACGAAAATGAAGAATAAACAATTTTACGCATTTCAGTCATATATTTTATTTGAATTATAGCATATATTATTTGAAACTAAACATCGTCAGATGACAAACACGTGTCGCCTCTAGCGGATTTTCTGAGAACTATGTCATCGCCTTTTCTTCTCGACTCTTCACTCTTCACTCTCATCTTTTCCCGGGTGTGTAATGTAGATTTTTTTAGGTTGTGTGTGTCATCGGTGAGTTGAGGTATCGTGTGTTCGTGTATCGTATAATCGTACAGTCTAGTCGTCGTTGATTCGAAAAAGTATTTAGATCCAGTTTTGTTTATGCTTGTTACTAAACACCGGCTAAAATAACATGTCGGACTCATCGGAAGAAGACGAAATTGAAAATTCTTGGACACTTTATGGTGACAGAAATGATTGGAAGGACGTCACCCCGATACCACAGGATGATGGGCCTTTCCCTATCGTCGCGATCGCCTATTCCGATAAATGTAAAACATTTGAAATCCGTTTATCAATTCATTTATTTATTCCCAACAGATGAACAGCTCATAATCTTATCATATCAATTCATAAAACTGAACATAAATCCATTGTTCAATATCATATTGTCGCGATTATAACCCCAATTCTGATTATTTCAAGGGCCGGTGTACGCCCGAATTTTTATTTCTCTCAAATCCACTTTTATCAACAATTCTCTAATTTTCTGAATTAAGGGGAAGGTACACTCGTAGATTCAGGTAGTTGATGTAAACGGCATACCGGAGTAATGGTTCTTTTTTCTTTTTTAACGTTTTACATAGAATAAAACGCAAAAGACCGCAGATAAGAAAATTTTATTTTTCCATGAATGTTCAGCTTCTGAATTTAAACGCACTGTTTACTACTTTTGAAACGTTTTTTCGGAAATTAAATTCCGTTTTTATCGATTATCTTTATTACAAAAATAAATTTTTCGACGAAATATCTGTTCACCCAAAATTGTAGATCTCGTCAATACGCGTCGTTTTGGTTCTACACTTTTTTTACGTTTAATAGAATTTGTTTTTTTTCCTAAATTTTGAATTTTTCAAACCCATTCTCCCACTTTATTTGATTCTTGTATCCTCCTAAAACAAAAATGAACGGCGATTATTAATGCCCGATGTACCTAATGTCTGTAATAATGAATTTCCTCCAGTCAAAGACGCCTACGATTACTTCAGAGCTATACTTAAGTTGGGAGAAAAGTCTGAGCGAGCATTAGGCCTAACTGAAGATTGCATAACGTTAAATCCTGCTAATTACACAGTATGGCAATACAGAAGAGAGATATTAAAAGCATTGGATAAAAATCTTTGGGAAGAGATGAAGTACATAGAAACAATGACTCGTAATAATCCCAAAAATTATCAAGTTTGGCATCACAGAAGAGTCATTGTTGAATGGCTACAAGATCCTAGCGTTGATTTACCCGTTACAAAAACTATACTAAAAAAAGATGCCAAGAATTATCACGCCTGGCAACACAGACAATGGCTTATTAAGACTTTTGAGCAAGTATTTTCCAAATAATTAACAACACTTTTTCTTATTCTTAGGGTATACATGGGCACACCTTGGAAATAAATGTTTTTTTTTTTCTTCAAATCACTCCAATGCTTTACAGAAATAATCTACTCACTCAGTTTTTTACAGCTAATTGCTTGTATATCGCATATACAGATTGATTGCACCGAAGAAAATGTAGTCTTTGTAGGGTAAAGGTCGCATCGCTTATCGAAACTCCTTCAAATTTGTAGGGAATATTCTACATTCATTTAATTTCAAGGCAATCCAATGATATTCGATGTATTACTTTACCCCAAAACGACATCATTCTGCCATATTTACTCCAAATATCAAAAAGTTTAGACTCGTATCTTCTGGGAACAAATTTTTCTTCGGTAAACTCAATCTACGCAAGGCGAAGCTCATAGAATCCCGAATAATTCTCAGAGTTAATATTTGACTAAAGACTCTAAAGAAAAACAAAACTTCTAAACTATTTCCCAATTATTTACATCGTTGATTAATAGTCCGGTATTTTTGGTTCGCAGTCTGTTTGAAGGAGAGCTTGAGTACGTTGAGCAGCTCCTAGATGCGGATGTGAGGAATAACTCGGCTTGGAATCAGCGCTATTTTGTATTGAGTAACACGACTAAGTTTGAGCAAGAAGTTGTGGAAAGAGAGGTCGATTTTGCATTAAAAAAAATCGAATTAGTCAAAGGGAATGAAAGCGCTTGGAATTATCTTAGAGGGTTGGCATTAAATTGTATAAAGTTTGATGTTTGAAGAAATATTCATTGCCCCTTTCTTCAGGACCTATATTTCTATCTCCCCTTTTCGTCTGCTTAGGATCTTGCAGCATGATGCCGAAGGCGGACTGGGAAGGAATAAGAGAGTCCTTGAGAGTTGCGAAGCATTGTACGCGGAGGGAATAAGAACTGTTCATTTATTGGCATGTATGATCGATATTTGTCAGGAAAGATACGGCGACAATGAACAACCAGAATCATCATTCAGTATTCAACGTGCCCTGGCGGTAAAGAGAAACTCTTCATGATGTTTAATCGATTTTAATTCCATCTAGAAGCTGAAATACAGAATTGGAAAGAAAAGGAATTCGCAGTTTGTAAAATCAGGAATTCCTGAAGTAACTAACATCGATTCGATGCAAAAACTGAAAAGAAAAAGCTAAAAGATCAAGAACAGCAATTAGTCAATTTTAAAATAAGTTAGAGATGATCGTGGGCCTTTTTCTAATTGTTGTTAATACTTTGATTATTTTCTCTCTCTCTCTTTCAGTTGTGTAAAGAACTGGCCGAGGAACACGATGTAATAAGAAAAAGATATTGGGAATACATGAGCGAACAACTGCACAAAATGTTGAATAGCACGTCGTAACACTGGCGCAGTGTATCCATGTGAAATTTATCTTCAAACCAGGATCTTACGTGTCCTGGTGCTCATTTGAACTAAGATTAATTAATTAATGAATTATTCACAGCGTTACACCGATGATTCATACACTTGTTACTAAAGACTTTAGACTTTGATATAATATAATACCTATATTAGCCATGTAACTTGTAAGGGTATTGACGAGTGTTCAATACTTGATAAGTTACGGATTCAGTGCGTTTTGTATTTGCTAATTTTTACTACATTTGACTAATGGATTCCTATATACTGATTAATAGGAACTAGATAATCGATTTAGCGTTGTAATATTCAGTTTCAGAGATCGTTTAGACTTTTAGTTTATTATCTTTTGAAATATTTACCTAATTAATTACCTAAATCCAAATGTACAGAAATAAATAAGATATTTAATCAAGTTTATAGCGAATTTTTATTGAAACTCCTTTTTACTACAAAATTTATTAGTAAAGTAAGACAAAAAAAAAAAAAAAATCCTTATTTTTAAAATTCATTCTTTATTTGCGCGACTTTTGGATTCTTTCAAAACGCGCCCTATGTCTCATCGATATTCAGCTGTAAGAAATATCTTTAGAAAAATTCCCATCTATGTATGGAAGAATTTTGAAAAGGTCTGCATGATGTGAGAAATAGGGTGCCTCATAGAAATTTGATTACCAATGATAAAAATCGATTAAATAGAATGTTTCTTTAGTATAGCATCGATGGAGCAGCATGGAGGGACAATGAATACACGATGAAACGGTAATTACTTATTTATTTATAAAACAGTTACATATTCCCAGATATAATACAATTGTTAATAATAATTAACGCCGGCTAGGTTTCCGCTCGACTGTAATATTTTTTATTTTCTTGAATAATTATAATTTATAACGGAGTGATTTATGTTTAACGTTAAATATATATATATACGTGCTTAACAAAATTCTTCTATAGCCATATATTAATGTATATGTATTTTTCTTAAATAAATTTTCAATATATTTATGACGTACATTTATTTTTTATGTACCAATGTATTATTGTATAAATTATTATGACTGATCGCATCGATTTTATTTTAAAATTCTTTTCTTTTCTTTTCTTTTTTGTTTAAGTTCGCTAATTAAGTACATATATAGATACATGTACTTAATTTAATTAAAAACTTGAACCTAATTGCTATACATATATATATATATATATACAGGGTGAATATTCTCCGGGGTCTGATCTGTGTGAGGAGCTTCGACGTGCCGAAGCTCCGCCCTATTCTAGTCGTGTGCTATATTACGTGTGGATGTAAACAAATTTGGAGATGAGGGTATCTGCTTGATGATAATCACACACGATATTGTTCTGAAACGAACAAGTATGAATAGAAAAAGGCGGAGCTTCGGCACATCTAAGTCCCTCCCACAGATCAGACCCCGGAGAATATTCACCCTGTATATACGGTCACACCGATATGATATTTTCTAGCCCCTCGTCGTGAATAAGGATATTGGTTTACACGCGTAAGCTAGCTAGGTGTTGCAATTCCATACAGTATATATACGCTATATATTTTGGCAAATTGTATAACAATAATAAATATGCGATTTAGATATGATGATAATATAAATAACATATCTTTATTGTATAATCAATACAGCGGAGCGCGAATCTCGAAGGTATTATCTAGGCGTTTTAATTATATAATTAATATATTTATTTATTAAACAAACTCATAGCTTCTATAATATCGTTTGATTTATTATTGAAAAATTATTATCATTATCATTATTATTATTATTATTATTATTAGATTATTATAAATAAATGTGATGGAAAATTCATTATAATAATTAATAAACGGGTCAGCATAATATTATGCGGGTCAGGCGCGATATTTAACTGGGTATACGTAGCCTAAACATTTAACAACCAACATCCAAACAATTATATTACACACTTGTTCAGATTCTCGGTTACACATAACTATACGCAAAGCGGAACGACTGCAAACGTGAAACTTGGGTGAATAAAATTTATCATATTCATGTTTATATTTAAATGTATTAAAATTCGTTGGTCAATTTCATGTCATAATGTTATAGCGGGTTATTTCATGAATCGATAAACACGGTTTATCAATTTATATGAGAATCTATCAAGTAGTCTCGTCACTAAGGGCATAATTCAAAACACGAAATCAGCTATAACGTGGAACGTCTGACCAAACTGTGACCTGCACTACTGCATTTGGTGTGTTTATTCAATTTTCACTAACCGCTAGACGAGGCTTTGATTAATTTATACAAACTTCGTTACATCCAAGTCCCGAAATGTGCGTGAACTTTATTCTAGGATTGAATAAACACGTCGTTAAGCTTTTCAGTAGTAAAGGCAAATGTGAGGTCAGCCCGCTGGCTAGCAAGTGATAAACGGCGCGGTGAACGTAACGCATTATATCTTCTTGATCTTGATATTTTGGGACAAATGGTTGACTAAATATTGAAGAGGGAATTCTTTCATTAACAAATATAAGTATTCGTTGAATAATTTTGAAACTTTGCAATTAGAAATGTGTTACCTAGCAATCATGACGTCAAGATTAAAGCTATGAAACACGTAGTCTTGCCACGATATATACATATACACTTGATTTACACTGAAAATATATCGCCATGTGAGTTTCACTTTTAAAATCATTTATTATATTTGCATATATATATAATATATATATATAATATATAATATATAATATATATTCATATATATCTATAACATCGTATTATTAATTTATCTATCCTTGTGTGTATTTGTGTATGTCTATGTGTGGCATATACAGGGTGAGTTTTCTCCGGGGTCTGGAGAGGGTGTGGCTTAAATCGGCTGAGACTCTGCCCCCCCCTATTCATGCTTGTTATTATCAGAGGAATGATTGCCTTCAGATAATAAACAATCGATTCCGAAATTAGGGTGAATAGTATAGTGTCTCATTGTTTTGACAAAGCTACATAAATTTTCGTCTATTATGTGCTATCACGGCAAGAGCCAAATAAATAGTAGCTGACAATCAGTGAGAAATGTTATACTGAAAATCACAAGTATGAACAGAAGGAGGTGGAGCCTCAGCCGATTTAAGTCACACCCTCTTCGTATCCCGGAGAGAATTCTCCCTGTATATGCACGCACGCATGTATACGTACGTTGTTTATATTATGTGTGTTGTATATCTGTATTAATTACTATAATTACCATCAGCACCTGATAATCATAGAGGATTAACTCCGCCTTTAAACGATCTCTATGTATTATTAATCCGCGCAATATTGGATTGCTGATATAATAGAAGTTTTGTATATAGCTTGGTCCGTAAGAATTATATATTTCAATATATTATAATTTATTATATGTAATTTAAATTCAGATTCAAAGTCGAGACCGGATTATAATTATTTATTTTATTAATTAAAACTTAAATCGACATCGTGCTTAACTGCATGATGTAAGTACTAGGATATACTAATATGCCGAAGCGCGCGGTATATGTATTAATTAATTAGCAGAAAAGTTTTGCCTCTATGACGAAAAAGGTACCGCGGTACAGTATATTATCTGTTTTTTATTTTTTATTTTTTATTTCTTTTATAATTAATATCTTATTATAACGTCCTTTGATATCCAATTCGTTATTATATGCCAGTAAGTTGTTGTTACTCTGCGATTGGATCCGTGGCTACTATTCCGTGCGATCGTATTAAATCGTCGGGGGGCTTTATTAGCATATAATATATATATTATACCTATTTATATTATTATTTATTAATTATTCATTCAGCGTGAGAGACGTGAACATTGTAAATGATCAGTTCGTGCGAACGATTTGAAAAGGAAAAAATAAAAAAAATATAACAATTATTCTTAGGCAGAAGTTGACTTTTTTTCTCTTTCTCTCTTTCCGTTGAAGATTAAAATACATGTATACCTACATCGAATATGTATGCATAGAAGATAGATTCAAATATATGTATTTCTACGGTCTACGGATGATTAGTCAAAGTAGGATAAGAGGAGAAGAACAGTACGCGGTTTTAGATAATTTTCTATAAGCATTCTAACGCGTGCATTCTGCAATAATGCGCAAAGTTCCAAGCGATATTTATACTAACCAAGATTTGTAAAGTTCAATTGTTATAACATTATGCCAGTGCTTAATTTAGCCGTAATGATTTCTTTATAGATAATATTTAACGGATCATTTATTGCGATAAATAAACTTAAAGTTAAAATCGTATATTTTCATAATTTCTAATAATAATTTTTTCGTAGGTTCGGTAGCGCCCTATAGTTATTAAGAATAGTGGGATAAATTCACGATATTGTTTGAAGTATGTATACGTAAGATAGATTTTTATAAGTATACCTATAAGACAGTGTATTTAACTACCTATTAAGATAGATCGTTGTTGATCATTATACTATATAGGGATCTACAAACTATTATAGATATAATATAGTATAATTAATAGATTTCACAGATTATAGAATTATCGTAGTGCAGCGTACCTCTCGTTCACATACATATATATAGATATATTATCGTCATCGATTTTAATTATCTAGACACTTTATATCTTATATTATACATTTACGAAATAACGTCAAAGACATGCGGTAGTGATTGGGTTGATACGAGATAACATCCGATATTTATCTCAATTTATACCTATATTACCTTACTTATACTTATATTTATACCTGTATGGTATATACCTATATATATTAACGTGGCACTATTCTAGGTCTAATTTCTCACTTTCAATCTCGCCCCCCTCCCCAAAATCCTAACTTTTATTTCCTAAATTTTGATTTACCAAAATCTTAGATTTTCAAAAACTCGCGTCTTCAGTTTTTGGCAAATCAAATGTCAAATAAAAATGTATTTAAATTTAATAAAAAGACAATATATATAAAAAGGAAAAAAAAAAAAAAAATCAAGGCCTAAAATAGTGCCATCCGTTTGCACATATTTATTATAGATATTCTTACGTCGCACCGCTGAAAGGAACCCTATATCGGAAATTTTTATCACCAAATTTGTGTGTTGTAGAGATTTTTAGCGGAATTTTTTTCGCGATTGTATTATTGTTGAGTCAATGCGCGTGTTGTATGTGTTGATTATTTTTTACATTATACATTTAATTATATGATATACACATATGGGGGATGATCGAATATAGGTAGTAAAAATTATTTTTTTCATTTCTTTTTTTTTTTCTTATATGGTTCGGCGGTGCAACGCGCTAGCCTAAATATAATATATGTAATATATTTAATATATAATAATTAATTACCTGTCACAAAAATAAATAATTTGTTTTGTTAGTTTAATTATATATATATATATCGTTATACTTCTATCGCGATTATCTACTCCAGACGGCACACCTACACGTTGCGTGCAACTGGGGAGTATATAATAATAAATTTTTTTAAACTCAATCCTCCCATCCGCGAGTATTATTTTATATTTTATTATTATAATTCAATCTTATAATATATAATTATAATTATTTACAACGAATTTGGGCGATAATTCGCTGTAGATTACAGACGATAATATATATATAGAATATCAATAATAATGATATAATTATGAATAAATAACAATATTTTTAAATTTCTTTCAAGATTTCAAACTATATAGAAGACGCATACATAGGTAAATCAATTTCGAAATATACAATTTCACAAACTCCGATTGTTTTACCTTCCTCTTTTCATTTTTCACAATTTATTATCTGCATGTATTAAAATAATTATTACGCAGAAATCGCAGATATAGAATACTATACAAGGGGTTGAATCGAACAGCGGGAGATTTACGAATAATTGGTGAAAGTACACATCGACGTTTTGTTATATTTCTTTTTTATGCCCTTGTTGCTTTTTACTTTTCATCATATCATCCCCCAGGCCTCGATCGATCGTGTCCTCGCTTTATACATATAATTGTTTTAAATTAACAAGGATAAATATGAAAGTTCAATTCGACAAGGGGTTAAACTCAGATTTAATTTATTCTATAAGATTGTCCTGAGTTTTTTCCATTTTTTCAGATAGTTTCATTCTTTCATATACAATTATATGATCGCGATTGATTATTACAGTTCATTTTGATGTCCATCATCACGTATATATAACAATTTAGAAATTTTTTACTGATTGAATTATACACGTTACTTTTTCATGCCTTATATATTGGCAGTAATAATTGATGCAGTCTTTATTTTTACCCCCCCCCCCCCCCCCCCCCCGCCCCAGTTTTATAATGAGATCGTATTTATTTTAATCATCAGTCATGTGTTCTGTATAGAATAATGATGATATTGTGTATAAATTGCAATGCCTCTGTACCTCCGTGAACGATTAATTTGATTTTATTTGTTGTCTTTTTTTGCCATCGAATCATATAAGCAGGTATGTGTGATTTACACCAATGACAAAAACGACGAGTCCAATTACTCGACCAGCCCCTTGTCGCCGAAATGTTACGTGAAACTTCTACATGTATAGTTATGTATTATAACATATATGTATATATGTATAGGTACTTCTCTGTATTTCGATGTTATACCGGGTATTTAATCCGCGGGTTTGAGCTCTGGGGATTCGATATAAAATCAAACCACGTTTTTCCCTGTCATTTATTTTGGGAGGGATGATTTTCGTGCGGAATGAGACAAAAAGAAAGAAAACGAAAAAAAAACAAAAAAAAAAAACGTTTCATCATTTTACTCGCAATCTATTATTTGCGTGGAATGGTTAATTCATACCCGATTCAACCCCTAGATATAAAATTCCAAACTCTCTGTCAACCATTCTGAGGAAACTCCCCAATATATCTGCTCAGGAAATTTGAAATGAATGAATCACCAAAATCAAAGATCGAAGATAATTTTAGATCCTGTAGTAGTACAGCTTAACGACTCGTAAATTGATAATTATTCAATCTAAAATCATCACCTGGCTGCAGACCAACGGGGTCAAACCGTCTAGTCTGAACTGCTATAGGGATTCTCGTTTATGTAAAGGCATGAAAATTAATTGTACACAAATATCTACATATATTTCAATACAGGTTCTCGTAATGTCATTATGACAGTGCAAAATGTAAAGTGTAACAAATCAGATTTGCGAGTCGTTACGGAGACTCGGTAGAGTTCCAATTTATACGTCTATAGATTATTATCAATTTATAATAAATTCCATTCATTCATTCAGCTGTGTTCATCCATATCTGGGTATGTGTGTGTGTGTGTATACTAGATACCAGCCTAGATATCACACTCAATGTTTCTTTTTAATCGTCGATAATAATAATATGAATAATGATATTAGTAGGTATAATACGTGAAATATATTTTGGCACCTTCGTTTATTACGTGAAAAATTAATAAAAAATAATCACGAAAAATCCACATTTCAGAATTTTCCAATTATTATCCCAGCTCGGGGAATTAGCCGGAAGCCGGAAGCCGAGCCAATCACATTTGTATTATCTATTCCTTTCGCAGGGTCCGAATTGATAAACATTTTGGCTTACGTATCGGCGATCTTATAGTTCGTTAGTTGATCTTTTTTTTTTTCTTTTTCCCCATTGAGGTAATTTATAGCCGCGTAAAATAAGCCGGATATTACTGGTGCAATGCAGAGAAATTATTTAATCTTTCGTCATTTTGATCACTTTCGATTTATAAGAATAAATTCGGATAGGATACCGAAAAAACCGCTCGAATATCCGCGGAGATTCAATTCGCACGGATATTTGATAGAAAAAGTTATCCTCCGTATTTGTTCTTGTTCTTGTTCTTGTTCTTGTTCTTCTTTTTCTTATTCTTTTTCTTCTTAATCTTCAGCGCCACACCTTATATCCGCCTCGACTATATCGCCCTGTGAAAATTCAAACTCGTCCCGAATGATTTCGGGGAGAGTTTTGCTCCCGGCAACTCGGACCCGGGTCACCCCTAGTTCCTATTTCGTTACCGAGTCAAAATTGAGGCACAATCGATCCACGATTATCATAGATGTAGCGACGTTCAGGTCCAGGGGGTGTATCGGGGTCGTGCCGAGTGTCAGAAGGCCGTATCCAGGGCTGCCATACTCGCAGAGATGTCTTCATCCCCGCGACAGGCTTCGAGGAATTCGTTTAACGTCACAACGCCGTCCCTGTTGCCGTCCATTTTCTATAAAATGCAAAAAGAAAACGGAAATATCGATCACAAATCGAATTCGACACCCTTCATGAAGAGGCATAGCAGTCAAATCAGCTAATGGGAACTGCGATTTATTTCACTTATAATTCACAGAGCTTTCAATTTTGGTTTAATATTATCGCATATATGTACACCATGCCACGGTCATTTCGTCGCGAAATTAAATTGCGGCTACTATGCCCGAACCAGGGTCGTCCGCGCTTGCGTCCGGGCTATACTGAGATAGGGATAATTTAAATTAGAGCCCGGGTCAACTGTTGAAATAGTAGAACTATATACCCAGGATTCAGGTAGATTGGTGAAGGTACATAAAATCCCAGTTAATCACGCACAGAACACATAGTATATATTAGGGTGGTTTTTATCTAGGGCTTGGACGAATTTTTTATCAGCCGCCCCCGCAAATCGCTACCAAATAATTCAAAAACGATTCCCCAATTTTTTCAGATTTTTATCTCGGCTGTAAGCGAGAGAAAAAAAATGAAAAAAATTGATTTCGATTTTCTTTTGATACTTGGAAAACATGGAAATTCTTTCTTTGAACAACTTGACTCGTTTGCTATAATTTTGTTCATCAACTTTTTTCATCTTGACTCCAGTATAATTCACGTCTTGCGAAAAAGCTTATTTTGCATATATCTAATCTGAATGAAAAACGAACGTAAAATTTGTATGCATAAATTGAAAACTGTTTACGGTAAAGATATGGATAGAAAAGTTAGTAAATATACGTAAGTAGGTATGTACCATACGAAAAAAGGAAAAAGCGCTCTCGTATACACCAACATCGGTCGAATTCACGGCGAGCTCAAACTTTTACTGAAAGAAGAAGAAAAAGGAAAAAATAAGATAAAAAAACAGGAAAAAAAGGGAGATCGCGGTCCAGCGCGACCCTGTATCCTGCACCGTCGTTCGTGCTCGCGCGTCGGAATAACCCCAGTCGTTGGTTCCCGAGTAATTAGCAGCCCCAAAGTAAAGCTTCTAGCTCGTCAAACATAATTACGGAAGGCAGCTCGCTAATGCATCCTACGCCTCTTCATCGTCACTACGAGGTTGATGACGCGCAGTGTTAGTTAGGCGCAGATATACGCAATTGCGTCGCTTTGTCAATATAAGAACTCATGATAGCGTATCAAATTTATTTCCATATAAATTTAATTCGGAACAAATTCTGGGCCATTTTTGTCATTTTTTCTGTTCACCTATTTCTTTTCTTTTTTTCTTTCTTTCACACCCAAGTCGATTGTGTACCTAATTAGCGTCTGGGGAACGAGCGTTCGATCCGATATCGCATTTATACATTCACATACAATTATGTCATAGCTGCGTATCTGAATGTTAAACCTTTTGCGATAGGAGCTATTCTAGCTTTTTTACATGGCGATAATTAATGCCTGCACGCCTAATCCAACCCAAGTAGTTGAAGATAGAGGGAGAATAAGAAGAATAATAGTTACTACTGCCAAAAATGCCTTTCAGAGATAGTGGTAGCCTCGTTTCTAATTGCTGTTCGCCTGCTTTGCTGCCAGAATAAGACACGCGCTGTTTTCCCGAGTACCTACCGTGTCCTCGAGAATGCTAATTGGGAAACCTTGCCGAAGGCGATTTTCTCCCGCTATTGGGCGAGGCTGGCCCTCGTATTGTCAGACTCGTTGGTTATACCCGCGCATACGGTACATAAATATACGGTAATTAATGTTGTCGGATAATTTGCAGAAATGAAAAAAGCAAAGAGAAAAAAAAAAAAAAAACGAAAAAAATAGGATGTAACCTCGAGTTCGGGGGTTGTTAGTTCGTTGATTAAGAGCTGAGGGGTTGTTGGAGTAAAGGAAATAACCAAGTTCTCAACTCTTTACACTAGTTCGAAACGGAGCTGTTTTAAAAGCCGTAAAGGGTACCGAAAAGTGAGTTATACCCTCGGCAGGGGAGAATCCATTTCCTGTTACCCGTACCTCAAGCAACCGCAAACCTATTTCCACTATTTTGTTTTAGTTTTGTTGGTTCCGCGAGATTTCTTCCTGGTTTTATCTCACCTACGGAAATACGCGACGGGTACAGGGTGCGATGTTTATTCGTCTGTAAACCGCTTTACTGATACCTACATGTATACCTACCCCTATCCGCGTGTGTATACCTGCAGATAAACTAAAAACACATACCGCAATAGGGACATTGCACGTTTCGAACGCGAGTGTAAAAGGAAACCGTAAATAAATCCGTGCGGCTTTGTAGGAAACGGAATTTAATCACGAAGTAATCTCACGTAGGTATATATAGGTATATATATTTACGTCCCGTTGCCAAAAACTTACACATGTAGCATATGTACATGCGATACATGCGGACACGGAGCAACGAACCGCGGCGGTTGTTCATCTTCACATTTATACTCATATGACATATTACATCCACTCCCTTCGCACAATATATTTCCAACCATCCGGAGATGGACTGACAATGTCACGTTGACATTTTTCCATCATATCTCTGCTGTTCAAATTTGTCTCCCGTCTTTATTTTTTGTATTTTGTTCTTTTTTGGTTTTTTGCTGTTTTTTTTTTTACCCTTTTGCCTCCAGACGATACGTTATTTTTTGCCATTCTTTATGACACGTTCTGCGGACAATTAATGTATTTGTCACGAATTCATTAATTACCACGAGTAGGTAAACCTAAAAAGAGAAAAAAGAGAATTGCATCATCTACATACCTGAAACATCCGGTCGACTTTATCTCGTACTCCTTCATGGTCGAGATTTGGATCGGCAAATTTACCCATTAGATCGTAGACTGCGGTAACTATGTCGGTCATTTCATCCCTCGTTATGCACCCGTCTCCGTTGATGTCGTACAGGGAGAATGTCCAGCGGAGTTTTTCGTCCATTGAACCACGAGACAGTATGCTTAGACCGGTCACAAAATCCTGAAAAATATTTCGGTGTACTATTATTTACCAGCGATATAAATAATGAATCGAGAGAGATGGGTCGAAGTTCCGAACTTTAAAAGTTCTGAATTCGATTCAGACTCTTCCGAACTTTCAGAATAACGCGGTTCAAGTTTACGAATATGAAAATTTCCATCGGCTGGAATGCAGACATCTAAGAACTGCGAGAGTTCAGACCCCCGAAAGCCCAAAGATCCGAAAATTTCGGTCTATTTTCTGAGGATGTAAAGACAAAAAATAGTTCATTCTGATGGGGACCCGCAGCTCTTTACGTAAACCCATGTTCATCTACTTCAATCGATAACTTCATGATGTCATAAATAGATATTAATAGAATTGATATGATTTGAAAATTTTATTTTTTTTCCACACATGCGTGAATTTAAAATTTCATCTCTAATTTTCGAAATTTTGAATCTATGGTGTTCTCCGTACCAAATAGTTTCCGAAATCGACTGTATAGGTTTTCGGGAAGATACTCGTTCGAGAATTTCAAATAATCCTGAATGACCGAACCCAATTGGCTCAAGAGCGATTAATACGGTCCTGGAATTCCGGATGCCACCTTTCGTTCAACAGGAATACCTAATTAGTGAGGATTATCGCTTCATGGCTCCGGGTAACGGGCAGCGGGTAATTTAATCTAGTTACGTGATTATAGCTTCTAATATGTATAGATGGATAGTATATGGCTAGGAACGGACTGAGGTTCGGTTTTGCCATAGTTTTGCCCAGAAACACACAGAGTTTGGATACGTCGCGTGACATAGTATAACAGGTAACCAACGCTGTGGGAAGGCGGATGAAGGAGTGGATGAAGTCGTGATGTTGCCACTTTCGAAGACGCTACTTTAAACCAGCATACGTATGTATAGACGTCTGTAAAACTCATCGTCAGATATTCAATCTCACGTTTCCCAGATATCGTAGTATTATAAAATCTCTTTCATGCATACAGCTAATAGGATTGCGGGGCAAAGATGGGATTCGGTTAATAATTGGAAAGCGTTGTGTGTACTCTTCGCGAAAAGTACGTCATTAGCTCTCGAGCCTATCTTATGATCTTGGAATAATTGAGGATTGGGTTTTTCGAAAAATCGAAGAATTTATGGGTTGCATATAACTCGCGCATTGAAGTAAGCTTTCCGTAACTAGCGCCCAGGCGTTTGTTGCTATCGCGATGATTCATATGTCTATACTATACGTGTATGGAGGAGTAAGTGCGGCAATGGTCCAGAAGCAATGAAACAAAACAAGACCGTAACTGACGGTAATAACTCGGAGTGCGCCGAACGACGAACGACGAATGAGATCGATATGGCGGAATCCATGGCAACGACTTCTGTCAGTTATGTGTTTCGTCTCTACCTCGAGATATGAATACCCATGTACCCTTTCCAATTATTTATCACATTCCCTTGATGCATATGCACACATACGTATATCGGATAGAAATTGACCGGAACCACTTTTTACCCTATACTCAAAATTCAACCTTTTAATATCTAACAGCATTTGAACGCCACTGCGTGGTAAAACGTTCAATTTTTACTGCGTCGAGCACAGCGTCAAGTGCTATTCTCTCTCTGAAGTCTGGACCAGCCATATACCAACGCGTCCCACGAAATTGGCGGAAAGGAATTTTCGGAGGCATAAAGTTTCCCGTTTTATGCTAGAAATTAAATAAAATCCGAATACTCGAATCCTCAGACTCCTTCTCCATCTGGTTTTGAATAACTTTGATCCCCGCAGGGAGTTGGATCTGAACGGATGTATCAAGGTCTGAAAATAAATGACATATCCGACGAAACCAAGTCAGTAGCGGATGTGAGGAAGTGACTTGTTTTTCTAACTATTTTTGCAACCGTTCGGAGGACTGCCCCTTCTCCCTCGTCTCATTGTACGAAAACCTTTCAGACGCGGGGAAACTCCTTTCAGTAAAGCTTTACGCGTCGTGCCAATCTTATTTTCCGTATGTTTATTTGCTCATTTTTCTTCCTACTTTCTTTTACTGACACTATAAAATGGGTATCCACTTACAGCGACTGTGTATTTTCTTGTTCTACCAAACTAGAGTCAATTCGTTCGCAACAATGCTGCGCTTCGAAGTTAAACTTTTTCTCAAATGAATTCCCCTGGGTTCGCGTTTTATACACGATTAATAATAATTATTGTACTGCGGATGGAAAAGAACTGTCGAAGAGCTAAGGACGCTCTTCTGAATAACTTGTCATATAAACGATAAAATGAAGCTTATGTTAAATAATATGAAGACGAGGTGGATGAGATTCAGCAAGGGATTTTCAATGGGAGAGAGCACTCCCTCCTCGTCGATATTCCCATACCATGACAGGGTAGAGACGCGAGGATTTTTTGCGGGTAGCAATAACGAAGAATCCGAACTCTGCACGTAGCAGAGTATCACTGTCAGTGACAGGATGACAGCTTAGTAATTCGTGAAGATTGCCGTCCCGTCGATCCATCCTCCATCTCTCTTTTTATCTCTTGGAAAAGTAAAGTTGATAAATTTTCGTCGTCATTTACCGAAATTACATCCCGATAATTTAATACTCTAAAAAATTGCTACGCCATCAGGCATTTCAGCCGATATTGCGATAATTCTCCCGTCTTGACGTAGGGGGTGAAAGCATTATATCGCATACTACAAAACGCCCCTTCTACATTTACGTAGTTACATGTAAACAGGGCGAATTATCGTTTCCGAAGACGCGCGAGGTCTAGGGTTGTGTAAATTTTAGCTCAGCCGTTAATCCAGGACATACGTTGTTCTCGGCGCCTACACTCAATCTTACTTAGCATCCGGGGGATCTAAACTCTCATCCTTCCTTATACAACTCTCAACCCTATGGATCTAACTCTCTCTAACTCTCTCTCTCTCTCTCTCTCTCTACGACCTGAAAATTCACACACCAAACGATGCGCCTCATGACTTTGCTTCGTGACCTAAGTCCGTCAACTTGTACCGCAATGTATCTGCACGATTGTCTTAGAAGCCGCAGGAACCGTGCAACTTCCTTAGTTGAATGCATAGCTTGAATCCAGACATTCTATTCGGCAATAAGACAACTCGACATTTGCTTCTTTGCACCCTAAGGAAATCAACACCGTGTCGTTCCTATAGTCTGCGTAAAAAAAAGCCAAAAAATCCGTCTACTCCGTCCGGTTACACACTAGACTTCTCCCCGAAACGGCGAAGAGCGCTTTTCTACGAGTATACTAATCATCTTTCTTTGGGGACAAAATTGCGGTCAGAAAATGGCACTGCATTAAACCAGACCAAAGGTTGGGGGTGAACCACTTCCCATAGTCAGGCCAGCTAAAGCCACCACCGTGTGTGCTCGCGTAACACCACAGGGCGCCACAAACCACAGCCGCAATCTTTCCCTCTGGTAATCGCTACTCCCAAACTGTGGTTAGCGGCTGTTCTATCGTAGGAAGATCTGACTTCTGACCTACTAGTCGTTTGATATCAAGAGATTTCAGCTTGAAAAGGGCACATATGGAATATGGATTGTGATGAGACAGAAGACAGAACTGATTTTCATAAACTTGGTCAAATTCTTCATCTTCAGAATAGCAATGCCATGATCAGTACGTCTCAAGCATCTGTATTAGTCAAAGGTCGAACTCGATCAGTGAGAAATTTGTGTAATGCCAATTGGACTTGCGGGGTCCGAATGTGGTGGATTCGCGGTATAGAAAGTGGTTTGGGGTTTGTGATGCGGGATTCGGTTACAAACGGTATAGGCAGTGGCGTGGCTTACCCTTAGCGACTGAAACTGGCTGCGTGTCACACCCTGTGTCTGTGTTCCCAGAGGCACGTGACGGTTTAGCGAATGAACACCGAGAGGATGAGGGATTAAAGTTCAGGAACACCGCCGAATTTATTTAAAGGTGGCCAAGAGGATCGGCCGAAAAACGAATGGTGCGTAAAGTCGGAAGATTTTTTTGAGAAACGAACAGGGACAAAGATATGGAATGAAATGCCGCAATGCAACCGTTTTAATTCACCGAATTGAAGGGTGCAAGGCGAACTTTAATCGAAACTTAGCTTTCCCAGGAAACTAGCAGGAAATCAACATTCTTCTTTTATACCGTGCATAAGAATGAATCGGTAACTTTTGCTCCGAAATTGTTCGGGCGAGTGGATAGGGGATATCGGCGAGGGAATATAGAGGGTTGAAACTTCTTTGCGGAGGAACCGCTCGTCAGGTCGTTGGTATTAGTAAGGAAATTATTCCGGGGTAGGTAGGTAGGTATTCTGATAGGAATGGTCGAGGTCAATTTGGGTGAGTTGAATACATGAAAAGGCTCTCACGTCTCGTGGTGCATACGATGCTCCACAGGTACCAGTTAATTCATTTCGGACCACCACCCCTTACCTTTGCTTCGTCAACCTCCTCGACTGTCAGTTGCCAGTTTTTAGGGTGAATTGATATCCGACTGCGTCCTCGTTCCTCGACTAACTTATGCTCCGGCATAATCGAACCAGCCAGGAGCAAAGTGGTCGAAAAATGTTCAAGATAAAAGTCACGGAGTTCAGGAGAGAAGAGATAAAATCAAAGAAAATTTGTCCCCGTCTTATAAATACCACGTTCCATGATATATCGCGAAGTATAGTTTGTATTGTTTCATACAATAAAAGTAATGGAAACGAAGTGAGGAACGATGGGCTTCTGGCAAAGCGGAAAAATTGAATTTATATAACAGAGACTTTGAGCACACTGGGCGATATTATATCACAGAGGACGTTTTCCGCTGCAGAATCCTTGGGAGTTTCGAGATTCTTATTGATTCTGACCTGCAGGTCTGCATCGTGATATAGTAGATCGTGAACCATATCACGTAGGACGTGACAGGAGTAATTGAGCCCCCCTGTGAGAGCGGTACGTGATTTTTGACAGCCAGCCAGTATAACAGACCTAGTTTTATCGTGCAAGTGGTATTTTTTATTTTATTTTTTCCAAATTCATACTAGCCAACCGGTTATATATTCGATGGATTTTATTCGGACTGTGTTCGCGGTAGCGTGCGGTCACTCGATTATTTATACCCCATCGTTTGAGCGCACCATGAAGAGTTTGGTATTTGAATTCAAGGCATGGTCCTGAGCGCAATTTTACGAGGCTGTGTCCAAAATGGGGTTGATACGTTCACTTATACCCTCGCCTTTTCGAGAGAGGGTATTTTTATCGGGCGTAACACCGTTCGCCTGTTCACACCCCGCGGGTTAACGGCGACCAGGACTAGTCGAGGATGACGTAATCCCAACGCTAGGAGCGTGTCGTTTCAAAAATTACTTATGTACACGAAAAGAACTGTACGTAGCTTATATATAGAAAAATAAGGGTTTGAAAATGCGCCGTAAAGTATAGGGGTTGAAAAAAAATACTTTAAAGTAGCCCTTGTTGGTGGCTATTTTTACCCTGATCTCATAATCACGCGCAGTACTTTATTTTTTCAATTTAACACCACCTCGTCTGTTTTCTGCAAGAGGGTGAAACTGGAATTAGAGAAATTGCTTCTTCGCTTTTCTTCCTCCCCTTCTGTTTAACCCCGTCCGCTGATCCCATTTTCTAAAGAAGAAACTGGCTCGGTTACAATATGAGCGACAAATTCCCGTATCAAATGAATCTTTGAGTAAGAAGTGTCAGTTTCGAGTTTCAGTTTAGCAGAACGTAAGATCCGGGGTAAATGTTTAATGCGTTAAAGTCGGTCAGGCTGTCTTTATCGGGAGAGTCTGGAACGGAATAATCTCTTGGGACGCGTTCCGCTCTAGGTGCAGGGTAGGTAGGGTCGGCTTCGGCTCGGGGTTCCCACTTCCATGCACCCTTTTCCAACATCTTTTATTTATTTTCGACTCTGGTGAATGCAAATTGTATCCACCATTTTGGTATTATAAGGAGGAAAAAGGGAGAGAAGCTAAGTTGAGGGATGAAAGAAAAAAACAAAAAAAAACTAAAAAAAAAAACCCATCCCAAATCCAACTGCTCCTGAAGTGTAGACCTTTGAAGGAAACGCTCTAAATGCATTTATCAACGTTATCTTATATGCAGGGGATGCCGACCCGCCAGCAGCCACCCTACTCGTATTTAATATGCATAACTACTTGCAGTGTAGACATTAAAAAGTGGAACCGCTGCATAACCGGGGATTAAAAACAGCGAGAAAAAGCCAAGGGAGTAAACATGTTCAGGTGTACGGGTGAAGTGCAAAAGCTCGACTAAAGTGTTTAAAAAATGAATGAGAATAGGCAATCTGAAGCTAGGAGGTGGGATTCGGAGTTGGGTTTGAGCTGCGGTTTTACCTGAGTAAGGAATGGAGCCAAGAGTCTCCTATTTGGAGAATAACGGGGAACGGAAGGTCCTATACACACCATGCAACCCATAAATTTAGGTGGAAACTGTCACCTCAATTATACGCGTCCTTGTACTCGCCTTTCGCGTATATACATACAGCTAACAGGGTTGATCTATTATTACGTGTAGTCGGTGGTAACGCGATAGCACAGGACGTGGCACAAGCTTGTGAATCGCTTATCGTATTTGTGCGAAGATATAGTAATGAATGGATACATTCTATGGAGTATAATCTGCGACGATAATTGCTCGAAGAAATAGGATAATGATATTGAGACTTTGATCAAAGACTTACCTCGAAGCTTAGTAGTCCGCTGTGATCCTGGTCCAATGTGTTGAAGACATAGTGAGCATACTGGCTTGTGTTAGCTGTAAGAAAAACGAAGAAAAATAAAATAAAAAAGTAAAAAGGCAAAAAGAGGACAGAGATTAATTAAATTCTATCTGCAAGGTGGGAGGGAGTCTTGGTAACAAGATGCAAACGAGTAATGCAATTTAATGAAACTACGGTAGTTTCTGGATATAGAAATATAGAGGTATACGTATTATATACATGTAGTTTAAAGATAGAAAAAAAAAAGGAATTATTACAGCAGTCGCCTGGAAGTGACAGTCAAGGCGAATCTTGACTTCTATAGTAGGTAAACTGTAGTTTTATCAAGCAATCGCTTTTCTATAGGTATGTATACCTATATCAATCCACTCCATCCAATCGTGCCGAGAGAAGTCGTAAACCGTGTACAAAACTCAGTGACTGTTCAACTGTGGATAGATATTTATGTACACATGTGGTAAGTATCTCCACATACGGTTACTATGCAGCTACCTATGTTCGGTACATTCGTCTTGACTCCTTGGAGGCTGACTCTCAGCGGTTTTCACGATAAGGAATATTTTTCTTCTTTTATTTGAACAATTTATCGTTTCCACTATATATGTATGCGATATCTCTTTAACTTATCTTTAACGAAATTTATCTCCGTTGCTAGAGACGTTTGCACACACATATAGGTACATATAGGTGTGTATGTGGAAGAAATTAATCACTTGACTGCATATCGATACCCACGTTCTAATACGTCGTAACCCACAAGATTTCAGAAATTGACTTTTTTTGAAAAATTGAATGATAATAATGTTGTGCAGCTTATGTTCAAGTTTTAGCGGTCAAATCGTTGATTTACTATTTTTAAATAAATATTCCATCCCGTCAAGTCCTATCTTTTCAATGATAATAGTGAAGCGTTTTCATGGCCTCCTGAACAATTTTACAAATGTGGGTTACAACATATTAGAACGTGGGTATCGATATAGTAGTAGTGTGATAAAAAGTTTGTAATTGAAATATGAATTTTTCTATTCAAACAAAGCGACTAATTGCTTATTATTATTCTAGTCCAGCTTGATTTTGTCGTATGAAAACTCGCGGTTTTACCTAGCTGCTATAATTTGCGTCTGTGATGATCTACGCTGTGTCACAGGCCGCATGAACTACCTAGGACAAAGGCATTCTGTGCATTTCACGTTTGACTTTTTATTCAACCCCTGCGTGCAGAGTTGCAGGGTTATAAAATTTCCTCTTTGATGTGCAGGCCAAAAGAGAAAAGCAAATAGAACGCGTCAGCTAGGTCTCTGTTAAATGCGACTAATTTTTCAACCTTTTTTTTCAATGCACATATAGTAAAACGACGGGAATGCTGTAAATTGTTTGCGCTCCTTGGTATTACTACGCAAAAATAATATCATAGCACGAATCCAGGAAGGACTTTCAGGGACTTTTTTTTATGGACGTGAAAAAAGGGGCCTCGAAATGATGGCTAATCGAGTCAAGCCTACCTGCGATTTCTCAACGGTCGAATAAACCCCCCAACTTTTCTTTTATTATACCGAGTTGGTAGAGGGAACGCGATGTTTGATTTTTAACCCCTGTTTTACTTTCCCTCAGGATTAAAGGTCCTCTTTATTTATTCGACCCTGCAGGTTGATGCTTCATTGACTTTTTACTCCTGATATAGACTATCCGTCTGAGGTTGAGTTCACCCGACAATAACTTCGAGGGATACACGTGTCCCGGATACAGGCCGGTGGTGCCCACGTTCTGGATGATCGGCTAACACGACACGTACGTAATTTCAGGTCATGCACGTACGCCTATACGAATGTATCAGATTCATTGGCTTTTCTACTGCAAAAAGTAACAAGAAAGAAATAAGAAAGAAAGAACAAAAGAAAAAAAAGAATGAAGATATCAAAAAATCCTGGGCAGATTGGAAGACGGTTGAAGATAGTCTCGAGGTGAATTAGTATCGTAATCCTCCTTCGTAAGGATCAAAACGTTTATCCACCTAGAGCCACCAGTCAGACTCGGAATTAACTTTTACGTTAGGTTTGGTCAAGCGATAGTTGTATGAGCTCAATAGCTCGGAGATGATCATGGGCAGAAAATAAAAGAGAAATAAATCGACGGATGATACGCGCAGCGACATATCGTGCAAATGAGTTTCCTCTCCTATAAAAACATTATTTGTAAAAAAGCAAAAAAAAAACTGCGTTGATACTGCTCTCGTTCTGTTCCCTCGTAGTCGGTACTACTGTCACGGACGCGAGAGCCAGATAATCACGTTGCTGCATGGAGAGGATTTGCTGTTGATTTGATTTCCAACGCGTGGCAGAACATACATATTACATTTTGTATTATCAGACTGTTCGTTAGTTCGTTCGTTTGTTGGATCAATGGATTTTCATCAATTCCACGAACAAAATCACGCCGAAATCGGGAGTAATTAGGCTTACTAAAAAACCTGGCCTAATTAAGTAACAAGTATTTTGCACATCGAGTGAATCGGACTGCAGACGAAGTCCATGTGATCACAGATCGCTTTCCCAGATCACGCGATCCCTGAGACATGAAAAGATCGTGTGTAAGTCCTTTCAAATAAGAAGGACCAGAGGAATATCTTTAGCTAGAGCCTAACTTGTGAGTTTGCCGGGGATTCCCCAGGCGAGGAGGTGCCGGTTGGCCAGCCGCATCGCGGTAGCTGGTGGCTTCTAACTCGGGGATTCCCGGGCTACTCTCCGGGTCCCTCGACCCACTCGCCGATCAATGTTGAAGTAGTCGTTGATCCCGGGGACCTTCCTAGCCTTCAAAGTAGGTAAACAATATCTCCTATCTAGGCAATACGTCGCTTTCTGTTGGCAAGGTCAGGTGTAATCCATAGGGAAATTGGCAAAGTTCATTCTAGGCGAAGCTCGGCTGAACCGAGACACTAGCTGGGGTGAATTCGTTCGGAAAATTCAACAGGTTAATCGGAATCCGCACGAGATAAACCGCTCCAGGAATATACGTTGAGTAAGTTTTCTTTAAGGGATGATATTCCATCAGCCACGTATAATACATGCCGGGTCATATAAGTGACTTACCACCCTGGGGGAAGAACTGTGAGTAGATGCACTTGAAGGTGTCTTCCCGTACGACCCCCGTGGGACATTCTGCCTTGAAACCTCGATAGATGCGCTTCAGCTCAGCCTCGGAGAACCGAGTAGCTCGGCAAAGACTCGCGAGGGAGTCGGGTCGGTACCTTGGCGTTTGTTCTTCTTCGTATTCGGAGTCTGTGGAAGATCAAAGACCAGAGAGTAATTTCATTTCCGAAATAAATTAGCGATCGAGGTTCATTACTGCGATTAAAAATTTTCATCCGCCATTCATTTTCCCGCTTATATACCTATGCATATATAATATAATATACTATATATATATAATCCGTCTCGTCCCGTAATCGCATTTACTATCACGTTAACGTGCGGAAAACGGCTTTAACTTCTGCCACCGGTGGATGCTGAAAGACTGTTTACCGGATTCCAGTAATCTGATTGTTCCGAGCTGCAATGTTTGCACGTAATAATTAAAAACGGTACCAAATTTCCAAACGCTTCTTCCCACTCATTATGTTCTTTCATTAGCTCTAGAGGCTTTTCCCGCACCCTCAAACATCCACGAATGATCACCACCCCTAGTTTTACCCGAAATTCGAAGAACACCAAACACAAAACAACCAACAATACCACATACCGTACACAGTCCAGCCCTACGTGGGAAAAAAACTGGGTCAAAGCTTTTTGGATGACCGCAAGCTACAGCGGCGCACTTTGCACCTCTTACAATTAGCCCTTTCCGGCCCTTTTTTTGGCAGAATAGGAGTTATAGGGACCGTCCACACCTCGACAAGCAAGAGTGAAGAGAGTCTGAAAGCTCGAGTATTGAACGTATCCTTCGAGGATATAGATTCGTTTCATAGATCACATAGACATTAATAATGTGCTTTTCAGGAAGTGCAGTGGCCGATCCGAATAGTCATTTTAAAATCAAGATTAATCGATTTTTCGCGAGCTTTCCGGGGCCTTCTTAAGGATTCTGACACTCTGATGTATGTCGATAAAAATTTTCAGCTTTTCTCGATCAATCAAACAGACATCGCGATCGCGTAGAGAGAATAATGGGGAAAAGAGGTTCGTCGACTTTTGAGAAAGTTTTCTGAATCCCCCGAAGACAATGTTGAGCACGTGTTCACACGGACGTATCAACTATGATGAAAGGAGCGGGTCAATTAGGGGATATTGCCATCTACAAGCACGTTTGAAGTAAAATTAAGAACGAAAGAGGGCGGAGGGTGAGAAAAGGGAGTGAGGCATAGAGGGAGAGAGACGTCGTGAATAAGGGTGAACCGATTAAAGGTGAAGCAACAAAGAGGAAGCCGAGTATTTGTGTGTTTCGCTAGATTGGTGGTTCGCCTAAGGGCGGCTGCGCCCAAGGTATCTTCGTTGCTAGGGGCGCGTGCAGGGGTAGGCTTCAAGAAGGCCTGGGGAAGTCGGAGGTCAGGAGGGAGTTGGAGTAGGCTTCTGTAACAAAGTGGCCTCTGTGTGTAAGGCACGGACTCTCGCCAAACTGGCGAACCCTCGGGGGTTTTGAGAACCTCATCCCCTTCAGAGATTCTTCTAGAATCTAGACTATCTCCACAAAACATCGAACTCCCCCATCCCCCATCCCCCGCCCCCCATCCCTTATCCGCAAGTCCACCTCTACCCGTTCAACAACTAGGTATAGGGGATGAGTCTTGAGACAACAGCGGGGAAAATGTCGACGAAATAATTAACAAAAGTCTAATATGTCTCCTCCGATTCGTAGTTGAATTTTTTTTTCCTCTCCTGACCTGACAGTTTCGAAGCCATTTTTCTACCTTCGAAATGGTGTTATACGTAGGTATGTATAGACGATCTGGACTGTGGAGAGCACTAATACAGAACAAAGTCTTTGTATCCGAGATATTAAACCGCCTTGAGGAACCAGTCGAGTGAAACGAAGGAAACCTTTGAACTTTTTTTTACCTTTTTACTTTTTTCGAAACGAGTGTCACGATGATCATATATATATTCAGTATCGGATCCTACCGCTTGAGGTAAAGAGATTTTTTTATAAGTATGTACTTCGTAGCTAATTGGGAGTAAAGAAACGTGTAGCATGCACTTTGACTTGACTTTTGAATACGGTTCCGCGTTCATGAGCTAAAATTTCCAACTCTTAGCTAGGTGGATAATAATAATCGGTTTCAATTAAACAAGCTGTCGGACTATAACAGTTCAGTTCCAGCGTTGTAGAATACATTTTATCCCATAATAGCGAGAGAATAATTGGCCTCAGTGAATAGCTATAGGGTATGACTTTATTGTGGCGAAATTTTAGCCAGCTTGTCTGCAGACGTGCTCGGATTAAAAAAAGTTAACTTCTTGTTGGTTTCTAATTTGCGTACCGTAATTGCTCAGGAGAGTAAAAAAATAAAGAATAAAATGAACCGCGACCTCATGAAGTATCGCACTGCAGAGACCCGTAAGGCGAGATAATGAAAGAGTCGACCTGCCCGGATGTCGCGTCTCTGCTTTACTTCTATTTTTCGTTTTTTTCTTCCCTTTTGCAAACCGTAACATGAAAGGAAGGGCGTCGACGGTGGTTCGGCTGACGTCTGTGCTTACAATCAGTGCTTTCAAAAGGAGGAAATAAGCGATGACTCTCCGCATGTTGGCAGGAAGGGTTCGTAGACTTCCGAATTGGAAACAAGAAAAATCTTGATTCCAGAAAACTGGGACCGCGTATTTACTTATTTAGATTCGATAATCGTCGACTGAACGTTCAGTGACGCGAATTCGCGGTTTGTACCGTAAAAACTCTGCCCGGTATAACATAGTAGGAAAAAAGTCCTTGTCACGCAAATGCATGTATTTGAATAGCGGTGAATTAAACAGGGTGGAAGTGGGACGAGCGTAGGTAGGTACGCTAAATTTTCCCACAATGGACGACGGCAACGGGCCCTCACCGAGCGTACGTTATGTCGACGCAGCATATAGGAATACCTATACATACCTATATCCGAGCAACCAGCTGGTCGATTCTAATTCACTGAAGTAATTTACTCAAGCGTGAAATAACGGTTATCGTTGAGGAACATTTTTTTACGAACAAAAGTATTGCCGCAGATGAAAGAGAACTTTAGTGCTGGTACTTCGACGGAGGGTGAGAATGCTAGGGACAAGAAGCGGGAAAAGGCGGACAAAAATAAATTGGTATACCTAGTTTAAAACTAATTCAAATCGTCGAGTCCTCGTAATGCACGAGCTTATGACTGCCATACGAACGGTAATAATCTTCAATAGTTAATAATCGCGGAGGTAAAAAAAAAGAAAAATTATGCCGGATCATGAATGCCATTTTATCCATTCATTATTGCATGATGAATTATTATTTTTTTTCTTCCATTTTCACCTCCGTCTATTTACCGCTATCAACGACTCACCCCTTGCCAATTTATTAGGATTTGTTTTTTCATAAACCATGAGCTAGGGCATGTGATAAATTGTATGAAAACGTTGGTGATGGTAGCGCCATTTATCTCCCTTCTCGTTTATCTGATCGCTGACACTAAGCACGACAAGAATTGAGTGTATGCATGAGCTTGCGATTGCCACATCAGCTCGGTAGCATACTGTAAGTGCAGTCCTATCTGACGCGATAGGACCAGGGGATGAATCTGGCACCGTCACAGACAAGTGTGAGCACTTAGGGATGTTTGCTCGAGACAGACGTGGAAAGATAGGCTTTACCGACGAGGCGAGACCCATGTTGACGAATATTCGCGAATTCTAGATGCCGTTTTCGAGGGTTAAAGTAAGCAAATGAATAAATAGACATGTGAGATGCTGTGGCATAGCTGTAGGTATGGGACAATTAAATATACAATTAGCGCAGTGGGTTTGGTTTGGCTACAGTAAAGCCACCCTGTTTGCAGCAGGAGTATAATGTTCGTCTGGTGTTTAAATTGGTAAAGCGTTGGGTAATTTTAAAACAGCCTCAAGCCTGAAATCTCAGCTTTCCCTTGGTAGATACTGAGAATTTAAGGAGTTTGGCTTGAGGCTCCGCGGTTATAAAATATGCAACAAATGTGACGATACTGCAGAGGCAGCTGTGGCCGCAGGAAATACTTTTTAGGTCCTTTAGTGTTCCCAATTCGGTCGTTCTACCAAGGGGATGAATTCCACGCCCCCGTTAAAAAATGGTTGGAGTCGTCGAGGAAGTTCTCGCCGATTTCGATCAATTCATGTCTTTTTTCTGCTTTCTATTCGTAATGACAAACGGTCTGACAGTCGCAAAAATTGCGCATTAAAATTTGTCAATTTGTTACGGGATCAGCATTGTTTTATTTTGTACGGAATTCAGGTCGAACAAATCGAACTTTTTCCTCAATATCGACTTTACCGTTATTTAATATTCACGATTCAATTCAAGCTTTTATCTATTCACAGACGAACACTTTCAACATGATAATTAATTCCAGCACAAGACTCAGCCATGTGTTGAAAATAGCGAATATATGCCACTCTTCGGAAATACAATAAAATTATTCATTCCTCAGCATGTCTACCCATACATTCGTCCATCTACCTTCATCATTCATATATAATAAGACTTCGGCTCGTTCGAGAAAACTTGTTCAACTTGAAGCCCGTTGAATCGAAAAAAAGTCTACTTCGGTGAAAAAAATGACAAAAATATACCCGATCTTTCGAGTTCGAAAGAGGAAATCGCAACCGTGCTAAGGGCTGAACACCTAATGTCCTTACAAGAGCATGCTGATAAAAATGGAAATGGTTTTCGATACCTAGTGCGAATTTAACACCAGTCCAGGCCTGCCGTACGTAGTTGAAAAGTCTCCTGTACAACGGTCGTGGTGGCCTTTTCGGCGAGGTTCCCTCTTCCTCGTCGAGATCTTCGGGGTCCGATGAACCCGGCGGTGGTCCAACGCCGGTCAAAGTTCCTGCTTGATTTCTCTCCCCCAGGATGTTCACGACCTCTCGTAGCCCGGGTCCAACGCCCTGAAGTCCTGGGGGGTAAGAACCGGGGGCGGCATTGGGCCCAAGAAGGATCCCACTTCCACCGCCCCCGACAATACCCCCGCGGCCACGACCTCGTCCACGTCCTCCACGAGCCCAGGCGTTGGCATTTCCTTGCCGTTTTTTGTAGGAGGGGAGACCCACCACTGGGCCACAACCCCCCGCACTTCCGGCGACAGAGGAGCTGATGGTGGCGAGGCAGGTGGAACCCCTGCCGCCCCCACCGTGCTCCAAGTCACGCCGTCGGCACACACCCTCACCTCCGTCACCACCTCCGCCGCTACAACCCCCGGCGGACAACACCACGGTGGGCCCGACGATACGAGACCTTTTTTTCTTCCCTCTCTATACACCTTCCACTTTTTTTATCAACCCTTGCGCCAGGACGGGATCCTGCAACCTTTTCTCTATGAATATCCTCTTGATTGTATGCAGTGGGGCTACTTTGCTTTCATTTATCACTAATTTCACGCTGACACGATCTTCGAGTAGTTAATCATTGACGAGTCAGCTTGTTCTGATAGTTCTATGACAGAATGTACTTTAATGCGTAAGATAAACGGCATGGAGTTAGCGCGGAAAGTGGGTGCGGTGGAAGTGCCCACACAGCTTGTGAGCCTTAGGTCTGTACCGTCATCTGGTGGACCCGGGCAACTAAGGAACGGCCTAGGAGTTATCGGGGTTGACTAGGGATTCCAGGGACTGTCACTAGAGGAAGATCCGCGTTAATTGAATCCCACCTAGAGCCACCACCCTTAATCTTTCCTGCCGTTTCTATACCCGGGCTCGGCTGCGCCTAGACCTTGAGAGTCGTGGCACAGTTTCTATCTTCTGTTAACGTAATAGCAAGATAAAAATGTGGAACGATTCTCAAAGGAACACTATGACGACGATGACGAAGGCCGGAATATCAGGGCTTGAGACGGTGCGGTTTCCGTGGCAATGACATAGTGTGATGGGCGCGCTGCCCCTCGGGGCTGTGGTTAGTCTGTTAGTATCTGAAACAAGAAAATTAAAAGCTATTGTTAGAATACTGAAAGTCGGAGAAAGCCGAGAGGGCGATAACTAGTGGATTACCATTTTCATGCTGCTCTTCAGACACGCAGAATACGCAATTGAAAATTTGGTCGAAATAAAGTTCATCATAATTCTAACAATTTTTAGGTCAAAAGAGGAATTGGTACGAAGAACATTCACGCAACATAATTCTCAGAAAGGTTTTCCCATAATTCATGATAATGCCTGAATTGGTTCGTTGATTTGTGGATCATTTGTTTAGTTCATGAATTGTTGAAATTCTTATATCATCTACAGATTTTGTGTCGTGTGGTACAAATCTTAGGCGGTATTAATCATGTTCAAGTACGTAACAAATATGATTATAATATGTAATATAAATGAAGAAAGATTATGATATTCAGAAATATAAAAGAAATTATTCTGCGTTTCGTTTTGGTGAAATAGATAAAAAAAAAAAAAAAATACTCAACGGTTTAATCTGACCATTCAGTGATCTGTTCAAATTTGATCTATTGTCACCTGATTCCCATCATTGAGTAAGAAAAAATGTTTTCAAAGTAGTTTGTATCAGTAAGAAGAAGACAATCTTACAAGATACGAGACAATCGCGGTTGCACAACTCAATTCAATCTTTGAACTCACATACGAGTGACGAGTGATAAGGATTTGTGAAGAACTGTATATATAATGCCACCACGATTTAATAACGGATAGTTTTGAATCTTACGGAATCGTATTTTGGAAGCGCATGAGAAGTGGCGATACAGATTTGAACTAGAAACAATAAAGATTGATAAGTAGTTTGAAACTTGATACCAGCAATTACAAGTAATAAATTGAAAATTAATCTTTCAATCAAGTTGCGGATGATCAATGATGCAATTTGTGAAAATGCGTTGCCTTAATGTAATAGGAATATTATATTTGATAACTATAACATCAGGGGATCAACCCAAGATTGTCATCATCGGAGCTGGTGTTTCTGGCATTGCAGCTGCATCCGTGCTCTACGGTAATGGTTTTCAAACTGTCACAATCTTAGAAGCTGAGGATAGAATTGGTGGACGAGTGAACACCGTATGGTTTGGTGAGTATTCATTAATATTCATGCTAACGAAGCAAAACACGATAGTGAAATGATTGAATATTGCTAGACGAAAGCTGGGTTGATCTTGGGGGTCAATACACTCATCAAGAAAGGAGTCGTATACTATTTCAATTCGCCTGGCTTCGCGTACACTGGAGTTTTCTACAGGGAACGGAATTTACTGTTTATAATTCCGACGGTTGCCATATGCCGAATTCGGTTAGTGGTGACTTGATTCAAATCTTCCGTAATATCACCAGCGACGATGGATATGATCGACAAACCGGTCCCATAATTGAGCATTTCACTAGGAGGTAAGTGTAGTTGATGTATGTTACAGACATGCGTCTATAATCGTCATACTGTGCATATTCATATTTCAGGAATGTCTAAGGTGTTACTCCTTACCAACGTAACATTCACAATCGAAGTGAGAATTACAATAATTTATGTCGATTTTTACATAGCGTAAATACCGAGATTGAAAAATATTCGAACTTTAATAAAACCATGGGGAGACGGTTTATGAAGTTATTTGAAGGCTTATCCATTGTACCGGATGCCTCGGACAGTTGGTACGATGTTTCATCAAAGTCATGTGAACGGCGTGAGATCTGCCCTGGAGATGTTAATATTAACTGGAGAGACAGGAGATACGGAGCTATGCTGGATATTTTGATGGTAAAGGAGTAAAATTATGTTTATCAAACAAACCCCATAAACGTACATGATTAGTTATTTGCGAACTAATATGCGAAATAGTATGCTCAAAATATGAGCGATTCTTAACAGCTTGGGAAATCACATATTTTATAACTCTGTGAATACATTGCAGAAGAAGTTTCCAAACCCTGAGGAAGAACTCCCGATTTTGAACAACACCATACTGAATTCAGAAGTCGTCAATATTGATTATAATTCAACAGAGGGTAAAGCCGTGGTGGTAACGAGTAGTGGACAACAGTACATAGCAGACCATGTAATCGTGACGCCGTCTTTGGGTGTGCTGAAGGAACAACACGAAACTCTATTCACACCACAGTTGCCAGAGTATAAAGTGAACATTATCAAAGTAAGGAACACAGCATGACAACATGAGCTTTATTTTCACTGAATTTATGTACCAAGTGACATAGGATTGTTCAATTCTCTTCAGGATTTACCGTTTGGTACAATTGCCAGAATTTTCATCTCCTTTGAAGAATCGTGGTGGCCTGACCATTCTAAGCATTTTGCATTCGTATGGGAGGACAACGACAGGCAGGAGTACGAAAGTGATGTAAGTAACGAATATTTTCGAGCTCATTATTTGTCAAATAGAAATGACATCATCTTGCCATATCTTGTGAATGAATAGTCATTCAGTAAGATATGTTTTACAACCGGAACATACTTATTTCGGTTCGTAATAACATGAACTAACTTCATTTCAGCCCGATAAGAAATGGTTAGTGGATGTGATTGGTGTTTTCATAGTTGCCAGTAGACCGCAACTATTGTATACTTGGGTGAGCGGAGAGAGCTCACAATATGTGGAAGCATTGCCTGAAGATCAAGTATTGAACCAAACGGTGGCACTCATGAACAAATTTTTGGGGAAAACACACAACATCACACGACCTACTGGGATTATACGGTAATGGATTCTAATAAAAACATAAGCTAGTTCGGTAGTATTCTGTCCTTCGGAAGAATTGATGGATCCGAAAATGTACCAATTGCAAGATTATTTACATCAAATTCGGATAAAGCTACATCATAAAATTGTTTACCAAGTTTAATGAACGGCTCAGGCGTAATCTAATGACACAGGGGTTAAACCTCGAGATTACTTTGAATTAAAAAGACAAATATACCGACATATCTCTCATGTTATAATGAAATTTACAGTACAACGTGGTTCAGCAACAAACATTTCCGAGGAGCCTACAGTTTTAGAAGTACGCGAAGTGAAAGAAATATCTCAGATCAATTAGCAGCTCCATTATTGGTCAACAACACACCGGTGAGTCAAAGATGATTTTCGGAGTGAAGAGAAGGTTTAAATACGTTCAACTATAACTATCATCACCTGTAAACACGATTTTCTTACAGTCACACTTTTACATAGATAGAAGTGTATGCTGGAAAGCAGTAGTACATGTTTTTTTGAATAGTTCTCGCATTTTTCAGATTGTCCTGTTTGCGGGGGAGGCCACATATGCTAGCAACTACTCGGGGTTTCGAGGGGGGATGGAATCTGGTTTTCGCGAAGCCAACAGACTCAAACAGATGTACCTGAATACTCCGAAATGAGAATGTTCTGTTTGAAAAGTTTCATAGTAATTTTACTATTTTCTCCATCGGATGCGATGTGGGTATACGCGTAATTGAATTTATATAGAGCCATGTGCTAGAGATGAATAAAAATGTTGCAAGAATTTCGCAATGAACACAAATTTATTTTCATGTCAAACCCCAAACATGTGTTAATCAAAGATTTTCTCATCATGTCCTACATAACACTTTTCATCGATATTGGTACTTTTGATCACCTGCAGAATGCTTGAATAAATTAATTGAAAAAAAAGTTTCAATTGGCCTTGCTCTGATATGACGTACGGTAGGAATTTTTTTGACATACGTTATTGCAACTGTGTGCCGAATTGAGCAACAGTTACGTGATAGCAAATTTATATAATGGTCCGTACTAATTATTATATAATCTTGATAAATGTATTTATATAAAATAGTGTCAAAGTTCAACCGATTACGAGTTATTTTTTCGATGCATCTAATCTTTGGGGAACGGACGATATTCACGTGCATGCGATGATTGGGCTTCTTTAGTACTATATAAACTACTGCTGCAGTATAATAATGTACAGTTAATAATCGTGCTATGCGAAACGAACTGAGTCCAAATTGTTAGCACTCGACATATCATTAAGGCTAAGTAATAAGTTTGATACTGATCTTCTGATTCAGTTTCCAATAATCGATAATGCAATGTGTGAAAATGCGGTGCTACTACATAATAGGGATCCTGTATTTAACAACTTTGACATCAGGAGATCAACCAAAAATCGTGATCATCGGAGCTGGTGCTTCCGGAATTGCAGCTGCATCTAAGCTTTTCGAAAATGGTTTCCAAAATATCACAATCTTAGAAGCTGAGGACAGAATTGGTGGACGCGTAAAGTCTGTATGGTCCAGTGAGTGTTCCAGTGATATTTATGGTAACGAGGAGAAACGAGATAGTTGAAGAATTAAATATTTCTAGATGAGGGCTCGATTGAGATCGGGGCTCAATGGGTTCACGGAGAAACTAACAATATCGTCTTTGCATTGGCCTCGCCTTTGGGAGAGTTGGAAATTCCACAGGAAACGGAAGTCGACAAATTTACCGTTTATGATTCCAATGGTAACCAAATACCAGATTCGATCGGTGAAAACTTGATAGAATTCTTCATTGGTGTCTTAAGCGACGGAGATTTCACTGGCAGTAATGGTTCCATCGGAGAACATTTAACAAGAATGTAAAAATAGCAGTTACTATTGAGTACCGCGTCATACATATCGCGTTACTAAAGCCAAAAGGGCGTATCTCAAATTATACGAAATAGGAATATATTTCCTTATTTCTAACATTTCTAGGTTGATGAGAGATTTTTTTTTTATACGCCCTTTTGGCTCTGCAGAACCAAAAGGGCCTATGATTCGAGATACGCCCTTTTGGCTTTAGTAACGCGATATATTATACTGAAGCTTCGGGAATTCCCGAACATTAATAATCTCGTTGTTGGGTCAGCAACGTGACTAACATAGTTCGTGTGAAAATTGGTATTTTTTTTTATCTATTTCCATACAGCGTGAATGACGAAGTCAAAAAATACCCAGCGGTCAACGAGACCTTAACCAAACAGTTTCTGAAGCTATTCGAAGGCCTCTCGATGTCGTCGGATGCCTCAGACAACTGGAACGAAGTTTCTATGAGGGGATACCGAGAAAGTTGGGACTGCCCTGGAAGCTATAGAGTCATCTGGAAGGCCGACGGGAGAGGATACGCGACCATACTTGAGATTTTGATGGTATAGTGAATTTCTATATAGATCGAGTCCACCATGTGACGATGATCCTTAGGCCGTTCATGAACATAAAAAATTGCGCTATTCGAAACAATTCCCAATAAAAAATCAAAAGTATATGGACGATTCTCAACAACTTGGGAACCCACCATTTCATCAAATTTTGCTGTGGATTTATATTTTAGCACGTGCAGAAAATAATATGTAAACAATTCTGTAAATACATTGCAGAAGAAGAATCCGAACCCTGAGAAAGAACTACCGGTTCTGAATAACACCATACTGAATTCAGAAGTCGTCAATATTGATTATAATTCATTAGAGGGTAAAGCCGTGGTGGTAACGAGTAGTGGACAACAGTATATAGCAGACCATGTAATCGTGACGCCGTCTTTGGGTGTGCTGAAGGAACAATACGAAACTTTATTCACGCCACAGTTACCAGGGTATAAAGTGAATACCATCAAAGTAAGTAGCACGGTATGGCAACATGAACTTGATTTTTACTCAATTTCTGTATCAAGTGAAATACAATGATTTAATTCTATACAGGGATTAGGGTTTGGTACCATCGCTAAGATTTATCTTCGGTTCCCCGAACCGTGGTGGCCTAACAATTTCACGAACTTTGCATATATCTGGGATGAGAACGACAGACAGGAGTATGAAAATGATGTAAGCTATGGATATTATTTTACTTAGCTTCATCAGTTGAAAGATACCCTTCGAAATGTGGATTATTGTCTTACATTGACGTCAAAGTTCTGTTTGTATTATTAATCAGTCATCTTGCGAATCGAATCATTCGGCAAAATAATTATCTCCGCAGTTACGTTCTTCTGTTCTCAATCAAATACGGACTTACTTCATTACAGCCCGATAAGAAATGGTTGGTAGATGTGACCAATACTAGTCCAGTGGCCCATCGACCAAATCTCTTATCTACTTGGGTGAGCGGAGCAAGCGCGCGATATATGGAAACGTTGTCTAAAGCTCAGGTCTTGAACCAAACATTTGCTCTGATCAAGAAATTTTTGGGAAATTCGTACAACATTACGAGACCCTCAGAAGTTCTACGGTAAGAATAGCTGATGTCGTAGTATCATATACTTTGAAATAATCAATGTACCCGAACATGTATATCTTGGAAGGTTTATCACATAATTTGTATTATGAATCTACAGATAAGAATACTATTCCTGAATTCCAATGAACGCTTACAGAGTTGTCGAATGAGAGGGAATCAAAGATACTTGAAGATTGCCTTACATTATGTGGACTTCATAAGTTATAATCAATTTTCAGTTCGAAGTGGCACAGCAACAAACACTTCCGAGGATCCTACAGTTACAGAAGTATGGAAAGTGAAAGAGCTGATGTTTGGGCAGATCAATTAGCAGCCCCATTAGTGGTCAATAATAAGTCGGTAAGTCAAAAATGATCTTTGAAGCACAGAGAACGTTTAGATATGTTCAACTATGACTGTTGTTCCCTATATGGACACGATTTTCTTAGTCATACTTTCACATAGAGATGGGAGTGTATGTAATAATTAATAAGGCATTGGCATATGTTTTCTGACAAGTTCCGAATTTTCCAGATTGTCCTGTTTGCGGGGGAGGCCACGCATCTTCGCTACTACGGAAATGTCCACGGAGCGATAGAAACCGGCTTTCGCGAAGCCAACAGATTAATAGAGATGTACACGCGTTCTGAAGAATGAGTTTCGCTATCAAAACTTCCATTATATTACTTCTATAATAATTTTGTCGTACAAATATTGTATATTATATCGAATTTAGAGATGCGATTCAAGAATTAATGAAAGCAAATTCATATTTAGGATGAACCCGACCAATCTTGATGATAGATCCTCTCATAATTCTCCAATACCTATCCTCAATGTTCATTTCTTTCATAATCAGAATTCTCGAATTAATTCTTAGCCAGAGAAGTATGAGCTGGTCCATAATTCTCGCTTTAAAATATTAATTTGGTCTCTACATCATTCGATCAGTACATTATTCGACCCTGTACGCAGCGTCCAGCAATAATATATTAGTCGGGCGGTACTTTCACACTTCAAACTAATTATTGGAACTTGCATCTGACGACTCTACATTCATATAATCCTTATCTGTAATGTTATCGAATTTTAATAGATTTCTCTGTTGTTGAAATTTGATTCATTACTTAAACACACACTGAAAAAATCTCAGTGATTCAGGAAAACTGAGTCTTGCTAAGTCATAAGTCAAATAGCGGAAAAACGGGAAGGCTACGAAAAAAAGTAATTTTGTTAAATCAACCCTTCACCTAGATATCTGCTCCAATCAGTAAATACTTGTAGATTATGAAGCTCAGTTCCTTCATTACAAACGTGTTGGAGACTTGTTTCGAAAAGTAAATTTCAATACGAAGAACTTGATGGTTCGGCGATCGAAAATTATAGTCGACCGAAAATATGTTGATCAGTGGAAACCGTCAATATTATAAAATTTATATTGCTGAAAACATTTGAGCTGAAAATCTGAACGAAATACTGAGTATCTTTTTCAGGCCAAGGGATGTTATACAAAATCAGCGAAAAAATCAAAAACGGGTAAGAAATAGCGGCGAATTGAGTTGATGTGAAATACCCCGTATGCAATGGGTTCATATAGTTGTGTCTGATACGAGAACAAAGAGTGTGGAAAAAACTTCTCAATGATCCGATCCGAACATTTTTCAATTACCTTTCGTCAATATTCATTTTTATTGCACCAAGAGTATGCTCGAATCGATTGATTCCCAGGGGAGTCTCGATTGGTGTATTGTTGCTGCGAAATTTCAATTTGATTTGCACATCACTCGTTCGGTCCGCAAATTGTCACCGCTCTTGCAGCGTCCACTGCAGATGATGTGTGATAAATCTTGTATGACATTCATCATGTTCATCCATTAAGCACTGATGGTAACACTTTTGGATCATTTTATATTTCAACACAAGTGAACGTTATGAATATTTATGGAGCACAAGGCGTTGGCGGTTGCATAAATCATCTCGATCTCTGACTTGGCTAACTATTTATCATATGATAAGGATTTGTATGGTATTATATTTATAAACTAGTGCCGCAGCCTAATAATGATTAGTTTCCAATCTTCTAGATTCAGACTAGAAGATATAAACAGCTGCGAGACATATTACCACTTGATACCTACTATAGCAGTTGTTGAGTAATGAATGTGAAACTAGTCTTTGAATTCAATTATACATAATTGACGATATAATTTGTGAAGATGCGGTGCTTCGGCATAATAGGAATACTGTATTTGACAACATTGACATCGGGAGATCAACCCAAGATTATCATTATCGGAGCTGGTGCTTCTGGCGTTGCAGCTGCATCCAAGCTTTTCGAAAATGGTTTCCAAAATATCACTGTTATAGAAGCTGAAAATAGAATTGGTGGACGAGTGGATACTGAATGGTTCGGTGAGTATTTCAGTGATATTCTTGGTAGTGAGGAAAAAAGAGATAGTGATAGAATTGAATATGTTTAGATGGAGGCTGGGTTGAGGTCGGGGCTCAATGGGTTCACGGAGAAACTAACAACGTCGTATTTGAATTTGCCTCGCCTTTTGGAGTACTGGAAATTTCACAAGAAGTAGGGGGCCCAGAACTTCTCGTTTATGATTCCAACGGTGACTTTGTACCAGCTTCGATCAGCAATAACTTATTCGAATATCATTCTTATATCTCAGAAGACGGAGATTTCAGCGTAAATAATGGTTCCGTTGGGGATTATTTCACAAGAATGTAAGGATAAGGATAACTCTCCAGCAACGTGCACATTAAGAATTCTATGGATTTCTGTAAATTCATGATAACTCACTATAAACATGATACCTTATGATTGACGTAAGGACTGAGATTCTGTGTTACAATTTTTATGGAGGGTGAATATCGAGGCGAAAAAAAAAATCCAACAGTGAATGAGACCATGGTGAGACAGTTCCTCAAGTTGTTCGAAGGTTTTTCGATGTCATCAGATGCTTCGAACAACTGGCATGAAGTTTCCATGAAGGGATACCAAGAAAATTTGGTCTGCCCTGGAAATTATAGAATCACCTGAAACGACGGGGGATACAAGACTATACTTGATATTTTAATGGTAACGGGATTACATGTATCGATCTTACCCGATTACAAAGATACCAATTGAGCTATTCATGAACTTGGAATGTCATGCTGATCGAAACAATTCATACTGAAGTACATGTTCTCAAAATATGAGCGACCCTTACCAACTTGGGGATTTACGTTTTCATCAGATTCTCTTGCAGAAATAAATGTGAGCACATGCAGAGTCCCCTTAAGATCTGTGAATAATTCTGTGAATACATTGCAGAAGAAGTATCCGAACCCTGAGGAACAACTACCGATTCTGAATAACACCATACTGAATTCAGAAGTCGTCAACATTGATTATAATTCAGTAGAGGGTAAAGCCTTGGTGTTAACGAGTGGTGGGCGACAATATATGGCAGACCATGTAATAGTGACGCCGTCTTTGGGTGTGCTGAAGGAACAACACGAAACTTTATTCACACCACAATTACCGGAGTTTAAAGTGAACACTATAAATGTGAGTAACACGGCGTGGAAAGCTGAATTTGAGTTTTACTGAATTTCTGTACTATGATTTTCGAAGGGGAGAGCGGACATTTCGATCATATGTTCAACTATGACTATTTCCTGTGAATACAATGTTCTTAGTCATACTTTCACAGAGATGAAAATGCGTATAAGAAGGTATCAGTTCATGTTTTTTGAAGAGTTCCCGCATTTTTCAGATTGTCCTGTTTGCGGGGGAGGCAACACATGCTCACTACTACGGATATGTTCACGGGGCGATAGAAACGGGGTTTCGCGAGGCCAACAGATTAATAAAGATGTACACGAATTCTACAGAATGAGACATTTTTGCTAACAAAACTTTCATCATTTTACTTCTCTAATAATTTTATCATACAAAAATATTGTATTTTATATCGAATTTGAAGGTACGATTCAGAAATTCATAAAAGTTAACTACATAAATTCATATTGAGAACCAACCCGACCAATGTTGATGATAGATCTTGCCATAATTCTCAAACACATTTCCTCAATATTCATACTTTTCATTTTAAGAATTCTCGAATTATTATTTCGACAAGGACGTACAAGCTGCTCGCTACAATTCTTGCTTTCAAACATTGATTCGGTCTACATCATTCGTCAAGTACATAATTTAGCCTTGCTCTTATGACGGCTCAAGAATTTCTTGATCAGCGTTATCGCATTTTCTGTGCTGATTTACGCGTTATGGTAACAAATTTATATGCTGTCTCAATCAAACAACGACGTAATACTGATTGAAATAGTATGTATGTATATAAATATATGTATATTGTAGATATATTTAGTGATTGTAAGCTTGTGTTCCGATTGGATATTTCCGGAAACAATGCGGTGTGTATAGAACTAATGTGGTAAGTGAAAGCAAGAATACATTTATAATTCATATTCGAAGATTTCGAATTATCCTGTCATCTCAATGTTTCGGATATTTCGCTAGCACAAAGGAATTGCTCATTTCATTTATTTTGCCTATGCTTCTGAAGGCAAGCCTACAGATATGTCTGTTTCTAACAGTGAAAATTTAATCAGGGTCCATTTGATGCCGAAAACAATGTATCCGAAGATATGGAGGGATATATTCGTTTTGGCGGAGATGATTTCACAAATGTGAGGATGAATTTGGGGAGAAGTAACGTTTTCTCACTCACTCGTAACTCTTATTTTCTAGTCCGTTATTCTCTCGGCTATCACACACACACAGATGTTAATGAATCATGCGCTAATTCAAGACTTCCATAAAAAATATGAAACTTTGATGGAAAACATAACGCGAAGATAAATTTTCCCCATAATCTTCACTTATGAAAATATATTCAGGTCTCGCCCAATCGATGTTGATGGATTTTCTCTAGTTCTCCGAATACCTCTTCTCAATTTTAGTATGCATATTCTGTATTACGTGGATTCTCGAATCAATTTATTCCTAGGGGAGTCTCGAATCTAGATTGGTTGATTGTTTTCAAATTAATTAGTTTATCATTGATTCAAGATTATTCATCGAACGTTTCAACGCATTGAGATTATCGCATATTCCGGTTGCACAACTTGATGGAATTTTTAATTTTACAAACTACGTATCGTGTGATAAGGAATTTGTCTGCACTAATATAAATGACAGACAGCACTGAGTAATGATCAGTTTCGAATTTCGCGAGATCGTACTATGCGAAACGCATTAATAACGACGGCACGAAATACTATTGTGAAAAATCAACTGCTCCGAGATTCACTAGCTTTTGTTACCAGTATTTACCCAGTAATAAATTTGAAACTAGTCTTCGAATTCAATTGCAAGTAATCAACAATGGACCTCGTGATGATGCGGTGCTTGAATATAATTGGAATCCTATATTTAACAACTTTAACATCAGGACATCAACCCAAGATTGTCATCATCGGAGCTGGTGCTTCCGGCATCGCAGCTGCATCCAAGCTCTATGAAAATGGTTTTACAAATGTCACGATCTTAGAAGCTGAGGATAGAATTGGTGGACGAGTATATACCACATGGTTTGGCAAGTATTTTACAGATACTTAGAATAACGAAGCTAAACGGATAGTAAAAGGGTTGAATACGTTCAGATGAGAGCTGGATTGACCTCGGAGGTCAATGGGTTAGCGGAGAAACGAACAATATCGCCTTTGAATTGGCCTCGCCTCTTGGACTATTGGAAATTCCACAGGAAACGGAGGCCGGAAAAATTATCGTTTATAATTCCAATGGTAACCATGTACCAACTTCGATCAGTGACCACTTGATGGAATTCTTCATTGGTATCTCAAGCGACGGAGATTTTACTGGAAATAATGGTTCCCTCGGGGAACATTTGACAGCAATGTAAGAATAGTATACACCATGTATAGGCATGCCCAAGTAATGACAATCTTCTAGCGTAGCTCATATGGAAACTGACATTTCGTTGGTTCATTTTCATACAGGGTAAATACCGAACTCAAAAAATATCCAACGGTGAATGAGACTTTGGCGAGACAGTTTCTGAAGCTATTTGAAGGCTTCTCGATGTCATTGGATGCCTCAGACAATTGGAACGAAGTTTCTATGAGAGGATACCAAGAAAGTTGGCAGTGCCCTGGGAGCTATATAGTCAACTGGAAAGACAGAGGATACGGGACCATACTTGATATTTTAATGGTATGGTAAATTATTGCAGATCAAGTCTTACTCTGCGACGATGATCTTGAGGCCGTTCATAAACGTAAAACATTACGCTTTCCGAAAAAATTCCCGATGAAAGGTTCTTCAAATATGAACGATTCTTGGACGCAGAGTACACCGTAAAATTGTGAATAATAACTGTGTAAATACATTGCAGAAGAAGTATCCAAACCCTGAGGAAGAACTCCCGGTTCTGAATAATACCATACTCAATTCAGAAGTCGTCAACATTGATTATAATTCAACAGAGGGTAAAGCCGTGATGGTAACGAGTAGTGGACAACAGTATATCGCAGACCATGTAATCGTTACGCCGTCTTTGGGTGTGCTGAAGGAACAACACGAAACTCTATTCACACCACAGTTACCAGAGACTAAAGTGAACACTATAAAAGTAAGTAAAACGGCGTGACAATATGAACTTTATTTTCACTGAATTTCTGCACCAAGTAACGTCAGATGGTTTAATTTTTGTTCAGGGTTTGGCGTTTGGTACCATCGCAAAGATTTATCTGTCCTTCGAGGAACCGTGGTGGTCTAACAATTTCACGGAGTTTGCATACATTTGGGATGACAACGACAGACAGGAGTATGAAAATGATGTGAGCTATGGATATTGTTTGACTTTGCTTCATCAATTGGAAGCCACCCCTTGCAATGTGGATTACTGTCTCAGAATGATGTCAAAGCTCTGTTGATATTAATAACCAGATATCTTGCGAATCGAGTCGTTCAGGGAAAAAATTATTTCAGCAGGTACATTTTTTCCGTCGTTAATCACACGTGGACTCACTTCATTATAGCCCAATAAGAAATGGTTGCTGGACGCGTTCTGCAGTACTCTAGTGCCCCATCGACCAAGAGTTTTATGTACTTGGGTGAACGGAGCAAGCGCGCGATATATGGAAACGTTGCCTGATGCTGAAGTCTTGAACCAAACATTTGCTCTCATCAACAAATTTTTGGGAAATTCGTACAACATTACGAGACCCACAGGATTTCTACGGTAACAATAGCTGCTGTCGTAGTATCACATACTTTGAAATAATCGATGTACCCGAATATGTATTTGCTGTCAGGTTTATTATGGGTTATTTGCAATCATGAATCTGCAGATGAGAATATCATTCTCAAATTCTAATGAACGCTTTTGGAGTAGTCGAATATTAATGGAACGAAAGATACTCGAAGATGACTTTACATTATGTGGACACTTCTTATGTTAGAATCAAATTTTCAGTTCGAAGTGGCACAGCAACAAACACTTCCGGGGAACCTACACTTACAGAAGTATGGAAAGTGAAAGAGCTGATGCTTGGGCAGATCAATTAGCAGCTCCATTACTGGTCAATAACAAATCGGTACGTCGAAAATGATCTTTGAAGTAGAGGCCACGTTTAGATATGTTCAACCATGACTATTATTTCCTCCGAATATGATTTTTTTACACATACTTTCACATAGATATGAACGCTTATAAAAAGGCGTTGTTTTATGTTTTTTGAAGAATTTCCGCATTTTTCAGATAGTCCTGTTTGCGGGGGAGGCCACGCATGCTCACTACTATGGGTATGTTCACGGGGCGATAGAAACCGGGTTTCGCGAGGCCAACAGATTAATAAAGATATACACGAATTCTACAGAATGAGAAATTTGTGTTATCAAAACTTTCATCATTCTACTTTCATAAATTATATCGTAGGAATATTGTATATCATATCGAATTCAGAGGTGTATGATTCAGAAATTAATAAAAACAAATGCATATTTAGGACCAACCCGACCAATCTTGATTATAGATCTTCTCATGATTCGTCAATACCTTTTCTCAATACATTCATAGATTTTATTATCAGGATCCTTGGAATGATTCTTAGACGAAGAAGTATAAGCTGGTCCATAATTCTTGATTTTGAATAATAATTTAGTCTCTACATCATTGGATCAGTACATCATCGGCCCTGCTTTGATATTGCACTGTAGGATTTATGGGACTGGCGTTAACGCATCGATTTGCTGATGCAAGCACCGGTTATGTGATAAGAAATGTACATGATGTTTTGATCAAAAAAATATCAATGTCATACATGTGGTCACGTGTAATAATCGAATGTTACAAGTGATAAGCAATCTTCATTGACCTTATGCTGGGTCTACACGCTATGATTATGTTGGTATGATAAGAAATCTGTTAACTGACTGGTCACTTCTGTGGTGGAAGTTCAGTGATCGACTAAATACCCGATCATAACGTGCGTGTGTACACCAGGCGTTACAGTCTTGCCTTGCGGTGTAAAGGGGTCTTCGTTCGAACTTTGGAACGAACCGCGTGAGACTAATAAAAATATTATTTATTCATCACTCTTTAGTCATTATATACTCATATTACAATTAAATATTTTGTAATGGTGTGAATGCGCACAACAAATATTCCATATTCAAAGACGTTGGCTTATCCTGAGAGGCTTATCCTTGACATAGGAGACTGGGATTTCTCTTATTTCATTAATTTTCTTAATACTTTGGGAGGCAACCATATTATAGGTACATATGTCAGTTCCAATGAGTGAAAAATTTTATATTTTGAAGCTCAGTTTCTTCAGTACAAACGTGTTGGATACTTGTTTCAAAAGGTACATCTCAGGACGAAGAACTTGATGATACGACTTGATGATCGTAAAATATAGCCGACGAAAAATATGTTGATTAGTGAAAACCGTAAATATTATGAAATTCATAGTGGCTAAAACATTTGCGTTGAAATTCTGAAAAAAGTATTCAGAATCTCTCTCGTCCCAAGCCATGTGACCGAAGAATCCGCGAACAAATCGGAAGGGGCGAGAATCGAAATTAATTGTGTTGGTATATGATGCTCGACGTGTAATGAGTTCAGAGTCCTATCTTGGAACAAAAGAGTTAAAAGAACTTCTGGATGATCCGACCTGAACATTCTCCAATTACCTTTCGTCAATATTCATTCTTACTGCATCAACAGGATGATTGAATCGATTCGTTTGTAGTCTAGATTGGTGTATTGTTACTGCGAAATTTCAATTTCGCTTGCACATCATTCATTCGGCCCGCAAATAATTGTCACCGCTCTTGCAGCGTCAACTGCAATGAGAATCTTCCGTTTGAAAAAGTTTTATAGTTACTTCAACATTCATAAATTCATTTGATCGGATGTAGGTGTATGTGTGATTCAATTTATATGAAGCTATGTGTTAGAAATTGATAAAAGTGTTTCAAGAATTTTGATATGAATGCGAATTTATTTCCATGTTGAACCTCATACGTGTGTCGATCGAAGTTTTTTTCATCATTCCTCACATGGTACCTCTCCTCAATATTCACACCTTTCATTACCTTTGAATGAACTACCAATGAGTGAATTCATTGACGAAGAAAGAAGGATAAATCGGCCGTAAATATTGCTTTCAGATATAAATTTGGTCTCTACTTCATTCGTTCAGCACATACACTGGCCTTGCTCTTATGACACTCCAAGAATTTTTCATTGATCCAGCGTTATCGCATCTTCTGCGTTGATTTACGTGTTGTGCTACCAAATTTATATAAAGTTACATTGAAAACTGTATAATTTTTTCGCGATAATTATTGAAATAGGTTCAATAATATATTGTTCTCGCCTAACAATATATCTATTTGAACGAAAAGAAACTTTTAATTCTATCATGTTATTAAAATCAGTAGCATTTTGTTTGGACTAATGAATCCGATTATTTGCACCAACAATTTTGCAATTAAGTCAACGAAGTTTCATTCAATAACACCAATGGTATTGGATTAATCACTTTTTTCTCATCGTCAGTGTGCTTATACTTCTGGAGGCCAGTATATGTCGTTATGTCTGTTTCCACCAGTGAAAATTTTATCAGGATTCATTTTATACCGGAAACAATGCATCCGAAGATATGATCGTTTTGGCGGAGATAATTTAACACAGATGTGAATGAGTTATGCGCTAATTCTTAATATATAAAAAACATCCAACTTCGATAGAGAACATAACGCGAACATAAATTTTTTCCATAATATTCACTTACATGAAAACATATTCAGGTCTCACCCATGATGTATTTCCTCTTATTCTCCAAACACTTTTTCTCAACCTTCATATTCTGTATCACGAGGATTCTCGAATCAATTCATTCCCAGGAAAGTCTCGCATCTTGATTGATTTATTGTTTACAAATTAGTTTGTTCATCATTAATTCAAGTCTATTCATCGAACGTTTTAATAATAACGCATTGAGATTATCGCATATTCCAATAATAGTACAAGGCACTTGTAGTTGCACAACTTGATGGAATTATTAATTCGACAAACCTCGTATCGTATGATAAGGAATTTTCCTGCACTATACAAATGAATGACAGCATTATATAATGATCAGTTTTAAATTTTTCTGGATTGTACTACGCGAAATGCATTCATAACGGGGGCACAAAATACGATTGTGAAAAATCAATTGCTCCGAGATTCACTAAGTTTGTTAGCAGTATTCACCCAGTAATAAATTTGACTAACCAATCTTCGATTTCAATTGCAAGTAATCAACAATGCACCTTGTGATGATGCGGTGCTTGAATATAATAGGAATCCTATATTTAACAACTTTCACATCAGGAGATCAACCAAAGATTGTCATCATCGGAGCTGGTGCTTCTGGCATTGCAGCTGCATCCAAGCTTTTCGAAAATGGTTTTCAAAATGTCACGATTTTGGAGGCTGAGAATAGAATTGGTGGACGAGTCTATACCAAATGGTTCGGTGAGTATTTCAGTGATATTTACGTGATACAGAGGCCAAACCAGATTGCAATGGAATTGAATATTATAGATGAAAGCTGGGTTGACCTTGGGGGTCAATGGGTTCATGGACAAACCAACAATATCGCCTTTGAATTGGCCTCGCCCCTTGGAGTATTGGATGTTCCACAGGAAACGGAGGTCGTCCAATTTACCGTTTATGATTCCAATGGCAACCATGTACCAACTTCGATCGGTGGTAACTTGACGGAATTCTTCATTCGTATCTCAGGCGACGTAGATTTCACTGGAAATAATGGTTCCATCGGAGACTATTTCACGAAAATGTGAGAGTAGCATTTACTTTTTAGTACCTTATGATATATTGATACTTCGGGAATGCTTGGACATTGATAATCTTATTGTTAGGTCAGTAATGTGAATAACATAGTTCATGTGGAAATTGACATTTTTTGGTCTATTTTCATACAGGGTGAATGACGAAGTAAAAAAATATCCAACGGTCAATGAGACCTTGACTAAACAATTTCTGAAGCTATTCGAAAGCTTCTCTATGTCATCGGATGCCTCAGACAACTGGTACGAAGTTTCTATGAGGGGATACCAAGAAATTTGGGACTGTCCTGGAAGCTATATGGTTAACTGGAAGGACAGAGGATACGGGACCATACTTGATATCTTAATGGTATAGCAAATCTATGTGGATCGAATCTGACCTGTGATTATGATCTTTGAGACGTTCATATAGCTAAAACATTGCGCTATTCGAAATAATCCCCAATAAAATATTTCCAACATATGAACGATTCTCAACGACTTAGGAAGGCACGATTTCAGCCTATTTTGTTGTAGCTTCAAATTTGAGCCCATGCAGAGTCCATCTCTCACAACTATTAATAACTCTTTAAATATATTGTAGAAAAAGTATCCAAACCCTGAGGAAGAGCTACCAGTTCTGGATAACACCGTACTGAATTCAGAAGTCGTCAACATTGATTATAATTCAACAAAGGGTAAAGCCGTGGTGGTAACGAATAGTGGACAACAGTATATAGCAGACCATGTAATCGTGACGCCGTCTTTGGGTGTGCTGAAGGAGCAATACGAAACTCTATTCACACCACAATTACCAGAGATTAAAGTGAACACTATAAAAGTAAGCGACACGGAGTGACAACATGAACTTGATTTTCACTGAATTCTGTATCAAGTGACGCCAAATGGTTTGATTTTCTTCAGGGTTTGGCGTTTGGTACCATTGCAAAAATTTATCTGTCCTTTGAAGAACCGTGGTGGTCTAACAATTTCACGAACTTTGCATACATTTGGGATGACAACGACAGACAGGAGTATGAAAATGATGTAAGATATGGATATTGTTTGACTTTGCTTCATGAATTGGAGGCCAATCCTCGCAATGTGGATTATTGTCTCAGATTAATGTTAAAGTTCTGTTGATATTATTAGCCGGTTATCTTGTGAATCGAGTGATTGAAGAAAATAATTATTTGAGCATATCAATTTTTCTGTTTCTAATCAAATATGGATTCATTCTGTAACAGCCCGATAAGAAATGGTTGGTGGATGTGTTTGCAAGTTCTTTGGTGGTCCATCGACCACGGCTTTTATGTAGTTGGGTGAGCGGAGCAAGCGCGCGATATATGGAAACGTTGCCTGAAGCTCAGGTCTTGAACGAAACATTCGCTCTCATCAACAAATTTTTGGGAAATGCGTACAACATTACGAGACCCACAGGAATTCTACGGTAACGATAGCTGCTTTCGTGGTATCACATACTTTAGAATAATCAAAGTACCCGAACATGTATTTATTGGAAAGTCTAGTAGGTAATTTGTTATTATGAATCTACAGAAGAAAAAAATATTGTTCCTATACTCCGATGAACATCTCTGGCGTAGTCGGAAGACAATGCGATCAAAGATACTTGGAGATTACTTTAGATCATCTGGACATTTCTTGTGTCACAATTAAATTTTCAGATCGCAGTGGCACAACAACAAACACTTCCGAGGAACATACAGTTATAGAAGTATGGAAACTGAAAGAGCTGATGTTTGGGCAGATCAATTAGCAGCTCCATTAGTGGTCAATAACAAATCGGTAAATCAGAGATGATATTCGAAGTACAAAGACTGTTTAGATACGTTAAACTATGACTAATTAATTCCCGCCAATATAATTTTCTTAGTCATACTTTCACGTAGATAGAAGTATAGAAAGGAAAATATTGGCATATGGTTTTCGACTAATTCCCAAATCTTTCAGATTCTCCTGTTTGCGGGGGAGGCCACGGATGCTCACTACTATGGAAATGTGCACGCCGCGATAGCAACCGGGTTTCGCGAGGCCAACAGAATATTAGAGATGTACACGAATTCTACAGAATGAGGACTTGTTGCTATCAAAATGTTGATTATTTTACTTTTATAACAATTTTATCGTACCAATATTGTATAACATCGGAATCAGAGGTATGATTCGGGAAGTAATAAAAACAAGTTTATATTCAGGACAAATTTGACCAATGTCGATGGATCTTTTCATAATTCTCTAATACCTTTCCGCAATACAATTCATACTATATTCATCATCACGATCCTCGAACTAATGCTTTCAGAAAGAAGTAAAAGCTAGTCTACCGTGACAATCTCAGGATGCCGAATGCCAAGGATATCAATCCAAAACTCGTTGGCAGCAGTTTAGTAACTTATTAGATTTTCCTGGTAAAATGACTAAAAATCTAGTAATTTCTACTGAATTTACTAGAAACGTCTAGTGAGTTATTGAACTGCTGCTAACGAGTTTTGGATTAATATCCCTAGCGTTCCGCACCCTGAGATTGTCACGGTATAATTCTAGCTTCCAAATATTGTATTGGTCTGTACAGTCAGCCAAAGAGATCCTGACGCACCGTCGGTAAGGTGATCGAGCAACCGTACGTACACGTTGAATACACGTTTGTTTTTAATTGATTTCGAGTCTTGAAAACAATTAAAAACAAACGTGTATTCAACGTGTACGTACGGTTGCTCGATCACCTTACCGACGGTGCGTCAGGATCTCTTTGGCTGACTGTACATCATTCCATTAGTACATTACCTGGCCGTGCTCCATGATGTAACTGTAGGATTTTCGGGACAGGCGTTATCGCAACAATTCGCCGATTTGAAAAAGTTCATAATGGGATATGCAAATGCCTTTCGCGAATATCTCAATGATATTTGATTGTTAAATAGGAACTTTTGAAATACTTAGATCTTGAAAGTATCAGACCTCAATCTCGAAACATATGAGTTAGATATCTGAAGAAAAATACTCAGTACCTCTTCCATCCGAAGGAATGCGTTACAAAATTATCGATGAAAGGGGTAAAAATCAGCGGCTAATTGAGTTGATATGGCATACCCCATATGTAATGAGTTGATAGTTATGTCTGAGAAAAAACTTCTCGATTTGACCCGGACATTCTCCAATTTCCTTCTGTCAATATTCATTCTTATTGCATGAACACGATGCTTGAATCGAATCATCCCCAGGGGAGTCTCGATCGGTGTATTGTTGCTGAGAAATCTCTGTTCGATTTGCACATCATCAATTCGGCCTGTAAATTGGCACCGCTCTTGCACCATCCACTGCAGATGATGTGTGATAAATCTTGTATGATGATAATCATGGTGAATCTTGAATGATAATAATCATGATCATTCATTGAGCACTGATGGTAAAACTTTAGGATTATTTTATATTTCGGCATAAGTAGAGGATCTGAATATTTATGTAGCTCAATGCGATTGCAGTTGCATAACTCATCTCGATCTTTGACTTGTCTGACTACTTATCATGTGATGAGGATTAACAATTATGATCAGTTTCGAAACCTTGAGATGCAGACAAGAATATATAAACAGCTACGAGACTATCTCACACTTTATACTAGCATTTGTTGAGTAATGAACGCAGAACTAGTTTTTATATTCGATTGTTTATATTCAATGATATCATTTCTGATAATGCGGTGCTTCAGCATAATAGGAATATTGTATTTAACAACTTTGACATCGGGAGATCAACCAAAGATTGTCATCATCGGAGCTGGTGCTTCTGGCATTGCAGCTGCATCCAAGCTTTTCGAAAATGGTTTTCAAAATTTCATGATCTTAGAGGCTGAGGATAGAATTGATGGACGAGTCCGTACCACATGCCCAGGTAGAAATTTTCCTAGGGTTTCCTAGTTATAGGCTAGCGCCTAGCTGGGAAAATCTGGGCGTTTTACTCGAAATTTAATTCGAAATTACGCAAACGCGGATTTTATTGATAGAATATTACGATGATCGGCCGAAAGTGACATTTTTTCAGTCCTTGAGCCAAATAAAGAAGAATAGAATCCCGAATCTAAGCCGAGTACGGAGTTTCGGGGAAAAATCGGTTGTTAAAAATCTCGACATGAGTAAAATTTTTCAATGTTCAATTCTCTCAAATAATGGTAACTACATTTTCAGTTGACGGAACTTCATTTTCTATTGCAGATTAACTGACTATTTAACTTCACTCATCTGTTTAAATGGACTTGATTATTATTCGTCCTTATATCAAAAATTATTCAACCCTAGAACTACAAACCGGGGTATATATCTACCCCAGGCGAACTTCGAAAAATGACGTTTTGGCCGTTTTCTTAGCGCCTTCAGCTATTTAAATCGATTTTTCACCGACTAAGCCTCAATGAAATTGAATTTACGTTTCACCATTCTCTTCAGCATGAAAAACGAAGAGATTCATGTACTTACGAGTCTCATTACTGCTTTTAGAACGATTTTGCGAACAAGAAAATCTTGGGGTAAATGGGGTCAGTGGAAAAATACAGTTTTCTCAGTGTGGTTTGGTGAGTATTTTAGTGATATTCACATAGTACCGAGGCAAAACCAGATTGTAATGGAATTGGATAATATTATAGATGAAACCTGGGTCGATCTTGGAGGTCAATGGGTTTACGGCGAAACTGATAATATTGTATTTGAAATGGCCTCACCACTGGGTCTTTTGGGAGTTCCGCAAGGAACGGATGGCGCAGAGTTTACCGTCTATGATTCTAAGGGTGACCACATACAGCACTCGATCGGTGACAACTTGATAGACTACTTCCTTGATATTTCGGGCGATGAGGATTTCAGTGGGAATAATGGTTCCATCGGAGAATATTTTATAAGAATGTAAATGATACATCACTGATATGACCCTCATAGATCATGAATCGATTAAAATTCTGTCCTGTTGAAACGCACATAGGGTGAATACTGAAATTGCAAAATATCCAACAGTCAATGAGACCTTGACCAAACAGTTTCTGAAGCTATTTGAAGGCTTTTCTCTGTCATCGGATGCCTCTGAAAACTGGGACGAAGTCTCTATGCGGGGATACGTCGAAGGTTGGCATTGTGATGGAAATCCTAAAATCAACTGGAAAAATAGAGGGTATGGGACCATACTCGATATTTTGATGGTAGAATAATCGTATACATATATGTATGAAATGTCCCGTGTGGGAATGAATTGTGGTTCAAATATGAACTTGAAAAATCGTGCTAATGAAAACGGTTCGGACTAAATCCTTCTGAAAATCTGAGCGATTCCTAACAACTTGAGAAGTCACGATTTCATCCAATTTTGTTGTAGCTATAAATTTGAGCACATGCGGAGTCCACCTAACAACTGTGAATAACTCTGTAAATGCATTGCAGAAGAAGTTTCCGAACCCCGAGGAAGAACTACCGGTTCTGAATAACACCATACTGAATTCAGAAGTCGTCAACATCGATTATAATTCAACAGAGGGTAAAGCCTTGGTGGTAACGAGTAGTGGACAACAGTATATAGCAGACCATGTAATCGTGACGCCGTCTTTGGGTGTGCTGAAGAAACAATACGAAACTCTATTCACACCACAGTTACCGGAGTATAAAGTGAACACTATAAAAGTCAGTACCACGGCGTAACGCCATGAACTTGATTTTTACTGAATTAATGTATACTAAGCGACGTAAAATGGTTCGATTTTCTTCAGGGTTTAGCGTTTGGTTCGATCGCAAAAATATATCTTTCCTTCGAAGAACCGTGGTGGTCCAACAATTTCACGAACTTTGCATACATGTGGGATGACAAAGACAGACAGGAGTATGAACATGATGTAAGCTATGGGTATTGTTTGCCTTTGCTTCATCAATTGGAAGCCATACCCTTTGAAATGTGGATTATTGTCTCAAGTTGATGTCACGTTTCTGTAGATATTATCAGCCAGTTATCTTGTGAATCAAGTTATTCAGGAGAATAATTATTCCAGCGGGTACATGTTTTTGTCGTTAATCACATGTGGGATCACTTTATTACAGCCCGATAAGAAATGGTTGGTAGATGCGTTCAGCAGTACTCTAGTGCCCCATCGACCACGGATTTTATGTACTCGGGTGAGTGGAGCAGGCGCACGATTTATGGAAACCTTGCCCGAAGCTCAAGTCTTGAACCAAACATTCGCTCTCATCAACAAATTTTTGGGAAATTCGTACAACATTACGAGACCCACAGGATTTCTACGGTAACGATAGCTGCCTTCGTAGTATCGTATACTTTGGAATTTGAACATTCACTTATTGTAAGGTTTATTACGTGATTTGTAATTAGGTATCTACGGATACAAATATATTTGTTCCTATACTCCGATGAAAATTTCTAGTCTAGTCGGAAGACAACGGAGTTAACGACATTTGAAGATTACTATACAGTACGCGTAAATTTCTTATGTTACGATTAAATTTTCAGTTCAAAGTGGCACAGCAACAGACACTTCCGAGGATCCTGGAGTTACAGAAGTATGGAAACTGAAAGAGTTGATGTTTGGGCGGATCAATTAGCAGCTCCATTAGTGGTCAACAACAAATCGGTAAGTCGAAAGTAATCTTCAAAGTACTACAGAGATCGTTTAAATACGTTCAACCAAAATTATTTTCATCCATTCTGAATGTGATTTTTTTCAGTTTCTTACTGTTACATAGACAGAAATGCGTATAAGAAGGCATTGGTACATGTTTTCTGAATAGTTTCCGCATTTTTCAGATTCTCCTGTTTGCGGGGGAGGCCACACATGCTCACTACTACGGAAATGTTCACGGGGCGATAGAAACCGGGTTCCGCGAGGCGAACAGATTAATAGAGATATACACGAAATCTACAGAACGAGACATTTGTGTTATCAAAAGTTTCATTATTTCAGTTCTGATGATAATTAAATGTATGAATATTGTATATTACATCGAATTTAGAGGTATGATTTAGGAATCAATAAAAGCAAATTCATATTGAGGACGAGCTCGACCAATGGTGATGATAGATCTTTCCATAACTCTCCCATTACCTTTCCTCGATATAAATACTTTCCATTCTCAGGATCCTTGAATTAATTCTTGACAGAGAAGTATAAGCTGGTCTATAATTCTTGCTTTCGAATATCAATTTGGTGTCTGTATCATTCGATCCGTATATTAATCAGCCCTGCTCTGGTAATATGAGACTGTAGGATTTCTGGGACTGGTTCCACCGCATCGATTCAGCGATTCAAGCACCAGTTATGTGATAACAAATTTACGTAATATTTCGAATCAAAAAATATAAACGTCATACTCATGCTTACGAATAATAATTGAAGAGCCCGAGTGATGTGCAATCTTCGTAGTGACCTTGTGATCCTGCCTTCTGAAGTGGCGTTGGGGGGATTTTATTAATTAAATATTTTCAAATGTTGTGAATGTGTTCTCTCATCCTCAGAGAAAGCCTTGACCTAAGAAACCAGGATATCTTCCGATTTATTGATTCTCCTTATATTTCTAAAGGCAACCATATAGGTAGGTCTCTTCCAATCGGTAACAAATTTCACATTTGGAAGCTCGGTTTTTTCGTTACGAACGCGTTGGAGACTGGTGTTAACAGGTTCATTTCAAGACGAAAAATTTGATGATTCGATACGGTGATCGAAAACTATAGTCGACTGAAAATATGTTGATCAGTGCAAACCGTCAATATTAAAGAATTTATATTGCTCAGAATATTTGGGTTGAAAATCTGAAGAAGAATACCGAGTCATTCTATCATCCGAAGGAATGTGTTGAAAAATCAGCAAAGAAATCTTAACGGGTGAGGATCAGCGGCTCATTGAGTTGATAAAGGATACGCCATATGTAATGAGTTCACAATTATGTCTGGGAACAATGAGTGTCGAAAGAACTTCTCGTTTATCTGATCCGGATATTCTCCAATCCCTTGTTCTTATTGCATGAACACGATGCATGAATTGAATCATTCCCAGAGGAATCTCGATCGGTGTATTGTTGTTACGAAATTTCAATTTGGTTCGCACATCATTCATCCGGCCTGTAAATTGTCACCGCTCTTGCAGCATCCACTGCAGATGATGTGTGATAAATCTTGTATGATATTGATCATGTTCATTCAGTGAGCACTGATGGTAATACTTTTAAATTATTGTGTATTTTGACACATGTAAACGTTACAAATATTTATGAAGCATGAGGCGTTGGCGGTTAGACAACTCATCTCGATCTTTGACTTGGCTGACTATTTATCATGTGATAGGGATTTGTAAACCATTTTATTTATAAACTTGTGCCGCAGTCTAATAATGATTAGTTCTGAATCTTTTAGGTTCAGACAAGAAGATATAAGCGGTGGCGAGACTTACTGTCATTTAATACCTACTAGCAGTTGTTGAGTAATGAATGTGAGACTAGTTTTCGAATTCAACTGTACATAATCAACGATATAATTTGTGAAGATGCGGTGGTTCAGCATAATCGGAATACTGTATTTAACAACTTTGACATCAGGAGATCAACCAAAGATTGTCATCATCGGAGCTGGTGCTTCCGGCATTGCAGCTGCATCCAAGCTTTACGGAAATGGTTTTCAAAATGTCACAGTTTTAGAGGCTGAGGATAGAATTGGTGGACGAGTGAATACCGTGTGGTTTGGTGAGTATTTCATTGATATTCATGGTAACGAAGAAAAACAGGACAGTCAAAGAATTAAATATTGCTAGGCGAAAGCTGGGTCGACCTTGGGGGTCAATGGGTTCACGGGCAAATTGACAATATTGCCTACGAATTGGCCTGGCCTCTTGGACTTTTGGATATTCCACAGGAAATCAGGGGTGCGGAAGCTGGCGTTTATAATTCCCAGGGTTACCAGATACCTAATTTGATTGCTAATAACTTGATGGAAATTTATTTCGATACCTTAGACAACGTTGATTCTGGTGGAAGCAACGGTTCCCTGGGAGAATATTTTACAAGAAGGTAAATAATTTGGGAATGTCTGAAGTATTCGACATCACTCCTTATCAACATTGGCCTTAAAGTAAGAAGTAAGTTAAAGTAAGAATAACGGTTCTTTGTGTCAATTTTTATATAGAGTAAATTCCGAAATTGCAAAATCATCAATCGTTAATGAAACTATAGCGAAACAGTTTCTGAAATTATTTGAAGGCTTCACCCTCGCCGAGGATGCCTCAGACAGTTGGTATGAAGCTTCGTTGAAGGGATACCAAGAGAATTGGGAATGCGCTGGGAATACTGTTATCAACTGGAAAGACCGAGGATATGGAACCATACTAGATATTTTGATGGTAGAGTGAAGCTACCGAACATACCCTATGAAGATATAAAATAAGCTAGTTATTTACTTGACACATAATGCCAATCAGAACAATTCGCACCAGAGTATTCTTAAAATTGGAACGTTTTTTAACAACTAGGGAATTCCCGTTTTCACCCAATTCCATTGCAGCTATAAATTTGAGCATATGCATTGTTCACCTAACACCTGTGAATAACTCTGTGAATACATCGCAGAAAAAATATCCAAACCCTGAGGAAGAACTCCCGGTTTTGAATAACACCATACTGAACTCAGAAGTCGTCGACATTGATTATAATTCAACAGATGGTAAAGCCTTGGTGGTAACGAGTAGTGGACAACAGTACATAGCAGACCATGTAATCGTGACGCCGTCTTTGGGTGTGCTGAAGGAACGATACGAAACTTTATTCACACCACAGTTACCAGAGTCTAAAGTTGACACTATAAAAGTAAGGAACACACCATGACAATGTCAGCTTGATACCTACTCACAAATTTTTTGTATCCAGTGACGTGAAACGGTTTCACTCATTCCAGGGTCTAGCATTTGGTACAGTTGCTAAAATTATTTTATTATTCGATACACCGTGGTGGCCTGCCAATTCTACGGGATTCACATTCATCTGGGATGATGATGACAGGCAGGAGTATGAAAGTGATGTGAGCTACGGATATTATTCGCTCATTATTTGTCGAATAAAAGTTATACCCTCGAATGTGGATTGCTGTCTTTAACCGATCTCAGCATTCTGTTGATATTATTTACCAATTACCTTGCGACTGCAGTCATTCAGCAAGATGCTTCTTTCAGCAGGCTCATATTTTGTTTAGTAATAATGTAAGCTAACTAAATTTCAGGCCGATAAGAAATGGTTGGTGGATGTGATTGGTATTTTCCCCGTTCCCCATAGACCACGGATCTGGTATGGTTGGGTAAGCGGTGCGAGCGCGCGACACATGGAATCATTGCCTGAAGATCAAGTATTGAACCAAATGGTGGCATTATTGAACAAATTTATAGGGAAGATACATAACATCACAAGACCCATAGGAATGAGACGGTAAATAGTTCTAATAAAAATAAAAGCTGCTCCGGTGGTATTCTGTACGGTGAAAGAATTAATGGAACCGAAAATGTACCAATGGTGAGATTATTCAAATAACAACTGGATAAAGCTACATCAAAAAATTGTATTGAAAGTTCAGTGAACGGATCAGGCGTTATCTAATCGCACAGATGTTGAACCTGGAGATTACTCAGAATTATAAAGTCACAGACGTAGTTCTTATGGTATAATGAAATTTACAGTACAACGTGGTTCAGCAACAAACACTTTCGAGGATCCTACAGTTACAGAAGTATGGAAAGTGAAAGAGCTGATGTTTGGGCCGATCAATTAGCAGCACCATTACTAGTCGATAACAAGCCGGTAAGTCAAAAATGATCTTCGAAGTGCAAGGAACATTTGAATACGTTCAACTATAATGATCGTCCTCTGTGAATGTGATTTTCCTACTGTGATAATTTTACATGGATAGAAGTGCGTATAAGAAGGCATTGGTACATGTTTTCTGAATAGTTTTCGCTTTCTTCAGATTGTCCTGTTTGCGGGGGAGGCTACGCATACTCACTACTACGGAAATGTTCACGGGGCGATAGAAACTGGTTTTCGGGAAGCCGACAGACTCATAGACATGTACCCGAATACTTCGAAATGAAATTCGTCTGCTTCAAAAAGTTTCATAGTTACTTCAACATTTATTTGATCGCATGTGGATATGTGTGTAATTGAATTCATATGGACCTATGCTCTAGAAATTCATAGAAGTGTGTCAAGAATTTCGATATGTAAACGCAAATTTATTTTCATGTCGAACCCCATACGTATGTTAATCAAAAATTTTCTCATCGGTCCTCACATAGTATCTTCCGTCGATATTCACACCTTACATCACCTGCAGAATGCTTGAATGAATTCATTGAAGGAAAAAAAAAGTATCAATTGGCGTGTAATCATTGCTTCCAGATATTAATTTGGTCGCTTCTTCATTCGTTAAGTAAATAATGTAACCTTGCTCTCATGACACTCCAAGAATTTTTCATTGACCAGCGTTTATCGCATCTTCTGTGTTGATTTACGTGTCGTGGTAACAGATTTATATAATGTTACCATTAAAAACCACCAAGAAAATTATACTACATCTGTTTAAAAACAACACTTGCACGGTGAAACTAATTTAACGCAGTATCAGTTTTTGCTATTAGCAATCTTTGCTAACCCCATGGTCTTGACTCAGCACGTGTTGAGGTTCTATATTCGGACTTTGGAAACTGATTGAAATAGTATTTCTCAAAGTCTGCCTATCACTTTGAAAACATGAAAATAAATAAATAAATAAATAAATAAAATAGCATAAAAAGTGAAAAACGGAATCATTTTTCTAAAAATCGAGAGGGTCTATGGTAGAAAACTCATGCGATCTTGGGATTGATTTTTTTTCGGTTCGTCCATTTTGAGTTATTCGAATGCGAACGAGGCCGGAAATTTCTTTTTTCATGCCTTCTCGCCCCTTGTAGATGGACTATATGGCTATGCCTTTTTGGCATTAGAGACGCGATATATTCGGTATTCAGGGATTTGTGTTTGATTAAATGTTCCTGAAAACGCGGCGGTAGGTAAAAATTTAAGTGAATGCAACAATAAATTTATGATTTATAATCGAAGATTCCGAATTAGCCTGTCACCTCAACGTTCTGGAAATTTCACAAGCATAAGATAACGCATTGAGATTATCGCATATTCCGATAATAGTACAAGGCGATTGCGGTTGCGCAGCTCAATAGAATTTTTAATTTTATAAACTAAGTAATCGTGTGATAAGGAATTTTCTGGCATTATATAAATGACAGACAGTACTAGTGATGACCAGTTTTGAATTTCGCTAGATTGTACTATGCGAAATGCAATAATAACGACGGCACGATATACTATTGTGAAAAATCAACTGCTCCGAGATTCACTAGCTTTTGATACCAGTATTTACCCAGTAATAAAGTTGGAACTGATATTCGAATGCAATTGCATGTAATCAATAATGCAACTTGTGATGATACGTTGCTTCAATATAATAGGAATCCTATATTTAATAACTTTAACATCAGGAGATCAACCAACGATTGTTATCATCGGAGCTGGTGCTTCTGGCATTGCAGCTGCATCCAAGCTTTTCGAAAATGGTTTTCAAAATGTCACGATTTTGGAGGCTGAGGATAGAATTGGTGGACGAGTGAATACCGTATGGTTTGGTGAGTATTTCATTGATATTTATTGTAATGAAGAAAAATAGGATAGTCAATAAATTGAATACTGCTAGGTGAAAGCTGGGTTGACCTCGGAGGTCAATGGGTTCACGGGGAAACTGGCAATATTGCATTTCAATTGGCTTGGCCTCTTGGACTTTTGGATAATTCACCAGAAAACGAGAGTGCGGAAACTGGTGTTTATAATTCCAAAGGTTCCCAGATACCTAATCCAATGGGTACTAACTTGATTAACGTCTTCTTCGACATCTTGGATAGCGCAAATTTTAGTGGAAGTAATGGTTCAGCAGGAGAATACTTGACAAGAAGGTAAATGTAGTCCATCTATAATAGGTACATATACATGTGCATATACTCGTCAGTATTATGGATATTAACCTTCCGGAAATGTCTGAAGTGTTCGGACATTACTTCTCATCAATATTGCCTCTACAGTTGGAGTAAGAGTAACAGTTCTTTGTGTCAATTTTGATATAGAGTAAATACCGAATTTAACAAATTTCCGACCGTTAATGAAACCATGGCGAAACAGTTTCTGAAGTTATTTGAAGGCTTTTCCATGGCTGAGGATGCCTCAGACAATTGGAACGAAGTTTCTGTGAGGGGATACCGAGAGAATTGGATATGCCATGGAAATAATGTTATCAACTGGAAAGACCGAGGATACGGAACAATACTAGATATTTTGATGGTAATGTAAAGCCATCGGACCTACCCCATAAAGATACACAATAAGCTAGTTATGCACTTGAAACATCATGTTGATCAGTTGATCATCTATAAAATTCGCAATATTAATCGGAAAAAAAAATTATCGCACTATTTTGAATTATTTTCTACCTAATGCGCCCCAAAAGTGAAACAAAATTTTGTTCTGGACGACCCCATTCCGTGGCAGCTATGAACTTGAGCACATGCATTGTTCACCTAACAACTGTCAATATTTCTGTGCACACATTGCAGAAGAAGTATCCGAACCCTGAGGAAGAACTTCCGGTGCTGAATAATACCATACTCAATTCAGAAGTTGTCAACATTGATTATAATTCAACAGATGGTAAAGCCTCGGTGGTAACGAATAGTGGACGACAGTATATAGCAGACCATGTAATCGTGACGCCGTCTTTGGGTGTGCTGAAGGCGCAATACGAAACTCTATTCACACCGCAATTACCAGAGATTAAAGTGAACACTATAAAAGTAAGGAATAGAGCAGCACAACGTGAGCTTGATAATTGCGGATTTTTGTATCCAGTAACATGGAACGGTTTCTTTCATTTCAGGGTCTAGCGTTTGGTACAGTTGCTAAAATTCTTCTATTCTTCGATACACCGTGGCAGCCTACCAATTTTACGCATTTCTCATTCATCTGGGATGATGAGGACAGACAGGAGTATGAAAGTGATGTGAGCTACGGATATTTTTTGCTCATTATTTGTCGAATAAAAGTTATACCCTCTAATGTGGATTGCTGTCTTTGACCGATCTCAGCATTCTGTTGATATTATTCACCAATTGCCTTGCGACTGAAGTCATTCAGCAAGATGCTTCTTTTAGCAGGCACATATTTTGGATAGTAATAATATAATCTAACTAAATTCCAGCCCGATAAGAAATGGTTGGTGGATGTGATTGGCATTTCTAAAGTTGCCCATAGACCACGGATGTGGTATGGTTGGGTAAGCGGTGGGAGCGCGCGACATATGGAATCATTGCCTGAAGATCAAGTATTGAACCAAATGGTGGCACTAATGAACAAATTTTTGGGAAAGACACATAACATCACGAGACCTACAGGAATTAGACGGTAAATAGTTCTCATAAAAATAAAATCTGCTTCGGTGGTATTCTGTACCCTGAAAGAATTAATGGAACCGAAAATGTACCAATGGTAAGATTATTCAATTAACAATTGGATAAAGCTACATCAAAAAATTGTATTGAAAGTTCAGTGAACGGATCAGGCGTTATCTAATCGCACAGAGGTTGAACCTGGAGATTACTCAGAATTATAAAGTCACAGACATACTTCTTATGGTTTAATGAAATTCACAGTACAACGTGGTTCAGCAACAAACACTTTCGAGGATCCTACAGTTACAGAAGTATGGAAAGTGAAAGAGCTGATGTTTGGGCCGATCAATTAGCAGCACCATTACTAGTTGATAACAAGCCGGTAAGTCAAAAATGATCTTTGAACTACAGATAACATTTGAATACGTTCAACTAAAATTGTCATCCCCTGTGGATATGATTTTCCCACAGTCATACTTTCACGTAGATAGAAGTATACGTATAAGAAGGCATCGGATCATGATTGCTGAATAGCTGCCGTATTTTTCAGATTGTCCTGTTCGCGGGGGAGGCCACACATGCTCACTACTACTCGAATGTTCACGGGGCGATAGAAACTGGTTTCCGCGAAGCCAACAGACTCATAGACATGTACCCAAATACTCCGAAATGAGAATCTCCTGTTTTGAAATGATGGGATGTAGATATATATGTGTAATTGAATTTATATGGAGCTCTGCGCTAGAAATTAATAAAAGTGTCTCAAGAATTTCGATGTAAACGCAAATTTATTTCCATGTATATATACGTATGTTGATCAAAGATTTCCTCATCAATCCTCATATAGTACCTTCCCTTGATACTCACAGCTTTCATCACCTGTAGGATGCTTGAATGAATTCGGCGAAGAAGAAAAAAGTATAAGTCGGCCTGTCATCATTGCTTCCGGGTATCAATTTGGTCTCTATCTCATTCACCAATTACATAATTTGGCCTTGCTCTCATGACAGTCCAAGAATTTTCCGTTGACCAGCGCTATCGCATCTTCTGTGTTGATTTACGTGTTGTGGTAACAAATTTATATAGTGGACCGTATTAGTTATCGTATAAACTGCGTGAATATGTTTACGTAAAACAGTCTCAAAGGTCGAGTGATTGGCAGTTATATTTTTAATTTATCTAATCATCGCCGAACTGACGATATCAACTGGCCTTGCAATATTTCGTGCTATGTGAAACGAACTTCGACCGACTTGTTAGCAGTCGACATCATTTACTATAAGTTATACATTTGAAACTGATTCTTTAATTCAATTTACAATAATCGGCAATGCAATGTTTGAAGATGCGGTGCTATTACATAATAGGGGTTCTGTATTTGACGACTTCAACATCTGGAGATCAACCGAAGATCGTGATTATTGGAGCCGGTGCTTCCGGAATTGCAGCTGCATCTAAGCTTTTCGAGAATGGTTTTCAAAGTGTCACGATTTTGGAGGCTGAGGATAGAATTGGTGGACGAGTCCATACCACATGGTTTGGTGGGTATTCCATTGATATTTACGGTAACTGGGCTGAACTGAATAGTAAAAATATTTAATACGTTTAGACGAAAGCTGGATTGACCTCGGAGGTCAATGGGTTACCGGGGAAACGAACAATATCGCCTTTGAATTAGCCAGTCCTCTCGGAGTATTGGGAATTGCACAGGAAACGGAGGTCGAGAAATTCACCGTTTACGATTCCAATGGTAACCATCTACCAGCTTCGATCGGTGACAACTTGACGGAATACTTCATTGGTATCTTTGGCAATCGAGATTTTACGGAAGTTAACGGTTCCGCTGGAGAATACATGACAAAAATGTAAAAATATCCCATACTATCCATATGAATTCCTAAATATCGATAATCTTACGGCATTAACGTGACTTGCATAGCTCATACGAAAACTGACATTCCTTCTGTTCATTCTCATACAGGGTGAATGCTGAAGTCAAAAAATATCCAACGGTCAATGAGACTTTGATGAGACAGTTTCTGAAGCTATTCGAAGGCATCTCAATGTCAAATGATGCCTCAGACAATTGGAACGAAGTTTCTATGAGGGGATACCAAGAAAGTTGGGACTGCCCTGGATGCTATACCGTCAACTGGAAGGACAGAGGATATGGGACTATACTCGATATTCTTATGGTATGGTAAATCATTGCAGATCAAGTCGACTCTGCGGCGATGATCTTAAGGCCGTTCATGAACATAAAACATTACGCTTGCCGAACAAATTCCCGATGAAAGGTTCTTTAAATATGAACGATTCTTGGACGCAGAGTATACCATAAAATTGTGAATAACTGTGTAAATACATTGCAGAAGAAGTATCCAAACCCTGAGGAAGAACTCCCGGTTCTGAATAATACCATACTCAATTCAGAAGTCGTCAACATTGATTATAATTCAACAGAGGGTAAAGCCGGGGTGGTAACGAGTAGTGGACAACAGTACATCGCAGACCATGTAATCGTGACACCATCTTTGGGTGTGCTGAAGGAACAATACGAAACTCTATTCACACCACAGTTACCCGAGCTTAAAGTGAACACTATAAATGTGAGTAACACAACGTGAAAAGCTGAATTTGAGTTTTACTGAATTTTTGTACCAAGTGACGTCAAATGATTTGATCTCCTTCAGGGTTTGGCGTTTGGTACCATCGCAAAAATTTATCTTTCTTTTGAAGAACCGTGGTGGTCCAACAATTTCACGAACTTTGCATACATTTGGGATGACAACGACAAACAGGAGTATGAAAAGGACGTAAGCTATGGACATTGTTTGACTTTGTTTCATCAATTGGAAGCTATCCTTCGTAACGTGAATTATTATCTTAGATTGACGTCAAAGTTCTGTCGATACTGTTAGCCGGTCTTCTTGTGAATTGAGTCATTGGCGGGAATATAATTCTTTCAGCGATTACATTTTTCTGTTTCCAATCAAATATGGACTCATTTCATTACAGCCCGATAAGAAATGGTTGGTAGATATATTCAGCAGTACTCTAGTGACCCATCGACCACGGCTTTTATGTAGTTGGGTGAGCGGAGCAAGTGCGCGATATATGGAAACGTTGCCTGAAGCTCAAGTCTTGAACCAAACATTCGCTCTCATCAACAAATTTTTGGGTAATTCGTACAACATTACGAGGCCCACAGGATTTCTACGGTAACAATAGTCGTAGTATCATATACCTTGAAATAATTACTGTGTCCGAACTACGTCATTTGTGATTATGAATCTACAGATTAATATATTGTTCCTAAGCTCCAATGAACGCTTCTCAGGCAGTCGAATGACAAGAGGATCAAAGATACCTCAAGATTACTTCACATTATGTGGACACTTCTTATGTTGTAATGAAATTTTCAGTTCGCAGTGGCACAGCAACAAACACTTCCGGGGATCCTACAGTTATAGAAGTATGGAAAGTGAAAGAGCTGATGTTTGGGCAGATCAATTAGCAGCTCCATTTGTGGTCAATGACAAATCGGTGAGTCAAAAAATGATCCTTGGTGTAGAGAGATCGTTCAAACACGTTCGAATATCATTATCATGTCCTGTGGATATCATTTCCATACAGTCGTACCCGTGAAAAAATATTCTGATCAGACCATATCAGGCCTGATATAAACTGTCCATATCAGACCTGATATGGCCTGATATAAAAATTGGCCATATCAGACTATATATGCTTTGATATAAGTATATCAGACTACATATGACCTGATATGGACATATCAGATTATATGTAGTTAGATTTACATATCGGCCCAGAGAAGGAAAAAAAAAAAAAAACTCCCCGCCACGGATCGATCCGTGAACCATGGGCTCGCCAACACTGCCCGCTACCGACTGACCCAAGATCTGTTATTGAAATTAGGTGCTTAAACGAATATCAAATATACAAATGTCATATATTCCAATTCTTATTGAACAAAATTCTACATCTGACGTATTAATTATCAATTTTATGGTAATTAAATGCAACAAACACGCAGTTATCATTAAATGATATTCTGTGTGAAATATAAATTGAGTTAGCGAAATTAAATTTATTAAATGAGCATTCAAGTAATTTGATGAATTCAGAGTTAATTTACATGAATGCTGATTATCAATTATGTTAATAAAAAAAAAAAAACATGACAAAAATGCACTAGTAATTTTTTTAATCTCCTGGAAGTGCATTTTTTCAAAGAAAAATTTTCTGTAACAATTATCAATTAAAACGATGTCAAAATTATTCAATATTTTGTAACTTCCATTTCCTTCATTAGAACCTGAAAATTAATCAAGTCATAAAAACAATCATGGAGAAACGTTCTTCTGTGATTTAATTTTTAAATTATATATTTACTTTTTCTATGATAATAAATATAAAGTATACCTTCAATGATCAACGCGTGACTTTTCATTTTTTTACAAATTTTGTATAACTATATAAAAGTTAAGTTTTAAAATCGATCAAGTTTACTTAATATTTTCGAATTGTAATATTTATTGAATGCATTTATTTACAAAGTGCACATTTTTGCGTCAAAATTAGAGAAAGAATATACACCTCAGTAAAAGATGACTTGACAATCATCGATTATCTGTCACCATTCACGTTCATATACTGTAAGTATTTATATGTAATGACAAAAAAACTATATGATTATATGGCAATAATCATTATATATTTTAATGTATAACAACGTATGGTTTTTTATACCGTAATATAAAGCCATGCGATACGCTGTTATATAAAGTTTAATATAGTTTTATATAATTATATAAACTTATATATATTTATACATATTTATATATAAATATATATAATTTTATATAAACATTATACATAACTATATGAAACTATATTTAATTGTATAAACTTATACATAATTATTAATTATATATAATTAGGGGAAGGTAGGGCAAAACGGACCGGGAGGGTAAAACGGACCGTAGGGCAAAACGGACCGAGAGGGCAAAACGGACCGCCTGAAAAATTTATTTTGAATTATTATAAAAAATTCAATGATGCATCGTAAAGTTAACCCTCGAACTTAGAATTATTTTGAGGTAGGTCTTAGTCAATCACGTCGAGTCAGACTCAGTCAAGTCATCGCAAACGACTAGAAAGGATAATTGACTCGACTAGATTGACTTAGACCTACCTCAAAATGTTACTAAGTTCGAGGGTTACCTTCACGATGCATCATTGAATTTTTTATAATAATTCCAAAGAAATTTTTCAGGCGGTCCGTTTTGCCCTCTCGGTCCGTTTTGCCCTACGGTCCGTTTTGCCCTCCCGGTCCGTTTTGCCCTACCTTCCCCTATATATGATCATATAAAATTTATTGTTCCTATTTTTTTCTCGTAAAATCCGCTAAACCATTATATTAAAGTATTATTGCTCATATCAGAACTGATCAAGCCGTACCAAAGAACTATATGTGAACATATTAGACTAGATATGGCCGTATCTGTCTAGATCAGGCTAGAGACGAGAATTTTTATACAAAGGAAACACAAAAATAACTGTTACATATGCCCATATCAAGGCTTATCAAATTATATCAAACCTGATCAGAAATATTTTTCCACAAGTACATCAAAATATACATATCCTATCAGGCTATATCAGGTCTTATCAAGTTATATCAGGGTTGATCAGAAATATTTTTCCACAAGTACATCAAAATATACATATCCTATCAGACTATATCAGGCCATATCAGGACATATAAAAAAATTATATATGAACTTATCAAGTCATATCAAGCTTGATATGGGCATATCAAGTTGATAAGGCTTGATCTGGCCTGATCTGGCCAATTTTCATATCAGGCCATATCAGGCCATATCAGGACCTATCAAAATTTATATATGGGCATATCAGATCATATCAGACCAGATATGGATTTATAAAAAATTTTGATATAGCCTTATCAGGTCATATCAGGTCTGATCAGAATATTTTTTCACGGGTACTTTCACTAGATCGAAATCGAATGAAATGCTTATAAGAAGGCATTGGTTCATGGTTTTTGAGTATAGTTTCCGCATTTTTCAGATTCTCCTATTCGCGGGGGAGGCCACACATCCTCACCACTACGGAACTGTTCACGGGGCGATCGAATCTGGGTTTCGCGAAGCCAACAGACTCATGAACATCTACCCGAATACTCCGAAATGAGAGTCTCCTTACTTCAACATACATTTAGTTGGATGTAGGTATATGTGTAATTGAATGCATATTAATAAAAGTTTTGAAAGAATTTCGCAATGAACGCAAATTTATTCTCATGTCGAACCCCGAACATATGTTTATCAAACATTTTCTCATCATTTCTCACGTAATGCTTACTCACAATCCTTATTTTTCAATTACCCGCAGAATGCTTGAATAGATTCATTGAGAAACGCATAATTTTGCTCTGCACTCTGATATGACATTCGTTATCGCATTTATGTGCTGATTTGAGCACCAGTTATGCGATATCAAATTTATATAACGGTCCGTATCAGTTATTATATGAACTTCATGAATGTGTTAATGTAAAATAGTGTCAAAGTTCAACTGTTCGGCAGTTATTCCTTAATTACATCTAATCTTCGCTGAACTGACGATATTCACGTGACCTTCGATAATCCGGCTATTTTTAGTACTATATAAGCTACTGCTGCAGTATAATAATGTACAGTTTGACAATTGTGTTACGCGAAACGGACTGAGACCGACAACGTAGATTCAAAGTTTGAAAAATCAATAGCTCCAAGACTTTGTAGCACTTGATATAATTAATTATCAGTAATAAATAATTTGAAACCGATCTTTCGACTTGTTTTCCAATAATTGAAAATGCAATGTGTGAAGATGCGGTACTACTACATAATAGGGATCCTGTATTTAACAACTTTAACATCAGGAGATCAACCGAAGATCGTGATCATCGGAGCTGGTGCTTCCGGAATTGCAGCTGCATCTAAACTTTTCGAAAATGGTTTCCAAAATATCACGATCTTAGAAGCGGAGGATAGAATTGGTGGACGAGTGAATACTGTATGGTTCGGTGAGTATTCCAGTGATATTTATGGTACCAAGAAAAAACGAGATAGTGAAAGAATTAAATATTTCTAGATGAAAGCTGGGTTGAGGCCGGGGCGCAATGGGTTCACGGACAAACTGACAATATCGTATATGAATTGGCCTCACCTTTTGGAGTTTTAGAAATTCCACCAGAGACAGAGGGCACAAAAGTTTTCATTTATAATTCCAACGGTGACTTAGTACCAGATTCGATCAGCAACAACTTATTCGAATATTATTCTTATATCTCAGAAGAGGGAGATTTCAGTGTAAATAATGGTTCGATTGGAGATTATTTGACAGCAATGTAAGTATAGTTGACTTTTTAGCCCGGTGCATAATAAAAACTCCATAGATTTCTGTAAATCGGTTATTACGCATCACTATAAACATGATAATTGACGTAAGAACTAAGATTCTGTGTCACAATTTTCATGAAGGGTTACTGCCGAAGCGAAAAAATATCCAACAGTCAATGACACCTTGGTGAGACAGTTCCTCAAGTTGTTCGAAGGCGCCTCGATGTCATCAGATGCTTCGTACAACTGGCATGAAGTTTCTTTGAAGGGATACCAAGAAAATCATGTTTGCCCTGGAAACTATAGAGTCACCTGGAAAGACGGGGGATACAAGACTATATTTGATATTTTAATGGTAAAGGGACTATGCCTATTGAACCTACCCGGTCATGAATATACCGATTGAGCTATTCATGAACTTGAAATATGATGCTGATCGAAACGATTTGTACTGAAGTATTCTCAGGATATAAGCGACTCCCAACGACTCGGGGAGTCACGTTTTTATCCAATTTTGTTCCAGCTATAAATTTGAGCACATGCAGAGTCCACCTAACAACTGTGAATAACTCTGTGAATACATTGCAGAAGAAGTATCCAAACCCTGCGGAAGAACTTCCGGTTTTGAACAACACCATACTGAATTCAGAAGTCGTCAACATTGATTATAATTCAACAGAGGGTAAAGCCGTGGTGGTAACGAGTAGTGGACAACAGTACATAGCAGACCATGTAATCGTGACGCCGTCTTTGGGTGTGCTGAAGGAACAACACGAAACTCTATTCACGCCACAGTTACCAGAGTCTAAAGTGAATACTATCAAAGTAAGTAGCACGGTATGGCAACATGAATTTGATTTTTACTCAATTTCTGTACCAAGTGAAATTCAGTGATTCAATTCTATTCAGGGTTTAGGGTTTGGTACCATCGCCAAGATTTATCTTTCCTTCGAAGAACCGTGGTGGCCTCTCAATTCTACGCTATTTGGATACATATGGGACGAGAGCGAAAGACAGGAGTACGAAAATGATGTAAGCTACGGATATTTTCCCACCTATTATTCAATAATTTATTAGAAGCTACCCCCTGTGATGTGCACTGCTGTCTTAGAATGATGTGGCAATTCTGTTTATATCATTGGCCAGTTATCTCGTGAATCAAGTTATCCTGAAAAATACCTACTGGTAATTATATGAACTTCTTGATTACAGCCCAGTAAGAAATGGTTGGTGGATGTGTTTGGCAGTTCTCTAGTGGTCGGTCATCCACGGCTATTATGTAGTTGGGTGAGTGGAGCAAGCGCGGAATATATGGAAACGTTGTCCGAAGCTCAAGTGTTGAACCAAACATTCGCACTGATAAATAAATTTCTGGGAAAGTCATACAACATTACGGAACCCACAGGCGTATTGCGGTAAGTTACTTCCCGCATTAATAATAGCCGCTGTGATAGTATTCCAAACTTCGAAAGAATCAAGAAACTTGGACCGAACCTGATGCATACCAATCGCCAAACTTATTACATCATCTGCAATTTTGAATCTACGGATAAGAGTATCGTTTTCAAACTCTGATGAACGCATGTGGCGTGATTGAATGACGTAGGGACTGTATCTAGAGATTACTCTAAATTGTACAGACATATCTCATACACTCCTATTGTGATCATGAAATTTTCAGTTCGCAATGGCACAGCAAGAAACACTTCCGGGGAACCTACAGTTATAGAAGTATGGAAAGTGAAAGAGCTGATGTTTGGGCAGACCAATTGGCAGCACCATTGCTGGTCGATAACAAGCCGGTAAGTCAAAAATGATCTTTGAATTACAGATAACATTTAGATACGTTTAACTGTATTTATCATCCTCTGTGAACATGATTTTTTGAGAGGGCATTGGTTCACGTTTTTTGAACAGTTTCCGCATTTTTCAGATTCTCCTGTTCGCGGGGGAGGCCACACATGCTCACTACTACGGAAATGTTCACGCCGGGGTAGAAACTGGCTTTCGCGAGGCGAACAGACTTATAGAAATCTACAAAAATTCTACAAAATAAGCATTTTCGCTATCGAAAGTGTCCTCATTTTATTTTTACCATATGAGTTTGATCGTATGAATATCGCTTATCACATTGCAAAAAATTATTTCGACTAGCGTTATCGCATCTCGTATGCTCATTCACGCACCAGTTTCGACAGAAAATTTTCTACAACGTTCCGATTGAAAGAACATTAATTTTTTGCGTAACATTAAAATTATATCAATTATTATTTTCATTCCTGGCGAAAAATACTTGTGAGACTCTCCGTACGAAAAAATCTTCTATATGCATGCGGATTGAGAACACAATACACCGAAGATTCTCGTTGTCAGTGTATTTCTTCTAAAACATTGAAATAAAATATGAAACAAACGGCATAAGTCTTCCCAAATCTTTGCAAAATCTGTTTTTCTTTCAGTGACTGAACGAGAAGTTGGGGAGTTATTTTCAAGTCTGTATCTTATTCGTTGACCGACGAGGAGTTGAATTTATCTAAGGGTTGGGAGCGATTTTTTATGCATGAAATAGCTCGGTTAAGGTTTCAAATAGATTGTCAGTGGCCGAGGGTGAAAAGAAGAATAATATAGTGTGAAAAAATTTATCGGTGCCCTAGAGTGGAGGCAGAAGCTCGCAGCTTCTTTGTCGCTTGTCGAAGTCAGTCATAGTCTGCAGTCTCAAGAGTCTTTGCAGAGCTGTGTCGAGGCTCAAGTTAGTTTCAGAATTATGAAACAAATGTTTCCACTCTTCTATAGATTTTTTCGGAACAATACTGACCTGATACAACGCCCAGGATGTTGAGTAGGAGACAAGCCACCCCTCGCATCTAGTTTTACAATCGTAGTAAAATAAGGGATGCAGCATCTCAACAGGGTCATTTTATTACCGAGAATGGAGTACCTGTTCCATTTTATCACCATTCCTTTATTTTATTCAACCCCTAGAAGTATTTCGACACTCAGAAAAGAAGGAAAAGGTTTTACCCCATCTAAAATGTCATCGAGAATGTCCGTTTTTGGAAAAAACATGGATTCCATTCCATTTTATGTCCTTTCATTACCACATTGATTTTCGATGAACAACTGCGACTGAACAACGTTCTTTGCTCGACAATGTCTGAGTATATATAGTATAGCGTTTTCGCCATATGTGCAATGCCTGTATCTACATACCTAGTAGAAGGTTTGGTAATTAGTCAAGCTTTCAATATTGGTCCAAGTCCAACGACGAGCGTTTTGAAATTAGCTAAATTGAGGGTAGTAATGATGTTAACTTGTACATCCCTGTACAACAGCCCTGACTATGAGTCATTCGATAAGGTTATCACATGGTAAATGTTAGTTGAATCTGGTATCAAATATCTGGCATGAAACCGAAAACGATGACAACTCTCTTTGGTGTAGAATATCAAAGGGTAAAATACTAGCCGAATTTTTTTAATTTTTTTCAACCCTTTTATCATACCAAATGCATTTTATTCAGCATAACATAGTCTGATACAACTAGGAGGATTCTCTCTTCTCCGTGAGCTGAAATCTCTGTTTATTCTCGTCTATATTTCCGTTGGGAAAAGGGGAATCGGAAAAGTTCGAATAAAGGAAACTAGAAGCAGCTTTTCTTTCCACCCCTGCGATGGTACCGATATGAATCAGACTGAGGTAGATTTTGAGAAAACTACAGAAAAGTAGGAAGAAGAGGACGAAAGTTTTGGTGAAGATATTATATAGATTAATATTCAAATTTATAGCATTTAGGGCTGGTCCACTAAGACAATACTCATACGTGATAGATAAGCGATTTATGGGTACGTATTTAAATGTTGGTATAATATATTTTGGTACATCGATGGCGTGGAGAGGCCTACTGCCAACAATATTTCTATTGATTTATTTTAGGCAATAGATTTCGTTGCCACCACCGCACCCGTGCCGGTTTCCCTTATATCTGCAGGGTGGTAGGGTGTGCCTTGACTGAGAATTTCAGATATATTTCAGGCTCCCCTTCGGCCACGAAACCAGTCACCTGTGACCCAACAAGAACACGTGCGGAACAGCCGTGCTCGAAAGTTCTGAGCCTGGTTTTGCCCGTTTTCCGCGATTATTTAACTGCTGCCTGCGCCTGGGCCATGGAAAATCTTGAGTTCAGGAGGGCTTCAACTTTCCGGGATTATCCAAGACTTTGAATTATACAATCTTAAAGTATACAAGCATTTGTCAAGCTTCGAGTTCGTCAGAATTCTCTTGGAATTGAAATACCCTCGTGAGACACCCAGAGGTTTGACGTATATAATTACTTATATTACACGAAGAATATTATTTATTAGCTCGATCCAGATATCCAGGATAAAACCAGCTATCCCGGAAGATGAATGGAAGTTCTGGTCTCTCCTCGGCTGTCAAATGGTTTTTGTCAGTCTTCACGCGTTCGCTTCGATTCTCATTGTCGACGATGCGAGGTTTAGTTTGCGCGGAATTATTTCCCGCGATCATTTTTCTCGTATACTGATGAAGGGCGATATTTCGCGTGTCAAAGTTTCTCTAGCGATATAAAACAGGCAATCAAAACGTCTCTTCGTTAATAATTGACGTTTGGCATCGATCCCTCTGATCCCAGTATTAACGAGTACAGTTTTTCATGACGTCGATTTGAAACGTCCCGTAGTGCAGAATACTGGAGTTAAAAAATTCTCACACTTCACTCGTCCACGTCGAAAAATGAAACGTTATTTAAATCGCTCCATTATTGTTGTAAATATTCCTGGGTAACGTGAATTTCCAACAAAATTTTCACGCTGCAACAACTCGTCGAATTTATTTAAACAAATGGGACGCGTCGCTAAACCCTCTGTTTCGTGCATCGCACATTTCTGCTCCCATGCCTGTAGGTACCTACTTTTCCTAATTCGCTTGAACAAACGTGTTTCCCACTCGTCGAGGCGGCTTCGTTGAATTTTATTTTCAATTTCGGTTTTTTCGGAAAAAAAATATTTTTTCCTTCTTTTTTCGTTGCCCCATGAGCGAAACTGTTTTCACAGTATATATTGCCTCACCAGTCAATGACTACAGAGCTGTGACGAGGGGTTATCAAATTAGATGCACCCTTTTGTGGATAGGGCCTGCGTTTGATCGATTCGAATATCGGAAAGCATGGGGAGCGCCTGTATGTAGATCGGTGCGTGACGTATCTACATATGTATGTATGTAGTTTTTGAATTTCTTTGGTATCGAAGGATTGAGTCGACTGGGTCGTGAAGTGGAGCAAGAAATCTCCCATTCGAGACTTTACTTGCGGGAAACCTATCGATTTTCTGTCAACCATTCTAAAAGATCACCTTAGCCGCGAAAAAGCGCACCCATGAAATTGTCGTTCGGTTTTAGAGCCGAAAACATCTTTCGTACGGACCGCGAAATCGGTTCTTGGTAAAGAGCGATCGGACGAAACGATTAAATTGAGATTTCAGACTGACAATGAGAAAAGAGGGTCAATCGTGGCTGGATTACCAACACCCACGATTCGATCTGACTCCCTATCTCAAATCCTGAATACCTATCACAGACACTTCAAACGATTCGTTAAAAATGAGTAAGAGTTAAAAAAAGACAGAAAATCGATAGCTAACATAAAATTTGGAGATAACGTTACTGACCAGTGGGTCGTTTTCTGTTATTCTCATACCTCTAATGAAGTTCTAATTACCTGTCCAATCTATGAGATAAAAATTTACTGCTGAAGGAAATTTTCCGCATTTTAGTTTATCGATATTTCTATATGACTGTGAAGTGGTTCGGGGTTTAATGCCTCGGCGTTCGTTCGTAAGAAGAGAAAGGGAGTGAGAGAGAGAGATCTCTCGGACCTTATCCATGGAATCTTGATTAAAGTTCTGATTAGAGTGGGCATATAATTGAAGCGTATCAGAAACGTTGGGTGGAAGTACTAAAGTTTAACAACTCTCGAAGAAGGGAGGTTCCAATTAATTAATTCCCCGTTTCGTTAGCAGTCTCAATAATTTCTTCCTCTATAAAACGAACTTTTATACTAACGGCGTAAAACTCCGAGGCAAACTCTCATCTCCTCTTCTTAACCCACCTGTCAATCACATCGCACATTAGGGTTTAGATATTCCCTAATAAACGTCAGATTCCCTGTCATCGCGGTGAGTATTTATTCACCAGTTGATGAATCGGGGGTTAAATTTTCAATGAATTAAGTATAGCTGCGACGGAGGGGTTTTACGCGAAGTAAAACTTCCCTTATATATAGGCACCCACATAGACAGGTAATGGCTGCTCCGAAAAGTTCGGTCGTTCAATTCCTCCGAAAGTTTTGGTATACCAACTGCTTTTAAATTTGAAAGGTAGTAATCAAGGTCTGTTTGGTCGCAAGCGCGTCAAAGGGCAAAACTGGAGTCTGCGAGATCGCGTCGAAAGGATGCAGCATTTCAAGTGATTAATGGAAATTAAGGGGTTGGGATGCTGGGGCTGCTACGTTACGCCAGGTTAATTTTATGAACCTTCGGCTTACGCCGAATCCGGTGAGGTTTCGCATAATCCAAACTCATGAAATATTGCTAGTCTTAAAAAATTAATTAAACGACGTTTCGTATCGAGGCTCCGTTTCGCCCCAAGTCGACTCTCCGTATCTACTCATCTCGTTTACTCAGTTAATTCCTTTCGCGATTCCACCCGCATGAAATGTGACAGAAATTTAGAGTCGAAGGGGTACGAAGGGGTACGATCATTCCGGCGTATCTTCATTTGCACGAAGATTCGAATTTCGGGGTGTACTCGGGGTGGGTTAGATTTTCCGTAGGTACCGAAGGTGGTGGTGCTTTGGCGAGTGTGTAACCCTCATAAATATTCTAGAAACATCCCCGGCTGCGTCCGCATGGGTATTTATCAGGCTCCGAACGAATTTCTCTACCCGGTTCTTCTCGGTTCGAGATATACCCACGCTTTTCCAGAATCGAACCGTTCCAACAATTCCACACCCTCCGAAGCTCGCTTTTATCCCATGGGCGTTGGCGCGGTAGCTTCTTATTTCTCAAACGTTATCATTGATTTCAGAATGTCGATTTTCTCACGGGAAAATCGAAGCACGTTTTCCTTTCCCCGAGAACTCACACAGCCTTCCATAAATTTGACAATGTCTCGTTTCTTTTTTCTGCACAACTTTTTTTATCACCAAACTGAATCCTTGAAACGGTTCCTCGGAAAGAAGGTGTATTAATATTCAAGAAGTACAAAGGACGGAGTACTTTACGGCTCAAGAAGAAAGGATATAGTCTATTGTGAAAAGAGCATCATGCAACGGTGCTTGAAGAAGACGGGAGGTAGGTAGGTAGTACTCTCGTATTTTTGTCACCAGAGAGCCACTCGGTGTTATAAAGATAAATAAACAAGTGGATGCAGGAAAGAAGGTGAGGGTAAAGTGGAAGAAGAAAACTTATGAAACTAACATGTTGCCATAAACAAGGGAAATGGCTGTGAAAACAGAAAGTATAAGCATAGCGTTTTGCAGCGAAGTCAATTTTTTCGTTCGTATTTCAACAACGAGACGAAGTTATACTCCGGCTGATAAATACCCCGAGATATAGCGTATTCAGGGAGCTAATTTACCAAGGGGAGAATTTTAAAAGGGGTCTTTACCCCGACCGCCCAGGATAATCCTCAGCCAAGTATAGGTATCCTTTGTTGAACGTCATTTTCTCTTACGGTTTTACCGAGCTCTACCTCGGCCAGATTTTAATTCCGTGATTCCCTTCCGACTATTATTCCCACGTTTCAAAATTCTTGCTCACTATACGTCCTCAAAATCTCCCTGCTATGAAAATGGGGTTTCGAAAATATTTAAGCGCTGTATGATACCAGAAATTTTAGCGAAATATACAGAGCCACTTTACACAACTAGGTGTATACCCAGCATATTGCAGCGTCGAGAGGATAACCATTTTTCAATTATTGGTTTTACGATTTTAGTTTGAAAAATATAAATTCATTCAAATATATGAATACCTACATCACCCGAAATATATTTTAATGAAATATTTCACTCTGTTAATAACTAATTTCCGAAATCTGCATGAATTTCAAACAATAGAAAAATAGTACTACGCGGTCGTATATATCGAGGGCCAAGGACCAGAAGGGCGTAACCCACATTTTTTCGACTTTGTCGACTTTGCTGCCATAAAGGCATGACGTATCTGAAAATTTAACACGTGAGCCCTTCTGGCAGCATTCGCAGTTTTTTGTGGGTTACGCCCTTCTGATCCTAAGCCCTCGATATGAATAAATCCGAACGCTATTTGGATACCGTCGTCGAATTTTGACGTCCAATTATATTCCGGGACAAAATCTTTGCTGAATCTGGGTAATTGCGATGTGTATACCTCAACTTGTCCAATTATCGCACCGACTACCCCAATCACAGTCTCTGGCACGCGTTTGGCGAACCACCGAGGCATGCGCCGATTATATACTACAGAATCCACCAGAAACAATAAGCGTGTGCTGCTCGCTCCTGTCCGGCAGTTAACTAGAATCAATTAACGACCATGAAGCGAGGGAGAATTTCGAGGAGCGGAAAACACCTTGAAATAGGGGCTAATCGAGAGACCAGCTTTATCGAATTGCATATTTCGTCGGCGATAGCCTCTGGTGTACAAACTCTACTGAAAACTTGTGGTGCACGTCTCGATGGTTTAATTTCCGGTTAATTTGATCCAATTCTCCGGCTACCGCCGATATACCCTACACCTGCACCTACACGTACCTACACCTACACAGAAATTCAACATTAATAATTAACTTGGAGTGACTCTGACCATGGGTCATAATTGGGTCGAAATTGCGACGAAATGAGGACCGCGGTTTACACAGCTGTTAGGGTTTACATACTATGGTGAAGAATTTTTGAAACTACATGACTACATGATTACCAGGGGCATTCTGCCCTTTTCCTAAAACAAAATCCCAAAACAGGGGCAATGAATAATGAAAATCCGGTGTTAACATCGCTATGGTTGTTATATTGTTAGAAAGTTCTCTTTTCCGTATCCAATTCCCACAGGGGGTCTCTGGCAAAAACGGGTTAAAACATCACGCGGATCCCATGATCTCCCTGATAAAAGATAAACGCAAGTTTACCACGGCGTTCGATCCGTTTTACAAAATATTTACCAACTCGAATTCATCCCTTATCTCACCCTATCACTTACTACTTTCCACGGTTGATATTAACCGCAGATTTCAAATTCGACGCCAATATCCCGAAAATTTGACAACGACGCACTTCGGGTGCTGGAGACGAGAAAAGCGTCTGTGTAAAGTTCCAGGCGATTTTGATGATAAATGCTACATGGCTGCGGGGGCTAATCTACCCGATGATATGCCATTTACGTGTGGAAAGTTTATGGGGTGGTTTCCGTCTACCGCAAAACGTGAAATTAATAGGCAGGCTGGCCCTCGGAAGGTAAACGCTTATGACGCCGGTGGCAACAGGTAGGGGATGCATTACTTATGTAACCCGTCGGCAGCGGCGGCCACCCCTCAGACTGAGCCTATAACTTTAACAGGTATACCTACCCTGGTCCACCCTGCAGGGCACTAGACGCCTTGGGCCTACCTCGAGGCTCGAACCTCGAAGACTCCCACACGGCATGTTAAGCTTGTCACATTTGAACCGCCGCGCCGCGCGTGGAAGTCGCAATACTCAAGTCAACGAGCTACTAATCCCTTTTAATTGCACCCTGGCGTAAGAAGAAAATTCAAGTACCAAAACAGGGGTGTAATTACAGAGCAGCCGGTGCAGTGCACCAAGATTCCAGTATGAATACACTGGTTTTCATTGATAAAATGGAGAAAGGGATGATAAAAATCGATAAGGACAAATGGTGGAACGAACGAAACGCAATTACTCGAATTTTACGTAATTATATATTTCTCTCACTGTCCTCTGAGCACCGAGCCGACGTTGACTATCTGTCTTTATGCGATCTACCGCTACGGTTCACTTATGATAATTATTGTTGACGGGGTGGTAAACGAAGTTGGTAATGTCGAGTAATTATAATAACGATTATTACGACGAGCGGAAGTAGTCCTTGACGCGGTAATACCACGAGGAGGAATTTTCCTATCGATCTGGTATCGTGTGTTTGCAATTTATAGAGTGAATTTTGTACTTACTTGGAAATCCTTTTCATTTTGAAACCATTTTTCTTTTTCTTTTTTTTTTCTTTTTTATGGAGAGTAAATTCCGAGGTAAATTCTGCAACTAAATTAGTGAGAGGATTAATTATTGATTAATTAATTAATTATCTCTCACCCTCTTGCCCCTTTTGGGTATTAACTTCAGGTCAGTAAATTTTCTACAGCTAAATTCAACCGGTTCGTTTGAACCCGGCGTGTCTCTGCTTCATCATCCGAAGAATTTTTTCCACTGAATATTCACGAACCTCTCAATTCCACATCTCGTTAACTCAAATTTTTGCATATAGTTCGTATACCCTGAACCATACCTATAGGTACATCGAATTTGAAAAAAATAGAAGAATTTCATATCATATCAGAAACGTAACATTGGCGAAATGCCACAAAAACCAATAACGATATCAGTTTTCTTTTTTACTTTATATGTAGAATAGTAATAAAACGTGTAAGATAACATTTTCACAAGTGTTTAAAAAGCTGCCTGGGCTTCTCTACCCCTCGTTCCCTTCATTTCAAATAATCGATCGTTTGCTCGGAGTCGAACTGCTGTCTCGCATAATCCTACTCACAGCCGGGTTTCGAAAGGTTTCTCTCATCCACATATACCGATTTCGTTTCAAACAGTGTATAAATGCATACGGTATTATAGCTCTCGTCATTTATTCTGCAACTAAACCATGTGTGTATACGTGTATGTATATATATATAATACACACGTATTACACACCCACGCAGGCACGTATACGCTTCATTGCCCTAGGGGTGGATGATTCTGCTTTGCTCGCACGTAGGGTTGGTATGTATAAATATATATATATATACAGAAGATCTTGGATGGTGGATGGGTAGGGTAGGGTATATATATAAATGTGCATGTATAATATAAATACATACTTACATCGGTTCTATGTACCTGGAATAGGGTGTGAATTGGGAATACGTTGAATTGTGAGAATTGGTACTCCCCAGACGTTCTGCGAGCACGTTTCGAAGGGCTGAAGGCCCGAGTACTCCGCCCTTTGGTTTGGTATGGGTTGGGGTAGATAGATGTATGTATATATCTGGGTTGGAATAATTGTGGAAATTAATATCAGACATTTTGCTAAATGACGGCACTCCCGTACTACCCGCGTTTCCGCACTCGCCCCTCCGCCTTTTCTCTAATTACGCGCACATTGTTCAACGAGGTACCGTATTGTTTCGAACTATTCTATTATATGCATCAAATGTTACCTAGTTTTGTACACCATAATATATGATACACGGGGTGTACTCATGCACGAAGATAATATAGTTTATAGATTCAAATCACATGAATATCGTGAAAAAAAAAAAATATATAAATCGAGAAAAAAATACGAGAAATAAATAATCCGGGTATCCTCCCGTTTCTTATCGGTAATCGCAGCCCATGCTCACGTACCTATATATAGGATCGAAATTGACACGCCCGCGGCATCGCCGATGGGTAAAAAGTTTATATCCCTAATTTATGAGTATTTCGTAACTCGATTTTAGGATTGGTAGAAAAGATACGGTGCTTTTTCAGGGGTGGGAATCGGGGTTACGATCGTTTCACGGATTGGGTGAAAAATTCCTCCGCTTAACACTCAATTTCATAAATAATCAACTTATAGTATGCACAAAAAAAAAAAGGAAAAAAAAATATGGGCTTGGAATGGAGAAGAAAAAAAATTACCCTTCAATCGAGCGATTGATTTACTCGCCGAGAAGCTCGTCGATGTCCTCAATCGAATCGAGCCATCCTCGTGGTGAATGAATCGCAATTATATTTTTACCTGCTGGATAGATGAATAAATATATTCATTTATAATACGTGCGAATTGCGTGGGGGGGATGATGCCGTATTTGCTCGACGATAAGGGGTGTTGAACGAGCCGTTGCGTCGCCAAGGACAAAGGATGCTTCCTCCGACTCGACTCGACTCGACTCACGCGTGATCAATACCAAAGGACGAGGCAGAACGCACCGATGTAATCGTGAACTCGATTCTGAAACCAGAGCCACGTAGCGATAGTTAGCAAGGAATTTATCGCCCGGGTTCAAAGTTCAGGCTAGAATTACACTGAACGGAATGACTATTATTTACTTGTCCATATCGGACCCCTCCGCGTCTGGGTCAACCGATTTCTTTTTCTTCGTCCTTTTTTTTTGTCGAGCTCCTCCAATATCCGATTATCCTTTCACAGCGATTAATTATTCCTCCCCGCTGTAGGTATATCCGCAACAATATATCATCTAACAGCAAGAAGCATTCCTACGATGTCTAATCGCTTGATTAGAGTGAAATTTCAGATGGTCTATCCGCGATGCAAACGATCGATAATTAACACATTAATTAGAGCCACGCACGTCAGGTTCGGCGCGAGGATTTGTCGAAAGATAGAAGATAAGAATGAAGAGCTCGCAGGAAACTGCCCTCGCTGTTAGGGTGTTAAAAAAAAATTCATAATGAGTAATTATCCGCTTTATGCAGCGATTTCAAACTAAAATATTCCCATCATCCCCCATTCGTGTATCTAAAATCTAATACAGCCGAGGATGAGAAGGTGATGGTAATTCCTAGCTATAACTGTAGCTAGTGACAGAAATGGGAGAGTTGGTGCACAAATAATAATTGGAACTCGGAATATTACAGGAAGTCAGTGGGGTTCGACGACGGGATATATTGATTGGAAAAGAGGAGTGAGAAGGACTCGAAGAAGGAATCGCGTGTTAGAATATATACGATAGCGAAAAAGTGGTACAAAATTAATAAGTTTCAGATATTTTATTCCGCACATTTTTTCCCCCCTAGATTCGTAATACGAAGTTTATAATTCGCAACGAGGTTGTATAAAAATCTTGATGAAAAATCTTTTATACTGCAGTGCAGCTGTAGTAGTTGTGAGAAAATAATTTCAAACGGCAGATGAAAATGATTGGAATCCCGCAGATGATAAATTATTGTAATTGTTTGAAAATTTGAAAGTATCTTTACCGCCACGTCGAACATTTTTATTATCCATTATACCGCTGCACCCCGTTTCGCAACTATAAGATGGATCTTCGGCATTGTCGACAGGCGAAGAGCTGAGAATAGCATGAGATCGTTGGAAAGACGTGGCAGGTAGCCCGCATAAATCATAGTCTGATACTGGGAAATTTTCCATCATAGATTTATGTTACCTACGAACAATATTATATATTGTCTGCAGATCGGTTCGTGATCAGGAATTCTAACTGCAGCAGCAAATATTACGAGAGGATATAACGATGCAGAGCTGCAGGCCTGGACCGTCGTACCTATTAGTTAATTAGAATTTCATTGCGAAGCGTGGAAATATAATGAAATTTCTTCGATTAAGTTATTTTTAATAAAAATTTAATCAAACGGTACGGGGAATTGGCACGATACGATTTATACCTTCAATATATTCCGCATCATCATATTATCGTGTGAATGAAAAGAGATTTTGCGTTTGAAATAATAATAATAATAATAATAATAATAATGAAAAAAAAACGCAAAAATCGGTGTGATATTCTGAGACAATATTTTCTTCGAGTCTGAAAAATATGAGAAAATTATTGTTCTACTTTGTTAGAAACTTTTCGTCCCGAAATTCCTTCCATTAAAAGAATGAAACTCAATTTATCAACAGCTCTGGGTATTCTTTTTCTTTTTCTTATTTTTTTTTTTCGGTTCTTTCTCGAATTACTTTTTCCAGTTCAGCCTGTGTCCACTCGAAGCCTAAAGGTATCTCTCGGTCTCTGGGCATATCAGCTACCGCGAATTTGTCGCCTTAAAAGTTTTTGGGAAAACACCTTTTTCGCGAATTAGCTCGAAATACTAACCCAAGACGACTTCATTTGATAATATAAAACAGGAGATAAGAAGTACAAAGGCAAGCCTCAGTGTGATCATTGTCTCCGGTTAGTACGCGGCGAGATGTATAATATTAGTACGTTGAAATTTGTCTTTTTTTCCTTATCCCTTATCCCTTCTCTTTCTCTCACTCTCTCTCTCTTTTTTTTTTCATTTTATTCCCTACCTTGTTGGATAAGCCGAGAGTCCTTTGTATCGGACGAAGACGAGGGATGAAAGTAGATACGATATTTACATTTTAACGAGTCGTCGAGATGGGGGTGTACATACCTATATATATTATATTATATATAGGTATATATATATTATTCACAGACGTCACGCCGCGTGGCTCTTCGAATTTAGGGTATGAGGAATACGTAAACGCTTCTATATACCTATCTATGTATTATGTATCAATATAAAGTATATCTGCCAGCTCAAAACCAGACTCGTGAGTGCAGCCCGAATATAATAAAGAGATTGGAAAATTTTTATTCCAAATAGCTTATTCCGATCGAAAATCTTCCGGAAGTAAAAAATAAGGAACTATTTTCACTATCGATATAATGTAGTTTGAAAACCGATAATTCCAACTGATACTGACGAAGCAGACACAGCATTTGGGGAGAAAAAAATTTGGTTTATTCGGGTGGAAAATCCGGGTCAAACTATCAATCAGTTGGATAAGTTTTTGCCATTCAAAGTAAAGACAAGGTCTCAATCACCGGGTTATTGTCTCGTATCTATCTAGACCTTGTAAAAACTCGGTTTAAGGATCCTGCAGTAGCAAGAGGGTGAGATGTCCTGAACCGCGTCAGGATGCTTGCTAATTTCTTACCGTGGTAATTAATTGTCCTCAAGGATTCATCTGACAATGATATAATCTGGCTTACTAGGGTATTATGAATCCTGGAAAAGAAATTCTCCCTAATTCATTTTTTTTTTCTAATTTTTTAATTTTTTAAAATTCTTTTTCGTTTCCCATGATTAAAGACGTTGACTTTAGCTCCCTAGGCGAAGAGACGAAGAGACCATGTAATACGGTTTCGATTAATCTTATTTTTTCGACTTTTCGAACCTGCAGGAACAACTTTTCCAGATAGATTATACTTTTATCGCTCGCCACTCTCGTAGTAATAGCTTAGACGAATTTCGCAGCCTTCTTGGCACCAATATCCCCGAACGTTGTGCGATGTGACACCTAAAAGGCAGACAATTTAACTTTCGGTAACAGGACAAGTTAGATTGGCGCCTTTCAATGAAACCTCTGCTGCTTTTGTCGATACTTATCGACAGCCAGTGGAGTTCTTCGACACTTTGGAACCAGTGATGATTAACTTTTTTTTTTCTTTTCTCTCGGATGAGTGTGTCAAAAGAAGTGTAGGTATACCCATGCGCAGATGCGTAAACGTATACCCTTATCTAAAAACTGATTTACACCGAGGAAAGAATTTCACATGAAATTGACGTGGTTCGTAAAAAAATTGTGAAATTATACCTACATCACAGGAAAAAGGTCAGCTCCGAGGTATGCCATCGACCTGAGATATGTGACAGCGTCGAAGTCAATTAGAAATGAAAAATACTCATGTGAGATAGAAACATATGTGACATCTTGTGCTATTCTTAGATCCAATATATCCCATAAGGAGCGTGATTCATGTTTTATGGCCTGTACCCTGTCAAACGATGTGCAGTACACGTTGGTACATGCATTGTATCAGCAGGTGGATCAATGCGGGTAAAACGCAAACGCTCGGTTTCACATATGTAATATACTCTAATAATTTTCTGGTGAGACGTATAGTTGCACGATTTTTTGGCTGCCACGCGATGACATTCAACCATATGGCCTAGTACGCGTTATGCTTTATGTCACGAGACTCGACACCTGTGCAGGAACCTTTGTCACCGTAGACTCACTTCGATATTTGAAACTTTTACGATCTGAGGCCGTTCTCACACGTATAAACTAGCTGTCAACTCCACATTCGTTTCCGAACACGATTTCAGCATTTCATATCCCAGACACGAAACCCCTGTCAAGGCGCCACCGTGACTGCAAGAGTTGGGGATGTTGTTCCACGATCATAGATGACAATGAAAATCTCATTCTCGATTAAACAGGGTACCGTGCTTTTCACGGTACATTTAAATACTCATAACGACGGGCTGCGAGCGACTCATCAGCCAAATTTAACATCACCTTTAACGCAGTACTAAAAAATGATCGAGTTCCATAAAAACGGCCATTTCCTCATCCAATAAGTCTCGGAAAATTCATTCGTCGGAAATCAAGTCGTATCTAAAATTCACAGTCTCAAATTCGCCACTCGACACCTGTTAATCATACGTCTAGTTTATAACTACCCCTCTATTCCTGGGCTACACCAAGACTATGGGGAGTAAGTGGCTCGAGTTACCACACACGTGAGGACACAATTTAGGTACATAATAACTTTAGTGTGGACATAAATCCATATACGTATATATACATATGGTATGTATATAAAACTGATTGGTATAAATAATGGGTAGCACTAGAACAGGCGCCCTTGAAGCACCCTCGTAGCTGGTTCGCCATATTCTTCCCCTACATAGGTTCGCGTAGTCATGGCAACAGGTGGTGAGAAAGATCTCTCGCTTGCTTGCTTGCTCGCTCGTTGGGTACAGGGAGCCTGGAAGCTGGAGGCTGGGGGCTGGAGCCAGCTACCTTCGGTGCCGCAGCTTTTCCTTACACTCATTTTTTCATTTTCTATACACTCTTACCGAGCCTACCTACACCCTGTCAGAAATACGCCTCCCCTGCTGTCCGTGAACTTTCGAAGAGGAAGAAGAAAAGGTCCGATCAATTACCGCAACCGACGTGCGAGCAGTTGCACCTACCTCAAAAAGTCCTCTTTTCTAATCAAGAACAAGATGAACTTTTTCTTATCTCGCAACTAATAAGCTCGTTTATACTGACATGTTTACCAGATATTCGCGACTAATTTGTTCAATGTCTACTTTGGCCAGTGAATAAACTGATAAGTTACTGATTGGACAAGTGAGGATGCTGTGTCTACATGCAGAGACCACAAACGCATTTCGGATATCATACCAAGGTCTAGACCTCATGAGACGAAGGCCATACAATCTCACATAATTCTGAATCATTTCTGTGAATACCAGTAACAATCTGTGAAAAAGATGTGTTGATAAAAAATTGTTTCGTTTAATTTTCGATACGATTTCCAGATTTAGGTTTATCAAACACTGGGCGATTTTCCAGATTTATATAAAATATTGGGGGATATTCCAGAGGCTGCTTTGAGGTCGTAAAATATGCAGGTACCGTAAGGGATCAGACAAGTCATATCGAAATGGTAGCTTTTGTGTACCACGTATTATATGGTATGGATATATTAATACCACTCGAAAAAAGGAATAAAAGTAAAGCTCAGTGGTTTTAATACATATCGGTTAAATTATATCAATGGAGAGCCTAGACTCGGGAAGCCTGATAAAAATTAGGAAGAACTTCAAGTTATCAAAGCAGGATAGCGGCTTCTAGTTTTCACTTGATTGCCCTGGGGATTGACGGATCATAAAACGAAGGGATGGTTTATAGACATAGCGGCGGTTTCAAGGACTGCGTCAATCGACAATGACGATTTTCGAAATTATAACGAAATTCGGAACCTCCGGAAAATCTCTACTATTGCACACCAAATGAGGGTGACGAAGGATGTGGGATGTGGGACGTGGGCGTGGACGGGAACGTGGATGTATTGCGATGCGATGCGATGCGATGCGATGCGAAGCGGCAGATCCGATGCCCATCGGACTGGGGATTTCATATTCCCTGGTCGTATCCACGTATATATTATGTACATCTGCCTACATTTTACATGTATGCATTATACTGTGGCCAATTTGATTGACGTGGGCCAACCTCGTCCTTTCCGGTTCTGAATATCTGGATTCCAAATTTTAGTGCGTCAATATCAGATATACGCTACTGATAAATGCAAATTTCATACTGAATTTATGCTTATATCATCATTACGTCCACATAAAGTTATATCGAAACGATTCGGGCTTTGTTGACCATAGAGCATCAGTAGGTAGGTATATGGGTTGAAAAGTCATTGACTGCAGTAAATGGGACATGGATTCCTGATGGAATCGAAATTTGGAATTATTCATGAACCGGTGAGAGAGTTGGATTGAAAAGCTAAACGGCACGTTCTCCGTTCTTACTTTTTGTTATTAAACAGTTTTTTCAAAACTTTTATGTGTTCTCAGTGAAATCTGTACTTCGAAGAAAGGGTTGTAAAATTTCTTCCTCGCAGATTTATTACGATATTCTGTGGAATTGGTTCATAGACTCTCCTTACTCAATAGGTCCTCTGGAATCGGAGCATCGTCGTGGTTGTCTTCTTCACAAAACCAAGGAGTACGTGCATTTCTTGGTATTTTTATGGTTCGTTGAACTGACAAGAGAATTTCGATCCCAGTTTAATGTTTTATAGGAAGAAGGATCCTCGGGCGAAGGGCAACGGTCCTGGATTACTACACCCGTATTCCCGTATTCTGCACCGTCAATATTGACGAGAGATAAAAAAAAGTTCGACTCATTCAGTACCGAAGAAAGATCAGAGCGGCGGTTTTCCTCTTTTTTCGAAATCGAAGGAATCGAATTTCACTCAAGTTTCTTTCTATTCCCGAGTATCTGTTGTTAGCCCCAACGGGACGTTTTTTCATTTTCTCTGTTGTCGCATCGAATAATCAGCGTTCGTGGATTAATCCTTGATCCCTGAACGCGACACGTGTTCGTTAACCGGATTGTCCATATTGAATTCATTCACTCATTCCGCTTTAATCAATCCGAGTGTATTTTCAATTCATTTTTTCCTCCAAGCACAGGGCAGTCCAATGGTGATGAACACCGGCTTGTATTTCGAAGAAAAAAATATTTCTGCTAATCGTAAGCTATAAAATGGGGCACTCTTCAGTCAAACTGAAAAAAGGAATTGGGACGTTACCAGAACTGATCTTTTCCCTCTGGCATTCGCGCGGTATAGTTCCTGGCCATTCATTGCTAAAAAAATAATAACTTTCTAGGCGTAAACAAAAAGTTTTCCCCCAACAGAGTCTTTGGCGCCGATCCAGGCCCCCCGTGTCTTCTTATAGCTTCAGAATGATGAAGGATCCTAGACGTTTTCGGATTCATCGTATCAAGGTGGGCAATGTTTCTCTTTACTGTTCGGGTCCAGACACCTCAGGGAATAATACATGGATTTCAGAAACAGTACCTACAGACCTCAGTTGTAACAGCTGTGACACGATTACAGAACATTTTGTGGCTCGAAGCCAGCCTCGTGACATACGTAGGTATCTACACACGTCACGCGACATGCGACATGCGACACGCGACGTGTACCTCTTCGCCTCGTAAATAGGCATATAGTATACACACGATATATGTATGTATGCATATTAGATGTACGAAAGCGGGGATTGATTTCCGCGTTTCTAAATTCTCCGATGAGGTAAAATCGGCGAATATATAGTATATTTCCGCGCAATTCATCGTCTATACGATTTATAGGAGAGCTGAGCTGAGGATCGAAGCACTCCGATTATACTCCCTCATGCAGTGAAGGCGGGACGAAACTATCTGGAGTTGATTGAAATTGGTGGAGAGTAGACAGGGACTCAATTTCGAGTAATTTGTATTGTTGAACGCCCCGGAAACCCGGCTAAAATACGTTTACTTCCTAGCCAGTCGGTCGCAGCTGCACCATCGTAGATTGAAATGCAAACGGAATGTGGGTTCGAGTTTGTAATGCTGATATACCGACCAATATATCAGCGAAACAATCTACCATTACGGTTGAAAATTTTACTGACGTGTTAACGATTTTTAAACATACGAAACAGCGGCGTAAAATACGACGCGGAATGAATAGAGGCCGGTTTTCACTCTTCGAATATCACTGTGCCATGAGTACGAAAAGAGGAAATTGTCAAAGCTTATAAGCCGTAGGAAATAGACGCGGAAGATAATGATCGAAGAATGGAGACATGACGGTAAAGATTATAAATTGAAGAATGCGAAGAAGAAGAGAAGGAAGATTCTTCACTGTCCATCGTCTGACGTGTTCAAAATTTCCTTTGGAGCTTTTTGCCTTTGATAGCAGTAGTTCAGACTTCATTCTGTTCGGATATTACGATTTCTTTGGAACGATGCAAGACACAGAGACCTCCACGTGTTCCTAATACTCGGAGAAGTAGGTATATCTGCTCCAGGCAATGTCCAGATCAGATTGGCAAAAGTACGTCTCTACTGTTCACTGAGATCAAAGAGCACATTTTTAATATTCGACTTTCTTTAGTTGCGAGTCAGCTCGACGTCATAGAAATTGATTGTCGGAGTGAAATGATTGTTAGGAAAAGTTCGAGGAACGAGAGCTAATCCCGAGACCGAAAGAAGGGCTTTCATTTATCTGCCTGGCAAAATACCCATGAATGTTATCTCTCGAATTACGAAATTGGATTTCGTTTCTTTGGGTGAAAAAGTTATTACAGTACCCACATACATTTTTGTGGGTTTAAACGTGTCGAGTTTGTATACCACTCCCCTTAATTTTGCGGAATGGCCATTCACAGGATGTTATCATTTTACGTTATTATTCTAGTCTGATTAGCAAACCACTCTAAAGATAGACAGGTAGGTGGGTAAACGTACGCGTATATACGAGTACCATACGTCAGAGCTGGGGCTTTCTGAGCATGTGCATGTCTGATAAATATTTCCCTTTATAATTAACGAACATAGTCGTGGAATTTAGTATATTGGCGAAAGGCATCAATCCGTCACGAACCACGCGTTTGACGTTATGCAGAATAATTTCAGCTCAACGCACGCATTGACAGAACTTACGAGGGGAAACATGAATTACCTACGTACCTAGTACTAGGGGGTTAACGGTTTGCATTTATGAAAGCACCCCTTCATACGCTCGAGTCAGACCTACTACGAGCTTTGTAAAATCCCAGTATTCACGGGGCGGCATTAAGCCTTGTCGGAAAACGTACGCAGAGAGAAATAAACAGTATAAAAGACGGAAAGAAGATGAAAAAAAAAAAATGAAAAACACAAAAATAAAATGAAAAATGAAAAAGGTTTAAAAGAAGAGGACAGAACCTTGTGCTTTCGCCGATGCGATGTTACGGTTATATATGTAAACCGGGAACGGGAAAGAGTTTGTTGTTTGAACAGCTCTTCTTAAATTTTCGTACCGGTATAATATTTGCGAGCTTTCAGTATTTCGCAAATGGCCTGCTTTCGCTTCTTTTTCTTCTTCTTCTTATTCTTCTTCTTTGTTCTTTCGCTGAATCGGAGAAACGTCAAATGTCTGATAACAAGAAAAATATGAAATAAATAATATAATAATTTATGAAACGCGTGCCCGATTTTTTTTCTCTGAGAATCATATTTCGCAATTGCAAAAATTCTTGACTCTACCGCAACTCTCAGAATATCGAAATTGTAAGAATCCATCTTTGAAAATTCCAAATTCTCGATTTTTGTACCAAATATTTCCAACTATCCGCATATTTGTATAGTTTCGAAAAAAATTTCAACCCCACGGCCATTGTACGAAATTCGGAAACCATTTAGTCGCCAGGTAGTGGACTCGACATCGGATGTATGTACCTACAAATATGCGGACGCCACATCGGCTACACATATAGTTGCCATCTCGATTCAACATTGATAAGCTATGTCGGGGTTATTGCCTGATTATTGCCACGACAGAAGCCCATATTGGAGCGATGCTCCCGCCACATTGTTGTCAATCCTCGTCCTTTAATATAGTCTGCCGATACTATTGCCATCCTGATATGATGGCATGTGGCATTAATGTGGCATGTGGACTGGCCATGCAGAATGTTATCCGGGTTTGTAGGGGGCCAAACGATGCCGGAAAAATAAGAAAGGATCTGTTCCACTTGACTTGGTAAGTTTCATGTTCATACCTACAGCTATACGAGGTAAAGAAAGGTAAACGATTTCGATTCGAATAAAACTTCAGATATAAATCAATTAAATGGTTGCGAAGTTGGGTAAGGTACGAATAACGGAGCCGAAGCTCGAGCTCCTTAAGCTGGGGTGCCTGATGAAAAAACACTTTAAGGTGTTGCCACTGGTTGATTGCGGGGGCGCGTTGGCCACTTAAGAAAGCCGGAGATGGTTTAACGCGTGCTTTCCAAGTTTTGATTAGAAAGTTGAGTTTCCTTCGAACTTTGTCTCTTATTATATTTCATCTCATTTTCTCTCTCCTTTTCCGTTTTCTTTAACTTATTTTCTTCTCTTTTCTCTTGTTTCCGACTGCGGTAACTAGGTGGACGGAAATAACCTCGGCGAAAATTTTATTCCCCCCCCCCCCCCCGAAAAAAAATATTGCCATTTTTATAAAACATATTTTCACCCCTATCTTATGATTTTGTAGGTAACGCGCGCGCTTATAGGATGGATGAAAAATTGTGTAGGTACTGTAAATGAAAATGAAGAAAGATATAAATTTCATACAAAATGAATAATGATTACCCAGTTTCCTCCACCATATATATTATATTATAGTATATGTATATGTATAGTGTATACATCATAATGACCTCGAAATGTTACCGGAAAATAAATGGCGCCGTTTTTCGCGAACTTTGGGAAATTAGCATATTAAAAATATTCAAAATATCGGTGTTGCCCAACGCAACGCCTCGAGCTCACCGAAGGAGGCAATTAGGCAAAGACGTCGGCGCCAAAGACGTGGATATTGCTAACGATCTGGCAGCTTCGCGGAGCCCTCTTGATGAGAGAAATGCTGCGTTTATCGGCGTAATAACCGAGTTCTTCTTAAAGTACTGTACTCGAGTGAATGACAGTTGTACGCAGTATTGTATACCTACAAAGCGGGTGAAATATAAACGGCGAGCTTCGTTAGACTAATTCTCACAGATGGGAGATTTTTCTCAGCGCCATTTCTTTTCTCCGCAAACTTTATTCGCTAAACAGAAATAAGAGTTACAAAAAACGAGACGCTTTTCCAGAGACGCAGGTATAAGGTATACGTGTATACATACAAATTTAATGCTTTATCCCCCACGGGAAAAAAAAAACGCCCTTACACGTTCCCGAGCTGCTAACTTAATATTTTTACCTCGAAATGTTTTAATCCGTGGGATCGATAATCGCGAGGCTAATTTCAAGAATTCATAATTACTTGGTTGTTTAATGTATGATGTACGAGTGATCTGTACGCCTTGGGGCGGAGAGAATAATAAAATGAGAAACATATTCGCATTAAAGTAACAAGTGTGTTACTGTCTGAATATATATAAAGCAATAACATTTTTCTTCTTCCGAAACCCCTGAGGAATATACGAGCTGGGCTACTCTTCCCGTCTTCGTTCTTTCCGCTCTTCTTTTTGGTATAGAAATTGAATCACAATGCAGTATTCATTATGAACGAAGTATTATTTGATGTAAAGCTTTCAAAAGACCTTTTCTCTCCTCCGTCAAACTGGAAGCTGTTTCGCCTTGAAAGCGTATATCTAAGTACTTTTAGAAAGTGGTGAGTCTCAAACGGTGTAAATCCTCCCGACGTCCCCCACTTTTCATCTCCTCTTTTCTGGACCCTTTCTTATTGCCTCGCACCCTAGTTCGCCCTTCCTCGTTCACGGGGGGATTTGACTACTTCTATCCACGACGAATAGCTCTGCACGCTTCGTAGACGCTTAGTGTTGTTTCATATATAAAGGTCGCGTGGCTAGTATACCTAAGTGCATGTCCACATCGATGGGGAAAGATTGATCGAAACGGCGAGGCGAGGTATCAGCAGTTTTCTCTGCAAACGAATTTCCCCTCTCCAAAAAGGCAGCCAGCGCCCATTTCCCGTATCATAAGAAAAGGATTTGCCAAACGGTCCAGAATTTTGGGCAACGAACTCGACGAAAATGGGCATCAGGCGCTCCGAATCCTTTTTTTTCCCCGTTCTATCGAGTATAGTTCCAAATTTTTGACTTTTCTTCCCCGTTTTTTCTTCCTGTTTTCCATAAGACGCAACTGACTCGCTTTTCACGAATCAAACACCCGGATTACGCTCGTGCCTCGGTGGTCCAAGGCTGTGATTACCTTCGAGGCAGTTCAATTTTCTTTTCACTCGATTAGCGATGGTCTGGAAAATCGTTTAGTTGATTCTACCAACCGGAATACCGCCTTGGACGACAAGTGCCCGCGGGCCTACAAAGGAAGTGGATTTCAGTATCGATTATTCGGTGCAGGGGTCAAGAATCGGGGCAATTAGTAAATGCGATGGGGATGCGGAGTTTCGGAGGTAATTTTGCCGGGATTGATTGATTTCAGGTGGCATCCCGACTCGACGTGTGGTGTGTATCCCGGTATACCTAGTTGTATAGAATCCACAATCTCACAAGTCATTTTTGACAGATCACCTCGATCCTATCTCTTGATGGCCCTCGAGCCGTTTCATCCTGCCTCATGCCCCAAAATCCACCCCGCGAATATCAACCCTTCCTTAAATTTCATCTCCCTCAGCCTAGTCTTCCGGACTTTGAATACCGGACGAGAAAAACCGGCGTTATTATACCTATATACGTATACCTTTTTTCAAGGCGCTTTATAACTGACGTAATTACGGAGAATGGGAGTAAAAAAGGGTAAGTCCGGCGTTCCTTCACGAAAGAAGAAAAAAAAAAATAAAAAATACGCCAATAGCTGGGTCCAAATCTTATTCTCAATAACATTTTCGATTATGCTGAGAGGAACTACGCGAGTATTTAACGATTTCTTCTATTATTCATTAGAAAACTTGTTGAAAAGTAAAAAAAAATACAAAACGAGTTTTTCGTTAATGAGGAGTTGTGTTCTTCTCTGTTGCGTCTTTGAAAGTCCTCACTGATCATTATTGCTTTTTTGATAAAGCCGTTAAGAATGTTTCTATCATTATATAAAGAGGTCAAAAATTTTCTATTCAATCTTAACAAGACTGTTGATTGTCCTCCTTAATTCACTTGTTCAGTATTTTCGCGCAGATCGCAGTCGATGAAAATTATTGATTAGAAGAATCCAATGAATGTTGGTTCTTTGTGAAAGTTCCGAATGTTACAATTGTTCAGAACGGTAAAAATTCTGAATTTTAATATTACCGACTCACTGCAGTCATTAGAAAGGGTATTTCCCCGGTAGTCTAAATAGCCAATTCAAAAAATTGATGAATGAATCCGAGAGGCTTGCAAACTTCCGAAATTTGAGATTCACGGATGTATTCAGTGTTCAATAATTCGTAATGTATTGATTGTATCGAAACCACAAATATGAGTGGCCGAATCAATCGTCTTGCAATTTGCTTTTTGGAAAAAAAAAGTTTCAAAATCCTACCAATTATTTACGACATGGGAATTATCGATTGAAACAGATAAAATAGATATAGATAAAAGTTCTCGGTTAGAATGAATTATTTTTTCTCTTCACATCCTGAGAAATCGACGAGGATTTTCGAATTTTTTAGTGCTCCAATCTTCGACGTTTCTGAAAATTCAGAATTTTCACCGTTCAGAACTTCAAGCCGCCCCCAAGGAGCGAAAGTCGTGGTAGATACCTATTTATTTTTACGCAATCGATCTTCCGTGTATAAGTATACTCTGAGGAGAAAAGAGACGCGAGACAAATGAGGGGAAATAATGGAAAAAAAAATTTAAAAAAAAAGGGAAAAAAAAAAGGTGAAAGGAGAGGAAACTCGAGGGCGGAACAGCAAGGGCTGGAAAATTTGGAGCGTTTAAAATGAGAGCTTTGAAAATTAAGCTTAGTGCCGCTTTGAGCCGCGACCGCGTGAACGCGGGCGGCCGTTATACATACCTACCCCTGGGCATGAACTTCCACGCGGGTCCGAAAAAAAGAGCGGAGAAACGGATTGAAGGGGTGAGCGAGGTTCACTGGTGAACACGAAATATATATATATATCAACGAGACGAAAAAAAATTTCCATGTAAAACCCGGAGTTGTACAAAAAAATGAAAAGAATCTGAGAAAACAACCGCGTCGCTTTTGTAGAAACGCTTAGTTTCGTCGCGAAGGTGGAATTTCTTTTTTTTTTTTTTTTTTATAAAACGAACCTGCCAGGCAGGAATTCTATGGTCAGCAAGAGTTTAGCGCTTAGACGAAAAGGGAAATGAAAAAGACAGAGGATAAAGGTGAGACTAGGTTTTGCGATTAAAATTATGATGGCAAAATTGAACTTTGCGCACGCAGTGTGGAAAATAAAATTTTGTCAGATTTTTATTTAGTTGAGGAATAAGGGATAATGGCTAAAGGAATGAAAGTGTATGGGGAAAGAAAGGAAGAAGGAGAATAAGAATAATAAGAAGAAGAAGAAGAAGAAGAAAAACCACGAGGCATGAAAAAGGAAATGGAAAAAAAAAACGTCACAGAGATGCGTGTGTCGTTCTGATATATTATTCACGTGGGAGTAAAGTGACGCGCGGGTATGACCCGGACTTATTTTCTCTGCAGCCAGCCTTATTTCAACCCTTGAAAGAAAATTCCCAATGGAATTTGCGGAAAAGAATATGGCTTATATGTTTAGAATCGTAAGAAATGCGTAGACGTGAAGATTATTTCTTCTTATAGAAAATCCATATATGTATGTGTACAGGGTGTTCCGGAACCAAATGCAGAAAATAAAGAGGGTAATGAAGGGGGTCAGGCCGAGTGAATTGCCCTATAGACCATGTTTTTTTTCAAAGTACCGGTCGCGAGATACGGCCGCTTAAAAAAAATCGTGCTAGGCCCCGGCATGTAGGCAACCGACTACACAGCTGGCATGGGCTAGCGCCCCATTCATAACGCTTCAGAAGTCAAGAATTCCGAATGAAAACACTTTCGACATTGAATTTTCGCAAAACACAACAACATTACTTGTTAATTTCCATCATAAAATAATTTGACATCCAAAGTATTTTTGTTTGAAATTTTCGAATTCGAAAGTGTTTTCGCATCAAAAGTCGAGCACACTTATTAATTAGACGGCTGACGGATGTTGGGTGTGTAGTCGGTTGCCTACATGCCGGCGCTCAACACGATTTTCTGCATTTAGTTACGGCACACCCTGTATATGTATATCTATGGTTCTTTGTCGTTCTATTTTATTCATATTAATAACACACGTAATTCGTTGAGACGTTTCTGTGTAATTTACCGGCGATGCGAGTTTCGTGAGAAACTGCAGAAGCCAGGTCAAGTTAATTCCGACCCCCTCGACTCCGGTAGATTCCACGCTCTTATCCCTGTTGCAAGTGAACCGAAATTCGATCCAACCGATTCGTTAGAAATGGTCATAATTTATCAGACATTGTACGATAAAATTTAGGTGGGTATTGTAAGCGAGCTGCATCGTAGATGGTATTTCGACGTATGATACAGAGAATCGTGGATTTACTCTGACACATAATACAATCCTGATCTGAATAAATTGGAATATCATCAAATTTTAGAACATTTTTATCGCCGGTCGTGCTCGTAGGATGAAATATCTGTAAAACAACGAACGTTGAGCATGAAAAAATGAAAAAATGAAAAATGAAAAAATGAAAAAATAAATAATAAAAAACGAAATAGGTATACATATACGTATGTTTGCGACCCAATGACCATAAACCGTACAACACTACGGATGCGGAAAAGCGAGAATTTTTTAATAAGCAATTTTCTCCACCCCCCTCAGAATTTCGCCTGGTAGTATAAGTCGGAAGATGAACACGATTCCTGGATTGCTATCGACAGGTATACCTAAATGGATACTTTCGGATCTACCTATCCAGATGAAACGATATTTATGGTTTATCTCACGCTCTGCAGCATCCCGCGGTATCCCTGCAGAGTATGAAAGTACGTTACCAGGAATAGAAGCATGTGACACTTTGGAGCAACTGCAGTAATGTAGAAAAGTACTTTTCTCTAAATGAAACCACAAACAACAATTTTTATCAAGGAACGAAAGAAGGACGGATAAAGAGTAACGAGGATTTCGAGCACCGGCGATAAGTGCAAATGGAAAAATCGAGTGGCGCTGGGACCCAATGATTTAACCAGTGCCTTCTCATAATCGTTTGAAAATGATACGTCTATGTATTAGGCGGAGGAGGAGTGAGTACCATTAATTTTGAGCTGCGGTACTAGGGTCAGAGGCAAACTGGTTGGTATAGGATGAAGGGTCACTGATGAGTCTCCGCGTAGCAAGGAAGGTGTAATTTATCACGACAACGATCGTCACTCCATGAGGCTCCACCAGCCACACCGCCTTTTGACCGCACAACGAACACAAAGGGTCGCAAGAGTTCGTCAATAGATAGACGGGGTATACACGAAGGAAGAGTTGCGACACCGCGTCTTTCCACCCCTTAACACCGAAGACTTCCGGCTATAGGCACCGTATACCAAGTTAATCGACAATTTCCTCTCTACTCGCGTCGATTTTACTCCGACTAGGTAGAATAGCTCCGAGATTTTTTGTGAAACACCTAATCAGCGATGAAAAATAACGGGGGAGTAAAATTCGTCGGTAGAATTAAACATTAAATAAAATTGAGCACTCGAACCTTACTTACGTCTTTTGGAAACTGGATTTTCGGTTCTTATATTGTTCTAAAAAATGTTTAGCGGTAGAATGAGAATGGGACGTAGAGGTGAGCCACCACGTTAATGTCCACAACTTTTATAGAACCAATTTTTTTCTAATCCTACATCGGTATTGGTTGTGGTATGGGTCCGACGGGGGTAAATACCGAGCCGTCATATAACGACGATAAATATCCGACGATGAGACACTTCGGTATCTACCCCTCAGATCTTAGCAGTGTATGCCATGAATATTGGACGTCGAGTAAAACCGGGTAAATTATTGAATTTTTCTTTACTTTACTACTCAAGTAAAGGTGCCTATATATATATGCGGTGCGAAACTCTCGCGAAACACTCCAGGGGTATTTTTCGCCAAATATGTAGACGCCGTCGCTCGCGGGTAGTTATGGAGATTTTTGACGACTGTGATATTCGCACGCCCAGGTAGGCTGCACCAAATGAATTCCGTAGTTCGCGGTGGATTTAATAATTCGAACCCCAAGCTGGCTAGGGCGCGGCGGCTACATATATACACATCCTCCGGAAAAATTTTTCACGCCCACCCCTAAATTCTGTCACGCGTGGTATGCGGGAAAGCCACCTCAACCCCGAACGCACCTCACTTACTACCTATCCGTATACATGTATATTTCATCCCTTATATCTTACATGTCTTTTTTATATCGCCTTGCCTCGCCCGAATGCGTGCAAGTCAGTATTCATATTGCGAATAAATCACCGCGCTGCAGGAAAATCTTGAAAAAAACTTATACCGAGTCCAAATTTCAAACTCCGAAGTGTCATGGGGAATGAGTTATCACTTATTTAAACAGCCGCGAATACATGGGCTGGAAATTTCACATTATTTTTCTGGATCAATTTTCGCACATTCATATTTTGTCGAAATGAAATCTTGTTCAAAAGAATAGCGACACCGTCTTCCAAACGAGCATTGCCCTTCCACCGGGATTGAAATAAAAAAACAGTGGGAATCAGATCTGGGAATAAACGGCAAGTCCCACAACTGACCCTCACAAGTCCACCTCAAATTTGCTCTCAGTATCAAAACTTTCCCTAGAGTGGGATTTATTTTCATGAGGGTTTAGAAAATAATCGTCGATTCGTCCTCCAGACCTCCGTTCTTTTTGGTAAACATCTTTGCCCGAGGGATTCGAGAGAATGAGAGAAAGCGAAAAGGCGAGAGAGGACGAGAGCTGCAGGGGAGTAAGAGGCGTCTTGCTGTATAGAATGACAAGGAGAATTCTGGTATTGAACCGGAATCTTTTATTCCGTATCATTTGACATTGCAAAAATACTAAATGCTTCGTAAATGCGTTTTAAATCCAATCGCAGAGTTCATTGAGCCCCTAATTTGTTTCAGGGGTTGAAAATGTTGGAGTGAAACAAAAAATATGTATAAAAGAAATCAGGTGCGAAATTTTCGTTTATATTTCTCCATGTTTCAGGATAACGTTAACGTGATAAAATTTTTATATCTTCGATAGACCTGCGCGCCAATATTACGCGATGGTTGAAGTGGTTTATTTTTTCATGGTGCTTTTTTTTTGTCATATCAGCTCGTTGAATATCACGAGCCAGTTTATAGCCCGTTGTTAGCTACTTTCCATAACAATGGCGGTAGTTTTGCATATTGGTTGTTTGAATTTTTAACGAGTTAATAAAAACAAGCAATTATTCTGAAGGACTGGACAGTCTGCTGATACTCCGCTTTATATTATTTATGTATTTCTTTTCATTTTTCTTCTTCGTCTTTTTATTCTTCTTCTCATTGCCCGCAATCTTACGGAACTATATATGGGCTATAAATTTTCCAACAGGTAAATATCGACTAAATTTTTGCCATCATTTATTCATACTTCTCTGAAATGGCTGATTGAGTGTAAAGAAACAGAACAAAAACAAAAAAAAAATCAATCTCAAAGTCAATATAGATGATTTCTTCTCCATTTCGCGTTGTCTGATTAGTAACTGAGCGTTTCTACTGCAGGACGAAAAGCACAGCCGCATCTAAGGGCTGAAAATCGCTCTAGGACTATCCGTGACTGTGATACAGAATATCGCGCCAGGGGTTTGAAATAAATAATAATCGAATAAAAATACTGTATAAATATTGACCGATGATTGAAAACTATATTATCGATCACAATGATTGAATGGAGTCGTTATATTGGTCTCTAAAAGTGTTTGTTCATACGATTAAATCGTGGGTCTCTAGAGGGTGCGATGGAGTGTTTATTTTTCCTATTATTTGCTTTTCGTTCTAAGGGAGTTTCCACCACCCGCTGTTAGCAATGGAGAATATTTTTTATATATCTTCACGCGATTCAAGCCCTCGCTTGCACCATGCCACTCCAGACGTGTTACCTTTCAGACAGAATATAAAAACAAAACAAATTGGATGAAAGGCACGAATAGAAACGGAAACAGTATTTCTCATAGCCAAAGACGGGTGAAGCCTGTTTCTTCCATATTGGGATATACCCACCCTCCAGATTTCACGCCTTTCTGAAATAAAGAAGAATAAGGCATGATCAAAGTGGAGTAAACAAAATCTTCTCTTCATACACTTGAATGGTATAACAAAAATGAAAAAATAAAAAATTTCTTCATCCCTAAAGTCTTATTTTCCTATCAAATGGAATTCTCAACCCTCAAATTAGAGACCACTACACCCCCCGTCGTCCCCCTAAGTCCACGTAAAGTTCCCAGGACTCGTCCAACCCGGCGAATCACTGCGACTATATATACCAAAGACCAGGCAATGAGGGTTTGAACGATGACGTATTTCGCCCGTTTAACTGCGGGGTTAACGATACCTCATGGCTTTTGCGGAGGGTAGCTAAAGGTACAGAAGCAGAGAAAAGGTCGTGTATAGGGAGTAACCACGATAAAGTTCGTGAATTCTAGGGGAAGCGTTGTTTATTGTGGGTGGCAATAAACGTAAATTTAAATGGAGCCAAGGGCTGCTTTATTTGGACGTTGGCCCGTTTTAATTATTCTCGTAGGGTGAAGTGGGGCCCGAATGTTGGCCGTTGCGTTTGCGCAGGGGAAGATAGGACGATTCTTATAAAAAACGCGTCGGTTTTCCTTTCCATTTAATATAAAAAAATTAAAAAATTAAAAAATAAAAAAATAACATTTCTACCCATCGTCCTTAAAATTTGCTCACATTTTCATCCTGCGTTTGTACACCACGAAATGTACGTACGTACGCTACCGTTTCACCCTGGATTAAAATATGCATGTATACCGTGGCCACACATGAACCCCGGACAAACACCGGGGTACGGGTCAATTTTCAACGCCCGATGCGGCTTCATTCAAAAGTAATGAATGGTCTTGGTGGTAGGTAAATTTGCTGCGCTAAAGGTTGGAATAGCGAAGGGAATTTTCCCCATTTATAGGTATATGGGGAATTCTATGCCGATCCGACCAACGTCCCGGCCCTGACCATCTCAGTCTTGATTCATGTTTCTTTTACATAATTGTTCCAACTCTAGGTGGAAAAACTGATCCGAAAATGACGATTCTTTCGTATGGTCTAGTTGGAATCGGTGTATCTGATTATCAATATAGAAACTTAAGATCGATCATCGACTTTCGGCTGTGGCTGAAAATGATCGTCATATATGTAACACGCAGAGTTTTTGGTTTTTTCTTTTGCAAAATAAAGTAAAGCTTTACATGAAAATGTTTAAAAAATCGAAAAAAATACTAGATTATCCAGTAGCGACCTCTAAATATTTTCCGATTGGATTTATGTTTTACACAGATTTTTTCTATGTGATTTGGAACAATATTCAGGGGTGCCTCGCAAAATCCGCAAAAAAAAGTTCAAAAGTGGACCACCCTAATATATACACATGTCCGATTATTTTATAGATAGAAAATTATTTGTTTGCAGAATTATTTGCCCACTGCAATATTCTCTGGAAGTATTTTTCCATACCTATTAATAGGATGTATGCACTGTTTGAAGAATACAAATTGCACGGAAAAATGAGAGTGGCAGCCCTCCATACTTTTCTCATATAACATTATGAAATTCGAGAATAAAATGAGAGAAAATATAGAGTGAGTTTGTCCTCATATTTTAGCAATTAATGTATCCTCCCGTTTTCCCCGTTTTCCGCACTCGTTTTCCGTTTTTATCACAGAAAATCAAACGATGAGAGAAAATCTGATAACAATAACCATTTCATGATTCCGAACGGTCTCGAATGGTCAGAATTCCGAATTATAATATTACCGAATCGCGGTTTTTAGGAAAAGCATTTCCTCGAAAGTATGGGTACACAGCCGAATCAAAAAACTTCAAATCGAAGAACACCGGAGGTTCAAAATTTCGTAAGCTAAAGATCCGAGAGGCTAAGCATCCAAAATTTGTAACTTAACGTATCGAAACCAATGAGTGGTCAAATTAATCCACTTGAGATTTACTTTTTGGAAATGAAGTTTCAAAATCCTATCATTTATTCACTACATCATGAAGTTATCAATTGAGGTAAATAAAATGGGTTTTCGTAAAGAGGTTCTTGATTAGAATTATGAACTGTTTTTTGTATTTACATCCTGGACTTTCGGAGTTTTTAGCTGTCTGCATTCCGCCCTTCCAAATCCAAATCGTAATGTTCTAAATTAAAACGTTTCCAAAAATTGAAAATCGTCTCAAAACTGTAGTGCGTAACTTTTACTGTTCAAAAAATCAACCCAGGCTCTATACATATTATCCCGAGGCCAATCGATCGGAAAAATGTTTGACTGCAGAATCCGCTTTGAAATGATGCCAAATGAACTGATCCCGACACGTGTTGAAGCGTATGTATTTACCTAAGTTTCCAACTAATACGAGCCGAGTGGTGTTTGGACACGAGCGATTATTTGCACTGCAGAAACGCTGCACGTTACGTGAAGAGATCTTTTCACCTATTTCAGAAAAGCGTATTAAAATGGTTCCTGCATAAATCCCTGTTGAAAATCCAAACTATTTTCCATGTATAAAGCAGATGTGATGTAAACGCGGCGAGAAACTGTTGTTCCGGAAGGTTGATTTTAAAGCAACGATCATATTAGTTTTTCTCCGGTAAATCTGAAGGTGAAGTAGCCGCGGTTCTTCTAGGCGATTCTGGATGTAACTTGTGGCACGATTAAGGGAAGATTAAAAGGTAAGCCTCGTCGGATAGTCGAGGTAGTATAAGCCACAAGCCAGGAGCCAGGAGCCAGGAGCCAGTAACCGTTAAACGTTTATCGACCGCGGAAAGAGATTTACGATGGAAAATGTTGGCTAGTAGGTATGTATATGGGGGTGTTTGCAGCCGGCTGCATAAGGTCGACAAATGTTTCAGGAAAAATTGCACCGGATATTTATACGCGCGTGAATATCGTGCACGTATAACTTATGCGAAAGTAAAACATTCGCTTCATATAAACGTGACAGGAATAAAGTGCATGCTAAGGGATCAGCCGGGTTAGCTTGTAATGTGGAGCTGGTTATCCCTGAGAAAAGATGATCTATGACCTATAGGTACACGCATGGCATACCTAATGTGAAATTGCTCTTCGTTTAGGCAAAGTGCAGAGAGAGTATAGAAGTCTTCCTCCCCTTCGATCGCTTGACTATTATCAACTGATTTCGAGGGTGCAGAGACATTAAGATCGCAGATGGATGGGTGTAACGAAATTAAGGAGCAATAATCCCGGTATTTTAGTATAATGAGAAAAGCCTGCAAGCTATGGAAGATTAAAAAGCGTAGTCAGCAGGGGTCGGGGTTATGCAAGTTTATAAAAAATGCTAAGCTGAGTAATCTTCGGGGTTGAAATTGGGTTTCACGGTGATACAAGTATCCTATCCCATAAAATTACGGGTATAATGCTGATATAATAACAATAATGATAATAATCTTCCGAATGATCATCTTGGGGGTGAAAAAAAACGGAAGAATTACTAAGGGACGAAAATTTTTCCTGTTTCTTTCTTTTTCACCCTCTGCTCACATTCACCCTTCATATTTCATGCCACAAATCTCTCTAACCACAGATGCTCCATTTGTACAAGGAACTCCTAAATACCAACGTTAATAGCCGGCAGCAATGAAACTATGCTTCGCGAAACTCCGGGTGTAGAAGAGGCGCCAACTAGCTGCGAACGAACAGTTTACCCTTACGGCAAGTACTTTAACAACTGTTGAACTACATGAATATTACCGCGGTTACAATTAGGGTAAAAAGGAAAAAGGACTTTCTACGCCCCTAGAGTTTTTGTTCTGCATATAGAAGCAGAAAATAATTATGTACTATAGGTATTTTACTTCGGTCTAACGAAACGTGAAATTATTAGTATCCTAGTCAGGTACAAGGAAGCTCCTCCACCTTTCACTGTTTCAATTTAAGTATCCACGTCCGCGAAACGATTCGTCAAACTTGTCTTGACGCAAGCGTATTATAGTGGCTTGCTGCAGGACCAAGAGGCTTCGTCTTTTCTAATCCAGGACAATGCGTAGGTGAGTGCAGGCTGTTCGATGTGTTTACACCTAATAGTTATTATTATTCGTCGATTTTGATCACCCGGTGGATTAAGCCTTGATCGATTTTATTCACGCGCCCGTTTTAATAATTCCCCGAATATTATTATGAAGAGGATTTACAAGGATTGAGGGCGAGAGACATTGATTCCCAATTTATTCGGATTATTCCCTTGTTCGACCGTGAAATTGTGTTTCATGGGAACGGAACCGCATTAAGCTGCTTATTTTTCGCGCAGGATAAGATTGACTCGCGAAAAAAAGGAGACCGCGGTTCCTTACTCGGCGATATTATATTGACGTTGCCTGCTTTCTTACAGATTGAGTAGTAATTTCTTTTCGAAGTTCAGTTTCCGCGCCACCTTGCACAATTCACCTTTGCGAAACTAACGCGTGGCAATAAATTACGCTTAGATCTGTCGATTAATAACTCTCCTAATCGTATAGCCTCTAATCACGTAGAAACTACCCTTCATCGACTCACGGAAATAAACTGACGACGAAAGAACAAGAAGAATCGGCTGCAGAGCTGCGGAGAATACAAACGTTCATTCGCCAAAATCAACCCTAATTACTCCACCTTCGATCTTTTCGAGTTTATTAGACTGGGACTTGGGAACGAGGAAAGGGTGATCATTGGCGGGGTGCGAACAGCCATAAATAACATTCGCAGAACCTTCTGTTATTTCATCTTTCCCAAAAACTTATTGGATATAACTTTTGCAGATAATCATTAATTTCCGAAAGCACAAATTTCGTTTGAAATCAGTCCAATTACCCCATCAGGGAATTCCTTAACACTAGAAATCTGAGAGTTAAATGAAACCGAAAGCCTACCTCAAGGCCTAATGAAATCAGGCTGATTCAAACCGACTTGTTTCCCTTGCTCTAAAGCGCTCGGTTCACCCTACTCATGCTCATAAATGATTCGTAAAGAGATATACCAGCTACTCGTTTAGTTATATGTTAGTAGAATAGAGATACTGGTAAGTCCTCGGGCAGTTGCGGTCTGCTTGCAGTTCTAGGTTTCATAGCTTAAGCTCAGAAGCCCCCCGAGCTATGTTAGCTCCCGGTGGAGCACTGGGCTAACGTTATAATAATTAGCAGCCATTGCACCGTAGCGGAAACTGTACCTAGCCTCTGCAATTCCCAGTTATGACATAATAATTAGACGTCGTTATTACAAGTCCATTTTCTTTTCTTTTCTGTTTTTTATCACAATGTAAAATGATGGGCGATTTTTCGAAACTTTTCATCGAAATTTGGAACCAGATCATTAAAAATCTCTGGTAAAGTTCACACCGATACTTAAGGGCTGAAGATACGTCGATAGACGACCGTATATCTGGTAAGTGAGAGGCTGGGATTAACTTGCAGTGAAACGCAGTAGATCTGAGAGGGAGGAAAGGGAGGAAACTGACAATAAGCCATCCCATCGACTAGCATCCGATGTTAGGTATATCCTCTACGTCGTAGCAGACGTTGCCACCCGCAGCAATCCCGATCCAACCAATTTACATAATTCGGGGTGTTTGGCTCGTAGCGTAACTCCCAGAGTGTCCACAGGCCCCCAGGGGACTAGGGTTGGAACTTAGAGCTGTCTGTGTTCTATTAATTTTAGTTGAATTTGAATTACCTATAGGAAAATCTGTTCGAGTCAGTTGACACGCATTAATTTGGCATTGTTTCGTCGGACTGCTCAGTCCCTCGAGGCAGTTTAGGATAATTGCACAGCGAATACTCTTTGAAACATACTTATACCTACCTACTTTGACGGTATCGTTTTATCAATACCTCAAAGAAACAAGAAGAAAATTGCTTTCTTACGATAAAAACCGAAAGAAAATTGACCCTTTGACATAATACGGTCGAGGTTGTGGTTTGTGGGAAAAATTTCATCCGAGTATAACCGCCGAAGGGAAACCGTCGAGGGTATATAGGGTCGGTAGGTAGGTATAATAAAGACGGGGTACCGGATGGCAACACGTTTCATCAATTTCGTAAAAAATATTTACCTTCTTCTCATACTTTTCTTCTTATATTCTTATTCACAAATCACTAAACTTTTATATGCTTCTCTGTGTCAACACGCAACTTTTCCCCGTGGGTTAAAATTTCGGAAAAATAATTCTCCCAAGGATCACCATAGGTACTCGAAACGAAACGGTGGTAAAAACTTAAACTTTTCATGTAAAATTTGGTCGATCTAAATTCTCGACTTCCAATGAATATTCAATTAGCTAAATTCGCTGGTCACGATTCTCCTCCGCGATTAGGCGCAGAAAGGCAAGGCTTTGGTGCCGCTTAGGATGGCTGACAATGAACCGAGGCGACAATGTTTTATCAGGGATGATTGATTACACGTGTACACGTACGCGGAACCGCCCTTCACGATTCTAACACCAGGACTAGTAGGTATATAGCCAAGCCATGCCGTCGAGCACTTGGATTAATTATTTTATCCAAGTGATGAGGCATAGAGGTGTAGGCGTAGACGTAGCTGTAGGCTCGGCATCGCCTTCAGCACCAGACTCTGTACAGGCTTGGCGGACCTTCGGTGTTAATTTGAGGCATTCAGGACGACGGGCTCAGAGGACGATAATTTAGTCCCTACACCGTAATAACTAGCCCGCACAGAATAATTTTCGAGGTAATATAACGAGCGGGGAATACCTGTCTTAGATAGGAATTTTAGTTCACACACGTTCCCTCCTTCTTGAGGGGTGTGAACGATGAGCAGTGGCTGGGTATGGGATGTCTATGGTACTTATATAGATACTGCTTTCGAAATGCCTTTCAGACTTACGGAAAAGCCGCGAATTCACTGTGTACCCGCCCGTTTTTCCGTAAAAAAAGACAAGAAACTTCAACGCGAAAACCAGTCAAGATGTACATGTATACATTATACATATACCTACAGTGTTGAACCCAAAACTTGGCACCAGTCCTGGCCGCTATACTTATTTATATTCTGGAAGCTGCGGCGAGGCGTAAGTTCAGAGCTGGAGTAACAAAAGTAGGTACAAGAGGGAAAAGTGATTTATTTTAGCATATGAATTTATTAGACGGTTTATTTTTGGCTAGTGACGAGTTTAAAACAAGGAGACAATAATTTTATCACTTGACTTCAAACATTTTTCAAATCTACGTGGTAAGCTGTGAATGAATATTCTATGACGCAGTTTTTTTGCACATTTTGCAATTGTTTGCATTTTCATATTTGTTGTGAGGACGAAACACATTTTTCTTATCGATTATGTTCACGAAACCATATATTGAAATAAAAAAATGTATCATCTGATATTACATCAATTTCGAATTTTAAGAAGTTTCATCAAAATGAAATCATAGATTCTTGTCTGAATCTCTGAATGATTTCTTACCGTAACGAAGTCACTTTTCACCTTCGTCGGATCACATCGAAGGTATTTTGATTTGATCATCTAGCGCAGGACTCTAGCAGTATTCTCCGACCGATCAAATTTTTTAAGGGCTGCTTTTTCTCTTACGACAATACTCGATGGAATAAATTTCAGAATTCTAGATAAAATAACAAGTACGAGGAAATATGTTACGTTTTGTATCAAGTTTTTTAAAAACAGAAACAAACATACAGCTTTTCATTACGAGAAGTCCCATATCTTCTGAAATGTTGTGTGAATAAAAGATATTCCGAAAGTTATTCTACAGAAAATTGTTCCAAGGAAATAACCTGCCCTTAATCATCCCAATTGACCCATAGGCACTATTGACTATTCATACCCTGCGCAAATTGACCAAAGAGAGAATCATTCGCTGAGATTTGTGCAAGGTAAAAATGACCTTTTTGAGGAAACTAAAGCTCGTCATACACCCTTCTTCATGTTTAAAAGTAATAAGTACCTACCAAATAGCAAAGTTCAGAAAATTAATGGTGGTTTCATCCTCTCAAGCAAATTCATCTGCTAGACCGAGTGTACAGTCAAGGAAAGTGATTCTGAAACGCCGTTCGAGCAACCGAACATACACGTTGTTTTTAATTGTCTTCAAGTTGGTATGAAATCACAGCCACATCTGCTACCGCGATAAATCAGTGATCTGCTCTGCGCGGCATAGGGGACTTGGTTTTTTTTTTCTTTATTTTCAGAGAACGTCAATTCACATAACTTTCGATAATTTATAATAACCATATTATTTTGCACCTAAACGTATGATTCCTGCGATACGGCATAAGTATTGGTGGCGCCGGGCGACGTAGGTGTGCGTTGGCCTTAAAGGATCAGTAAGCTCTTTCGTGATTATAATTATCCCCTTATATCATTTAATTATTTAAAAGAGTATAAAACTTCACTTCTCTTAAATAAATAATCAAATGGGTTAATATTCAAAGGAATGATTCCATTTGATGAACGTACGTATATATACTATATACCTATGTGCATTTATTATATATTCTCTCTCTCGTTCCCGCAGTATTCCCCATTTTGTGAATATTGAAGGGAGTCTACCCTCCCGAGGGGATAATGTATTTTCTTTAATTCCTTCTTTTCGTCGGTAGAAAAAAAAAAAATATATAAATATATATAAATACAGCGACTCCATATAATATACAGAATGAACGACCTGTTACACCCCAACCCCAAAGCGTGCATATACCTATCCATGCAAGGGTGAAACATGCATAAATACATGAAACATTTGATAACGAAACAGTTCTAAAGTAAAACAAACGTAACTATGCGAATTCGTACCTAAGTATATACGAGGCCATGTTAAGCTCACTCTACCACCAGGGAAAATGGCTTCGTTAAGGCCACGTATATAAGTATTTACACATATATACCTCACACTCATACATTATTCATTCTGGGCTGAGGGTTAATGTATATGGGACGATGAACTATTATTATATTCATTCATCTCATAGCTTCCCTTATTAGTAGTACCTGGCTCAATTTTTTACATAAATGTTTTACATATAGTATATATGTATATATGCCCACTAAAATCTCTTAGTTACAGATTTCCTTGAAAATTATTACCCTTATCTGAAAGTTTCAGGGAATTGTTTTGGAATTGTTTGGAGTCGATTTGGGGAGCCCTAAATAAGGCGAACACGTTAATATACACGCGTCTGATGTCAATCGACGTAATTAGGCATTAAACGAATTTTTTTTCGAGTCAGAATCTTCCCCCCGTGTATCGAGCATGGCCATTTCATATATATTACATGTATAGAGAGGAAAAGGGTAGAATCCAAGCCGTTGTTTTTGTCTGTTATAATTCGGATCGTAACGACCCGACGATGCGGCAGCGGTACCATAAATCCGCGCACTTTGACCCACGCGTTATTTCGCTCTTCCTGTGCCAACAATTTATGTTTATTAGCCGGGCGGAACCTACGCCAGGTATTTTACACTCGAAAATTATAGAATTATTTAGGGAGGTAGTGTATTCCCCCCTTTTCAAAATAAACAAACTTTCTAATGAAATGTTTGTGGTGAAGTTTAATATAATATCTCCCTGCTGCAGGTATTTTGGTAAATATATAAGCTAGCGCCATTTCTCATTCGTTACATTGATGAAATACAGACAGATTTTACCGATCATATTATATAATCATTAAGGTGGTTTAATTTATTTATTACATTCACTTCTCAAAGCATACCGAGGTTAATTCTTTCTCAAGTTTTTTTATATTCTTTATTCTTTTTTTCTTCTTTTCGCCAGAATTATTAAAGTCGATGCGAAGAGAGTGGAATAAGTATACGTAAGACGTACACAGACACACATACAACGACACACGTAATCATCCCTCTTACCTCCCCAGTGAAAAAAAAAAATATATATTCCTTCCGTCTGACGATGGAACAAAGTAACTCTCGTTAAAAGTTTAGTCAAGCTACGTATAAAGCTAGGGGGTGAAATACCGTTGGAAAATCGTAATGGTCTTTCCTCTGATATGTGTCAGTTACTGTCAGCACTTCAATTTACATTCGCTACTCACTGGGGGTAGTGGATTCTTATTCATATCGAGGTATACTATATATCTCGTATATTTATTGACCGGGTTCAGTATAGTAGTTGAAGCTAAAAAGCTCGATTAAAAAAAAAAAAACCCGTGTAATATCCTTATAGAGGTCTTGCTGCAGTCATGGGGATATTGGAGACCCGCGTGTACGAGAGACGTTTTCCCTTACCGTATACCCAAATTGATACCAGAGTCCATAATCCGAGGATCGTTGGTCGGTCCGCAAGGATGAATGTCTCAGGGGATGTAAGAAGCGCGGCGGAAACGCTAGGGTAGCGGATAGCAAGGGTATGGAATTCCGCCGGGTCTCGTAAACGTCGTCTTTATTAATCTTAACTTTTTCCCAACCCCATGTATGCCCGGACGTTATGCTGCATCCATGTGACAGTCTCGTAATTTTCAAGACAATAATTCAAAAACTTTAGATAGAGTCACATCCCCTGATCCCCTATTTTTTTATTCTAGTTTATATTTCGCATGATTTAACCCATATTTTAATACGAAATCTGAATCGTATTGTGAAAAACAAAAAAAAACAAAAATTGTCTAAAAGTCAAGGGGATGAATTCGGCTGGTATATCCTCTTCAAGATTGAATGCATCCCCAAGAGGCCCAGCGAATTCGTGTGTGCTTTTCGCTCTTTAAAAAAGCGTTATAGCTCTCTGAGCAAACGCGTGCAGGTTTCTTTGCTAAAATATTGACACAGGGGTGTTGAGTAGGCAGTAGTCGACGTGGTAGGAATAGATGCATCTCTAATCGATTTATTTCAACGCGAATAATCGCTTTGCGAAAATCGGGCTTAATCCGCGTAAGGCGTATTAAGGGATGCTGGTCGTTTTATGCGAGGAAGGAGGAAAAGAATTGCTGTGTTACGAGATACTTGTTGGAAAAATAAATGAATGATTGCAGAATATAGTGGTCTGTAAGGGTTGTCAGGTAGGGATTAGATTATTTTTCTTGGCTCTTTCCAATTACCCTTCTTTCGATACCCAACAACCCCTGATGCCAGAGAGGCTAATATTTCAATGGGCACCTGCTACACCTCGTTTCTTCAACTCCCCTCAAATCCCTAGCGAGAATTCGGGCTAGGGTCATATTTTTTCCCAATTTCTTTCATCCCTTTAATGCGGATCTCATTTGCCAATGCCTCGAGCGCGCTCTGAACGCACCTTAATCTTTCCCAGGGACCATCGCGCCATTTTTCTGGTTCTCTCCTTCCCCTCACAGTCTCTCGACTCTAACTCTTTCCCATTTTTTCCATCTCTTTGTATTTTTCTCATTATTCTCCCTTTTCCCTTATCTCGACCCCTTTTATCTCGTTCTGATGTGTCTTGGCGCTATGGCAGCTATTACCGATTTCACCCATTAACCACTTCGTCGTGAAGGCTGAAGTATTAACGACCCTGTAAACCCGATAGACGTGAAAGAAAGAGAAAAAATAATAATAATAAAACGAATTGAGATTCTCGTTTACCAATCGTTTAAAGTGTGAATGAAATCGCGTGAATCGAATCTAGGTTCCTCTCAGAATTATACAGCATCCCTAGGTGTGTATATCGGTAAGATTTCATTCTCGAAATATTAGAGGGTGGAAAGTATAACAAAGATGAAGAAATATCGAGAAAAAGTGTTCAACGAGTAAATAATTTTTACACATCGTGAAAAATCTAGTAAAATTTATATTTCAATCTTATATTCGGAGGTAGTCACGCACGCGGTTAAAACCCGTGCGTAGATAGGTAGGTAGGTAGGCAGGTATACCTATAAGGGAGGATATCGATGTTTCATTTCCAACAGGCGTTAAAACTGGGTCGTGCTCTCTCACGTTGAGAAAGTGTCGGCGTTTGTACGTACCAGGGTATTGTAAGGAAGGTGGTTGTCGAGGGATGAAGGGATGAAGGGATGAAGGGATGAACGAAGGTTGGACGGTCTGAGGGAAAGGAACGAAGGCATAAGGGAGAAAATGAGGAATATTACGTATTCGGTATTCCAATATCCCAGTCTTGGATATATTATCCACGCATCGGTGCTGATTAATGCGGAAAGTTTGGGGCTTGATGTGGGTATAGCTATATGACGTATACATCTACATACATATAACATACATATACATATAATATGTGATATCCGATACTATGGAGTATAGTGTAGGCGGTCGGGATAGGCCCATCCCGATCACGTCCTCTCTTCACGAAGTATTATTGAAATATAAGTGAAAGGCGATATATGAAATGTTACGCGGGGGGGTTTCCTTTTTCCTTTTTACCATTTTTTTTTTTATAAAAAAATTCCAAATTATTCGAGTTAAAAAAACTCGGCGAAATTCACAAAGTAAAAGGAAACTGCTTTCACTGCGTTTTCATAAAGCACATTTTTTCATCAATGTACTAGCTACACAAGAAAAAAAAAAAGCGAAATTTGTTGTATCAGCCGTTTTGCCAATCATTATATGCTTGTTCGTTTCTCTTCAAGTATTTGCTTCTCTTAATACATATATACACACATACATACATATTACGCCATGGTCTTCTTTTTTACCCCTTATTTTTTTATCTATACATGTATTTTTCATATTCCTTATTTTCCCGGCATAAAAAGTCGCTATACTTTAACCCCAACGTATACTACTTTTCTTTGATAGTATGTTCCCCAAGTTTACGACTGGGAGATACATTTCTCGATTTCGCATCGGGGAAAAATAAAATGGAAACGCTATACTATAAATGATGTCCGCATATAGAGAGTCTGCAGATGGCTAGAGAACGTGAAAAGATACGATATCTTTGTTTTATACCATTTTTGGGATTATTATTTTCACTTTTTATACCATTATATCCGCAGTACCGTTCCCACTGTTGTTACAGTAGCCATAATTTAATCGGTAGTTAAAAAAGGGAGAAAAATGGAGAATGTAAGAAAGGCCTAATGAAATATGGCGTAACATTATACCTACGGGCGGAGAATAGCCTGCCCGGAATAAATCAGCGTCTGTTTTTAGAGAATCGAGTAAATCCCGTAAAAGAAGATAACAGAGAAGAAAAAGAGATATGAATAATGAAAAAAAGGACAAAATGGAGATAAATAAACAATAAAAATGTCGAGGATATACGAGATACGAGCTACACTAGACTTTGGCAACTCTATAGGCCTCGGGCACCGCGAGATGACAACGAAGCATTATTTTACTGTCATATACGTCGTGGACAGAGACGGAAAGGAGAACGACGGATAGCTAGGTGAGAGATCGTGTACGTGAACTTTCTGGAACAAGAAAGTACAATAAACCCTCTGGCAATAGGGGTAGTATATGAAAGAGTGCTAAACGCTACGTACGTGTATTTGGGATTGAGGAGAGACGCGAAACGTCGATGTACCGAGGAAATCCTGAAAAAATACGAAGAGGAAAAGAGAAAAGCTGCGAGGGCGAGGAAGGAGGATGAGAAAAGGGATGAAAAAATAGAAATAAAAAATGGGAGGGAAATAAGTGATTAAGAATGGAAAGCGTCTGGTAAACGCGGGAGAAACAAAAGGCGTTGAATAAATAATTCGGATTAATTCACTCTGGAGTTTAAAAAAAAAAAAAATTCTGAAACGTTAAGTAATTCGGTAGGTAGGAAGGTGGGTACGCGCCTTATGAAGAGGGAAGAGAAAAAGTGAAAATTCTTATTATCCTGATTTACTTCCCCGTTTCGTTTTCATCTCATTATCTTTTTACAACCATTTCATTATTATTTAGTCATTTATTTGGCGAATTCAAGGAGGCACACACAACGTACCTACGAAAAGACCCCCGGAAAATCTCAGCATATATAAGATAGGAAGAAATTTTTTATTCACGTTAACTTTTTCATCAGAGATCGGAATCTGTTATAATTGAGAGAGTCCCTGCTGACGTCAATTTTTATCAATTGATTCATCAATTTGAAATACTAGAACGTCAATCATAACGAACATAGAGGATCGATAATGGATTTTTATAATTAATTGGCTATTGGGGATTTGGTTGAATTTTTATTCGAAGGTGGTGAGGTGACTTTGGCTGCAAATAGAGGAAATATGTGGGGGCAATCAAGCCCTGTATCGTAATTAGGCCTAAACATAATATACCTATATGTGTAATGTTGGGAATACCTGTTCCAACGATGCCGTAAATATGCCATACTGTTTCCGAAACTTCGGAGCTAACTAGTTTTTATGTTTACAAGGTCTTAATCATGGGGATAAAGGTTATTAAAAAGTTTCAAAATTCACTTCGCCCGATATGAAGAACCTGCTCGGAGACGATTAAACTTTTTCAATCGAAGACTTGGCCAAGTTTTTTCATTCCTATATACTATAACGTCCGCATCGGACTGCGGGGTGGTTTTTTTCTTCTTCTTAATATAAAGATCGGCAATCGTTCCAACAATGCTGCGAATTTATTATATACATATACCTACTACATACCCATACGCGCCAATACATAAAAATAAACTTTTCGCCTGTAGGTATACAATTCGCGCTATATCTATACTTGCGAACGAAACAAACACTAGGCTATGAAGTCGATAAGGCACATTCCTTATTATTACTCGAGTATAGAAAAAACGAAGCCTACTACATACAGGGTTAGCAAATTGTGAATTTTATGCTAAATTTAAGATGGCACTTTCATTTACCAAGAAATATTTACTTTCGTTTAAAGACCGCTTACTCAAGATACCAGCAATTTCATTTGAACAAATATTTTTCTAACAAGTATATAGGTACCTATATACTTGCAAGGACTTTATTTTCATCGGTGAAAGGTGATTTTTTGGTTTTTTTTTTTGTAAATTAATTACATATCCACATACATAATTTATGATTATATAGAAATATCACAGAGCAGAGGTGTGGTTGTACTATATTTCTATATATGTGCCAATCCTTTTAAAGACATACCTATATATACCATATATACATATGTATTTGTGTCACGCGTGACTTTTTTTTCCCTGTATCGAGTGGGAGGAGATGAAAAATTTCCCTGTTGAAATTTCACATCGTGATTTTTCCGTATACATATGTATAGGTATGTACGATTCGCGGCTATATACGCGATTGTGAATTTTGGTTGAAATTCCCAAGGCGCTAGGAACCGCGACGTTTTTAAAAATAATGTTAGCCTGTTGCGAATGAAATTGGACCGTATAAGCTGGTAGGAGAAATCGTAAGGTTCGTAAAAAAATTCAATTTTTTTATCGCCTAAAAATAATCTATATGTATAGTAGGTACATATATATATCCATCACGCTATATTTTATCGGATTAATATATCTAATGTATAAGTCGCGGTTATCAAAAGCTCAAATTTTCATTAGCAAAAGTATGAGAAAGCAATTAGGAACCGTAGTAAACAAGTTTTAATTACTGACCGATATTCATCGGGTTGAATTGAGAAAAGCCAACCCCTTTCATCCCACCCTCTAAAACGGGGATGAAATAGTCGCTAAAAGAGCTCTCCGGCACGCGACGTTCAAACTTTCGTTACGAAAACTTGAAACAGCATTCATTTCTGTTAGGTGAACAAATGTTGTCACGCGCCAGTTAAAACTTTCGTACGTCTATCGGACAGGGTTTTGGATTTATGAGAAACCGTTCATATGTGAGTGCATGAGGTTCACTTGCTCCGAAATTCCCGCTTGCCGCAATTTTTGTATAAAATCCTATTCTAGCCCGGGTGCGGGTTTACCTGTTACTCATATCATCTGACCGCGAATTTACCTCGTCGTAAATCATCTCAAAGTTTGATTTGAAACTTTGTGCGAATTGCTGCAGGTTGTTAGTATATAACATATAACAATTAAATGACAAAGTTTAATCACCGATTCTCTCTGATATTAATTTACCACTTCCCTTGTCTATCCCTGGGCATCCCTTTGCCCTTTCACTCTTCATCCCCCAACGTCCGCAACCCTCGTAAAACCGGAGCCCCGAATCTCTGAGTTTCCGCGCGAACTAGTAGCCCGAGTCTGCGTTCTTCCCCTGGCCATACGTGTTTAGTTTAAGCCAGATTCAACCACACGAATGAGTGAACCTTGTAATAGAAAGGGGTGGAGTCACAAACTTTCGATAATTTTTAAACAGCATCATTTCATCCCGAGATCAGATGCTGGAAGAATGATAGTTCCACTCCTCATATCGCGTACCAATACCTGTTACAAACTGCCCTCGCGGTTCCCTTGCATTCAACAATTATCAGGGTAAACACATATATATCGAAGCTGGTGAACGATTGGTGGATGTTGCGATTTTCAAATACGATAAAGGAAAGAATGGAATGAAAAACGAAATCTGAGAGCGACACAAAAGGCAAAAAACATTACTCACAAGTTTACATGGAGTAGATCCCGGTGTAACAATCCCAAAACTGTTGAAATTTGGACGATTTCCTTTAGGGATTTTTAGGGGCGCCGCTATTAACACAGGGCCGACGCTAATTAGCCTCGGTGGTAATGGGAAAAAAAAAATGACTCGTTAGGAGAAGAGCACCTAGAAAATCGGCCGATACGCACCAGATGTGCGTGTAGGAGCGTGGCGGGGCGCGGACTGAACAAGGGAGAGAGAGAAGAGCGACGACGCCGACGCCAACGTCGACGTCTGCGGCCGCGCCGCGCCTCGTCTCGTCCCTTCGTCAGCGCCAACGCCCCTGCGCACTGAAATCATGGTACAGGGATCGTGCCGGGGTATATGGGTCCCCGTTTTCCGCAGATTTAGCCAAAAAATGTCTATTCTTATAACACCCTCGAAAAGAGCAAACCATGTGTGTAAAAAGTCTGTTATTTTGCAACCCGGTCTGCTCGCACCTTCTGCAAAAGATTCCCAACCCCTTTCCGGGTACTGAAGGATGCGAAATAACGAAATCCAGTTATCTGCTGACGTTCTACGCTTTTCAGAGAAAAAAAAGAAACGCCGAACAATTCATTTCGGAGTTCGATTCATCCTGCATCAGGGAGATCCTTGATTCCAGTGAACCATGCATCTTCCTTTAAGGTCCTTGCGCGTTAACGTATCGACAGTATCTCCGGGTGTGCGGAAGGCCAAGGTATACGACATGTAGGTACCCGAATGCAGTTTGCATGATCATGTACCGCATTGAGGAGTACCCTCGAGGTCCTGAACACACGGAGTGTATTTCAGGACGCAGGCAGGGTTTAGGATGCTCGGAATTCCGTTTAGGCGGAGGTTCAAGTTCTCTGCACACTCGGCTGGCGGAGAAGAGGTAATGCCTAAGTGCCCACCGAGTCCCAAAAAACCGTCCATCCAGTTTCTGCGGCCTCCTAAATAGCCGGCTGATGTGGAAGGTCGAAGACAGAGGGTCGAAGGTAGAGTGTCGAAGGCCGCTAATAACCTGGTGATCGGATACAACCGCACCTGATCGCGAGTGAAAAGGGCTCTGAAGATAACCGATCGCTGATACATGTTTTCCCTTTTCGAGATATCCCTCCTTGGTGGTTTCAGGTTTGCAGAGAAGGACACGCAAACCACTTCGAAGGTTCGAGTACCTATTATACAAGGCTCTTGTTCACTGCGGTTTCTAGGCAGCCCCCCGATTATTGCGTATCGTCAATTATGTACCGAATTATCCCGGATTATCCCATCACTGAGATGTATTTGTGCTGCTGATCGTCTAATGAGAAATGAAGTGATGAGGGGAGGACGGAGGACAGTGACGTATCCTGAAACTGATTGATAACTGCTAGATCACATAGATAGAGATGGATCACCGTGCGCATCTTTGATCCTGTCGGGCGTGAAGGATCAGGATAGGAAAAAGGAACAAAGTTATAGAACTTCTTCTGCCACCCGTTTGTTGACAAGTAATTGAAACAAACAACCCTCCGGCTAGGAGGAGTGAGATACTGGTACGTGACGGGGCTGGGAAATTCATAGCCAAACTTTCTAGTGACCTTAGATCGACCCACGGTTTTATACGCAAGATTCTGCGATTCTGATATTTTTCCAGAGAATATTTACTCGAGTAATGGCGCAAATATTCAATCCTAAAATCGGCTGAGGTTCACAATGCCAGCCAGGATGGTCGTCCAATGTACTTTCTGCGTCTCTAAAAGTACTAGCAGTTTTATTCTCTAGCGAGCTTGAGTCAGCAAAAATGAATAACATTTTTTCAATCAAGGTTCTATTCGATCACAGCGCGAATACAACGCGATTCGTCGTTTTTTCGTGAAGCTATTAAACGAGAAGTAGATCATAAATATTTTCTTTTCACCTCAATTTGAAACAGTTTTTACTCTATGATCAGCGAAATAATTATAGCATAAATTTTTCCCACCTCATTCATTCATTCGAAAGTCGGATTTTTTGAGAATTTTCATTCTCCTTCTCCCTTTTGCATCTCGCCTTAGAATATATCTGAAATTTGTCGTCTTATTTCGGTAGAAAGACGCGTCGTTTGTCTACCTCGGTCCATGAATCAACATGTCACTTACCACAATCTTCGCGTGTTTCGTCACAGAGCGACATCGCGAATCTCCTGCACCCCTCGTGAGAAATTTTCATTTTTATTTTATTCTTTATGTCCCGTTTATACCACGAGGCATTCAGTCTTTCGCTTTAAAAAGGACAATGCGAGATCCTCTCGTAACAGTGCGGTATAGCAATAATATATATCAAAATGATAACCGTAATCACATTTTCTCTAAGAGGGTGAAACGCGCCAAACGATGCACCTATGCACATATGCTTTTATGATTTAGAACGCCGTATATAAAACCCCTGTATATATGTATGTACACGGAGTCACACGTATACCTATAACTGAGAAATCGATTCATCTTCTGGGCTGCTGAGACCAGCTACTGAAACGTAGGCAAGACGTGCCAAGGAGATAACACGTACATAGTGCCATACAGTATAATGTATATACTGAGGTATACTACACATGAGTCATCCCAGTTGTCATTGTTAGAAATCGAGTGGGTGCTGAGCCTAAGAACATTGTTCGATTGGTTTAGAGCCGTACTTGGCGAATACCTTCGGAAATTCGCGTCACTATACCTTTGCGTTAAAGGGTTTTGAAATTCCGCAAGATATTCGCGAAGTCGTTGATGTCTGCAGATGTAGGTGTCTCGTTACGTTGAAATGATGGTTGGTATACCTATACCTATCACATCAAATAGACTGAAATATGAATTTAGCAAAACGTCGACGAACGGGACCACTTTCCCGCGGGGAAATAACTAAAGTGTCGCAAAAATAAACGGGAGATATGGCCGCCACCCACCTTCCGAAATGATTTATAGCCAAAATTCAAGCGTATATAATATATTTAGTCATATAGGATCGTTTCGTTGTATTGCGAAGTGACATTTTCTGCTTGCGGTCATTTCGATTTTTCTTCATCATAGCCTGCGGGCTCGGTTTCAGAAAATTGAAGAAATTACGATTTTAGAGACGATTCATAGCCTGAGGGTAAAAGTTAGTTGATAATGAAGCGACGAAGGTGGCCCATTACGTATCTGCATAATTAGTTAGAAGGCCGAGGGATTCGATATGTATATGTATGTATATGGTGGTGGAGGTGGAGGATCCCGTGGCTACTAGCCCAGTCCCGAATATGGATTTTCTATAATACCTGTCCTATATTTTGCGCTACTCTTCGTCTTCGACTAATAAAGTTAATTTAATTATTACTTTAATGGATTCAACGCTTGCGCTTGGCTATTTCAATCTTAATTATTATACGGCTCAAATTGTCGGGGATCGACTACAGCGTTTATAGCAGACGGTACAGAAAGTAGAGTGCTTATAACATGCAGTGCCTAAGACTGAAATACGCAAGGACTCGCGACTCGTATTTCAATAATTATTATCATGCAAAACGCGAATGACTATTTCCCCTGCAACAACGAGGAAACGGACTATCAGAATATCAAGAAATAGATACCAATATCGGAGAAGTGAGATAGAATCAAGAAATGAAGCTCGAAATTACCTTCTAACAAGATTATACTCGCCGGATATGATGTGAAAAAGAAAACTGTGACTATTCGTCGGAAATGATGGTACAGAAATGTTTTCACTAAGTTTTCTTCACCTTGGCAAAAGTAGGATAAAAGCATCGGAAAATTTGATACAAGTTTGCGAGCTTTTGTATATCCGGGAAATGTTATTTCCTCAAAACCTACCTAAGGGATGAATAATTTCCTCGAGATGTTCGCGAGATGGTTGAATCTATTGTTTCATTGATTCGATGAATTTGGTTTTGAAATTTTAGCAATAAATTGTAACGTAATTTGGATGTAACGTATTCTTTTCGACCCCTCGATTTTCCCCATTCTCTTCAACCTAAAAACATTGAATTTTCATCCGGCTTAGGCAGGATTCGTGGAATCCCGAAAATTTCAATTCGGGATTATTCAGAATACATCGAGCATATTCAATATTAATTAATCCCCGAACATTTCATTTGATCGATCACCTCTCAGACTTGATACGAGAGTTTCTGATCCGACATATATACCTCATACGTATATGTATCCTCGTATAAAGTCTAATTGGTTAATCTGCTGAATCGGGCAGCGTGCCAGCATCCCTCAGCAATTTGCGGGGATGGAAGTTGAAGATAACTTTGTATTCGACTATCCCCACGTGATGTTTAACATCGAGTGTTACTCCGCTATTGTAGGTACCTGATTCTGTGATTCATAAATTCGTTGACATATTTTTTGATTGTTCAGAATAATTTACGAGCAGTACATGTATAAATCTCCTATATTTCCACATACTCGTTCGCCTCTTTATTTCACTTAATCAGACTTTGTCATTTCCGAGAACTTCGTCGAAGTGACATTACTGCCATGACATTTTGCCAACAAAGCCAAAGCCTCGGGCTTACATATCGATTGCTGAAATTTTTTTCTTCAAATGAATATCCCTAGGCGTCTTACTTTTTACCTGTATTGTCTGAATAATTAGCTTCGTCCTTCAATCTCTCGGTATCCCTTATTCCCTGGCTTTCTTTCAGAGTTGAACGAGTCCCTTGAGACCAAACGTGAAAAAAACCACGGTCCGACTAACGTGAAGAAAGGGTTTTATTGACGTGTTCGTGTACCAAGGATCAAGGATCCTTACAAGATGCCCACAATTAAACAAAAAATAATAAAAACAAGTCTTGGCCCTTTGGATGAATAGAAAAACCATGGGAATCATCTTGACAGCCTGCAAGCTCTCGCTCTTTCATTTTATAAAGGGTTAATTTTTCCCGTAGGTATTGCAGCTCATGAAAATAGCGGAAGGATGAATTCATGCATCTGTGAAACACTTCAATCGCTAGTCTGTGCCATGATTATTGTGTACTAATGTTGTGCGGAGTAAAATATAGGATAAGAAAGTTGGTCTGTGCGTCGGGTAAAATTTCCAAGCTGATAACTCAAAGGCGGTTTAATTTCCCCGGGGGAAAAGCGAATGGGTTTCGAAGTTCTTCCGAATTTTGGAAACGTACAGTGTTATAGGTACCTACGTTGGGCTCGAGCCGACCTTTTGCTTCACCAGGTTTCCCCAAAGTCCGGAGTCCCGCGATGGACAGACGAGAGGCAAACGCGAGAAAATTAACTCCGTACCTTTCCCTCGGTGGAGTAAGATATTTCCTTGCCAGACCCTGCGGCAGCGATGCCTAGAGAGGATTTTCAGTTTATTCTTCATCATGGTCCAGCGGTCGCACGCGCGTGCCAACGGCGCTGCTATACTTTTGTTCAAACTGTTTTGTATTCGTGCCGAATTTATCACACCATACAGCCACGCGTTGGATTGAACCGCAGAACACCTACGCTTGAGGCTAATATCGTATATTTTCTGTACGTGTGAGCTAGCGTTATTGGTAGTAAAAAAACGCACAAGGAATCGGAATAAAAAAGAAGAAACAACAACAGCCGCAATTATAAAATATGCAGAAATAAGTAAATTCAGAAATTTGATTCCTGCAGAGGGAAAGATCGAGTCAGAGTCTATAAGGGGTTGGAATCTGTTGCAAGCATCGCGTGCACCCCTTTGAGCATTTCCATCTCACATTTTTCAATTTCCATTATCGAGTTCCATTTTCCATTCTAGGCAGAGAAATTGCATAGTCGATTCACTGGGTAAATAAATGTTCGCTGCTTCGACCTGGAGCTATGTGGACCAGGCAAAAATTTTCCGTCTCTGCAATACACCATGCCAAAGGAAGGGAGAGATATTTATCTTTGATACAGACGTCGGCAAGATTCAGAAATTTTCTCGAAAACATTTATTCTTCACTTTTGATAAACGGGGGATGAGCACATTTTTTCAGGATCTTTTAATACCGCAGATAGGTATTTTTTTTTTTTTCTGTTTCCTTCGACTGGATATCATACCCAAACTCTTTAGCTTTCTGGGCCCGATTCGGAGTTAAACGAAAAGTAACCTTCCCCCGAGCTAGCACCCTCCTTGTTTACAGAGTTGCCTACCGTTCCAGTGAGAAATAAATCCATTTGCTAACTCAAACTTGGTTAAAATTACTCCCTGCCAAATTCAGCTGGGGGTAGCCAGGTTGGGTGTATGTTAAAAACTATTGCGAGTTCGTTGTTGACTCTAGGAATGAATTAAACGAGCGATTCGATGGCCCACCCTAATTCACCCTGAGTATCCTCGGGCGATGGGACGCCTAATTTAATTCGATTATTAACTTGCAAATTCGTCGCGACAGTTTGTTCGATTCATTTGCTGTTGGTATAGGTACATACATATTTTAATTCCCTCTGTGCTTAGGTGAATTTATATTTCGAAAAAGCACTACGGTGAAAACATGCACAAAAGAGAAGGTTCAATCGAGTTACGTGACAGTGCGATGCCGGTGTGGTATTAACACCCGTCGATATTCGATCTATACCCATAGCAAAAGAAAATGAACAAACGCGAATATTGAGTTGGTGAAAAACGAGGTAGATCCATATTCGAAGTAAAAGCTTCTGCCAAAGGTTAGCTGGGGAAGAAGTAATGTGCTACTCGGATCGTACTAATTAACTTTTAGCTTTTCCAAGCGCGATGAGTAGCTTGCTCTTTTTATTTATTCAACAACAATATCGAGAGTTTGCTCTCAGGTTATTTTAGTAAAAAAGTTACATCGCTCCGTGTTTGACTTCTTTTTCTTTTTCTTTTTTTTTCTTAACTAGTTTTCGCTAATCTGGTTCATTTTCATCCCCCACAGCCACCGGTTCGAAATAAGGTATTTCGCCAGCGAATTGTACTCTCTGATCGTTGAAACGAACGTTTTCATCCCTTGCCTGCATCGTTTGGAAGCGTCGATTCAATCATTTTCCCGACTTTCTAGTTCCAAACTCGAATCTCTTCTCCCGTTTAGTCTTGATCCTTCGTCCTTCCATCCCGTCGCGGCTCGGAGCCTCTGGGAGTTCCGGGAGTTCCGCGAGGGAGCCGAGGTGCGACAGAACTTCAGATTCCACCAGATTTTCAGGATACGCGACGCCTCGGAACAAGAAACCCTCCGGCGAGTCGGGCGATGCTTGGGAAATAAGAGAATAAGAAGAGCGACCGGGGCGGAGGAGGAAAAGGAAGAGGTATAAGGTGAATCTAATGAAACATTTCTCTCCTCGCTTTGTCCTGGTCTTCTGTTATACCCTGCAAGCGCTTTCATTCTACCCTTACAAACACCCCCGTCAACAATTTTATCTCTTTCCATCCAATTAACCATACGATACGATGATCGCTTTGCGATTGTGTATTTTCAAGGTATTTTCAGCTCAGGCTTGGATGGTTTAGAAAAAAAACGGACGTACCTGTGCCTGCGGAACACCGCATGATTGATTAAAGTGAAGTAGATTAAACCGCGTGTATAAAATGATTTTTTAAATTCTCCGTCATATCTTATCCGCTTACTGTAATTGAATAAGTCTAATTCCCAAGAGAGAAAGAGAGAAAGTAAGGAAAGATAGTAGGCGAGTTAAAAAGGTCGGATAAAATGAGTCCCTGAAGTGTATGCACTGTTCAGTTCTAATATAAATACAGCGAAAAACGATCTCAATTTCCAAAGTCCACGGGGATCTCTAATGTTTATCATTCAAGTCATTTGCGTCATTGGTTCGAATAATTGCGACCAAAATTGCAAGAGGTTTGCCTGGTATAGTCGAGTGATGCAAGAAGCTGAGAAACTGCCACGACGCGGAGTCGGTGAGTGATCAAGTCGATCAATATACGAAAGAGGGATGAGATTTCGCTGCAGCAGGCGAGATTATCAAGTATGTACGTAGTCCGGAACGACAAATACATTTCTATGCATTAGTTACTTCAATCGCACTTAAGTGATGAGTAAATATGCATGCGTCTATTCAGAAGACGTTCCACGCCGATGGGTATTTGCGGTCTAAGGGATGATTGAACAAATCTGTGTGTAAGTTGTGTGTCGAAGGAGCTCTAATCTAATTCCGAGGGTTGTAGCTGACCGGAAAGACTGAGTTTCTAGAATAGCGAGATTAGGTTAAAAACGGATATCAATTTTTCATTGCATTAAAAGTTCTTCGACTATACTCGAAGTTTCCTGATCGCGCAGTTAGCTGTGGTTACCCTCGTCCTTTCGCCGTATTGGTATAAAGCCAAGTCAGAAATCACGAGACACGTTTTTCCGACTTCGTCGATAGTTTTCAACCCTAGTTTTTCTATTTTTTGCGGTAACTTAACCGAGAGTAATGCCTCGTGGTTTTTTTGCACAAAGAAGAAGAAGAAGAAGAAGAAAAAGAAGAAGAATAGACGGAGAGCCGCGGGGGACGTTAATTCTTCATCTTATAGATTATCGACACATTATTGACGCCTGATTTAATCTAAATTATTAAAACATGCGGGATTTTCATCCAAGCTAGAAAAAAAGCTTCACAAAACCGACGACGAAGGATATCCACGGGATCTAGGCCGACCTAAGGAGTCGCTCAAAGCTCCTTTGACAGATCCTGGACTTAGATATCACGTCGAGAAAAATTAGTCGCGTTCATATCACGGAATCAGGAGATATGTTCCGGATCTATTGTTTCCACTGTGCATACAGGTGAAGATACCATCCCCATTTTTATTTCTAGATACAATTAGATATCTGGTCCTTAGTTTTTGAGAGATATATATATATAAGAGCTGAGAAGCGGAAGAACGCAAGGCACAAAAGGAGGTCGAGCGTTCGCCGAAGCACAAGCACTCGTGACTCTTAAAGAGGGGTTGTTCCGTTATAGGTGGTCGGTCAGGAGCCCATCGATTTGTCCGCGATACAGCCGTTAGCAAACTGGTGGAAATAAAAGGAAGAGTAGGTACGGCATAGTTCTTCGACGTAGGGTAAGTAAGGAATTGAGGCCGGTATAATATTTGCGGAAGAAGTTGACAAATAGAAATACAATTTATACAATGAGACAATCCGAGATATGCGATAAGCGATGATCATAATATTAACCTGGAGGGAAATACTACGTGCTAATTACTGCAATAAATTAAATTCGATCGGATCTTAGGAAATTGCAAACTTAGCAAAAGTTAGCAAGCAAAGAGATCCCAGATACGAACTCTCGAGCCCAACCTCACGTACCGCCCTTGGGCAAATCGAACCATTCGCGGAATTAGGGAAACGGGGTTCTGGATTTGTGGCTTTGTATTTCTAAGGTATAAGGAAACGATTTCAAATAAAAATTATTCACCGAGGTTTCAACCGAGTGGAAAGATCCGGCTCTGGATTATCGCTCGTTCAGGTTTTGGTTCAGATCTGAGATTAGCTTCTGACTTTAAAAAACCATTTATACATTACAGCGTTAATCTTTCGAAAGAAAGAGATTATATTATAGCTTCTCTAAGATACAGTTCAGGGAGTGTCTAAGATCGAAGAATTGATTTGAATCGATTTTTGATTCACTTCAATTTTCATTTTATTCGAAATCTTAAAAACCGTATTTTAAATGCCGTATTTTATTCTCAATGCGATGAGTAACTTTTTTTTTTTTTGAAAAATATTCTCGTTTCTGTCGAGTCTCCGTTGCACAAGATATGGGTGAATGATGCTGAAATTTTTCACGAAATTTACCCAACTAAATTGGCACAGATTAGACTAAATTAATGCACGAGCGTTGGCAGCGGTAATAAATCTCAAGGTGCGATTCAACCCCAAGAGAAAGAGTCCCTTGAGGCAACTGGGGGAAGAACGAGAGTAACAGCGGCCATAATTCCACAAAACGTTTGCCTCTTTTTAATATTCTTCATCAATCGTTCTGCTTGGATAAAGTGTACGCGACCCAACGAACGGATCGATCTAATCCGAAATCGTAAGACTCGACCGGGTCGGGTTGAAAAGTCCCGAAGGATAAAAATCCCGAATTCGACAGCTGTTACCGATTCACAGTTTTTAGGAACGGTATTTCCCCGATAGTCTACATAGCGAACTTGAAAAACTGTGAAAAGAAGAACACCGGAGGTTCAAAATTCCGAAAGCTGAAGATCGGAAAGGCCAAACCTCCCCCTATGTGTTCATTCAGTATTTATTAACTCGGGCTGTAATTGATGGTATGAAAACGAGTTAGTGGTGAAATTAAATTAATCGCCTTCAGATTTACTTTTCGGAAAAAAACTTTCAAAATTCTATCAATTATTTGTGACGCCATGAAGTTATTGATTAAAGTAGATAAAATAAGTTTCCGTAAAGAGCTGGGTTTCGATTAGAATGAACTTTTCCTTTGTCTCCACACCCTAAGAAATAGACTGAAATTTTCATATCCTCGGACTTTCGGGGGTATCGAGTTGTCTGTATAATTCCGACCTTCCGGAATTCAGATATTCCAAAGTTGAACGTTTCTGAAAATTGCAAATCGTCTCAAACGCAGTTTTCGCAGGAAAATCAGGAATCAAATCCACATAATTCCGGATAATTTAAAGCCGCACTTGCGAAACGGTACCAAGATTAAGCTTATCCTCATAATTTGAGATTCATTAAACTCTCACCACCCGCTTAGCTGCCACAAGACGTGTGGGCTCTGAAAATAAATTGCGCTTTACGGTTGAGGCATAAGGGCTCGTTCGAAGATGAAATTGAAGATCAGTTTACGAGGTAGTTAACGGTCCTTTAGCATCGTCTTCGGCGTTAACTCTGCACCCACCCCCACATAACCGTCTAATGCGTATCTTACACGAGCTTGTCGTAACGGAAGCAAAAACGGGATGTTATTGAGCTTGCGGATTGGTCATCGTGCCTTCACTCTCCTCAATTCTTTTACGTTTCTAGCTACGACCGAACGAATAGCCATAAGGTGAAAGAAAGTAGCTAAACCGAGAAGGGCGAACGACGTTTTGCCACAACAAAAAATCATTTATTACATATCTTTTATGGCCGATGAAAGATCCCTGCTAAAAAACTAACATCAACTCGTGATTAATTTTGTATCAATTTTATTTTCATGTATTTACGCGAGTTTGTAGGTATGGCAAAATATGACGACCCAAATTTCTACGCCAGTTTTTTATCACCTGTGTCACACAATTTTTTCACCTTTCCATTTGTCTTCTTCTTTCTTTCCCCATTGCGTACTGGAATTCCAATAAAGATACCCTGGCGGTTGGTGAGCATTAATCAAAGTAAACATGAGTTCGGCTTCCCCCTTGAGAATTGATGGTGTTCAATTCTCGTGCAAGTATTCTAAATAGTGGGAAAAACGAAAGAATTGCATCCGTTATCACCCCCTAATTCGCTAATTCGCTACCCTTTTTTAGTCTCGAGTTAACCGGACATTCAATTTGCCAGGAAGTTCGTACGCCCAAACAACTTCCTCGTTATAGGTATAAGGTAGGTATAACAGGGTGAAATGGTTTTGGAACGAACGTACACATCGGGTACTACGTCGGAGTATGTATCAATTTATTCAACAAGTAATAAAAACGTTGTATACATGTATGTATACCTGCGTGTTTAATTAACCGTTAAAACCATGAATCTCGATAAAGTCAAACCATCAATCACGCCAGACTCTGCATAATTACAATTTAGGGTGCTCATTGATCATTCAAAGGCCAGAGCAGAGATGTTTGATCGAATTTCATGGATAGTCAAATCCTGGAGGAGCCTGGAGCGGTTTTAGAAAATGAGACATATTCTACTACGTCTTGGTCCTTTCTAGGGTCAACAGAGAACCGATAGGATTATACGAGGTGCAGGTGGTGCGAGGATTTATCGATCTCGGAAAATAATCATCGCAGCTATTCTCGCTGGTCCAGATGTCAGGAGGCTGAAAATCTGATACGATTGGTATTCTGGTCTGTCGCAACCATACGATTTAAATTATTGATTCGTTCGATCCCCGTCCATCCTTACGGTTTTCCCATCGTAAACTCTGTTTCGCATATATTTGAATAAGATGCGGGGGTGTGTTCGCCCATCTACACACACATTTACTCGTTTTCTTGACTCCGAGTTCGAACGCAAACGAATTTCAAATTTCACCCTCGGAGTAATTACATTTATTATTTCATCCCTTTTTATCTCTCCGGCATTAACATTATCGAGGTCTTCATTTTACTTCTATCTGTTTTTCGCGAATTTTAAATGCTGCCCCTAATTGTAAAATTGTAAAATCATTCGAAGTACTCCTCGCAATGTTCAGAACAATTATTTTATTATTCGGCAGCTGTTGGCCTACGGAGATAATTCAAAATAGGGGAGAGATGAGAAACATCAAAATTTTATGGCTTAATATGCAGCTGAAGTTGAAATAGAATAGCGAAATGGCATACGATTGCACGTAGTACATACATAAACTTTATGAATAATCGAAGAACCAAATCGGCTTATCTTTCAAACTTTTCAACAGTTGGGGTAAACGAAAGACCGTAGAGCTTATTTTTCGACTCACTAATGTCTTGTTTTTTCCATCCATTCCCGAACCCTACCTAGTCAAGTGCCGCTACTTCTACAGGTGGTTTTCTGATTCCGCAATTACACCTATGCTCAAAGCGACGTATGATAGTGTGCGAAAATATTACGCCTGTGATCTATAATCACATAAATGCAAATTCCCAGCACGTATTCGTATATATGTACGTGGATGATATGAATTGCACCTCGAAAAGAGAAAACTACCCTCTAGAGAATTTCCGATGTATACGTGAAAATAAAACGTAATATTAGAATTCGCAAGGATCTGTTGTGTGATTGTTAGAGACGCAGAACACTTCTCTGTCGTCGAATTCGCCACCAACGATAGTCAGGTTTTGTTTCAGCGATTCATACCCTCAGGGGAATCCCATTGATATTTTAACCCGCGTCAGTCAGAGCCATCATATATCATTTACTCTTACGCGGTTGTGCGAGTAAAACTTTTCTCAGTTTTTATATGCGAATAATTTCTTACTCGTATAAACGGCTGGTTTTTATTCGCAGATAAAAAATTGCAATAATAGCTATAGCTATTATTGTCGAGACGACACATTCCCGAGCCAATATTTATACGGATATATCGATGAAAGCTGCAGGGCGATCAGCTTAGCTTTGGACGTTCCATATCGCATGCGACTCCAGGATGCGATTTATTTGTCGCAACGAAGGAATGTCGGAATTAGCAGAATATCGAAACGTACATATATAGGAGAAATAACTAATCGGCAGAAAAGAGACAAGAATGGGAGAAAAAGGGGGGGAAAAAAAATAAAAATAAAGAATCGGTTGAGCTCAGCGAATAAGCTCGTTATTTGTGGTGAACTTTCTGCCCCTTAACGCTGCTCGAACGTCCGTATAATTTAAGAAGTTTTCCCTGTCCTCGTTTCGTTTCGTTTCGTTTCGTTTTTTTTTTTGCTTTTTTTTTTCACTTTCTCTTTTTTCTCTTATATATTTTTATTAATCCCTACTCTAATTCCTTTAGGATTTGCGCTACTGTAATCCGAATCTTTAATTCGCCCCGGTGAAAACCCGGTGAGAAAATCCTCCAAATCCTCTTAAAATAATGAAAAAAAAAGAGGGGAGAAAAATAAAAAAAAATGAAACAGAAATGAAAAATGGTCCTTTAATAAATATATACCTAATCGCAATAATACCCGCACATATCATGGCGTGCGTGCATGATCTCTTTGCGGTAATTCACCCTCCGACCTCGAATAGAGATAAAATGAAAAGCCGCAAGCTCTTCTTCCTATAGTCTCTTTTCAGGAATATCCGGGCATCCCGAGCCAGCAACCTTTTGGATTTGATTACAGGACCTTTTGGCCCTGTCTCTTCACCTCTCTTCGAGTCCTGGCCATAGAGCTTGATGACTTCCCTAGTCTGGCAAGGATCTCCCTCACATAAGAGCTCGGCGCGTGACTCGCATAGTAAATTTCATCGAATTGGCCCGTACCGCGACCACTAAGTGCGCCTTTGATCTTGAAATAACGTATTTGCTTGCCCGAAACGGACCACGGACTGCGCGGCGAATTCTGGGAATGCAAAACCGCGAAATGGAACCAAAAAGTGTCTCTTAGTTATATTTTTAGTCCTATTTATTTTTGCGTTCATTTGTTCATACGTTTTTTCAACAATTGCGAGATGTTATTGAAAATAAAAAAAAGTTCATCAAAAGGAGAGTTGGCTAAATAGGATAGGTTTAAATTCTGCGTATCAATGCAGAGATTCGCAAGGGTGGGGCCTGATGAGAGCTGCGCGATGCCCGTATCCCGGATTCCCGCGTTCCGACTCCCGAGCCGCGTAATTTATATGCAAATGTCGACGTGACGCTGCGGAATCGACGCGCCCCATCGGTTTATACTTAAGGGGTCTATTCGCGATGGCAAGTGGCTAGGCTGAAGGCCCCTCGCGGTCGTTTCACCTCGCTATACATAATTCCACTAGATCACTCGCTGCTGCCACACATACCTACGTAGGTATACAAGCCTGTGTACAATGCTCTGGTGAAGAGTAAAGCCCCCGGTGTTCCATCGTCAAAAGGCAATTACGTAGTTTTCGCAATTTCAGCAAGGAAAAAGAAAAAGAAGAAGAGAAAGGGGAAAAAAGAAAAAAAAATTGAATAGAAAACGAAAAAAATATCTGGACCGAAAAATGACGGAATTATATGGAATAATAAACGGCTTTCCTCGTCGGCTGGATTGTTATTAGATCCGGGTGGCTGGTGTGCGAAATGACAGTTTTATGTATCGTGTTCGAAAAATCGGGGAGGGAATGTGAGAGAGAGGAAAAAAAAGGAGAAAAAAATTCACAGACTGTTGGGTAAAACTGATTGACGGTCATATAGTGTGGGGTCTTAAAATCTAAGTGATATTAACCGGAGAAATATATAGGTACCCTGAAATCAATGAATAGTTACGATACTTTAGAGCTGTGATGGGCACGCCACTTTATATCGTATGAAATATTGATGACCCCATCGTCAATCTGATATATCTACCAGCTCCGATTCTATCCCGCGCTAGCGAATTGCGGATAACGAGATTACACTCGGCATCGCGAAACCCCGTCGAATATCGCAGGACTTTTGCTAGCTAGCATTTATTGTCCGGAAGCTTACACGAGATTTTCGAATTGTCTGTGCAAATTTTATAGCGATAAATGACAAAAGATTTCCAACTGGTCAATACCAAATCCCTCTTTTGCTTTATTCTATCCTTTGCGGACTTTTCACTTGACATTTTGGCCAGAGATTCATTCCGCGACTTTCTTATCACCGGGCGAGAATCTCGGATTTTGAAATCCACTGTTTTATACTCTGGTTTTTATTTTCTGAGGTAAGTATTGAGATCCGGGTAAATTTCCGTGCCTCTGAATCCTTGGATGTAATTTTTTGTCCGGAGGTGTGGTTTCGCAGTCGAAATAGAGCCTGGAAGGTGAGGTAATCCAATTTGAAGATAGTTGAGTTACAACAGGTAACGAAACCCGAGTACAAACAGTTTAAGACCTATCCAGTATAGAATAGTTTCCTGTAATCCTTGTTCCAGGGGCTCGGCAAAATCCTTAGTTTTAAGACCTGGAGGAACTGGAGGGTAATAAATCTGATCTAATCTAATCCCTCTGCTTTTCTTCTTTTCCAAAGCTTCCACTCACGTGCGAGTGGCTCTTAGGGGTAGTTTTTCATTCTTATTAAACTCAACATTTCCATTTCTCTAGAGGGTCATTCCTGTTTCTCGAAAATACAGAACTGATTTTTCCAAAGAGTCTTCAAATTCTAACGTAGGTACTTCTCTCTCATGCGAGGGAGACTTTCTACAGGCCTCGACATTTTTTTGTTCCTTCGCTTAATTTTTTCCCACGACGTAGTACTGTATTAAAAAATCGTCTGAGACTTTCCTTTTCCATAAAAAGTACAAACTTCGAAGGGAATACTACATCGTTCGAAAATTTTGAAAAAATTCAATTCAAAAATTTCCAAAACTTGAATTTTATAAGACATGTCCGATCGTGGACTGCATCAATCCGACGAAGAAAAAATGTTAAGGCCAAATATGGGCGAGAATATACGAAAAGCACCCCATACACCATTTCAAGGAAAAAATACCCTCCGCTATTGCTCGGTCTATCAATTCAAACCTGTAACCAGTCTATATACGTATACCTATATCCTGAGGACAATCTTTCGTCGTTTCGTATATTGTATAGATGTATAAGGTGTATACGGGGGCAGGTTGAGCAGCTTCAGTTTCATCCCCTCGTATTTCACCTAGCTCAGAGAGAGAGTATAGCGAACGAGAGCAGAGCCTTCCGCGTTGGACAGGATTTCGTGAAAGCAAATAAAATCGTCTGTCCGTTTCCATCTCCCTATCTTTTTACGTTTCTATCCACTGCAGAAATCTCTTGGGCTCAACCACTCCGCCCATAATCGACGAAGCTCGAGCGAATTTTACGCCAACCACCATGCATTGTTCGCGATTACGATAATGATCACGATAACAAGTGGCACAGCCAGCGTGGTAGGTACTGCCGCTCGTAAACATGATAATTGTCTACCTTAGTACCCACCCGGACTGTAGACTGTAGACGTTGTGCGACGGAGCGGGACACTAGGGGTTGAAGAGTACCTACTGCGGTTAAGAGACGCGGAAATATGTCTGAATTCCTCTGAATCACACTGAAATTTTTTTCCGTCAAAGAAATTAGCTTCATTTAATTCTTCAGTTTTCTAGGGGTGCGGTTTACGGTATAGTACCTGTTAACCGCGAAAAACTTTAGTGCATAGTTCAAGTTCAGGCGCGCTCGATGAAAAAATGCCAAGCGAAACATTCGTTGAGGTCCCGAATTTTTTAAATCTTGAACAGCAAAGATTCCAAATTTCGTTATTACGCACCCACTACAGTTATTACAGGGGAAAATGGGTTTCCGTAAAGAGGGTCTCGATTGGAATGAACGATTTTTTGTCTTCCTATCCTGAGAAATTGACCGTAATTTTCGGATTTCTAGGACCTTCGGGGGTCCTGGACTTGCGGAGTTTTCACCCGACTTTTCGGAATTTAAATTGTAGTATAAATTCCTGGTAAAATTTATTATTCTCTTTATAGGTATATAAACACACGTTTCTGCAACTGATAGATAATTTGTTGAAAATCTTACCGTCAGAGGACGTCATGTGCGAGCGGAAAATACGTCGTTGAAAGTATAACGTCGCAGTAGGAATGCAAGAGAAGTTTAAAGTGGTTGAATTTGTGGCAATCGATCCAGACGTCAGCGTCAGGAGCAAACGACGACGTACCTACCCTTGCATACTGCTCGGATAGAACGAAACCTACGAAGAAAAGTTAGCAACGTGACTGACGTGGAGTATATTTGCAAACATTTTCTGCAACCGAGGCAGTTTCCTGGTTCCCCGAAGCAGAACGGGATATCAAATCGAGCTTGAAGGACCACGCGATGCTTTTTCGTGAGAACAAATGCCACCGCATGTTCGAATGGTACCGATAACCGGAAATTTTATCTGATGCCGATACCCCGGACTGGGATAGATACGCTATACTGTTTCCTTGTATTTCAACGGCGTGCTGAAAATAGCAATGCCATATAAACGCAATAGCGATAAAGGCGCAAAACTTATACAGAGGGATGATCATGCTGCCATGTGCCCCTCGATCCTGAGTAGTTAAAAAAAAAGCCCTGATTCAATTTCTCTAATGTTTCATCATATCAGAAGGTTCAAACGAGGATTGAAACTGACCTTGCTCTGCGTGATGGGAAATTTGACGTTGATTCGCAAGTTTAATGTTAGTTGAGTCACCTTTGATCTAGCCAACGTCTGTCACTTTAAGGGAGGACTCGACTCACCTTGCGTGTTCGGTGTAGTAGAGTCGACTACCGTATAACACCGAGCATACAACCCTGCCACTTGACATTCTAGTCTATGAAGGGATGTGTTTGGTGTATGTATATATGTGTGTACCTACGTGGGTGTTCAGGTTCAGGTATGTAACAGTTCGCCGGATGGTGGAGGGCAGTGTATGTTTAGAATTCCATCACCCTCGTCACACCAGGAAACTTTTGCAATTAACGTTGAGAAAAGGAAGAATGTTAATTCGTGAATCGTGGCTGGTAAGAGCTTCAGGATGTCCTATTGCGCCAAGACCTGCTGTGAATTTATTAGTCAAATAGAATTTCGACACTCCTAATTTCGACCCTTTTCCTTGTCGTTATTCCGCCCATTCGCAGAACAATATTGTACATGAAATCCACCAAAAAATGAGCGCGGTACGTTGATGTATCTAATGGCACAAGCCTGAGGGTAGCGATTCTTTGCGCAGAAGAAGAAAAGAAAAGAAAAAGAAAAAAAAAAAGGAAAACTAGCCCCAAATAAGAAGTTACAAGTTTGGGGGTACCTCGTTAAATTTTTACATAAGAATCCTCTTCTAATTCCGCGCAATTTACGAACAAGAACACGGTGGAAGTTTTCACCGCCAAAGAAACTTCAAGGATGAAGCGAACGCTGCCTTGACCACCCCAAGTACCTCACGAAAAAAGGTTAAGCAGCAAGGGAATGACTGTTTCGCAGACAATATGGTTACATGTAAGCGTGCTTAACAAAATACGTTTTGTCACAGAGGAGAGAAACCGTAGAATGAAATTCGTACATCTTGATCGAAGAATTGATAAAGATGTGAAAAATTGATAATTCAAAAAGCATTTATCCCCTTGGCTCGTTCTGATCGATAAATTAACCCGGCATCGAAGATCCCCAAGTTTTGGAACTCGTAGCGAACTCATGGAATCATTTAATCTTTAACTCTAACACGTGGTTCTATACCTGCAGAGACAACTATTTCTCGACAGGGAGAAATTTCTGGTAACACAAAGCCCAGAACTTACGAGGGGGATTCGGTTTCAGGAGTTCCCTTCGTCTTCTTCCTCTCCCGAATGTGGCTGATGAGGTAAGCAAGGCACGTGAAACACGTACGAACAACTACTGCCCGATGTATACACCGCATGTGTGTATATGTAGAGCTTCATATTATGAATGTATGTATATGTAGGGGAAAGAGGCGTTTATCTACCTTCCTAGGACAATGGAAGTAATTTCTTCAGGTTACGAACTAATAACAACAAGTACGTCCGGAGTGACACCCCACGTACGGTTTTTCTCCTTATTCTTTCTTCACGTATCTATCTCGCGTTCGTTTCCCGCGACTAGCCTCTCTGCATGTCGTATCACGATGTTTCAGAACAAAGTGTGGAAAAAAATGTCGAATAACTGGTGCTTCCGCCAGAGCTGACGCTGCTTAACCTCGCTTCAGAGGATCCTCGACTTACCTACCTATACAGCCTCCTCAACGAGGCGTAATTATCAACGCTAAACCGGCGGCGTCTGCCTTCGCAGGCTTCACAAGGTGACATTTTTTCAACCTAATTCCTTAAAGTCGGAAGCGATTCGCCTGCTATAAATCGATACGCGATAAACGAACGATTCATTTGATCCTGCCAAGGCGTTACAACCCTAAGGCGTATAGGTAGCTCGAAACTCAGAATCGGGAAGCCGATATACTGGCTTCAAGCTTTTACCTCCTATTCTTCACTCCACGTTCGGATCAGCCATGCGAGTGAACGAGGAAATCGAAATACTCAATCCTTTCGCAGAGATCGCGGGTTTTCAATCTCGACATTGTCTGCCTCGACAGGAAACGCTGCAATTTGATCGTCAAAGGATTCGGATCGCTTTGTACAACACGTGTGATAAAAATTGTTCAAAACTCGAAAAATTTGACCGACCTAGTTTGCCGTGGTAGAGGAAATGCAGGAATCGCTTCCACTTATAGCGAAATTCATAGACGTATGTAGGGGGACGGATCAGGAGCGAAGGAGCTCGCTGTTGGTAGGGTAGAGGCTCCTTGCGGAAAGGAAAATCTTGGGTAAATCTAGTCCAAGGTTATTGTGTCCGATGAGAGTTGTCAGATTCAACATTCGGGGGTTCAGTTGACAAATAAGACAAAATCAACAAGTAATTCCGGGGAAAGAGGGTGAGATGGAGATATAGATCGGAAGTGAATCACCCTAGACGTTACCAGTTTTACAACTGACACCGCGGAACGGTCATAAAGACTGGAATTATCATATTTCAAACTAAAAATGAAGTCCTCCATCGCCCCAGGGTGAAATTGGGGTGGATACCACAGGTAATAAAATTGCTATAGTAGCAGAACCGTTCCGAGAGCTATAGAAACCGATGAACAAAATGAATTTCATAGAAATCTATTGCTCGTTTGTCACTCAACTTTTCATCGATATTTTTCAACGATCGAATTTTGCATACCAGAGTGTCGACGAGTTATTGGCAACGGTTGATAAAGCTGCGAACGAAAGTTAGGCGATTGAGGTGTACATACTTTACGGGCTCGATCTACCGATTCAATTAGGTATATCGGTTGGAACTCCGGGTCATTTCGTAGGCTTCCCCAGTTTGGCTCTGACTTTGGCAAAGTTTAAAGTGGCTATCAGCCCTACCCTGTGGCGTCGTGGATACAGTTTCGAGATAAATTGACGGTTCTGTGAAATGCAGCAACTGCTGTGCCAGCAACATGTGCTTAAAGTATGAATTCGCCGATGATGGAATATCTCTGAGCTGCTAAGCTTCAGCGAACTTCTACACCCACACCCAAGCTTCGGTCCACCGAATGGATCCGAGGAGTCCCTAATTGTACCCATTGTTAGAAATTGAGTAAATGATCAGACTTGGAACTAAATTAGAGTAAACAACCGCAGCAAAGGAGTGTTCCGCCATTTTCGAATACCAGAACGAATATAATTTGCCTGATTTTGCTTACCGCGTCTTATGCAAATTTTCGACCGTTTGTTTCGCTTTGTTTTTGGTATTTTACTCTATGGCAAGGCTTCATCATCGCTGGAAGTATGGGGTGTAACGTTTGTGAAATTAGTGTAATTCAATTAAAAAGATTCCATCAAACGAGCGGCCATGAATACCGATACGACACGTCGCCTTGAATGTTATATTTTCATTACAGTTTCCACCAGAGCTTGCAATTTCGAATAATAAATTGCAGTGGTACAGTTTATGCCCCGTAATGTCTTGGTCGTTTGGTATAAAGTGCTCGTATACCTTATAACCATGGAAAGTCCGGGATATAAGCTTCCTCGAACAATTGACTCGGGTCAAGATACTGTTTGCTCTTATCTCGAGTATTCCGTAATATAGAAACTCCGAAAACCAATTTCGCCATTAATGCAGTCTCGGAAACCCAACGGCGAATCTAGATTCCGCACTGAATTGTCTATATACGTCTACCTTATGAAAGTTCTGGAATAATATTGAAGGCAAATACCCTGCACGAATCAGGATCATCCACTCAATGAACTGAATCGAACGGCGATTTAATCAAAAATTAGCATATCCACGAAGCTTGCATATTCAATAAATCAATCAACTCTTTCGTTTCCCTTATCAAATCAAACTTCACATTCTAAACCAACACTCTAAAAATGATATTTTTCCCTCGATTTTCCACTCTAACTCCTAGTTTTATATCCATGTTTGAATTTTCCTTACAGAAAGAGGGAAGAGGGTACCTGCAGGAGAGGGTGACGGTTACCTGTGGACATTTTCGGTGTTCCACCGACCGGTAACAGGTAGAATTTCACATTTCTCCTAGAATGGAGTTGCAGCCGTCTGGCGGGTTACCATCGGTGGTAGAAAGGCCATTTTCGTCAGTCGACTCGGAGGAGTGACCATCCGCGGTTAAAATGTTTATTATAAACAAGGTACGGGTTTACTCACGTCGTGGGAGCTCCTCGTTGTCGAGTGACTCTTCAGGAGTTGGTTCCTGGCTGCCAGGTTTTATCTTTCGCCATGCTGCAAAAAATTCGGCGAAAGGAATCCCGTCTTTAGTATACCTACTGAGTAGTCGTAGGGTACTGTTATAATTCTGCCATATTTTACCTCTCCTCAAAAGCCCGCTTATCCCGGAAGCCCTGTTCCCTTTTCGTTTCTTACGCGTCCTCCTAGCTTGCGGAAGATCCTGTTCAACAGAGCCGTAGGAGTCTTCCGTGCCGTCCTCCATGTAGTCGTCCATGCCTAAGATAAGTCGAGATCTGTATCGTTTTATTGAAAATTTGCGAAATTCGATCTCACGATTTCACACTATAAATCGCTGATTCCCTCAGGCGCGAGAAAACTTCTCCCATTCGTATTCCGCACGCGACTAAACGACGACGCTCAACCCTCAAGGAGTGATTCCAGAATAGTATCGCAATTTCGTGTAATAATAGAACGAAGTTTATCTCATAAGCTCAGATTGCGGCATTCATCGATTCAATGTGCCGCTTTCATGAATGAAGTTCTATTTCTCGATCAGAGAACGGATCTGTTGATTCGAGTAAATATTTACGGGCCATAAAATCGTTGGTGCATTTCGAGGCACTTTGTATGCTATGGAATGAAATCTTGAACCACCTTCGCCCGCTTTTTTCAAAATTAATCAATAATCAGCAAGCATCGAGTGCTAAATATCAGCGTTTGCTCGTTAGGGGTGTGGAATCGTAAAAACTGGTCGAAAAATTACAGATCAGAGTAAAACAGGGTAAGATATGAGAGTCTGTAGCAGGATGTCATGCACCTTTGAAGCTCGTGTTATATCTTTATGTAGTTTGATCTCTGTGCCAAAAATTCGGCGAAGTTACGTCGAGGTAGGTGGTAGTAGTAGGAGAGCACCATCCGCCTTTCGTCGACGAACCATATAGTATAAATACCGCAAACAATAAACGCGGCATCCGCCCACATCGACATTAGTTAACTGTTCGAGCGATGGAAGATTAATAACTTATCGATAATGGTAATAAAAAGAAATCGAGCCCCGGGCTGAAAGCCAACGCCTCCCACGTTGCTATATGAATTTCCGGGTAAAGTCCTCTACCGGAAACCACTGCTAGCCCTGATCAGTTGTAATTAGCGTTACTTATTGAGATAATTGGTTTTTATTCAGTCGAAAAGCTGGTGAGCTATTAATACGTCAGTGGCCGAACTGGGGGTGGGAGACGATGTAAAAGCTCGACCGGTCGATCGACTACAGGCAATAACAGCTTTGTCAGAATTAGCTAAGTAGAGTCAATCAATTACCTGATAATTCCTCGTAATTCAATACCAGTTCATCCCCTAGTTCCTGAAGACACTATAGGGTCCAAGAGGTGGCCAAGTGCAGGGGAGCTTTGGGGAAAGCTGAACTTTGGGGAAAGACCGTGTCTGAGTAAACGAGGCAAGAGACAACACGTCTGTGACGGTTGATTCGCCCGGGAAAAATGCGTTTTTAATAAGGCTAAACAGACCGCGGTGTATCGTCGCGAACAGAACAGAACAGAACAGAAGAGAACAGAACGGAACGAGAGGCGTCGGTGTGTTTGGCCTAAGGCCAACGTCACCCACGCCATGGTCACAACTAAGAAGATCGTACTCACTTATAAGAGCGAAGAGACATCGAGATCAGCTGGCCTCTAAAACAGATAGAGTAAAGCTGCAGCAGCTCGTGGTCAAGAATAATACCCATTTCAACCCACGCTTCAAAACAGTTTTATTCTTTGCGAAAGACATGTGCCGGCGATGAGTGCATGCAGCGAAAACCGAGAAGATTGCAGTGATTCCTACTTTCTTTCGCCTCTACCATCCCTAATACCGATTGGGATATTTTCGGGGTGTTTTTTGGCCGGTTGAAGCTGGTCTCGATTCTTCAGGGCTCCTGCCGATTGGCTGTTACGAAGCTGGCAACTTTCTCTCGAGGTATCCAATATCGATAATGGCAAATTTTACCTCTGCAGTGATGAGTGCGGAATTGACCATCGTAAAAAGCGAAATAACTTCGCGTTATGCAGTGAGACAATGAACACCGGTACAATGTGGTGAAATTATAGGTAAATATCGATTTCAGTTCACCTGATCCATGCGGCGCGGTAAAGACATGTATTTAAGTGAGCCTCGTAACATGTTGAAGCGATGTTGGTGGCGTGAGAAAACTTGGTGTTAGATGTTGGGTTGTTGAAGAGCTGTTTGCCGAGCTAATAACTAACTGTTGTTAGGTGTTTCGTGTTTTACCCTAGGTCTCGTTTCCAGATAGTAACTGTCCCGAGCAATCATCCGTTCGCCTACAAAGGAAAGCCATTTAATACTCTTCAGCGAGTGACACTCGGCTCTGCTTCAGGTTCCAGGGCTTGGGCTTAGGCGGATGAAGGTAGGTTATCTTCTCGAGGTTACATCGGGGCAAGAAAGTCCGCAGTTAACCAGCCGCCAGCTCGCAAACCACCGACGAAGGCCTGTCGCGAGTTACCGAGAAAATCACCTGGACTACCAACGCTGCTGTTGATGGTCGCAGGATTCGTTCAGGTGCTCCCGGCCTCGTTTGCGGCGGGAAAATATCTCGAACCGATCACATTTCAGACTGGGATAATTGTTTCGGGACCACCGAACGAGGGCTAACTTACAATCGGCGCAAAATCCGTCTTCTCGTTGTATGCAATAAAAAAATTGATAAAAGTTTCATCATTCGTCGTTCATTTACGTGATCTATTGGCGATCGGTGCAGTATTTCAGTTTTACCGTACGTACCTATCCTACCTACCAACGCCGGTGTTCCCTACGGGGGCGTAAAAGTCACTGTGAAATATCATCCAGCTGTTCAAAAGTGAAATAACTTAGGCTTTTCATGGGGGATAGAGGAAGCCGGGGGTTAGTTGAAAATATTTAGGACTCTCTCCGCCCAGTTGTAAAGACGAGAAAATTTCACAATGGTATCGGTAGGATGTCTCAATAGTGTCAAACTGAATAGCGTGTAGATTACAAGAATGGCAGGTATTGTTGAACGGGTCGAACTCACGTCGAGTTTAATGAAGTAAAATGAAGTTAACACCCCCGCCAAGCCGCACGGGGTGACACTATGGGCCACACGAATAACGAAGACCACCGTTGACCAGGGTACTCTACCCAAGGAAGCCGAAACGGCGGCACGTTTGTAGTATTTCGGACTGAAGAGAATTTTCGTTCATTTTTGAGGAAGGAAGTCGGCAAACAAAAAATCCGTCAAGATTCTGATATAGCATAGTCGTTATAGTATAGTTCGAGACACGCAAATGGCTGAGGGCATGAGTAGAAGAGGAAAAAAGGTCCTTAAAATGCAGACGACACTTTCCGAAAGATTGCGTCTTTCCCGGTTTTAACACGGCACGTTTCCTACTGCAGAACTCCACCTCGACCTGGCACGTAGCTAAAGTACCAAAGAAACTCCGAAGCGATGTGTATGAAAAAAAAAAACAAAAAAAAAACAAAAAAAATAGAATGAAAGAAAAGAAAAAACACCGACAAAAATAGGCAATATAGTTACCGGTTAAACGAATGCCGACTTCAACTAAATTAATTACACCGACAGTAATTACGTCGAGCAGCTGAGCAGCTGAGCCTCCGCGCTCCTCCGTGGATCCTGTTGTAAACGGTGCCATCGAGTACTTCTTCTGCGCGCTGCTCCGTGTTACAGCCCTTCGAACCCCAACTTGATCGGTTGGTTTGTAATAATTTTGTTTGTGAATAAATGTTTTTGAAAAATATATGCTTTTCAAATTCTGATGGACGCTGGTGAGAATAGGCCTCGGGCAAGACCGGTGAGAACAGGATGCCTGCGATAGCGTCGAGCTGGAACAAAGTGGCAGCCATTTAAAGCGACCGGTAAGACCGCACACGTAGTTCAAACATCAGCTACGTGTATATATGCGTAAAAATGATAATTGCCGCGGTGAACTGGCGATGATACACAGTAACACAATGTAACCCCTTCTTTATACTGTGCGTCCCTAGGGCAGAAATAAGGGGACGAGGATCTTGCGCGACGCCGGGGGGCTGCAGTCGTCGAAGAGGTAACCGATACCAACGACGACGAGGTAGCCGAGGAAGAGGCTCGCTCGCGGAACGGGAGTTTTTTTCGATTCTTTGCGGTAGGCGGGGAGGTACTGGGGGGCTGCCGTTTGTCGGGCATACCTTGGGGCCACCCTGGCGTCTAATTGCGCGTAATGCGCCGAGGCCCGGCCGTAGGAGTTGCCGCCAGAGAACGATGGGAAAAACTTAGGTCGCGTCGTGACAAAACAAAGTTGCGGGGACGCGGTGCTATGTCCGGCACGCTCGGACCCACACGACGTCGATCTCGTCGTCAACCTGCAGCGATCGCTACGGGAGCGGGGGCCCATAGTAGCTATATGAGCGTCCAGTTCGACCGCGAGATAAAATCCCCATAGAATTTTCCAGCCACTTCACTGCGACTCCACAGCTGACGGCGATCGTAAAATTTCATCAAGAAGACCAGATGAAGTAGAAAAAAAATAAAGAGTTTAGTCCGGTTTAACAAGATATTAGGGGATCGCTGCAAGGTCCGAATCTTGTTTCGAAATATCGAGGTAGTGGTCGTTTGCCCGGCGCCTTTTTACATCGTCGTAAAATAATGTCTGAATTATTTTTTCGGACATCTCCACTCGTTCCGGACAAAAAATACACACAAAGCACGTATAAGGGTATTCAACAATAAGAAAGAACTGTCCGAAAGGTATCCTGGAGTAACCCGAAGCTTTTCTTCGGATGAAGACGTGTTCGCGTTCCAGTAAAACCCCGTTCCCCTCCTCAGGGACCTGCAGTGCCAACATCAGGAAGACGCGAACGGTTGAAATTATCGCAGAATCGTGGGACGTTAGAGAGTTTGCCAAATATCCGTCGGAATTATTCGAAAATTGGTTTGAACATTTATAAAGCGTGTTATGGGATTTCATAAGGGTTACTTCCGGTCCAGAAGAACTTCGTTTTATCGAAAGTAGCATAGAGTCCCTGTATCCGTGTTTCAGAGATTCGTCATACGTCACGCGCGTATCATTAGTCAGGAGCTTGTTAGTCGGCATATAACACATAAGTTTCTGTATAATGGCCGGCATTTCAACACGCGACCGTTATTAACTCTTTCCATCTTGCACAGCGGAGGGCGAGACCACCGAGCCAAGATATAAACCATTATTCATAATAGCCCGATGACGAAAAACTTGTCCGAAGAGGTGATCTGCAGCGGCCAGCTCACTAAACGTTCGAGTCTACATCCACAGGTCGATATCTCCGTTCCGATTAGCTGACCACCCCTCGTTAATAATTACTTTGCAGTAGTCCCGCGTAGGTATATGGCGAGGAATGATCTATGAATTTTGAAAAAATTTCCACGTTTATGTTTCACGACCACCGCTAATGGTTCTACCTTCGCGTTTTGAACTGCTTGTAAAAAAGGGGTGATCGTTATGATTGCCTCTTTGTAACAAGGATCGAGGAGTATATGAATAAGTCCGAGATGTTCTTTTCACTTTTCATAGAATTTATGTACACCGGTGTAACGAATCAACGAAAGATCTCAATCTTGACCGGAAATACCGTTTAAAATGATCACCTTTAAAGCTCCTTCTGCAACGGCTTCATTCGTTTTTATGGGCGCGTATTATACGCCGAAAAGGTTTCTCAAAAGATTCCGATCCGTCACGAGGCACAGCTCATTTTTCTTCAACACACAATACCGCAGTGGCAATCCTCGAAACTTTTGACCGGAAGTCTCGCCCGCCTGGTAAGAGGGTGTCTTCGAAACAATACCATTGTTGCGAAAGTGGTGTATCTTTGTTGTGTGTTCTTTTAAAATCGCCTCCAACTTGTTAGGATTCCGCTTTCAACCCCTGAAGGGGTTGCTCCAAGGCAAAAAATACTGTGAACGGCCGTTGGCCGAAGATCGGCCTTCTCATTCATAAGATCGACGTGCCTGTAGCAGACGTTTTGAATAATATAATGAGGAATTCGATTGATAATAGGGGCGCGAAATCGGGAGGCTCTATTCTCCTTTTCGTTTTCGCTTGCATAATCAGAGAAATTTTTATTCGACACCGACTTGTTCTTCGTTTCATCGTTTTGTTTTATTTTTATTTTTTGTTCAGCAAAGGGGTTGAAGAAAGTAGCACAAACTTCTTAGAACATTAACAAGGGGTTGGGGGGTGGCTTGGCAAAGAAATTTCTTAATCAACCTGTTTGTGGGCATTCTGGTCTTTATTTGTGACGAAGAATAACGAGTTGTAGATTTGATCGGGAATTAATGAGATACTTGAAGCGAGAAGTGATCGAATGGCAAAATGTGATGATCGGAATTTTCAAAAAGCCCCGTTGATACAGAACAATGAATAACAGTGGCTCTGAAATCTCGGAGTAACTGCGGGTGATGGATTTTCAAGGTATGCTAGGACCGAGGATCCTAGTAAGAGAAAAAGGTGCCGAACCTATTATTGGCTTACGACTCTTTCTGCGACAAAAACTTGAGTCTGACTCCCGGTTGCTGTGCCGTTGGCCAGGTATAAATGGGGTAAACAGGTCGCACGCTAGTCCACTATGCTGTCTCGTATCGTGAAGAGACGATCGGTACGCCTAGATAATACGATATCTCGAGGATGTACACCGAGCGTGTTTGATTCTGACCGGTATGAAGATGGCCCAACAGTCTTCCGTCCTTTTCCTTCTCAATGTAATCAGGAAGGATGGAAGGAGACAGAAGACTTTGGTGCCAACTTCATACCGGTCAAAATCAAACACGCCAAGCGTACATAGGCCGACGCCTTAAGGATTTGTGCAGAGCAAGGCTAGTGACGCGGAAACACTTCCATGGGGATTGCAAGAAGACACGATCATGAGCTGAATTGTTTTTCTAAAGTGTCCTTATAGCTTCCAGCAGTTTTTATACACCGCGTGAGAATTGTCAGAGGATTGAATTCTCCCATTGTGATTACTTAGAGAATTGAAATTCACGTGCTTTGCAACAGAAAACGGTACTTCATTGCTGGATTTCGAATTTTCAGAAATGTTCAAGTTTAGAGCATCAAAATTTGAAACGGTTCAAATGCAGATCCGAAAATTTTGGTCTATTTCTCAGGATATGATGACAAAGAAATAGTTCATTCTAATCAAGACCCTCTGTACAGAAACCCATTTAATATCTACTACAATCGATAACTTCATGATGTCATGAACAATTGATAGGATTTTGAAACTTTTTTTCCATAAACTACATCGCAAGACGAGTAATTTGACCAGTTATTGAGTCCCATACGATCACTTAAGCCTGTGGTAATAAACCTTGAATGAATTCATGTGTGAATTTCGAGTTTTGGAGGTTTGGCCTTTCGGATTTTTGAACCTCCGGTGTTCTTCGTTTCAGTTTTTCTAATCGTCTATGTAAAATTTTGGGAAAACACTCTTCCTAAAACCTGCGAGTAGCTAATATTAGGATTCGCAACGTCGACCGTTCGGGACTTTAACGATTCGTAACTCGAACCCGCCCCCAATTAATACATTTACAGATTTTTGCTTTAGGATAGGTCGATGAATCTAAAAAAAGATTAGGCAGAAATAGAAAATTCGATCAATTATATCTGCCCGGTTATAATAGTCAGAGTTGATTTCCAACTGACCAATCAAAATCCCAGATCTGGGACGCAATTTTGTAACCCAAATGACAGGAAGTCTGTTTAACAACGATGCAGCGATCGTTCGTTTACTAGTTCGCGGAGTAGTTATTTTTGCCCATTAATCCAACGCGCAACTGATGCAATTAACGGACTAGCTACGGTAATGCAGACCATACTTTGTTGGGCAACTAATCCTGCGCCTTGTCTGTAGCCTATTAGTTTTTTACAATCATTTCACTGTCCGCTGATCATACACTATGACAAATCGAATCAAGGAACAAATTATAGAGATCATTCCGACAAAGAGTGATAAAAACTGAACAGCTTCACATCCTAAATGTTCAGAGAGAGAGAGAGAGAGAGAGAGAGAAAAAAAAAGAACTAAAAGTTTTTCATTTTTGTCCTTATTTCCAGTAAAAATCTGCGGCCTCACTGCACAAATACGCGTTTGAACGCATACGAGCGATACGCACAAATGATTAACAAAATTGGCTACAGCGTCCGCAAAAATCAATCATATCGACAACCGCCGGAAATTATAGCTGTATACACGTATACAAGGATAGTAAGCCTAGCTCCGTTGGAAAGAGTTGCTGAAATAGACGTGAAGAGTGGATCAGAACCCGAGCAAAAGTCAGGCGGCGAGTTTACGAGCGGCCAGATGACAGGGCGGTGGATGGCCGTCCCACAACTTCCGGTTCCCCCCACCACGCGGTAAAATCAACGTTTTTACCTGGCCAGAACTTTGTTATAACAATACGAAAGGCTAGACTCAACTTTCGGTGCTAAGTAGATCGGAAATTGTCTCATTAATCGAAATGATCAATTTCTCTTACGCCTAGATTCTGTGTCTCTAGATGTCTGGGTGTCTGGGTGTCTGGCTATTGGGTGGCGTCAAGATGCGTAGTCTGGTGACGCAGTCCGGAGCTTCCTGTTTAGCCAGACTTCCTGTCGGAAACAATCGTCGCGATTCATCCACGGTGCTCATTCTCGAATTCCCGTTACCGGTTGCGGAATAGTTTGCCGGACCGTCTCATGGCAGATGAGAAAATAGCCGGGGGTCAATGTAGCCGATTTATCTGGCGAATTGGTGCAGTTGACCAACTCGCGTGCCTAGTTCTACGATAAGATCTACAGAGTGGGATTGAATCGCGTCGTAGATCGACGTCTATAATGCAATTCAAATTTCCTCTCAGGTGCATGGGGATTCCGTTGAGAACCGTATTATCGACACAATGCAATGTCTTTCAGACGCGGTACTACGTGTTCATGCGTGAATGAACGTACCGCTTTTGGCATACAATCATTGACCTATGTCTGGGGGAGGCCGTGTATTATGAATCAACGATTGAAAAGCAGTGATCTCCGATCCGTGTTCGATAGATGATCGATTTCCAGCTGTATAGCTGACTTAGGAGAAACGTGATATCTTCCAAAATATAGATACATGCCTGATGACTATGTGCCGATTATTTAAGTGGTCAGGGATCACGACTTTGATCGTATAGGCGATTGATCGGCGACAGACAATGCCGAAAAGTGCGACATCTGCGGCTTCACATCCGGCGGAAGACGCCACGGCCGTGAATATCAATCGCGCTACTCAGTCATGCTAATGGATTCGTTTAATTAATCAATGCATAAGTGCACGCACTTAGCGCCCCCCCTGCAGTCGAGAGTTTGGCCAAGACACGAGCTCGTTGCAGTAGGCGCCAACTCACACACACAGGCTTTCACATCATTCCAGAGGATGATGTGTTCCGGGATGCCTTTGGTCTCTGTACTAGTTGATTTTCACAGCAGTATTATAAACGGAGAAACTTCTTCATGGATCTCAATATCACGTTTATAATGTCAGTTCTAAAATGAACGATGAATTTTGCGACAAGGTTCTTACGGATGCTGCTTCGATCTTTACACGAAGTACCTAGACCTGCGTCATATGCTGATGCAGTGTTTTATACGTACCTATATGGGTATATGCATACATAGATGGATTCCAGGAAGATTGGTAAGCGGTTGCCCAGCGGGAGGACAGATCGAATTAGGTTTATCTAACTAAATGACGTGAGGTCACGGGTGGGTAAAGTCGAGACGAGTAAGTCACGTAAGTCATCGATCAGGTGAATACGGGAGACCGACTATTCCCAGCCATGGCATAGGCACGGCTACGGATTCCAGTTCCGCGAACTGCCAGACCTAGACAATACCACTGTCTTCGGGGGCGTCGCGGCGCCCGCGCCCCCCCGGGTCGCGCTAAGCCATGCTGACACAGAAAAAATGATAAAAGGAGCACGCTTCGTGCGGCCATTCGGACATGTCGTTCAACCAACTCGACTTTTACGTCACTTGAACTTATTTACAAAAATACATAGGTACCCACCAGGTTAAAGCTGAACCCTGAAAATAATCGCCATCGAAGTCTTAAACCAATTTCCGATCTACAGCCTAGACCCAGTCGAGTTGGTGGTAGTCAAGTTCGATGGTCGAACGTACAGACCATGGCGAGTGGCTCATCCCTACTTTCCGAGTACCCTGGATCAGTCTTGAGAGTTTCCGAGGCTACGGGTTATATAGAACATCGGGAGACAGCGAGGCGAGGAAGGGGTCGGAGAAACAGAAGGGGGAAAGGAGAAGCCTCCTTCCTCAGAATGAGGAATCGGAGGAGGAACATGAAGAAGGGGAAAGAGGATAGCCGAGGAAATCGTATCTACAAGAGGAGTGGACGTCATCCTTATACGTACACACTGTAGTAATGTCTTCAAATCCGTTCACCGACGGCTCGTTTAAACGCCGAGACGCTGGCACTGGTCGCCGATCTTCCTGTTGTATCACAACTTTTGCGCAGAGATGAAGTACAAGTATTTTCGAGACTGATTCATTGGTTCATATCTGCGCTTTTGAATAGGATGTTTCATTTCAAGGATCAAATTAGGTGTATTTCCCCGTCCCCGAAGGTAGGATTAAAGAGAAATGATTGTGAATAAGATTTCTGGAAGTCGGTTCGATGTTCTGGCAAAAGAGGCCCGTTTTCTCTGAACTGAAGAAGAAGCCTTCGCTGTAGCCTCGAGCCGATATTCTTGAGTTTGAACCTCGAGGCGCAAGCTAAAGTTTGAACATGCACTGATCATAAGAAAAACGATTATGCATCCTTCGCTCCTTTCTCCAGATGATTACAAACTTAGAGATCAGTACATCACTCATCACTCGAATATCTGCGAGTCTCGATTTTTGGTCCACTATGTCACCGCCATGAAATCATAATTTCGAATGATCTCCTCTCACAGATCACCCGCTCTATTCCATCTCGAAAAATCTTCTCCAGCTCCCGATTCATTTTCATTTCAAATAACCTGCTTTGTATCCTTCTATGTGGACGTATATTCGTATACTTGAGGGTATATAATACACGATCTTTTCCACTGATCAGACGAGTCGGAATCTGGTATCGAACCGGATCGATGGGTGATTGGGCTCTCTCTAATACCGCCAAGTGCCTCCAAAATGGCCGCAGCAAGCCGGAGAATGGAGGCCACTAAGTATACCCAGGTAGGTGTGAAGTACCGTCGGCGAAAAGAATCTCCGTCTATGTCCAGAAAATGATGTTCCAGAGTTTGACGGATCTGAAACTTCATCGTAGCCATGCCGGTAGCCACGAATCCCCACGTTTAATATCCCATCCTACGTTTAGAGACTTCTTCGTCGGACAGAGAGAAGAACGGGGTGCGGGTCGATGTCCGGAGAAGGCCGCTAACAATGCCTAATCTTTTCCAGGAAGCTGACACAACGTGCTGACCGCGGGTGACGGGGAATCTGACAGTACTAGATACGAGTATGGGAGTATCTACACATTTTATAACAGCAATTATTACACGGAATACCAGATACGATCCCAATTCGATTCCCGATCTATATCATTGGAAACCAACGATAATCGTAAATGTCGTTGATCTATTCACTTTCGACGTTGCTTCGAATGTAGAATAACGAAGTCTGCAGCCATTCCTGAACATTAATCTTCTCTGCAATCGCCTACCATGAACAAATATACACGTTGCTATTCATTCGCGTCGATCTGCAGCCGCTGACGATTCTCTCAACCGAAGATACCGCGGTCTGTTGAGTCCATAGCATTGTTCAAGGCTGTGAAGAATCTGCTGATCAACGTCTGCAGTGTCATCCGTATAACAAGTTGCTAAACGTTGCTGACAATGAATAGACACATATACAGGTATACGTGCGGAATTATTTGCTCATTTTAAATGCTTACTACAGCTAGCGTATGAATATACTCACACTGTTGAGTGCAGTGTGATTTCTACATCGTGTGAGATCTTACAATATGATTTTTGATACATAAGGGCTATAGCTTTCCATCGGAGTAAATTTCTTAGAATCGGATGTTGGGATGCAGGAATTTTGATTTCGATGGAAAAATAGAACATCAAGAAAGAATGAGACGGAGGCTGTATAAGAGAGGAAGAGTGAGGCAGTAGTCTATTAACGAGCGACGGGAGTGTAATATTAATTTGATTAGAGCGAGCGTATATAGATAGGTGCTATGCCTATATCTTACCTACCATAAGATTCGACAGAGGGTGAGCTGCAAGAGAAGTGCTGGTCCATGAGGAGAGACGGAGGCATCTTGCTGGTCACAATTCCACGAAGTTTGCGCTGTGTTTGCGTCCTCCACGGCCCCCCCGGCCCTCGCGGCCATCACTATACTCGATGATGCCTCCCTCACCTCGTTATACCACTTATATACGGGGCGGCGATCAGACTTTCGTCAATATGTATAGCAGCGCCTTAGACTCACCTTATACACCATTTGACGTGCCTTTCGATCAGAACAGACCAAAGGTGCGGTGAAAACGAGAGGAAACGCGATGCGAGATTTAGAACATTATAGGGCTGGGCAAAAGCTCTGAATTTTTTAAATTACCGCAGGGCCGAAATTCCGAATTCGTTTGAGATAATTTCAAATTTTTAGAAACGTTGAATCTCAGAAGTTAGAACATCAAGTCCAGACCACCGATAGACCGAGGGTCCGAAAATTTCGGTCCATTATGCTCATGCGAAGACAAAAAATAGTTCATTCTAATCGAGACCCTCGTTACGGAAATCCACTTCATCTAATTCAATCGATAACTTCATGATGTCATAAATAATTGATAGGATTTCGAAACGATTTTTTCTTTGATATTCAAATCCGCAACTTCAACCCTGTCTGAAAATTATTTCGTAAAGTTTTTTCTCCGTTGAAAATCATTTCAAGTCCAAAACATTTCATTTTTTTTACGAAATACAGACTTGGCTCATTTCAATCTTACTGCATTTAGATGACCGGAGTCATTTCGGTTGAAAAATTTCTTGTAAAGACTATCGAACGTTTGACAAAAAGCTTGGCTGCCACTACCGACCGTTATATCCAAGCCTGAAGAATCGCCGTGCGTTTTATTCTCAGAGTAGGTACCTAGTTCACCGCTCGAACCAATAACAGAGATTCTCGATGATCAACTTGTGGGAATATCCACGATCAGAGATTTGGATGTAATAAGAAAACAGCTGCCATTAAAAGAGTCAAGAGACTCAAAGAGGAAAGAAAGGATGATCAAAGCACAACGGAATTAAGAGTTCCGGAGTTAATTGCGGAGGTAAAAACGCGAGTAAACGTGGGGAAATACGAGTTTTTTGCTTTTTGTTTCCGTTTTTGCTTTTGTTTTTGTTTCTAAAAGTTAAGTAACACCTGTAAGAGCGACGAGGTTTTCCTAGATCAAGTAGAAAAATCCATGTCTAAATAGCACGTAGCCGCAAGCTAATCACTGATCGATTTTTTGGTTTCGTTCCTGACGCGGCGAGCAGCATGGAAATGATAAAACGAAAGACATTGTCGGTACGGGATATACCCTTTCCTCCTGTAGCAGACGATGAGGCGGGCGGGTATCTTCTCGTGCTGTCCGTCTTCGATCTTCGAGGTTTAGGATGTGAAATACGAAGGCTTCCAAGAAGAATGATGGGCTGGTTTAAAGTCGGGCCGCATCGGTGCCTACGGTGTTCGTGTTGCAGGTACGAAGGAGGCCGCCGTATCCCCTTCATCCATTAATTAATTCAATTATACTCGGTATAATTAGTCATGACTACGTCGCCGTACGGGTGGTTAAATCGCTCTTGTTACCAACCCAATTACACAACAAATTACAATAATACACCATCATTTGTTCAAAACATTCTATCATCGGGGTAAATATTTCTAAATTCATCCAACCTATTCAGGGAATTTGGAAAGACAACCATTTCAGACATGTGTACTCCAGCCTCTCCAATCTTCCGTAAGCCACTGGGTATAGGGAAGAGAACGATAATGACAGGATAGAAAATGAAGACGGAGTTATACAGGGATGGTTGAATCCCGATTGAGAAAGGGGACGTGGAGTCGACACTCGACATCTCAAGGAGAAATCAAACCTCAACAGAGTCAAGAATCGGAGTGAGGATCAGAATCGGAATCAGAATCAGGATCAGATCGTGGCATGGCATGGCATGGCGTGGGCGGTGGATGGCGGATAGCGACGCCGAAACGTAGGGTTGTTCCTGGTAGCAGGGCGCGAGCTGGCTTCGCGGAACTAGGGAAGTGGGAACGAGGGAACGAGGGAAGTGTTCCAGAGGCACGAAGACCTTCCCCAAAAGCCGAGTCATCCCTTGATCGATATTCTTTCAGACACACGAGTTTTCGAATATTTTATCGCGCTCCCCACCGCGATCGACTTACCTGTATAGTAAAACGCATCATATACTAATATTCACTGAACAAAGATTTTTCGGTGCATTCTGGGCTTTTTTAACGATAGAAATTGAGTCGATATAAAGTCGGAGTGGGTTCAAAGTTCCGAATTTTAAAAGTCCCGAGCGGTGAAAAATTCTGAATTTGAATATCACCGACTCACGATTTTGAGAAAAGGTATTTCCCCGAAAGTCTACATAGCTGTTTTAAAAAACTCAGAAACGGAGAACACCGGAGGTCCGAAATTCCGAAAGCTAAATATCCGGATGAGGCCAAGCTTCCGGAACTTGAAATTCCCGCATATAAATCGTTTTTAAATGTACTTTTTTGAATAAGGAAGTTGAAAATCCTATCAATCATTGACGACATCATGCATGGAGTTATCGACCAAAATATATAAAATGGGTTCCCGTAAAGAGGGTCTCGATTAGAATGGCCAATTTTTTGGACTCCGGGTGTTTCCAGCTGTGTCCATTCCAATCTTTCAAAATTATGAAGTTGTATACTTCATCGTGCCTGAAAAGTCTAATCGACATTCGAGTGTCTGTGATAGACCCACCTCTGCCACAACACCTCATGGACATGAAAATTGAATGAGCTGTTCACTTCCTGGATGCAATACACATGGCATCTACGATTGTGTAGAGCTTCGGAGCCAGATAAGAATGAATCTTCTTTTTCGCTGATCCAAACGGTGAACACAAATCCCCAAAACGCAGTTTAATGGGAGAATCTCAGCCGCCTCTACCTACCTACTGTAGCGAAGAAGTTGTCGTAAAAAGCAGATCACGCCTACGCATAGCGCAGACCATATTCTGTACCGGTAAGAATTGAATGACATGGGTTTTTAGCTCGCACACCTTGGGCCATATTATAACGTTGGAACTAATTCGGGCCATTATGTCCCGCGACATCGTCGTATTACACGACTCATTACCCTCCTGAACCGTTGATCATTGGATTCGACACGGCAGTGCCCTCGCCAGATTCGTGGCATCTAAAGCCCGGTCATCCACACGATCCACGATCCCTTACCACCAGCTTATGACATTGGTTCACGAAATATAGCTACGCGACGGTCAGAATATCCCGGGCTTGCAAAAGCCCCGATATTTAGGGATGAAACGGGGGACCCGTTATGGGACATAGCCCATATTCGCTAAAGGGTTCGGGCGGTTGGTCGCAAAATTCACATAATTGTATGCCTCAACCTGCGTGCCGGATTGTGAGGCTGGGGATTCGTTCCACCGCGTCCAATAAAACGAAACGCAAATGCAGATCCACTAGCGGTCGCGGTGTAGCCTGGGAAGGCGAAAGACCTCAGCTGGTGTAGATGGTTCGGAGGGTCCCTGCCAATCGTACGACCAATCGTGCGACCGACATCTCTTTCTGCCACGCCCCTTTTCCTCTTTTCCTCTTTCCCTCTTTGCCTCTTTGGCTTCACGAGCCGCCCCGGTGCCGGTGCGCGAGATCACTGGCCGACCCGTCCCGTCCCGTATCTCCTGGGGTCGGGAGTCGGGACTGCAGCAGCGGAGAGACGGGAGATCGTTAGATCGACGGTGGCTACCCGATGACCACCTGAACGAGGCGAGTCAGCCACCCAGACGTCCGGCCAACCTGTCGCGACGGACTGATTTCGCAATTTTTTATACCCGTGACTTGATATTGATTGGCTATTGGCCGGTGGACCATTGTTCGTAGCTTCATTGACGATACTGTAGGCAGTCTTGGTGTGAAAGGGACAAACATCTGTCTTGGGGTTCCGCTGGTATCGCAACTTCCAACAAGACACTAGATTGTGTATCAGCGCTTCTGCAAAAGACCGAAAGATTTGACTGCAGATTTTTCACGTTATCTGTCCGATGTCTAGTCTTTTAGGGAGTTTACCGATCTTCACGATATTTGATGCACTGATGCCCAGAATAATTTCTCGAATCGGTATTGAATTTGAGAAAATCGATCCAGGGGTTTGGAGAGAGCATTTTTGTCCCGGCAACCGCAGCTCCTGCGATTTTGAGGCGATTTTATCGATCGGTAATTCTTGAGAAATCGACAACTGTCTCTGAATTCCGATGTTGAACTCAATACAGCTGAGACTCGATTGTGCACTAGTGTTTTCTGAGGAGTAGACCGATCTTCACGATATTTCATGCAGTAATACCTCGAATAGTTCCTCGAATCGGTATTGAACTTGAGCGGAATCGATCTATACTAAGAGTTTCAAAATGTATGTTTATCGCGGCAACAGTTCTGGCGATTTTTGAGAGATCTTCTCGATCGGTACTTCTTGAGATACGGAGATGTTTCGCCAAATGTAGAACAATTTGCAATTCACGTGTGGCAGGAATAGCAGTTCAAAATTTCATTGTGCAAACTGCAGTCAAACCGATTTTACCGAATTTTATACCTACTGCAAAGTTGCGCTCTACTATAACCAGATGATGAACTGTGCCCAATTTCTCAAAGCACGCATACCTAGCGGGATATTATGTTCTTATATCCTAAAGTTATCAAAAAAAAAAAAATAGTTGAATCTATGATTTCGTAAACGCATTGAAATTATGATTACGTCAGACAGTTCGAGCTTTCCGTTTTCTTTGGACTTCATATTTCGATTTCAAGCTCATTTGAAATGACGAAAATCTGTATAATGATTGTAATTGCGTGAAGAAGATGCGGTTCAGTCACGCACGCGATCGAGAGCTGAAGATTGTTGCGTGGAACAGGTAGCCATGATTATTGCAACATCGAACGAAGATGGCGGACCTTTCGTGGCCACAAAGGCAAAGGCAACTCCCTTTTAACTAATAAGAGGTGCGAAATGGAGCGCCGATCAGCGCCAATGATACCCTTCGTTGCTATACAATGTATGTAAGATCGAAGTCGTTGACTCATCGTCCCTGCAGTTGAGGCTGCTCGGAATGTTGATTGAATGCAAACCTTTGCAAAGTTTTTTTTTTTTTTTTCTGAGGGGGAGTCATCAAAAGCTGGAGAACAAATTGCAACGTTGCATATTAGGACAGGCCCGAATTTGAAAGAAAAAAGGGAGAAACACCCCGAAACTGAAATCCCCTTCGTTAATTAATTCCTATGGTTGACAAAATTGAAAGAAGAATAAAAATTGGTGATTATGATAATGACAAATATCGGCGAGTCACCGATATATCTACCACGCGTTATAAATATAAACGGCATCCCCAAAAATATACGTCAGCTGGCTGGACTGCAGAAGGAGTCAAGTTCCAAGGATCATTCGAGCAGCAGCCAGAATAAGCCGACATCTACTCGGAATTCTAGAGTTCGCAGAAAGATACATGTCGATGACCTCGCTTCAAACTGACTCGTGTATATACAATATATATATATTTTTTACATATGTCCGAGTGAGGCAACCAGCTTGTTCTACTATCCCAACACCAACTCGACCATCGGTATTACTTGTTGATTTCGAAAGGAAAGGAAAGGTGTCATCGAACCTTACTTTTTTTTTTCTGTATACAAGGGGAACAAAAAATTCTATCATCACCAATTAATCGCTGTTAGCCATGTTGCTGGAGCAGAAATTTAGACGGGGCAATCTTTAATGGAGTATTATATGATTTGTTCATCCAATTTGTATTCTGCAGTTAAAGATATAATTGTTAAGATACCTGGAAAAATAGAAAACGAAAGCTGAAAATCTTTCGGGTAAATTAGCAAAAGATGTATCGTCTTGTTACCTTCAAGCTGATGGAGTTTCTTAATGATGTCGCCAGGTCAATATCGCATTTCAGGCCGATAGACAAAGAAAAATGAATTCGATTATATGAATTTTGAAGATTTTTTCGGTTCAAATTTGGCCAGAATCAATTTTTCATTTCAAATCTTGTAGCAGATTGAACAGAGAACGAATGGAAGCACACTATCCTAGACACTAATTTCTAGAATTCATCTTGGAACGTTTTCGAAGCATAACTTATATGCCTGTGTAAAATTCCAAGCGAATTTATTGCCGGTATAATTTCGGTTTTGTCGTGTTACAATTATGATACACGCATACCAAGTAGCAAGCTATTGGACCGCATGGCTTCTATTCCGATCCTTTCCGATCCGTTCCAATTTCGAGGACCTGCCGCACGGTCCACGATCCGTGGTTCAGATAGGCATAATAAGCTAACAAGGGGTTTATTACATTATAATACGCATGTATAACACCCTCGCGCTACGGAGCCGGTATAGCCGTTGATAGACAACAGATAATAGATTGTTCGGGGAAGCGAGGTACTCTCTAGTTTCAAGGAATCATTAGACTATAACTCAATTATGTAACGCTAGGCGGTGCAACAGAGGGGAAAGTCTGGTGAGGGCAAAAAGCGTAAGGGTTGAGAAATGCGAGTCATGCACCTACACCTATACTATAGATGCATGGATTTATTCTGGTCTTTTATAGTTCCCAAATATCCATTCTAACCCTGGGCACGAGGCCGAAGCAAACCTCCTGTAGCTCATCGTCAGGATCATCCAGCTGCAGCCTGGTCCGAAGACACACATCACTCCCGGAGTGAAGTTGGAGGCACCTTTCGAGCTCACAGTCAATTAATTGCCCCGTGAATGATACAACGGGTAATTGTTTGTAATTGAAGAGATAGCTGTGCGTCGATCTCGTCCAGTTCGAAGTGAGTGTCAATAAAGAAAGCTGAAGTAGTCAGACGGAACACCTGGATGAAAAATAATTACCTAGTGAAGAGGAAGAAGGACTCCAAGAATCGCGACGTTGTAAATGATGAAAAACAACGATTATCCACGATTAATCGTGAGTAGCCAGGGGTTTTTCTTCGGCCATGAATGTCCAGCGAATGAATTGAGATTTGGAAATGAAGAAATGTCAAATATCAGATGAAACCCAAGATGGTTCGGAGATTGCGCGAGGGGGAGACTTTCTTTGCTATTTTCATCCAATATTGCGAGACATTGGGATCTAATTCAACGTTCGATGAGTAAGGCGTAGAGCGGAAATCCAAATTATCGATACACCGAAATTTCCGGATGATGGAGCATCGAGACAAAAATACCCAGCCGACGGCTGTTCCTGCAGAGTATAGTGTGGGCTGGAGTGAACGGAATCTAAATTTAGTCGAAGAGCCATAGGGCACTTTGGTGGTCCACGTGTACCCAAAGATTTCTGGATTGGTAATACCAAAATAACGGAATAAATTTCGGATCAAACGATGTAGTGGATCGATTCCTCGAACTGTGGCATATCATTGTCGTAGGAACACCATTCTTCGAAATAATTCCATATTTGTTTTATCGGCATTTGTCCAAACTACTTGATGAAATATCATATGGATCTAGAGAAGAGCTATGGAACAATTTTCGAAAAGTGTACATGTATGCGGTTATGTTGAATAATAGATACTCTCACAAGAGAATGAATTCATACATGATCAATCCTGTCATTATACCGCTAAATGTCAACGTACGAGGATAGTGGCCGGTTGCACAACGATTACATACGTCGAAAGCCTATTAACTTACATACCTCCACCAAGCAATGACGAGACTCGGAACCCAGCGGCATGAACTGCAAAGACGACTTGGATCTCGTCCAGGATTCTTTACTGCAAATTAATGACGCACGAATGCATACCTAGGATATATATGCATGCGTGTACGTACATGTACGACTGTGTCACGTATTTCATACTCGCTATTCATCCATGTAAACCGTTTAAAGATACGATTCTGGCTTGATTATGGAAATTTCCTCATATGAAATGAATTATAAATTGTAATGCTAGAATGTCGGCTAGTCCCACGCGTCATTCGATCGTATATTGAACAAAAAAATAAAAAATTCATTTGGAAAGCACGCGAACGTAATAGGCTACCATCGGGTATTTTCCACCTGCGTACATTTTTAATCTGCGGTCTTGTACATCATATATTGATCGTGTTATTGTGTAACTGAAAAGTGTGTCTCATTGTTAATCAAACTGAAAGATCCTTCCCATCAGACTAACGTCCGACTAATTAGAACGTTCAAAAATCACTTAATGTCCGAGGCTAATGTCTGGTGAACGATTATGACAACGAACAGTCTATTACGCAGTGAATGGCTCTTTTCTCAAATCTGTCCATTAACGTATCTATACCTATGAATTTCGTGTCTAATATGAAACAACAGAATGAAATGAGTACATCTTTGGTAGATAGTTCTATCCAAATAGTTAACAACCACTCGATGTCTTATCACGGCTTTATCATGCATACCAAATAATTAGTGGCCAAAAATAGGTATTCATGTATGTATATTTACACAATGAAGATATTTAGGTATACGTATGCATGTGTACGTGCTACAGCTGCATAGCCATAGCACAGTGGTTCTCCTCTGACATAGAGCCGACTATGGGCTATGTTGTATCATATGCTAATTGAGATATTAAGCTGTGGTATTCCAAGGCCTAAATCACACGGTTGTTGATATTCAACGAACCCCTGTTCACGAAGACCTAGTATACAATTGGCGCAATTAATGGGTCAAATAATAATTTCACCGCAGTGGGAGTTCCCTCGCGGTTTACCGTTATACCCTACATGGCATTTCAAGGAAAAATAGAAAAAAATAGCAAAAAACCTACGAAGTGTGCTAAAAATGATACGATAGTATGATTAGGACTAGCCAAAGTACGAGGAATCGTTTGATTATAGGTATATAATGTTATCCGCGGTTTTGTACAACCACGAAGTTGACAACGGAGAAATAACGCGACGGCGTGGCAGGGGCGTAGCTTGAAAATTTCAGTTCCACATATGAAAATGATCATTCCATTATTCATCCACTTTTGTGTAATTTATAGATGAATTTCGCAGAATTTTATAACTTGTATAGACATACGTGTATAAATTTTGATAAGAATTATGCATTTCATCTTATCTTATCTTGTCTTATCTTTCGAGATTACGGGCATTATTCATGACTCGAAAACCCCCTCGTTTAACTCCAGCCTTGTCAGATCTATATCGAGTTCCGAGTCGCGAGTGCCAACCTACTTACAAAGCCATAACGGTGAATTTCGCTCCGGGCTTTAGACGGGCTGAACTATTTCGCCTTCGTTAACGAATTTATTAGGTGATGTAAAGTTCGGTTTTATCTCTCCGGTCCTACGGGCTTCGATGTATAAGAACCCCTGCGACTTGGTGGACTGTCAGTACTACCTACTTGCGAGGATCAGGCGCACGCTCGCGCACCTACATACACGAACTTCGTGCATACATTTTCACTGCGTCTACACGCTCTCGTATAGTCGAGAACGCGCACGCAAGCCGGAACACAAACTACTACAAGGAAAATCTACATAGTTCTAGCCCACGCGAGTCGCGAGGCCGCAGCCACGAGCCAAGCACCGTCGCGACGCGGGTATATCCACCGTTCTCTCCTATAGTATGAAGAAGTCTGCTGTACGGTTTGTTCAACGGTATACCTCCGACTCGATGAACTGAGCAGTTCTTAGTTGCTGGCAACAGTTGATGTCTGCATTGCGACCGAGTCCGTTTAGTATCGCGTATCGAGTGAATATCGACGATTAAACGTGTCAGTTTCTTTCTTTTTCTTTTTTCATCGTCAAATTACGTGGAAATCACAAAAGCATTCGGTTCATCGATCGGTCCGACGATTCCGCGATCGAAATACGCGCGCGTATATTCTCGCGAATAAAATCTCCCGTTAATCAAGGTGCAACTCTTCAGTCCTCATACTGGTTACACAATACTTCCGGTACGTGGTTCCGGACGAAAATAATTTCCTGGTAAGTTTACACATACACACAACGATAAATCTGCATTCGAAATTTTCACGTACATACCTACATTCCTACCAGAGAAAATACAGACCGCGATATGAAAGCGAAAATTTCGCGAAAAAATAAATGCAAAAATCGCACGAGTTTAAGACCTTTTTCGCAGCTAAGATCACCGGTTACGTAATTGTTTACGGAAGACACTGCGTATCACACAATTTGAACGCTTCCACGAACGTATTCACAGATGTCGCAAAAGTGGCTGATGCAGAGTGAGATATAGCGCGCGAAATTTTTTCATTGATAAGCTCATATTATGATGCATATGTATCGCGCGCATGTGGGCATATTATGGTAACAGGTATAAGAGAAGGGTGCCTTTTAGGATGGATGAAATTTGGTCAAGATGCTGTATAACTATCGCTTTTCATTCTGATTATCATCATCGCGTACGTGTATGAGTTGTTGGTGGTGTGTGTGTATCTACGACATACACACTTACCTATAGCAGCGTCAGCGAATGGGAATTATATTACGTAAGTGGCTGACCTCGACAGTCGGTCAGCTGTTTCAACTACAACTTGAACCTCCTTGTTTGAATATGGATATGAATAGCTATTCTACGCGGAGATTTCATCCAGTAGAATACCGAATGAAAGTTTAAGGTCTCGGTTCTCTGATCATTTTGGCCTCGAATTATTATCATCACGTGGATACCGATGTACGAAAGAAAATCATCTATTCAACGAGGAATTTGAATAATTATTAACCGCGTAGGCCCAGAGGAGGAAGAGATGCTTTGATACAGATAAATATTGATCCTATATGTTACTTCGGTTTCATATTATCAGATTCTTCTGATCCTCGTTAATTCGGCTCATCCAAGTGTACCGCGACTGCACACCCTCGCGATCTTCAGACGATGCTGGCTTAGAAGTTACAGCGAAGACCCTAACTCTCGATTTAGATCTCGCCCTCGCTTTTCTTATTTCAACCAAAATAGCGATTGGTTAATAATAACATTCTATGTATGTTCCATTCGAGACTGGCATATGTTTGGACAATTGATGTCGGGAATAACTCAACCAGTCAATCAAGGGGGAACGAATCTACCCTAGAATATCTTCGAAAGGTTTGACCAGCTACGAAGGAGAATGATTACTGGGTCTGCAAGACGACCAGAAACGTCTAAGGCCCTAGAAGAATGATTCCATTGGCACTGGGCTAGAAGTCGCCAAGAGAAAGCTTCACTAGTATTTCCGAATTACCTGGGAAAGGTATTCAAGCCCTGAATGTCTGCTTTGAGGTCAAAAAAGAGCTGAAAACACAGAACGATCTCATTACTAAGAGAATGAAGCACATTGAAAAAGGGCACTCAGAGACGACCTCATGACTTAAACCGTGCTACGAAAGACGATCAAAAAAATGCGTAGGACGCATCGCACAAGTAATTAACGCGATTCTTAGGATAGGACTTTTCCCTAGCCAGTGGGTTGCAGTAGGTACAGATAATCGTGCCACCCAGCCATAGAAAACCAACAAAAGGAAATATATCGCATTAACTCATCAGCTTGCTTCAGATTCTGTCGAAAGGTCTTTAAGAATTACTCAGACCATCCCCAGGCAGGACTAATCTCATTCTTCGTCATCGATTTGGAATCGGAAATGATCATACGAACAATCATAGAGTGGTTAAAATAATCGGCAATGAAGAAGAAGAAGAAAGATACCTAATCCCTATAGTAACCATCTGCCGCAAGGTTTTCGGAAAATTCTTGCAAGATGCTTACATATGCACCACTAGTAGTCTGCTTTCGCATGCATGATTATTGCAAGTGTTTCGAAATGATCATACAAAAGTCTGCTGCAAATCTGACGAAAGATGCTTGCAAAAGAAGATTGTGCAAGTTTCTTGCAATATTCATTCACAAGTCTGCTGCAAATATGCTGAAAGCTGCGTGCGAAAGAGGATTGTGTAAGTTCTTACAATATTTGGTTACTAGGGATGCTACTCTGCAGCGTTTTTAGACGTAAGCCAAGCCTTAAAGAAGGGTGTTCAACGAATGGAAGCTTATGTCACAAACCGAAAATCTCCTACATCGCTTTTACCAGATTCCTGTATGAATATTACTTAAGTAATAGACACTTCATAGCAAAATTCATGGAGGAGTAGGTGTATCTACGTATGCCATTGCATTTGGAGTACCACATAATAATCCTTTTAGCTCAAAAATACCTGCAGACTAGTCTGAACGAAATCGAGTCATGGCTCAAGAAATGGGGGCCAAAGGCCAATAGAACGAAATTGGCACATGTGATCTTCGGGCTGAAGATGCAAGATTCCTTTAGGGATGCATTTTGACAAATGCCTGACCTGATGTGAACATACCTTCACTCGAAGGCAGCAGCTGGGCATAAATTGGCTGATTGGATGTAAATCTTAGCTGTTACTAATCTAAAGCTGTGCTAATCATAAATCGACTTTCTGTGTTTAAATTCAGTCAGTATTACGTAGAAGAGACCAGAGTATGTTAGACCATATGCTAAATTGGGCCGTTCAAGATCGGGGAATCTTTGAAATGATATTTGCCAAATCCAGGTATCATCAGTATTTAAAATGCGCCAAATGTTCCTATTTTTACAAATTTCACAATTCGGAAATTGCTTTCCCAAAAAAACTATGAAACTTGAAGGGTTAGATCTACTACTACTATCAATTAATATGCATTCAAATCTTTCTTGAACTAGGAAAATCGTTGTTATATATCATACGTTATAAATCCTTACACAAGAAATCAATGATCGTTTTTCTTTTCCTTCTGCCTCTTTTCTCAAATTATAATATATGTAAAGACCTTTCTAAAACTTAATCAAGTCTCATAATATCATCGAGACACATCTGACAATGTGGTATTACTCATTGGCCGCGCTCGCTATTTGCATGGTAAAAGATTTGACAATAGGCGAGGATCAGGTAGCACTAATTGCAGTGAAGTGACTTAGGAGCGCTCTCGTAATTCATGGTGGTAGTTTTTTTTTTCCTTGTAACGTCTAGACGTATACAGACCTGCGAGCTGAGATATGACATTAGCAGCGAGGGTGCAAGGTGTAACTCAGATCCTTCCGGTACGTAGATGAAAAAATCTGAGAGCTTATACAACATCTAGCTCCGAAGTGAGATAATGATGGATAATGCCCAGCTGGATTTTTCCACGACGGTTCGAAGTTGTTTCTGTAGAATTCTTCACAATTCCAGATGCTATAGGAACCCATTGGGTGATATAAGAATCCAATATTGATGGAATCCATTTCTATTCTGCAACATCCTCCTCAAAAAACTGGAGTTACACTATTATATGCTTAGCTGTGTCTTCATCTCCTCTATTTACCTAATTTTGACTTTGAGCTATGCCATATGCTGGATGAAGATCTGTGCCCTATGCATACATGTTCTTTAAGACAGTAGGTATACCGGGAAGAAATCTTGATAGTATACAATCGATTGCGCATGCGCCAAATAATTTATTTTCATTGGTCGGTAAGGTCGTCCCGCGGCAGTATTATGACGTAGTCGATCTTACCGACCAATGAAAATAAATTATTTGGCGCATGCGCAATCGACTGTATACTATCAAGATTTCTTCCCGGTATGTATGAAACGTTGTATTCTATTCTAAGAGAACAATAACCTTGTTCTAGTTATGAAAAATGTCTCTTAGATTTTCTATAACAGAATCCTACAAGTCTTACACCTGTGATCCTCGTTAACTTACAATTAGTTCATTCATCTGTACCACCGTTGTTTGCCCTCACCATCATCAGCCCACGCTGTATATGCCCAGTATCCTCGGTCCGTCTCGACTTCTTTTTATTCCAATTTTCACACAGAATAACAGTTTGCTGTAATAATAGCCGTTTCTATCCGCTCTAGAAAGGATGTAAACAGATCTTTTTCTTCTGAGCATAGCAGCCACTCTTGACTTCTCGTATCGGTTAATAACGCCGGCTTGAACTGCGCAATCAAGGATTGCGGCATGAAACGCGTTTTGAAAATCTCGAACGAAAAGACTCTGCTCCTCGTTTTAATTTGAGAGTTGCCATGCTTCAAAGAACCGTTCAAAGCCTGTGGTGTTTCTTTGGGAAAGTGAACACCACATTTCCTCATCCACATTTGCCGGGCAATTTTTTGACCTGGATTCACTGAAAATTTGTAATCATGCCTATTGGAGTGGAAATTTGTGAAAATTGGACCACCTTAGAAAAAGTCGGAATAGAAACTTGGTGTTCCAATTTCCTCAAGTATTTTTGGATTCATTCAATTTCGGGAAGTCTCCTCTTCCGTATATAGACTCGTCGATTGAAATTTGATTCATATTTTGTTGCTCAGTGAGTTTATTTCGCGCATTAGTCATCCGGTGTTAAATTCACACTGGGAATAGTGCGTACAATAGCACGGTTGGTACGTGTTTCTATCGAGCTTCTAGGCAGCTCTGCTGGCTATCGAATCGATAGTTGGAATTGAGGGCGAGGGCGAGGGCGAAAAAAAAAATAATAATTCGCGAGGCGCCAGTCCGTCCGTGACTCACCTAGACTCACGACGTTGCTGATCTTTCCACCGTGATTAAATCGGTCAACATATGCGCATACACGCCATAAAGTATTGATTGTTTTTGAAAAAATAATTGCAGTTCAAATATCAGGCTGAAATTCATTCCTGAAACTTTCGAGTTTGAGGTAAGTCGCACCAAGTTCGTTTCACGTTTTAACGAAATGTCAGAGAAGGTTCAAACCCTAGATTAATGTTCAGAGTCTCAAAGAGGGTAGTTCTAACAAATTTCCTCAAAACGTCACACCGGATTTATCATTTTGGATTATTCAATCATTCATTCATCAGAACAATTCGGTAAAAGTTCGAGAGTTCTTCATGGGGTTTGAAAAATGGATTGACTACTGCTAGGAAACGCCGATAAGTTAACATCTGAATTAATGCAATTTAAAATTGCGCAGTTCGTCGTAATTCGATCAAGTGATAAAAAATAGTTTTTTCAACGCGTGCATGTAGTTTCGTTGATAATGTCATGTGTGTGTCGTTTTCTCTCCGCTCGATTGCCAGCCTAAATCGCACAGCTGATCAGATCTGTATGCATACCTATAGACGTATTGAGAATTTGGTGTTATTCTCGCAGTCGACATGGCAGGTTTCTCGAAAATCGGTAAAGAAATTTACTGCAGACCACTACACGACATTGGTACATAAGACTTCCAGAGTCCAGCTATGTATCTCCGGATTGTTGTGCTTATGTTAATGTCTGCCACCACGTGGGCTCGTTACGTCAGAATTTATACACTAACGAGTGTGGCGTTCTCTCCACAGATGTCTCCGCCATTACTTTTTCAGAACTATCGAGACTTTATTTTTTTTATCAAGTTTTCCTCATTTTTTATTTATTTATTCATTCATTCATTCTTCGATTTATTTCACTATAATTTCATTCGAACCACTCACATGCTCATTTCGCCAAGGTACGTGGGTGCTTCGAAACCGATGAAATCCTACGAGATCGATATCTACTTGTATCACAGACTCAGATAATCGAAGTGTAGTTCAATTAGAAGCTTTCTTCAACAATTATCAGTAAAAGTTATCAAACTTTCAACATTCGGCAGGAGGAGCCAGTCAAGCTGTAATTTCTCTTTCCCGGTGTTCTGCACTGTCCATTAGCCGCATCAGTAGTTAGCAATGATAACGGTTTTCTCTCGCTGAGTTATGCCCCGAAGATCGTCGACTCAAAAATTGCAGATTTGTAACCCTCAGGCCTCAGGCGCTTTGAGGATATTCATGGTGAAATGTACGAGGAAACTCTCACCGCATCTGATGATGCGAAGTCCAATGTCATGGCTGTGCGATGATTCACTCTGCATTCAAACATTGCGTAAAAGTTGTAATTTCACGTGGTCCAATCGCATAAATAAACTATCGCGACCTTGTGATTCTAGAGCTCCGAAACTTCACCAATTAGTATTCGTACCAGCCCGCGCAAGGACGTTCGCTCACAGACACAGGATCAGGATTATCACCTCCATCCTGACATCCTAAACGATAAGTTTGATTTTCAGATCATTTCGTAACGCGAATAATCAAGCAAACTCCGTTACGGATGGAAACACAAAATGATTAGCTGATGAGTCTCAATGAATATGATTGTCACACGAATGAACTGTGTGATGACGTCATTCCTCAGCGTTAGCGGCTCTTCTATTGTCAAACCAACGCGAAGATGGTGGGATGGGCTTCTCATCCCAGAATTGAAAATCCGTGATTCGGGTTCGCGAAATACTGGAAATATTACCCAAGGCTGAAAGAAATTACATTGGTAGTCTGCAGCTCCGAGTAAGATTCCAACTCAAGCCACGTGTACCACATACCTAATACCGTTTGCAAGACTACATAAGCCCGTGCAACACTTTCTCCCACTCAATGAAATTCTGGCTGACGCAAATCGAGACCCAAATCACGCGATTGTACATACAAATGGCCCAGGGCACCTAATGACGTATAATGGCTGGCAAGTAACGGATACATGACGTTCTACACGTCGCTGTAACATGCATACCAAATGACCGATGCTTGGGAAACGTGTAGCGCCTCTTTCTCGAAAATGGTGCTCGAATTTGGGGTCAAAATTGCTCCGCAGAGTTCATCTACGGAAGAAAAACATTTTCCGTCAGGCTGATGTCTTCTTCCGGTAATCCTTATGACTGTATCTACATATCTGGGTACTTGTCCAATACGTTATGTTGCCGTTACGGACGTGGATGAAGGTCCGCTCAACCGCGGTGTCGCGGACTTACGATAAGAGAAAGTGGGCGGTTTATACTGTGCCCGTATGTGCTAGAGCTCACGCATTCTGGTGTATGTATGACGTGTGTGTAGACAATCTTCCTTCATGTGTGGGTGGTAATACATGCAAGAGAAATAGCGAAGTGTAACGGTCGACACGCGCTAGCGTGTAAATCGGGTCCAAACGTCCTGGGTGACGGTCATCAGGCCAAGGCCACCACGCCGCGTGTTGATAAACCGGAAACTCACTGTTGGCCATCGAATAGCTGATAGTCTAGAGGTTTTCAGGAATTTGAAGATCAGAATATGGTCCAATTAGCGATCAGGGACATTGTACAAAGGATTTCTTTTAGTTCGAATGGAAATTGACCTAACGAATCCAACTCGCTTCAAGATATCTTGAGGAATATGAAAAGTCTTATCAATTTATGATCAGTGATTCGTTTTTTATGAGAGTTATGATGAAATATGAAAATGTGGCACGCGACGATGCGGTGGTATGATGACTTGCGGAGGTCGCTGCCTCTCAATTAGCCACTGGTTAATGGCATATTATATCGTGCCACTTGCCAGGGGCTCACCTTCTCTTGTTACAAAAGTGTATGTTTTGATCCGTTTCTATAATCCATGAAATATATTAATGCGTTTACTTATCTTTGGAAATATCGAGACGTGTGTTACGGTATACGTAGCTACGTATACCCTGATAGAATCGGCCCCCCGCTCTCAGAGTCAGCATAATAATACAAGTTGTCATCGAAATCGAAATCATCATGATTATTATATCAAATATTCTTATCAATCGATTGACATTTCTTGTTTTGTCAAAATGGAAAAAAGGTTATTGCAAATAGCAATAATTCAATATTCTAAGACCCCAGTCATTTCTGATAATTCCAAATAGTCTCAAACGTACGAATCCAGAATTTTCACCGTTCGGAACGATTGAAATTCGCAACTTCAACGTGACTTCACGCTCAGCTCGAAACATTACTCTGATCTGTGAAGATCTATGACATTGACAATTCAAAGTATGAAGAAACGACTCAAAATCCGTAGATTTTCATCCAAAAAAATAAATACTGCAATTTGATGATAAAAAATTCTGTATCTTCGAAAATTTTTTGATCAAAGAATCCAGCTGCTTAGTATAATGAATCGTATACTACTTGAGTTTTGGGTAAAAAATAACTAATGTCTTTATACTGTGACGCGTGAAAAGTTTGAACGCTTATTTATACTTGAAATAAACGCGATGTCATTAATTTTTACGGATTTGATTAATTAGTGGAAAAGTTCAGAGCACAATAATGGTGATTGCAAGTCTCTTAATGAAATCGATCGGGTATTATAGTTGCGATGAAATAATTGCTACCTAATGATCCGCAATGTGGCTATAATCTTGCAAAACTGGTAGTTCCTCGTTGCGTATAATACAGAAAGTGCTTACAGATGTGATTCGTTTGCAACATTATACGTATTTATATGGTGTACCTTCTCGTTTAACGATTCTCAGATCGTAGCAGTGAGTAATTCAGGGTCGCATCAAAATCGCGTTTGATGATCACGAGCGTCGATACCCTGCGGCGTTAGCTGGTGCCATTAAAACTACAACTGGAATTATCTTGTAGAATATCCAAGAATGGGTATCTGATAATTCTCAAAGGCGGACAATGTCCGTTATCCAATTCGCGAAATAATTTAGAAAAATGAAACATCTTCTACGAAATCGCAGTTTCAAAAAACAAGGAAAAACGCCGGCGGTGCAGGTCGAAGATTTCTTTCCCTCTTCCCTCTCCTACTCGTGCGAATATTTCGCGGTTTGAATGTTTCAAAATGTCAGAATTTCCCGGAAAAAAGTTCAAACATTTCCTAGCGTCGATCACAGTCCTCAGAATTCCTTCCTCACATCAAAAACCGTAAGCATAAAGGCTTTTCTTCAAATGACATCAACTTCCTCTTCAATAACGACAGTAGTGACATTCGCGCGCTTATTGTCGCAATAATATTGAAAGACGTGCCACGACGACCACAGACCGCGTATATACGATTACCAGACTTTTAACGCGTGTGGTCGCGTGCCGGTATAATTTTTCCTCTGTATCACAGTTTGCCCCGTATCATTCCGCGAACTACGATATCGATTCGGCGAAAATAATCTCAACATAGTGGTCGGAAGTGTAGATATACCTATCCTTATAGCATTCTCTATGAAACTCCCGCCATTGATAAGCATATCATAAATAAACATTAGCAACATGCGCGTATGCACAGACGGTCGAAAAATATCTCAAATATCTGCACAAGAGCAAGGTCAAGTGCTTTGCGATGTAATGATTCACGAATCCCGGCCTTACTCTCAAACTTTCACTCTATTTGAACTTTGAGGTGGTATAGCTTACGCGTAGTTACTCGGCTCCTGGACTTTTGGACGAACAAAGAATGAAAGACGTATCAACCTGCGGAAGAGTCGATGGAATCGATCCTAGCTATTAGCGACCAGGGAGACTTGAGAATTACGCAAGTTGACTCACAGCTTCCATTATAACTACGTGACTTTTGAGACCATGAGTTCAGACTGAATACCTACGTCGATGTATAAGATTGTATTTAAATTACATCAAACTAGGCTACTAATTCACAATTTAATTTATGTTATAGTCTTTGAGAAATTTGCAAAGACCCATATCAATAATTTGGCATACTTTTTCTGCTAGCTGCAGGTCAAGGACCGGAGAGTCGAATAAAAAAATCTCTGAGCAGGTCAGTTATATAATATAAGACTGACAATGACGCAATAATCGGCAACGTGATCAGACAGAGAAAGATGGTCATGCATATTATAATCGAATTGAATCTATTTGGCAAGCGATATATTATACATCTGTTCGTTGTGTGTGACTGTGGCTCGGGGATTCACAACTACCTCTTGACCTTTCGCAACAGCGATGTATGATACGTATGTATACCGAATTAGCAACAGGTATACGTTTTCTCTGCGTGTTATCGTATGAATTATCGATATTGGAACCTCGTCTGACGATCAGAGAGAATGAATAGTTGCAGAATGATGCGGCACAACCGAGAATAAAAAATAAAGAATAACAAAATCGGCAAAAATGAATCCTTCATGAAGTTCGATTTGTGAATTCATTGGGCGTCGCACGTAATCGGTTGTAAAACACGTGCGAAGTTCGATATCCAGATTCTGGAAATCGCTTATAAATTCTGTCGGATAACTGTCGGCATGTGATGGTCACTTTACCGTTACCGATCAGGAACCAAACCCGGTACTTTGAACTAGGTCAATAAAAGACCGGATCAAGAGAACTCTCACTCTCTCTACGTTTATATTTGGATACGGATATCTGCTGAAGAGTTGGAAAAAAAAAAAACAAAAAAAATCTGTTACCCACAGACAGGTGCAGTAATCAATGGCATAATGGGGACTGTGACGATCTAGGAAGTGAGCAGAGGATAGCGAAAATAAATACGAAATAGAAATCTATGATCCGGTTAGACACACGTGTTAGGTAGATGTAATACATATCCGCGATTGTATTATATCATTCAGAAAAATTTTCCACCGTGTCTGAATAATACTGAATGGAGAAAACCGTCCAGTCCGATGAAAACCACGAGTATGACGTTTCTCGTCTTGCATATCAACCAGACCCTTATTAGTTATTACTCCAGAGTTCAAAGTCTAACTGATCATCGAGACGCGATGACTAAGCTACTCTGGTACGCGGTCGTCTCGTTGAATTCGTCGAGTACTTTACATACGAACTGGCACTGGCGTAGTATCGGTGTCACACGAATGACACAGGAGGAACAGTGACACGTCATCAAGTTACGTCACATGACGTCACATATTAGATCGTGGCTACGACATGCAGTAGTTGAAACGTTCGTATGTGTGTATGTACATGTACATACCTAAGCGTCGTTTATACGCGCTAAGGCAATCTCTGGGAGTAATATAAGTTAGGCACGAGTTGGTATAGAAACGGAAGTATGTATTCGTACTTCGTGGTCTTATTCGTATTCTTCATCGTCATAGTTTCAACTTCAGATTTCATTTCTAGGTAAGCTCCACTGCCCACGACAATATAATCATTATTTCGAGGTACTTTTGTGAGGCACGTACCGCGGATACATACCCACTTGTTTCCTAAGAGACTAGTGGGTCGTACCCAGATGCGGGCGCTTAGATTGGAGACAAAAATCAAATAGGTATGTATATAACGTCATTCGACAAGCCCTAAGTGGTATTCGTGTATTCGTCATTGTCTAGCTCTCAGGATCAGAGGAGACTTGGGAAATTCCTATGCTCACCCGAGGAAACGGCCGAGTCTTCAATCGTCACGACAATATGAAACGATTTTGGAAATCGATGGGCCATTATTTAATCGAGCTTCGCATGATCCCATAGTCGTTGTAATCTGTAAATTTTCCGATTGCACAGAAGAATTCCCAGCTTTTAGATAATAAAAGTGTCGAAGTACCTTTTCATTCGGTGTCATGTAGCGTGGGAAACAGCGTTTTCCTTTCTGCAATGAAACATGTTCTTCCACCGATCCCCAAGGGTCTATATCTTGAAATAGATATTATTTCGGTAAAGATTAGACTTTTTTACACGAAAAATACGTACTGCGATATTTTTTTCCTAAGCTAATAACGGGATGAAAGTTCTAATATAACGCTGAATCTTCGAAAAATGAAAATAAAAATTCATTGACGTCTTTTGATAGTTTCTCATAAACGATGAATGTCAGATCAGTTCAAAATTCGGGGAACTTATAGAGAAATCAAATTTTCTTTATCCAAAAATGAGATATACCATCGTAGGTACGGCTTATCTATAACTATATCAGAAAAAAAAATTCGTCGCGTGAATAATCGTAGGTATAGAATTATTGGAACCAGTTTGTCTTTCTGTTTGTTTGAGGTAGAATTTGCATACTGGTTGCTGAATTCAATATTTTGCAGTTGATGGTTACAGAGCTGCAAGGACATGATTATTGGTGTCAACATGTTGCACGCGTATTATTTAACACTTGCTGTAATTGTTTTATCGGCTATGACTAACTCAGCCAATGAAAAAAACTTTCATATGCTGCAGCGCCGAAATATTTTTCCGCAATTATTTCCATGTATGTACAGTTGTTCGACTTCACCGAAACCCAGTATTTTGGGGGATGACTAAATGATAATAGTCACTCAGGCTGGTTTACCTGGTTTTGAAACTATATGAGTGAAATCTCCGCTGTGAGAAACCGGAAAATTAAAAAATTGGGAAACGGTGGAAAATCGAGGCGTGGCTCGTCCAAAATTCTGAAGCAAGGAGGTAGGGATAGAGCTTAATCACCCCATCAGCTCGTAAATCTCGTTATATAAGCTGGAAACGAATACTGACTGAGGATAATGTCAGTTTGACGCGAGCCAGTTAATAACAAGAATTTTCTTTGATAATAGAATCACAGGCGCCAAGCTGTCTGCTAATTTGACAACCCGTGAAGAACCCGATTCCCACATGCCTTCGGGCCTGACACATCGTTCGAATACCTTAAGTATAATCAGGAAATCACCGATATTAGTTGTTTTCCACATATCTACCTCGCCGATCGTTTAGCCGATTCAATGCCGGTAATTTCGGCAATAATAGGAAAACCCGACCCTGAGAGATTCTCAAAGAATGATGTGTACGGTGATCATTTGAACTTTTTACCGATTTTTGCTGTATCATCGTAAATCTTCAGTTTCGTTTTATTCAAGTCATGGAATTTGGTAACCGACGGATCGGTTACAAAACGAAATTTAGTCAGAGTCCGTAGTATGAACATTCGTTTCGCAATTCATTTCCGCAGACTGAATGAATCTTTCGTTCTACTATTCGGAACAAGGCGGCCAAAATATTTTGCGCTGCACATATGTGCTCGGAATATGTAAGTGCGTCATGGTCAAGTTCATGGATCAGTTATATAGGAAACGAAAGCCACAGGGACTTCCTGATGGTGAAGAAATGCATAGTAAATAGTAACCATGAGGAATTTCCGTTCATTGTCATAATTAACAATCTAAAAAAAGGCAAATGCTGTTTTTAAACCTTGAGTAAAATATTTCGACCGATTTCGAATTGCCCAGACATTTCATAGACAGATTTTCGTTGATATGTATTTTCGTCATCACTGCGAGGGTGGGAACCGGATAGGTTCGCAGGGTTTTTAGGACGTGGGTCAGGCCGAGGCATTGATTTTAGATGAATGAGAATTCGTGGAATCTATGCGATGAATCAACGACAAGTATAACCGTACCGGCATGCAAGGCACTATAGGCACGCGCAAGACGCGAGTAGGTACCTGTGCAATGATTTCTTGCTAATACCCACGGTGTACCAAACGGTGTATTCGACGTTTGAGCATGATAATCACGAAACCCCCAACCAATGTGAAGTTTTCTACAAAAAGGAGCGGCTCTATGACGTCTGAGATCTTTATTTAAGTTAACCCGCGAACCTACTCGCGGAATCCCGACGTTCACTAACAACGCGTCATAAGTCACGAAGTTTTCCGGATGTAGATATTAGATATCGTATTCCAGCAGGTACCATGATTAGCAGTGAAAACGGCGTCAGTAGAGAAATTTGTGCTAAAAAATAATAAAGGAAAAAAAAAACTCTTGGATTCGGATTTGGACCCGAAAAGCACCAGCTATACTCGAAGAAGAAAATCGGGGATGAATGCACCCCCATAATCTCTGGCCATGTCTAATTTTTCGTTTTTGATGCACACAGCTTTCATAAAATGATTGTTTGTCACGATTTAATCACGACTTTCGGGGTGTCTCAAAGAACGCATCCTGGATCGTTTATGCATCTGCAAATAATGGAGATAGCCGGAAATCGGAATTGCTTGGTTTTTCCGAAGGCCATTTGTGTACACTCTACGGTATATAATATCATAGGATTTGTGACACTATTCGGTATTTTCGACTATCTCATCTCGTCTCTTTTCAATTAAGGATCGCAAACTTCAGTATGATTTTCGCACTTCACGGAAAAAAGTCGCGTCTGATACTCCTCAGCTCGGAGGATTTATCTGCATAGTGTACAAAATAAATTTGAGCTCTCTAGGGGATGGAATGTCGGCACAATGATGTTTCTCTTCCGATTTCGAATTCCGAATCGCCAATTTTCTTCCGAAAATTTGATCCTCTATGATTCACCATATTAATTAATTTATCGACCAGCGGTTAGGTCGATTTTAGGCCTTTCTGCGAGAACTGTATGCGATCATCGTTCGCCCGTTCCATCATTTGTTAGGTATCTTGATCTACTATTACTGTGGCATTCATAAGGATTTTCATACTGGTATTCCCACTCTGATCATACCACATAATTCTGTGAAAAAAATCCGCTGGTCCGGTACTTACCATGTATGGGGATTGTATCGAAGAACATTGTATCCGTTGAGTGTGAATTCTGTCGAAATTCGTAGCAAATTAATATTTCGAGCGTCATCGGGTGCTGCAAAATGTTAGCCGCCTCAGAAGGTGCGAGAAATTTCTTCCACGTCGAGTAGCGAAATATGATCGAACTCGAACCCGCTGAAATAATTATTCTAGATGATTGAGTGATCAATGCCAGGTTTTTTTTTCGCGTGCACGATGTAATCGCATGCCATCAGCTAGGAAAAAAAAACGCCAATTTGTTTTCAAATTCGAAAATTTGAAAATCATACATTCGGTATGGTGTCATGATTTATCAATTTGTGAATGACTGGAGGCTTAAGTTCATGTTCCGTGAAATGCGTTCTTTTGTACAATGTCATTGGAATTACCGTCTCCCCTCCTCGAGTCTGTATGGAGGAATAGATTCATTTTTCTATTTATATCCTTATTTGCAATATTTGTTACGGAATACCGAGATTCTACTCTAGCACCATGTTCATTAAATGAAAAATTCAATCCAGGCTGGTGACGTGAGGTCGAAGATATGACACAGATTCAAGTAGATCGAATATCGCTGACCCCTGGAGAAATTGTCTACCTGTGTGACCATCTCGCAAAAAGACAGAGTTTATTTCTCGATCCAATTGGCACACGTCGGCATCGCCTCGTCGAACGCAATTATTACCCAGCCTTGTTATATTAAGACATAAACGACCTGCTTCCGCTCATTCACTGCCTTATTATATTTCAGAATTCTTTCCTCAGAAAAACCTCTCGAGTGAAATGCCATTTTCGAATCGATTTTAACTCAAAATTTACGCCTCTTACAATTTTTCAAAAAATTCAAGGCAAGGCTCGTCACTTTTTGGGGTCCTAATTATTTTTGGGATGGAACAAAAAATCGTGCAGATTGTAATGAGAGGCTCTTCCTTCCTTAGAGGTACAAGATTCTCCCTCTGTTCTGATTTACAAAATTTCGGTTTATTTTTAAATCGGCAGAATATTGGCGGGTCGCAATATCGCCGATCAAATTTTGAAGAAAAAAAAAGAATTCTTTAAATTTTTCGAAACGCAAGATTGCATCTCGATGAAAACGTTATTCAGTATCAATACTTTTGGGTATTTTTATACGGAAATTCAGAATCCTTCAACCTGCACCATAGCGGAACAATTTTTTTCTAACTGCGATAGCTGTATATCTATGGCGATTATTTCCAAGGCTGAAATACGTCATCCTTTCGGTAGATTTCGTAACGGACGTTCATGGTTCACCACCCCAGCTTCCGGGAGAAGATTTCGGCCATTGAGATCGAATTACAACGGCATACCCTATACACGTATATATATATATATCTACATATGTGCATAAATTAAATCGTCCGCATACGTGTGCGAAACTGAATGTTGCATCCTATGCATACCGAGAAAGTGTATGATCAAGCAGATCCATTATGTCAACGAAAGAGAGAAGAAAAAATCAGAAAAAAAAACGAAAAAAATGGAAACAATGCATAGATATATATATATATATATATATGTATATGCGCGAACTCTCTAGCTTGTCTGTCCTCTTGACGCGATTGCAACGGATCATTTCCTCCTGATGAATCATCGGGAGGAACCTGGACCTGTTGAAGAGCATTGCGCGTCGCACGGTGTCCGATTACTATCCCACGTGCCCACCTGCGCCTCGCGCTACGCATTCTTAGTCCATCACACCATACCTCGAAGTTTGCTAACTGCGGTTTATGTCTCAGCGTTTAGCCTCATCCCCGAGGGAGTCTCAGCTTATCTTCACGAGGCAAGGCCAGGTTACGAGTTCCGTGACAGAGGGTAGATATGTGACACAGCTGGTTTTGGGACACGGGGGATACCCGCGTCTCAAAGTCCTCTAACTAAGATTTACTCGTCATCAATCGAATGATATGTACACTCGTTTAGTTGATTAAGGTCATCAGCTCAAGGTTATCCTCGTATTACGACGTATTCTTCGTAAAAATCAGGGAATTTCCAACCGACATATTATATCCGGCAATGTAAAACCGATCCTACCTACGTGCATTATTTCAACTATGTGAAATACTGCATCAATTATTTAAGCGATCGCGTTAATGCGGAACATTAATATCTCTCATGGTTTCCTACGGTTTTACATTAGGGTGGTCCTTAATACGGTTATAATTATATTCGAATTTCAATGCTCTCAAATTTAAAAATGATCAAATTAGGGACTAGGTACCCTGCATTTCATCATCAACCATCTTCCGCAACTTAAACGTTATAAATTTCACTTACGCAGCTGTGCGAAAGCTAGAAGCCATCGCATAAACGGTTCTGACCGCACTAAATGGGCACCGAAAAAGTGACGAATTTTTTTCATATTTACCTCAAGAGATTAGTCAATATGATAATCGGAAACGATCTAGCTTTACGGAGAAATTTATAGGTGAGATTAATCCACTAAGAATTTGTTTACTCGATGTATAAGTAGGTGGAGGACGATGGCTTGTGTGTAGAGGACAAGAGGCGAAGAGGTATGTCAACCATTTCCGGAACTCATGTGCAAGTTCAACTGGTGGCATTATTGTAATATGAATTTTTGACCAATCGGAGTAGCAGCAGGATTAATAATTCTAAACCTCGTTTGTGGTTCCTTTTTTTTCGACAATTTGGAGATAGACATTTTTTTTATCTAGACAGCGAGTTTTCGAAAAGAGAGAAAAAATGGGAACTGTGGTTCACGTATACTGTCGCGGAGATAAATCCTCGTGAGGAAAAAATGTATGTTGTTGATTCGTTTCGATCGTTTCTGATACATCGGGAGAATAGTTTGCCGATTTTTCAGAATGACTGAACTTTTATGACGTTCGTATATTAGTACTAGAATTTTTAAAATTGGGATCGCACTAGTGTCGAATTTTTTTCGAAGTGGTCCAGTCAGGATCATTAATGAGGCTTACGTTGATAGTTCAACGAACCTTCGCTCGCTTAATTTATTTCGCATACCAATATACTCAGTCTCATTGAATACGATATTTTAAGTACAAAAGCAGTTGCCAAATCTTGGAACTGGTACCCGGAGAAAAAATGTCCGAATTTAGCGAAAAGTAGTTTCACGCGTTTGCATTAGTCAAAGAGTAATAAAATACTGGATTAATTGAACAAAATATCGACTAGGTTGAATGAGCGAAATATTTTGCTAAATCAGCCAAATACAGTGAATAAAATGATATTCATAAGTGATAATCACATGTATTATTCTAAATGCAATATTTATTGTATTATGAGTAAGGTAAAATGTTTATTTGAGGAAAAATACTCAATTTGTTATTTGTACGAGGTACTTGGCAGTATTTGACAAAATTTGATGTATACTATTTCTTTTAGAATTGAATAAAAAAAATATTATTTTTCAACAAGAATTGCTGAAGATGTCACTTTGTCTTACCTTTTTCAAGATATGTGATTAAATTTTTTTATTAATATAGGGTAAAGTGCGGGGAGAAAATTAATAACTTCTAGAAAAATAGATATTAACCAACGTATTTGATAGTGATCATTCTTCAAACTATCTACTACAATCTGGCAGGAACAGAAAATTATTAAACTTTCATTTTCATATAAAATATACGTCAACAAAAAAACAGTGAAAAGCGGCATCTCTCCGTACACTCTATGGGAGAGATGCTGCAGTAATGCGGGAGAGATGCCTCGCGGTTTCAAATGATCGAAACCAAAATCTAATCAGTTCTAAGTTTGGAAAAGCCACGTCAATTGAGACCAGAATCATTAAAATCCAATAACTCGTTCTCGAGATATCGTCGGACAAAAAGATCGAGCAGACATCGGTGCCTCTTTCCACCCATAGTGGGAGCAACTTCCGAACGAAGATGTGGAGAAGCGGTCTTATTTGGAGAGGGCTTATTCAGAGGTTGCACTGTACTGATTTTGAATAATAGAAACGAACTTATTGCATTTTGTGATATCAATCAAATTTTTGACGAATTAGATCAATTTTTTATCGAATCAAAGAAACCAAATGAAACGAAATGCTTGGGTCAAAAACTGACCACTCCTCGACCGAGTCTGGGGAGTTATCGGTAAATGGGCATATCTTCTATTTGCATAATCTTTGTCTTTGTTCGTCTTCCCAAGAATGAAGAAGCGTTTATCGCACTGAAAAAGGAGATATTGAAATTCTTGTGCGGTTGCTGGCACACGTCTTCTCCTAAACCCATCCTGTTCTACGTAGCCCTCGGTGGCATGCGTGATCCAAAGTTCGCTAAAGTTTACAAGACGTCGTTGCAAACCGGGAGACGTTCGTTCGATCAGCGTTATCAGTCTTTGCGGTTGACTATGGCCTGACTATGGAATTGCGAGAGATTGACGGTTAACTCGTCAACCTTCCGCCTACTTCCGTCTCCGGGAAATTACTCGGAAGAAATATTTACTCGAATGAGAATCAATGTTCATTTCTAAAATCGAACAGAAGCGATAATGGGTTTATTCGAAGGCATGATAAATAATCGCTTTCTTTCTCTACTTTCAGGACAAGCAGCGGCACTTTTTCGGCAAACTTCCCGATCATATTGAGGTAAGAATAATCATCCAGTTTCTTCAAATCAGAAATTGAAAATCTTGGTCTGTACCCGATTTCGAATAAAATCATCGTAGAGTTCCGGGCTAGTCATTGTCTCGCATGACGTAAATGACGAATATTTAACTGTCTGACGTACCTAGTGCGCGTAGACAATCGCGGTTACGATTTACGTGGGAGGTTCTGGACCCAGTGACGCGGTTGAGTTAACAGGAAAGATCAACCTAAGCCGTCCGGTGTCTAAAATCGAAATTTTTAATTCGTTTGAAACGTACAAGATTTTTATGAATACCACGTAGCTGGACATTTCTGGGCGAACTATTCCTGCTGGGAATCTGGAAAACGGAAGTTCTTCCTCCGCAGACCGGCGTTCCATGGTCCCCGTTTGACCCCATGCAATCAACGCACTACGACGGTTTCTACACGAGGGCGTTGTTCTTAGAATTGTATATAACAAAAAATAAGGATACCAGCCAGACGAAACAGATCATTCCCATTGCCCTTAGAAACCGCAACGAGTTAACGTTCATATCCTCTCTGCCGATTCACCGATGCCGTCAACTTTTTGGCTTCGTGTAATAGGCGCCTCGTCGGGCACCCGGCTGATCCCCGGACCCCGACGTCTGGTGGCTTGGAAAGCGACAAGAATTACTCATTTTACGTTGCTGTCATAATTGCTCTGTTATAATGCCGGTCATTATTTCATTTTATTGTCTGTCCTTTTTTCTTCGCGTCAAAATCGCTTTCGAATAACGTTTTTCCTATATTTGGTAATTTGCGAAGAAAATATATCCCCGCGTATACATTATACGCATTTATACTTTTGCTGCGATTGCGAGTAGAGTTGGTGTCTCACTAACGCCAGTTCAAATTCCGTTTAATATGTACAATTTTAAGGAAGAGAAATAAAACCGCAAGTGAAGAAAAGGAGGGAAAAGGGGGATCCTGACGATACATTTTTAACGTCATCGTCGATTTTAAAAAATGTGTGATTCTCCAGTTGTGCAGCCAGCTGACTAGCTGCACCACTTTATTATTGTGTAATTTTATGACCGCATTGGAAAATGTATGCGGAAGGAATATACGCACGTAGACGTGTGTGAAATTTATTTCTAGTAATTATAGTCGTAATAAATTATGATCATGGTACAAAAATAGGCAATATAATAACATATATATGTAGAAAATATTATGTCAAACATGTATTTTATGATAATGTATAACCGGATATGAATAACGTATTGGTTCATTACCGCGTTTGTGAATGTTAATTTAATACGTGAGAATTATTTCGATTGATTTATGTAAATTAAGAATTTTTTCTTTTTTCTTTCTCATTGATATGTGTATAATTTCCGAGTGGCTATAGACTCTCATCTGCAGTTTTGTAAATATCTACCGCGTATATTGACTGAAAAATTGTTGTATCATTTGTAGATGAAATCATCTTATAGTATATGTAATATGTATACATGCGTAATAGTTCGCTGACGAAATGAGATTATGAAAAGTCCCATCGTGTGTGAATTGTGGAATTACAAAAGCTCCGCCGTACGCTACAGCTAGTTTATTGGTAAAAACGTAGATTTTACTGCGAAAGCTTTGCTCAATTAATAATAAAGCTTAATTCAAATCCAATTCTAATTATCGTAAGTAAACATCAATGTCCTACCACACCCACACGGAAAGTTCGAATGTTTTTCCTGATTTGCGGGAAGAAAACTACACATTTCTGCACAGTAAAGATAACGTAAACTCAAAGTACTCCTGCTTCAAGCTTTCCTCGTACTATGATGTATGCCAATGTATGTTTGAATGAAATTCATTTCATTAAATAATTTTTGATTAAATCGACTTATAATCACTTGAATTAATTATTAAATGGTCAATTTATTGAATATCCCCAATTTCTCAATCATCAACGTTCTGGCCAATGAGAGCATTGAAATTCGAATTTGACCGAATTAAGTATCACCCTAATTATATTCTACACGTGCGCAGTAACTATTATGTATGTGTAATTATTACAAATCTGTATAATCCATGCATCATTACACACACTGCAGTATAAGGTATCTATAAATATGTCTTTACAAATCGTAGGTATACGTATGATAATTTGAACTGTACTATACTACGTTTAATGCTCGAGTAATGAGAATCATATGAATTCTTTCCACGAATCGGTTACAAAAAATCAAATTGAATAATCACAAGAATTAATATTTGGCAAAATTCATCGCGGAAATTTGCGAATATATATTGATTCGCTGTAGAGAAATTGCGGTGCGGAAAATATCGCATTGTCGGATTATAGTGTTGAAAAAATCGGCAGCAAAGTTGAATTTTATTAATGATTTTAAATCGGTCGATTGATAGTTCATAATAGATTCGTATCGATGACTATAATACTAGATATTTGGTGGGTCGTGAAATCGTACAATAAAATGATTCGTATTAAGAGTGACGTAAGATGGATGCGACATCGCTTTAGTTCTAAGAAAGAACGCGGAAATCTATCAAACTAAATGCAGATTTGTTGGCCTTTCTCGGAAACCATTACCTAAATAACTATGGCAGCTATATCGACGTTGATCAAATTTCATTTTACAGACATATAGGTATACATCGTTGATTAAGGGTCAATGTCAATGTGCTGGTATCCACAAAATCTTGAAGAGTGATAAGTCTTCGAAAATGAATATCGACTGAACTTGAGTCTATAGAATGATTTTCATTTTATTCTAAGGCGGTGATTAATACTCGACAGAATGATACTCATTAATACTAATCAACCCAAATTATAAGCCATGATTATAGTGTGGATTTCGGAGTCAAAAATTGGAATTCAATAGTGAATGACGTCTTCATTCACATCGCCGACGATACCAATAGAACGTCTTTTTTTTTTTTCTTTTATGTCATTTTCACATTACGTCATAAATGATAATAACATGGATTTCGCTAATCCGATGCATAATAATTTTTGCATAATTTCTTAACCAGAAGAAATTTGATAAGAAAAAAAAATATTTGCGAATCGCGTTGGCCGCGTGGCATCGACAAATACGTAATTACACCCATCGCGCTCACCAATACGCGGTTCATTCGTGAATAGCACGCGCGTGCATCATCGTAGAAATATTCCATTCACAACCGGCAAGTAGCTGGTTGGAGCATACCACGTTTTTTTTTCCTCAAGAGCCCGCAAGATGAAGGTCAAAGTCGAGGTCAAACTCCATCTGTAGTAAATTTATTAAGAATAATTAAGAGCCATTGCATCTTATTGCAAGACCTGCAGCATCTGTACATGTAGAATAGAGTGTGCGAAATGAACCATACGATAAGCCGTCGAGAAAAAAGTTTCTATCGATTTCTATATCCAAAATAGCAAACCGCTTATGCAATTCCTCAGTCTCGATGTCATATTTCGAAAAATATAGAAGAAATGGATATAGTATCGAAAGCGTTTCCTTATAGATGAGATGGACCACATCCTCGAGGTCAAGGACGTGCTGAGATGGACTGCGGCCGTTACTTTCTGACGAATAGGAAAATCGCGTTTCCGCGATTTTTTATTCAAATTCGAAAAATTGTCAAAAACTTCACGAACTAGGTTGTAACTTTGGTCGAAAATGTAAGATCCGGATTCTGAACTGATCTTTGTCTCATTTTCTATGAACTATACGGATGAAAGTCATGCACGAAATTTCCAACTCCTTTAGCGAATATATATTTCGAAAAATCGCTAAGATTCAACTTTCGGAACTGGTCCATATCTTCGCTGGGTTTCAACCTATACGCATATGCATATGCATATGTGGATACGGTATAACGAGTGGCGCCAACTAAATGAGATATTTCTCAGCAGTATACCTTTCCGTGATTCACACCGTAAACCGTCGTGTATAACAGAATCTCGTTTTATTTTTAGCCCATGATTGAGTGCGAAGGTATTGCAGCGAAAGTCGTACCACAGTAGTATGTTACATATACGTATATCCACACTCCTGCGCCAATCCAGCTATCATCTAACGTAATTTACCGTCATTTGCATGGGATATAGGCTCGTTGAAGTACCGTTTAATTCTTAAAACGTGCATCAGAGCTGTTACCAGAAAATTTCTTCTTACCACATTCACAATATCACGACATCTCCTTTCGGCCTTCCTCTAGAAACGAAAAAATAAGAGTCAGTCGAAATATATGTCGGTGACAATGGCTTGAAGATATTTCGTCATATTGGTCCACCGCCGGATCTTTAAAGAATTTATACGAATTCTCAAACGATTTCGTAAGTTACAATAATTTCTCATCAGTCATGGATATATGCGATTTATATTTCGCTCCAGTCTAACTTTGTCACTGATTCATTGGTTATTATTAATTTTCTAGCATTCTGTGCTTTTCACTTTTTGCCAAATTATGTGATATACCTATGCCTGTTGCCTATAGCATAATTATCATCGAGTCTTAGGCGATTGATCGCTTCTCATGATCGGTACCAGCTTTTGGTATGCAATTTTCTGGATTAGGTATGATGAATCATGATATTCGATCACGTGCTGTAAAATGGATTGATAACTCGTACTATATTTGAGATAACCTCATATATATATGGCAAACAAATAACAAATTCCAAAGATTTATCGAACGTAATTATAATGTTATTAACGGTTGTTAAAATTTAAACGAAATTTTATAATAGGTGTGTTTCTCAACTCCTAATCGACATATAATTACCTCGTAATTAAATCCATAAGATAAAAAGAAAGAAAAAAAAACGAAGAAAGAAGAAGATAATTGAATCAACGCGATTCGTAATAAATTGTGTTATCACACAGACTCGAGTCGTTTCACTCGAACGCCAAGACCCGAAGATCAAGAATCGACGCTTTCTCAGATTCGACTGATGATGAATTTCAAGACAGCAAAGATCTACTTACATAGTCAAATGTCTTGAACGTGATTCTGTTTACTTCACAATAAGTATAACAGATGAGATTTAAGTTTGATCCAAGGGCTCAGTACACCCGGGACTAGTAAATACACAACGTATATGTACCTTGTACGAACCGACAATGAAAGTCGTTCAAAAGTTCGTCGACACGTTATGTGGATCAAAGTTTGAAAAACAATACAGTATAAAAGAGAGGGAAATAACCGACCGTGTATTCATGAATTCAGAAATCATTTGTCACCTGAATACGAGGTGTATACATCCATAAATGGCTAGCAGTACCGTATAGGTAGTAGCATAGGTATAAGAGATGCGTCAGCTCGGTGCTGAGATAAACTTGAATCAATTTTGCGCCCAAGAACAAAGATAAATTGTTCAAATTAAATGCGATGTGATTATCAGTCGCGTACTAAGATATAATAGAAACGGATTGATGGGGGAGGCCATGAGTAGGTATGACAAACCGATCATACATACTACTGCAGTTTTATAATCGCGAGGTTTCGTACTGACGAAGATCAACGCGTTGTTATTTTGCGTCATATTTATTGAAAAGTTTAGTGAAGTGATTTGGATTCTGAGTACTTGAAATGCCGCGATATGGTGCCACTCTGAACGACACATGGCGTCTATACTTTTATCAAAATTTCACGACAGCTACTCGCCATATAGGAGCCATACTCGGATCCGCATCACCACCCGTAAGTACAAATGACGAATACGTGTATCTGAGTGTGAATTTCTTATTTGGGGTAAAGTGAAGAAGCTCTAGATGAAAATAAAAAAAAATTGGTAAAAATAATGCCGATTTATGCCTGTCTCACAACTTCTGAACCAAATATATATGTATACTGGAGCAATCAATGTGGCTGATGATTATCTGATACACTTATTACGCAGCTACTTACGGGGCACAAAGTCTGGTCAAGTATAATTGACAAACAACATAGCCGAAGGCAAAGTATTATGGAAACACGTGACTGCGTTAAATGCGCTAGAAGCGATTTTCGAGATCGGTATAATTTCTATAACGAATGGAATTCACGGCATTTTAACTGATTCGTGTTAAATTACCTACCGCCATTCGTAGAGCGTCTTTGAAGGGAAAAAATCCCGGAGGAGAGATGGAAAAAAGCCAAAAAAATTTAGAGAAGAAAAAGAAAAAGTCGTTTCCTCGTCTTTCTCGATTTCTTAACACAAAAGCCGTTTCAAGACGAACAATTTTATTCAACCAAGATCTCGCTCGATTCGATCTGACATCTGTCACACGTACTACGTTGCGTTTTGTTCTACAAACTGACGGTTATAACAGATTTTAAAATAGAGAAAAACAGAATTTTTTTTTTTTTTCATCCCCCGAACAAAGACTAACTGCATTAAATCTTTGCCGAGTTTCAATGTGAACAATCTATATCGCCCGAGGATCTTCACGGCCGTGGAACTCGTCTCCGCCGAAGATACGTGTACGGGGTGGACGACTTTTGATAAAATTGAAAAAAAATCTCAAACATCGTATCTACGCAACAGATGAGGAGCGATTTTCGCGCCAAATTTATCAATCGTTGCACTCTTGATGCTGCTCTTTGGTAAGCTCAGAAATTACTCCCCGCAGATTTGAATCGACCGATTTTTTTCGTTTTTTTTCTACATTTTTTTAGGCGAATTTTGGGGATATGTTATAATCGTGTTTCCAGTTCTAAGAATCCAATTTCATTCGATAATAATCAACCAGCAAAAGATCAATAACATTCTGGCAAGCCGTTAATGCGACGGAATTTATTCCTGCAATTTAGAAATAACTGGGCAGGTAAGAGGTGGGAAAATCACAGGTTTTCTTGGTATTTTCGATGTCCGAATTACGACTTTCTTCCTTTTTCCATTCGTCGACTGCTGCACACGGTTCGCGAATGCAAGATAATCCGATAATACGCCGCCGAAATTACTGTTCCGAGTAAAGTGACCTTATACCTTATAAGGTGATAATTTTGGAGCACAAAATAATCTGCCCTATGCGGGATAATCTGTCTTTGCAAGCTGAACTTTTCGGATCTCAACGGCATGCGGTACATGCCGGAATTATATTTCTGTGTATATACGACTTTATGACTTTGTCCTTCACGCCTTCTGATCCCCGATTCGTACACCTGCATAGTCCTCCCCAAACCTGTGACAAAGTATGGGAAGAATATGTTAATGACTTTGGAAAACATTCAAGTAAACGAACACACATTTGGCTCGTTAAATGGATTCCGTTATGAATGAAACTCTTCGGGTTGTCTGCCAATTGTTTCTTTTGAAAGTTGGTTGAGTCGAGGAAGGTATCCTGGTTTCCTTTTTCCTCGTTTTTTCACACCGCATTTCGTGAATAACACCTATGCTGCATAAAAAATTGAAATAATTTTCAAAGTCTGTTCGAAAAGCATCCGCGGAAAATAAAAATTGCGCCGAATGAGTACAGCGACAGCTAGAGAGGCGAATACGCAGATATTCGTTTCTTCGAAGGATCTTAAGGAGCCAGGATTCCGGATGAAATCTAGAACAATTATCGGCAGGTGGTGAAGTTTTCACGCTCTAAGGGAGAATCCCCGTTAAAAAAGAAAAAAAAAAACGGATAACGGTAAAAAGTCCTCCTCTAGCCCCCGGGGGGGTTGTCGCAATAAAGGAATAAGGTCCTGGGTGGTCCAGAATAAAATGTTAAGCAGAAAGAACGGGCCGCGTGCCTCCGGCTTGCGGAATGTCGCCGATGTCTCTATCCGCTTCTTCTACCATCGGACCACACGCGAAACACACACGGGGACCACACATCAATGATTGCACTCGAAAATTACCCACGATTTTTCCACTTTGGTTGTATAAACGGGCTTTTTGTTATACCCGCATTGACCACCGTGGAATTCGCGTCCGGAATCGTTCAACAAACCCAAACTATTCTCTCTGCCCGCGGTAGCTGCAGCGGCTCGTTGTTTTGACTCTCGAGAAGTTTTTCCTTCACCGTAACCGCGTATGAGGAAGAAATTCCGCAAGGTTAATAGCTGAGATCAGAATAGGTTCTATTACCATTTATTATATAATAAAATGAATAGTTACATCAGTCAACATCATGAAACTTCATTGTCTTTATCAGTAGGATATCGTGTTGTTCATCTACGAGGAAAAGAGTCCGACTCCCACGCACCTTTGATGATCTTGTTAGCCTGTACCTATATGCCTATATTGTTCTTCCCCGATCACCATATCGTCTCGACACTGTTAAGTGATGAGCAACGTTAACCAGAAAATTTGTATTGTCATTTAGAGCGTAACAGCAGCAGCAGCAGCAGCATGGTAGCGTTATGTGATATTAGTAAAAACAGTTGATAAATTAGTGACTCAATTTGACAATTATTTCCCATGAAACCGCGTGAGTTTTCAAGAGAATCGTTTGATCGTTACAGGAATAGGCGTAGCTTGAAAAGTTCCTTATTATTTTTTCCTCTTTTTTTTTCAATATGCACACGCTTCGTTAAGTTGGTTGACAGATATTCCGCAGAAAACAAAACGTGTGCAATAATTATTAGCATAATGTACCCACGGGTCTCATTGTAATGTATATTTTTCTCGTCCAGTCACCGTTCAGCAGGAAGATGATTTATATTCAAAGCGTGCGATCGGTCTTTCCAATGTCTTAAATGGGGGATTCATTGAGTACTACTTAGCCGACCGCACCTTTCGTTAACATATCAAATAAACATATTGTAAAACAAAAAGGTTTTACCCAGCCTCCCCTATAAATATGTACCCAAATTATTTGCGTCACTATGAACGGTCGCGCGAAAAATCAGCAAATTACTCGGACATTACGTTACGATTCCCCGGAGTGTAATCTCACACCTGATTTTTTATTAATTTTATCTTTTTCTCCATGTGGATAGTTGCACGAATATGTTGTTGTAGAATGAGAATAATAATGATAGTGATGAATGTGAAAATAATGAACGCGCTAATATCAGTTTCATTATTTTTTTCTCGTTACGTCAATCCGTTCATGAGTCAATTGAGGCGGATTGAACGACACCCATTAAGCGTAACAACAGTCAGTTAATTATCAGCACGGTTTATGGGCGATGTGATAATTAGTTGCAGTGATATTATGATGACGTGGTGAATTATCTTTCGGCTTGTTTAGCCATTCGTTTTCCATTTACCCTTAGAATTCATGTTTTTGACCGTGACAGGAACTGTAAACTACAATAGCCCCGCGCAGGGTTTGAGTTTAGAAAATAAGCCGTGGCTATGGGGTGCTATGGGGATATATACCACCGGATCAGGTAACACCTGGTTGGGAAAAATCCCACGGGTCAAAATTTGTCCAGTTACAGGTTGTTAGTCGGTCGTAATTATTCCCTTCTCTTTCTTGCACGGATAGCTGGTTTCTACTAAATTTTTCTCAAACTTTGTTCCATCATTCTTCATACAAACCAAAGACCGAAATTCATCCTCACGGTGTTACACTCGAACGGTAAAAATTGCATACGAATCTACATGACTCACCCATATGGGCACAAATTTAACTTTCAAATAATTGATTATAGAAATGATCACGAAGTAGGGGACAATTTCTATGAATTTTTCCTCAGCTCTCTGTCATTTTTTGTTTTTTTTCTATCTTGTCAAATTAGGAAGCACGCTTTTGACTGCAAACCCAATTTCCTCTATTATACCTATCAGGAAATTCCGTGCTGTGTCCAGTAGCAGGCAATAATCCGTTACATTGTTAACCTCTTAAGTGTTACTATAAGGAAATCTCTTCACCACCGTCATAGCACGTCATCACTGATCAATGATCATAACCGACGAGGCGAATAACTGTAGATTTTTTTCCTCCATCCTACAGGCGATCAGGATTCATGTGTCTCAGATACTCGCGTATATTTCGCAAACCTTCGAAGCTGCAGGTTGTAACTTGTATAGCAATATTACCTGCAAGTTTAGTCCTGCACTCGACTGATCCCAGTGGATTCACGGTATAGCTGCTATATATATCCTCTGGATTGTCTATGCAAGACGGATGTATTAGCCAAAGGCATTAGCGTTAACTTCCAGTCAAAAGGTTCAACAAATAACGAGGTTTCGCGCCTCAGTAGGGTGCAACAGACGGATTAACTAATTCACAAGGGTGTAACATACAGCCCATTGTGATCTGCATTCGCACACAACATTTCCTGAAGAACCCTCCGCCTTCACGTGCGGGAAAAGAAAATTTTACGGTTCGATTAATGGACTTTGATTATGCATCCCTTATGAAATAAACGCGATACAGAATCGGCTTAGAATCGATGTGCAAGATTTGAAGGATTCCAGAACGTACGGTACAAGACGTTTGGTATTTATGGTATCATATAAGTGGCTCTCGACTACGGCAGGTATTAGTTTAGTTTCAGCACGAGGATCGTAAGGGTGTATATTATTGTGTGGGCAATCCTCGGGTAAGACGAAGTTATATGCCATGGTCAACGGGGGGCTGAAGATGAGACGGATTAACCCTTCTAAGACAGAACAAAAGCTCGGTGACAGGTAGAAACAGACCTGGTAGTCGTGCGCCTGCATGACGTTGGACATGTTACAGAATTATGCCTTAATTTTTAAATGACGTTTTTACCATCCAACACCCGCTGTCAGGCCGCAATCTATTTAACGTTCCGTTATGCACGTTTTTCCTTAAACTTAATCGAGTCAAGGACACAGTTTCCAATTCGGAACCCTTCAGCCCTTGAATCATGCCAATCGACGAACGTAGGAACGTAGGGCGAACGAAATAATCGGAGACTATGGATACGAAATCTGTGGCCAGATTTCGTCCCGATCCGATCTCGCTGGTAGTTTATTGCCCGATTCGTAATGCGGGGATAAAGAGAGGCAATTAAAAAATCAGCAAGTCATGCACAGCTGAGAGACACTAGCCAGGAGTATTTAGGTATTCATTTAGCAGATAAAAGTGAATCAGTATCTGCCTACGCAAATAGCGAAGATCGAATACGATGTACCTGGTATCGGTAGGTGTCGTTGGAATCTTAACTATTGCGCAAGCTACACTTCGCATAACCGTTACCGGAACACGCAGCTACGTCATCGCCGTTGGTCGTGTCGTTTCTCCTGTCCCGCCCCGCCCCGCCTGAGCGTCGCGGCGCGGTACGTCCGCGGGTTACCTGTCTTGTTTTACGGATGCTGAGGCTGAAGGAGAAGGAAAGTGCAACAGGACACGGGGAGAGTGGCCGACTCTCTTTTTGCCTGAGATTCTGATCCGGTATCAAGGGACCACCTCACGACGTCAATGGTATCTATCGATTGCCAAAAGATCCGGAAGAAATTTATCGGAAATTATTGCCATTATACGGACGTAATAGATCTCGTTGCGTTGCGACAAGTTCGAAAGTTTCTTGCAATCGCTGTGTGACACGATGACCCAAATACCAAAACCATGAAAAACCGCATATCGACGATTGAGATCTGATCTAAGAAATATTCTCATGCGAAATTCGCTGCAGAATGACCGAAGGTCAGGGTCGTTGAAGAAATTGCAAAGACAAATTTTTTCGCCAAACTTTCACCCCCCGCACGCCAGTTGTCGATACGGAATATATACTTCTAGAACGAGACGATACTTATTTGGACGATTTGCCAAGTTCAATGTACCCACGACACTCGTTACTTTTCCTTGATACTTGAAACTGAGAGTAGACATAATGATAATGATTTCATTGAAAACGAATTTCATTCATGCTAAGCCGCACGATTTTGCGGCTTACTAGGAAAGACGGAAAAATTTTACCGTATTGGCAAGGCGTACACGTGTTTAGAAGATACGTGATTCATTTTTGGTTAACTGAATGTCACAGAGATGATAAATAATCCATCAGAAATTTAGAAATTATTTCACAATGCAACATGCAGCACGGATGCAGCGCGCTGTACATAAACTCATGCTCATTGATCGGACCTACTTTTGTATCCATTATCCATAAGATTATAATACCGGAAGTGCGATAATGTGCAGTTAGTATCGAGGACGAACCCGTGAAGGTAGCATAGCGCAAAGGGTCCAAATATCTACCACGAATTTCCAATATTTTCCATTCCCAAAATACCACACAACCCGAGCGTTTCGATGTGTTCTTCCATAAAACAGAATAGTATTTTATCCAATACCAAATTTTTTACATTAATATATGGAGTAAACCTCTTTATGGAAAATAAAATATATTTTCTAAGATGGACCATATCTCGGAGATGAAACTGTGGACTGAGTCGTTATTTCTAAATGACTTAGCATACCTGATATGTTCTCGTAACTTAATTAAATAAAAATTTCCAAATTCGCAAAAATCACGATCATTTGTAAATTTGGTAACTAGACTGAGTACCTGCAGTATATTTTTCAAATTATTTCGGAAGTGTATCAACCTTCGGTGACTTTACCCTATAATACGTTTTATAAACGTAATTTCCAATAATTCTGATATTTAACGTTGGAGATGTGTATGTGGGTATGTATGTGAAAAGCGTACGGCACGCGACTTTATCCTTGTGCCCCCATACATCGTACACACGATATAGACATCCCATTATACATATATAGTATTTGTACCTATATATGAATCGAGTTTCCTACACGGGGCAGGAAAAGTGTGTAAGAAGATTAAGAAGTAGCCTGTGGTTACGCCGGTCGGGTCTCTGTCATACGTATATGTGATGTGTCGAGAGTGGTGGTAAAGTCTCCACGAAACGGTGCTCTCGTTCGAAGAATACGACCGTGCGTCGTGCGTCGTGTGTCGTGCGTCATTGGCTAGTTAGTTCCCGCGAACCGTACAGAGTTTGATTCACGTATTGCCGGTCGTCCTGTAACTCCAGGAACCCAGTTCATAGGAAATTAAGAGACAGTTGGTTCCGTTCGAATCCGGGACTCCCGTAGATTGGAAAAGCATCATAATCGCAAGAATTACATTGCAATCGTCAACTCCCTTGACACCACCGGCCCCCGGGGGACCCAACCTGCACACGGTTCCGGCCAGGGTCCTCGACCGTCTGGTGAAGCGCTCTTAGAGTCAGTGAAAGGAAACGTCATCGACACCAGGTGGGTGGGGGAGCCGCGTATTCGAGTGGGGATTACGCCGCTAGAACATGGGGATATGATCAGCGCGTGAGGGGAAATTGGTCCAGTCGGAAAATACCTTGTCCTAACCCCCTGGAGGTTGGGGATGGGGAAATATCGCCGACTACAACCAGAGAGAGAATGTAGGATGATAATTTATGCAGGAATTTATCTCGACAAATTTCTTCAAGGTCGTCAGATTATCTTCTCACCGTACCTGTATCGCGTATGTAATATAGACCGAGGATCATCCCCGCGGAAGTATCCCCATTTTCGTAATAGACGGATTAGTTTTCCGGCATGAATTAGTCGGAAAATTACATCTCACCACAGAAACAGGCAATCACGATTGTTTCTTGCTATACGATCTGTCACGATGCGATTTATGTACGTCAAGAGAGACATGAGGAAGAGTGGGGCTTATCCTGTTAATGAAACAGACCGCAATGCAGCTGGGAAGGAAATGAAGAATCTGATTATCGTGTTGTTTTCACAATTTCAGTTAGTTTATATTCGAAGGGCGGTTTTCCTGAGACCTAAGAAGCGAAAAGGTGGCTTATGTATTGTAGAAAGAGGCTCGTTTCCACCCTATCGAGGAAAACCCTGGCGCATGCTATGCACCTGCGGTCTGCGGGTGTCTTCGAGGTATAAAGGAGCTAAAGCTGCAGGTTGGTACAAGAAAAGAAGGGCATGAAGCATGAAGCATCAGGCGTTGGTCTTCGCGATGTGAGGAAGAACGAGCATAGGAAGAATAAGAAGAAGAAGAAGAAGAAATAGAAGAAGAGGAGGAAAAGGAGGAGGAAGAGGATATGGAGGAGGGATCGCCCGAGGTGGGGTGAACGGAATAATGGTAGAGGGGGGTCTTGGAGCCGCTCGTGCGGGGAGACTTATGAATGAGCAAAGCGATGAAGAAGAACGAAGTTTCAAGTATCGAACCTATCGGATACTTGGGTGGGGATTCGGTAAGGTCTCGAAACCGAACGGAGGGGGTAGGTCAGACTTTGCTGGCCACGTGCTTCGCCGGGTTTAGAATCGTATATAGGCTCGGGCCGATCACTCGACCAAGACCATAACACACACTGCACTGGTGTAGTAAGTCACCGGTACATGAGATACGCGGACGCATAACCGAACAAATATATTATATCCACCTCCACAACTACCAATATCTCCTCAACCGCCGCTCTTGGGTCTCCTTCCGTAAGTTAAACTCGACTTAACACTCCTCCTCAAAGAACGGTGCACGGTCTCTCGCTCCCAACAGTCAGACCTCAGGCCGGCACATTTACAACTTCTTTCCCACACACACACCTTCGCAATACCGCGACTGGTGCTTCGCTCCCGCTCCCGCTCCCGCTCTCGCTGCCGCTGCCGCCGCCGCCTCCGCTGACGCCGACGTCGTTCTTCCTTCTGCTGTTACCGCTGCCGCTGACGGTGCCGTCGCCACCGCCACCGCCACCGCCACCGCCACCACCGTCTCCTTGGACATATAGTAGAGGTGATACTCAGTCACTTAGTCAAGTCAGTGAGCTCCTGTCACTCGCGGCTAAGCTGTCGTCGAGAAACCACCACCACTCGCACCGCTACCGCTGCTACCACCTACCACCACGACCCTTATAAGAATCAGTGCTCCGAGTGTGTCGGGACCAGTGTCAATCGAATTGTGTTGAAGTGCTGATCGTTTGTTGTTCAACTCTCACCGAGCATCTCGTATATAAATACTTTGACTTGTACTAAGTTCGGTTTTTTACCCAAGTTCATTGTTTGAATTCGACTTGTTTCATCCGCACTTAGAAGTGATTTTTGAGAATAATTTATACTCGAGTGTGACAACGGAGTGATATGATAAGATGATGACCATCATCAACGGGCAAGTTGTGAAGAAGGATACTTTGGATTACTCGTACAATCCAAACGCTGTGATCAACAACCAGCTAACTATGGAGGCGATTCTTACACGCGATCAAAGGACCACTTCTCACAGAGTGGTGGACGCACGTTCGGATATCAAGACTTCAACCCCTAAAGCAGCTTCGTTGGGAGTAAGGATTGAAAACGTCGGTGAATCCGACAGAGTTTCGCGTTCTTTAAATCGGGAAACTACAAGCTGTGAAAACTGCTCTTCCCAAATGAGAGACAGTTATAGTAAAAGGATACGAGGGTACCCAGGATATCGAGGATTCACTGTCACATGGCTGAGTAAGTTCTCACTCAGGGGTTAACACATCTTGTTGATTATTTTATCGTTTTTACGTTTCATACCCCCTCATTGTTATTCTTTATAATCTCATCATCTCGCGACCGAAAGCTCGAGCGATGAAAATGAAAAAAAACTACAAAGATTATTGTACGAATGTTACTGAAACGTATAGAAACAACTATTACTCGTCAACGAGTAAGTTACATTTATAAATGCATTAGAATGCACTTAACTCAACCCTGCGTGTTTCTTCTCGAGCACAGAGCAGACGTGTACCCACTACATTCGTTATTTTTTATTCTTTTCTTTTTTCTTCTTTTCGAAACACTGGGAAGTCTCGGGGTTGAAATAAACCGAGTAGACTCGAAAGTTCGGCAGGACTTTTCACACTTAGCCGTTGCTAATTACAAACAGGGGTGATTATCTAAGGCTTACAGATTATTTACTGAAAAGTTAGTTGAAATCAGGTGTTTCGTTCAGCAGCTACTTTGCTACAGGCATCGGTAATTGTTGCTCTAATTGTTAGACCGATATCCCGAAATCTATTAGTCTATAAGCTGCCGACTGGCTAATGCCGAGGAGTTAATCGCCGAATAATTATCCGCCGTAAAACCCTGCCAATTTGTGAATTATATTACCTGTACGACTCGGCGGTGTTAGTGTTCACCTATACATCCGAACTGTGCAGTAGTTTCATTGAAATTGTTTTTTTGTTCGCCACATTTGCGAGGGTATAATTTTTTTACGCCCTGATCGTTAGCGATTCTTACCGATTTTATACATCGCTAAGTCACTATCCACGCGTGAGTAGGTACAAATGATTCGGGAAATGCAGGAAATATTTTTCAAAATTTCGTATTCGGACAGTCGGAAGAACGTGAATAAATTCTGATTCAAAACGGTACTCGCGGTTCTCTGCTGTAGAGAATTTGAACAATCGGTATCGTACCCGGTTTTTCCAGAGTCCAGAATCGGCAAGTAAAATTCGCTACGGCTGAATTGAAAGTCGATAATTCCGGCCGGTGGAGCGATCGGACGATACAGATTTCACGCACGGATACGCACGCGAGTCGTACGCACTTTGAATAGTCCTCATGCCTCCACGAATTCGGAAAAACCGCGTTTCCGATCCAGCGAATAATTCCCGGCTTCGACTGACCCCTGCAATATTTATCATAAACGAACTCTGAAAATCCGGTTCAATTTTCATTCAGCAAACATAGAATATCCTGCGACAGAGCGAGCCGCGGTATACCAACGAGCAGAGGCCACCTGTAGCTGGTGCAACTCGCAGCCCATCCACAGGTGGTTCATTCAGTTAAACTCCTCGCGTAGTATCCTCGCTCGTACGTCCATACCTATCTCAAATGCGAAAATAGTTGCATAGCGATTCAAGTTTTGGATTATAATGAATATGAACTTTTCCTCGCCGACTATTCGGAGTAAATACGGAAAATGTGATGAAAAAAATTAACTGTATACAAGACAAATGATATGGGAATTATAATCGGGTGTGAGTAATCTCAGGTGCATATCCGTTGAAATATATATACGCCAAGGCAGAGGCATGTATATAGGAGAAACGTATAATAAATCGGCAAATGTGTGTTGCGTACGCGACCTACCGCACCGCGGGACTGGGCCCGTCCGGGGGGGCCTAATGGGGCATAATTGTCGCGAGCAATGCGAGGACAGCGGACCATTACCGCATTTTTGCTACCATCTCGGTTGCAGCGGGGGGCAAGAAGCTTGGGGACGCTGAGGCGCGCCAGGACGGATAGAGTAGCGTGATGTGTTTTTCCGCGGTGCTTCAGGTTCCCAGGAATTTCAGTGGAACGCCGACTCCACTGTGCGGGTCTCGCGTTGAGGTAGGCCCAAGACCCCGAGTAGTTGCTGCACTCGTACCGATCTTTTTATCCCTCTCATTTTCCCCCTCTCTCTGATCTATCAACGAATATATTCGATCGCATAGGACAAAGGCGCGGAGACTTTCGCAAGAAATATACAAAAAATCGGCGATCGAAATATTTATCGGCGAATCACGTTTCGCTGATTCCGTAAGAGATAAAAAGAAAAAGAAAGAAAAAAGGAATGAAAATTATCGTACATATGTCTTATTCGGTGGGCAAGTGAAAAGGCGACTTATTCGCGGGTCTGCGAATTCGAGAAGAAGATTGGCAGCAGCACCCGGGGGGCTACTAATGCGAACGTGTACGAAGTCGTGCCGTTTGTCGCCGGGTCCGTTGGAAACCCCTTATTAACGGTCGTAACGGACGAAATAACGAGTGATCCTTGTGGATGGTAGGGGGCGTACGAAAGCCGAACCGCATCTCCGAATGGTCGGTTGATCACAGGACGCGGTCGTCTCAAACTATATCGATGAAAAATTTAGTGTCTGATAATGCGGAAGTTGATCGGGTACAGAATCGTGAATACTTACAATTAGAGCCTCGCGCATACGCATAGAGGGTAATACGAAATATTGATAATCGGTACCGCAGGTGAATTTCGAGCACGTTTCGGCCTGGAATGATCAGCCACCGCATCATGATCATTCGATCGCCGATTCTTACCGCGACTCTGTAATTACTAGCAAGAAACTTATGCATGACCGTTATCTTTCAGGGCTAGGCAGCCTCTTGGTGACGTTGCTTGTTGCATCGATACACGCCGCTCCGACTATGACTTCTCAGACACGGACCAACACCCAGGGAAAGTGGGTGAATCCTTGTGGGCAAGTGCAGACCGAGAATCCCGCCACCGACGGACCGCGGGTGGGCGACCAAGATTATGACCTATACTCGCCGATCTTGATTTCGACGAAACAAGCCATAATGCACGCCGAGATATTCCGAGACGGATTTGTAAGTACAATATGCATACATATGTTTCATGTTCATCTGCCGTTTGGAATTTCGCTAATCGTGCAACGGTTAGCTCCTGGTAAATTTCCATGAAAATAAAAAAGGAAGGGGGGATACACGTCAGGTGTCTCCATAGATCGTGTCCACGGTTTACGATCGGTTAAATTGGGTCTAGGCTTCGCGGTGACGAACGCGTCTTCGGTTATACAATTACGCGAATGATACAGAGTAGGGGAATTTTGCCGGGCTTGGAATAATTGTTGTCTGACGTCGAGACACGTCACGCATCGAGAACTAGGAAGAGGATAACCGCGGGTGACAATACGTAACGTCGATGTTTGCACATATTACAACGGTTATATTTATACAATATCGTGATGAAAATCTGGCGATAAACAACAAGGCGGAAAACGATTTCCCCGTTATTTGTAATTGAATAAGAAGAATTTTATCGCTTTATCACGTTGCTCAAACCTCGAATGAACTGGCCACTGGTTAGCGTTCGAGACAGGCTCCTCTATGGTCGTCAGACACTTGCTTGTAATGTTGTAACACGCGTATATGTATATGGTAAATTGAGGTGAGTCTCCTCTGGGAAAACCCGAGCGCTAGCGCAAGCCCGAGCTCCGCGTTGCGAACGAGTATAAAAAAAAAAACGAAATGAGTAAGAAAAAAGGAAGAAAAAAATTGAAAAAAAAAAAAACCGACGCGAATGAAGGTAGAAATAAAAAGTACACACAGACGAGAGAATCGAGCGCCCGCTACTTTGGCAGGTTGAAAGTAAAGCCACGGAGGCACATATGTCGCTAATTCTACGATATGACTCACACCGAATATCGCCGTGCCATCCGATGTACTAGGCCAGAAATTAGACTCAATTGACTCATCGACGTTTACTTAGAAACGGGATTGAACATATTTCAACCATTGTTTCAACGGTGTGTTAATTATGTCCCATTGCAGTCAGCTACTAGAATCGATCATTTACCCACAATCCGAATCGGCTAGATTTTATTTCTATATATATTACACGCATACAGCCAGACGTGGAAAATCATTTCCGGTTCAGAGAGCATATCGAGTAAATTGGAGATTAACAGATATCGAGCTATCGGGCGTGAAAGAACAAGCTCGTTAATTAAAGGACTCGTACTTGACGTCGGCGTCGTATAACGTCGAGGAAGGTCGAGGCTAGGAAGGGCGAACGGAAGGCAGTTATAGCTGCACTTCCGGCTGTACAACCGGCCTGTTCGGGCTATCGAAGTGTTGACGCGCGTTACCGGTCAATCTGTCAAATCTGTATAGTGCGTATAGGTGAAAAGAAATTCTTATCAAAGTCGCGAAGGCAACGACGTAGTGATATCGCAGCTTCTTTAGGGTTGATTGAACCGCTTGTATATAATATGTGACTGGCGAAACTTTGGAAAGACGCGAACGGAATGGTTTATCGAATACTAGAAGAGTTGTCATCCATAGATAAGATCGTACAAATGCGATACTGTCAGAGTCTTTAGATCAAAGAAGTGGTAAGTAATACCGGTAGGCAACGGTTGACGAGGCCTTGACGATGACGTAAGTGAATCACAACAGACAGTATGTCGCCTGAACGGATGTCTCGTATCTCATAGTAAGGATCCGCACCTGCGTCTTCTTCGATATCGTAATTCGCAGCAGCTAACAAACATCTTTGACCGCGTGTGTATAGCCGAGAGAGAGAAAGGAGAGGAGCTTTCGCGATCCCCGGGGATCAAGTTATGCGCTGACTTCGAAAACATCGGGGTCTCACGTATCGCTGCCAGATGACGTAATCCCGGATGGCGAGCCGGCCACCCGGTGCCGTTTGCTGTCAAACACGACTAGAAGGTTGGAACTAGTCGTATAGGTACATAAAACCGCGAGGATGACCCCGAATAAGGCGAAAATTAGGGCCGGGAGAAGCCATTCGAGATAGTAGAAGCTGTCGGCCTAGGAACCGCGCTACTAATGCCTACCTGTCGCCCCCGAAACGCACAGGTGTTAGCGCGCGGACGATCCCGCGATCTGACACCTCACGTGGAACCTAGGAACGCGTGTTTTGAATCTAATGAAGAACCGCCACGCCACGGCGTCGCGGTCGTCGCGGACCAAACGGTTAAAACGGCGCCCCGTCCTTCCGCCCTCCTCAGCTTCGGGCAGACGAAATCGAAAAGATAATTAAGCGGTAGATTTCCAAACGAGGTTTCGATACTCCGACGTATCTAGATCGCGATAATCGGTATGTAGTATACTAGTGCGACGATAACGATTATAGCTCGTGAAGCTCCGTGAAGAAACGGGGCCGCATCATGCGTGGAACTGATATACCATTCTTCTTGACGTATTATAGGTATATACGTATGCCGTACGAGAATCATAAAATATCGGAAGTGGTGAATTCCAATAAATCAGAATCGGAAGCTGCCCCTCCTAGTGGGCAGCTACCACACCGGGACTCCGTCTTGCATACTAAGGTGCAGACCGGATACACCGCTGTCTCGTACACCCACATCGATATTATTCTCACCGTCGCGTCGTGTTCCAGAGTCACTGGACACTTTATAACTACGTAGTATCGAAGCAATACGTTTATCGGCTCGACCACGATGATCCGTCTTCGATACCTACTAGTATAGTCTTCAAATCGGTATCGGAGGAAAATATATAGATTCGATTTTTATTTCCATCGATAATCGGCGAAAGAAATCGTCCCATCGCAAGCTTGCCGATCCGCTACGCCACTTCTCGCACCCTTATCTGCATCGGAATGACAATAATCAACATTGAGCTCGCCTCGTTAGCTCGCACTTCAATAACTGTTACGATTAGGTATTGCGTAAGCGGGTGGTAGATGGAGAGTGATATACGGTGTCATCGGCCCTGAGAAACTTTCATCTCCGTCCCGCGGGTGCTTGATGTTTTGGCTTTCGATATTGCTATCGCAAGTGCGAGCAAAATAGACATATTATACGGTCTGTAAGCCGATTTCAGCATCGTACTTCACTGCCGATTCATTATCCCATATATCGCGGCGAGGCGGCGTCTCGGCGATTTCTGACCACCGGTTTTCGCCCGGTGATTGAACAAAAAATTTTTTACGATAATTTGATGTCAGCAAGTTTCTGTAATAAATACATTAGCCAAAGGGGTTTTTGGCTACACCCAGACGCGCTGCGGTCACTTAACGTCGTCCCTCCGAAAAATCTTACCGCCAAAATTAAACGCCACGTGATTCTTCGGAGTAAAACTGCAACGGTTCACCGCTTTGATCGGCTAGCTACTCCGCTCGCTCCTTTGTGTATCGTTAAAATCTCGGGGCTATTCGCTTACGAAAGTTTGAAATAATCGTAAATCATAAAGCCTTACCGATTCTCGGGTCAGACCCGAAACGGCTCACCGCCAAAATCAATTAGCTTCTAGCATCTTTCGGACCGGGAATCTCGGGGACCTCGGGGACCCCGGGCCGCATGAACCGCGAATAAAACAAACATTTCTCTTCCGCGAATATTCACCAAGATTTTTAGAACCGTTCGCTTCCTCCCGCTATAAGAGGCCCGCGAAATCGTCCGAGAGTTTGAGGTGGGGTAACGTTTAGTCATCAATTACTATGGGGCAGACGACTACGGAGTAAAACAGACCGAGTTCTTGGTAGTCAAAAGTCGGGTGAGTAACCGGTGCAGCGAGCTTTAGGCCGAGTGTAAATTTTTTGGAAAAAGTATAAGGTGTGAGGCGAACCAAGATTACCAAGAACTTACTAGGAAATCGTTAAGAATTCGAGGGCAGCCTGTAGTCAGACACATTGATAGTTTCAACCATATATTACATGTATGAAGTAACTTGTGTGAGTTGCCTCTATATCGACCGGATAATAATGAGTCAACTTTTACACCAGAGTTGTGGGTTTTCCGTTGCACAATTAGTCTCTCTCTTTCTCTTTCTCTCTCTCTCTCTCTTTCTCCCATCTGTGTTTTCTGAAATAAAACGAAGGACTAACCCCAATTATTTATTTTCTTTCATATTAACAGGTCGAGACAGCCTTTGGACTAAATCTCACAAAAACGCATGAGTTATGGAAATCGCAAGAGTACGATTGGCTACCAAGCAGAAAAGAGATCCCCAAGGATTTCAGAGAACCGCTGGACGATGAGTTCCTAAATAAATTAGACGTGAGTATATCTATACCATATATGATCTAGTATATTGCATTGCCATTAATTATGGTCCATGTATCTAATCTCGTACGAAATTTCGATGTCTAAGTCTAATCTATCTCTTTTTTTGAATTCCAGTTTGATACAGCACTAGTAGACTCTTACGAGTACTTGCAGAAATACGCAGTTGCACTCGAGCAGGTTGTATGGGATCAAGAAGATCTGCATCTGGATTTCAGCCGGGAATTTAGTCACGCGGAATACATGCTTCGCACGGTAAGCCCCCAACTTCCTCCCTAATTACGAGCTAGATTCTCGATTTCATTTTCTTATAGCCTGGTTACATAATTTTTGTTTTTTGTTTTTTTGTCCTGCAGGTCTTGTGCGAAATTCAAATGGCGCTTCAGGAACGTGGAGTGAAACAGCGACCTGACATCAGTCGCGACATTATGCCGAAAGAGTACCGCGAAGTTTCGCAAAAGAGCGCCACGGAAAGAAACCTACGGGATTGGCTGATATTCCGAGACTATATGAACGGACTCGAGTACGTTGAACAAGTGTTTGAGCATCTTCGTAAAAGGATCAAGTCCTGAGGGTGGAATGGTGGAAGCCAACACAGGCCGGCTCGGCGGAGGCATGCTCACTTCAGAAAGATGTCGCAATTTTCGCTCCCTTATCAAGAGGCTCTCCTCGCCTAGCTGCAGACGGCTAATTTCGCTCCCAGGAAGAGTTTGGTAGATCGTCTCACCCCGACATTATACATCTTCATTGAACTTGCAGTAGATATTGCAAAAAAAGACAAAAAAACAACAAAAAAAAAATCCTGTTTGGAAATGATGAAAAAAAAAAAAAATTGATCGTATAATGATTCGTCGTGAGAAACATCAGGATTATCAAGAAAAATAAATCTCCAACTATCGAAAGGGGGAAAAAAGGAAAAAGAAAAGAGCAAGTTAGACGACTCATTCTAGTGAACGGATATAATGCACAGCCGATAAACGAACTTGATAAAGTTGTGGTTTTTTTTTTGAATTTTTTTTTTAAATTTTGTTTCTTTCACAAAAATCTATAAACATGTCCTGCACAGGCTTCCGCCCTCAACATTGATGTATCCATATATACATGTATATTTATAAAATATTTATTTATGTATGTGTATATGCCCGATGACGTAGACACACGCAAGCTCAAAACTACGATATATACAGGGGCGTAAATACGAGATGATAGCGCGTGATCCATACACGCATTACGCGGTATATAGAAAATATTTCATCCATATATATATATATAGAGATTATTATCATCGTATCATTTAATTATTAAGCCGTACACAGTTCGTACTACGGTTTTGTATAGGGACGACGACACAGATGCAAAGTGGGACGGGACAGGCCTTCTTGATTAACTTTTGTAAAAATTCGGTCATTTTCTTTTTTTTTCGTTTTTCATATTTCAAAAATTTAATTTTACTGCCCGAATCATATTCATACTATATTATACGTTGGAATGATTTTAAAAAATCTCGCAATAACGCGAGAGTATATTGTAAAGAAGGTACGGTCTCTTTCCCTCGATGTATTCTTAGATCATTTTTCTTAGGAAGCATGCTGCTAAATGCTAATTATAATGCGCACCGCGCGATGTTATAGATATATATATATACACATATATACATATATATTTATAATATGCGTTCGGTGCCTATGCCAGATAATCCGAAGAGAAAGATTATTTCCGGGATCGTTTTTTCTTTCTTTCTTCTCTCTTTTCCTATGATATGAAAAAAAACAAAAAAACACGTAGATTATATAGTAATGCAAAAAATGAAAGAAAAAAGAAAAAAGTAAATTGAAAAACAAAAAACAAAAACATAAAAAACGAAATCGCTCTCCAGGAACTGGCTAAAAAATCGAAAGACATAAAAATCTCTTGATTTTACTCTTAATGAATATTTATTAACTAACTATAATATTATATTGTATTTATTCAGATTATTTATTTTATTTTTGTAAAGATTTTACACTCGATAAACTATATATTTAATATGATATGAAATGAAATGAATTGAAATGATATGAAATGAAAAATTTTCACAATGATGCGCGGCAGGCAATTAATTATATTAGCCAGAAAATAAGGGCTGCGCTGCTGCTGGTGATGTTTGCTGCTGCTACTGCTGATGATACTTACCTAATGAATATATATATATATACATATACCTATATAATATGCTGTACATAGGATATAGCCATCTACCTTCTTTTTTTTGTTTCTTTTTTTTTTTCACAAGTGTGAAATTTTCTTTTCATTAGTTACTCAAATCTCGCGTCAGAATAATGGGGTAAAAAATCTCTATGGGACTTAGATTGTGCGCGAAAATTTTAAAAAACTTTTTACTATTATTTTATTTCTTATGGTTATTTTAAGCTCGACGATTACAGCTTGAATTATGTTTTAAAAAAAAATTTCGGAACGATTATTTTCCCATAGATATTCTACCGTCTACTATCATGTTTTTTAATGGAAATTTCATTAGTTGCTTAATATTATACCTATACATATTATTATCACAGAAACATATTACGCCGGAAGTCGTTCTTTAACGCTCAAAAACGAAAACAAAAAAAAACAAAAAAAAAATTTCAACTGTGACTTGATTTTAGCCTCTGCAGACTAACGGAGTTTCAAAACTTGTATCACTTTTTTATTTTCTAACAAATATTCGATGATCTTTGAGCGTATAAAAAACGCGCTTCCATCCATACTATACTATACCATATCATATATAGTTAAATGTGTCACAATTAATTTATTACATACTAATCCTAGTTACTATACACATTAATTAACTGTAATATGCATAATGTTTAAATAATTTATCAGTCATATCCTACTATAATATAGCCATCAATTTTATCATCGCGTCTGTGATATTCATGTATACATATTTGAACAGAAATATTATTTAAATTAAATTAATATTTTTTCATACCACAAAGGTACATAATAATTCATTTCCTTCAATCAAACACCTATAAATATATATATATATATATGTATTTTTTTTTGTTTATTACATGAAATTAAAATTTAATAAATTAAACAATCCTCAAAAAAGCAGTAGCGCAGCCCACGACGGTCACGGTTATCACGATGTTCCTACGAGATATTTGATCGATAATCGCATTATGAAATTGGCAAATCAGTATCATATATACTCGATTATTTATTCAGTCGAAATATATTTCCATTTTACGAATGCACTTGGCACCTATGAATAATGGGTTGAAATATTTATTCGAAAGTTTGCGGTGATGTTGAAGTCGCGTAAATAAAATTTAAGGGAAATTATCCACCGCCAATTATTACTTACATGTTAAATCACTATTTTTGTCTTCTGTTTCGGTCAATTCCTCGGACAATGATCTGTACAATTGATATTTCTATCCCAAATCTATGAAATCCTAAAGTCTACCACGGTCCAATTAATGATTATCAATCAACCTGTATTCGGTATTGTCGAAATAATATGTGTAATGTAATAAGATCTAATAATTATACTATATGCTGTACATATATAGATAGGCCTGATGACAATAGAAACTATTATACTATATGTGGATGTGAATATGTATATGGGCCCCCTAAAGACGCCCTCTAATCTGTTGTATAATATAAAACCAAAGACCGTTCAGCATCGAGAAAATATCGAAATATTTTTCATTCATTTTTTTCTTCATCCCATTCCAATTTCCTGATATTATATGCATGGAAAAAAAAAGAAAAAATGCGTGGACGAAACCCAATCCATATGATCGAACATCGTGCCGTTCCAGCAGCTCGATAAGATGAATGGGTAAAGTGTCTTTTCCCATGATCTGCACGGGCGTGACTCCGCGTCTCATCTTCGACGTATTCAGTCCCCGTGGTGTTTGAGAGGAAACGAGGATGACAGGTCGGTAAGGTAATGTAAGGTAAGGTAAGGTAAGGTATACATGCACACGCCCACAATCTTGGAATTATTTTTAACGCCGAGGTGCGTGTGACGTCGATCATCGTCCGAGCCGAGCTCTGTCTCGTGCCGCCGTGTTTGTTCTGGTTGTTAGCTCGTTGTCTTAGCTCATTCGTTTGACTCCAACTTACTTTCTCATGAAGATTCCTCTCCCCGTACCTACTTCCCTTCATCCACCCTCGACTGGCTCAGTCTGTTTGACGTGCGTTGTAGATCCCACCAGGTTCCACACACTTTTCTACATTTATACCGATCCTCACACCGACGTCGCGTCGTATACCTCAGGCTCTTGTCTTGACCATTTTCAGCTGGCTCGACTCAATAACCGCGTTTTCCGCCCATCGGAGCTACTGTTACATACCATACCTCAGGGTTAAACTGACCATGAGTAAATTCCATCCCTCGGATATGAAAGAGCATAAAGGCTCGTGTGTTCGATGGGAGAAGGCTGTACCTACGACAGGTTCCGAGTGCACGTTGGCTCTTTCGCACGTTTGTAAAAGTCCTCAAAAAACGAATAAAGGAATCGCTGCATCCTGATGGGAGCTGCGACGTCTAGCTTATACGGAACGCTCTGCCTAAGGCGAAAAATACTTCGGCCCCTTTCAGTTCGAAAAATAGGAGGTCCCGTAGTAATTAGGACAGTGCGCCCGCATCGGCCAAGTAGAGGAGGGCCGTTTAGCCGTGTTCTGCCGCGGGCGACCTCCTTCTGGCCGTTACATTCCTGTGACCCCCGCCGATACCTTAAAACAACTTCCAATAAAACCGTAACCGCCTTGAAGTGGGAATGAAGAACACATATATTATTATCACGTTCGAAACGCGTGATTAGTCTCGTTCCGTTGTCGATTATTATCCGCGGAAAATATGTCTAGATAGAGTATAGTATGATCCTGCGGGACTCCCCGCAGTTGAATGTAAGATAATTTGAATTTTTCTGAATGATTTATTTCTTTCGTTGACTAGACGGCTTTGAAAAGTGGAAGTAGAACTCTTTATAGTGAGCGAAGAAGACAGGGTCCTAAAATGTAGGAGAAGAGCGATAAACTAGAAAGGAAGCGGTGAAGAAATGAGATGGAAGACACGAGCCGTTGAGGGCCGTTTCGAGGCTCCTAACTGCTCCTGATTGCGGGGCGGCGCTGCGCTAATAGGTTTCATCCCCCGCTACACTCTGTCGCCGCTCTGAAAACCGCTCTAAAACATCATAGATTTATTTCACGACTAATTTTGGCTTGTCAGAGTCAGGCGGCTCGACGCGCTCACACAAGGATCTCCCTGATCCTTTTGGTGCAGGGATACACGACGAGTTCGACACATCTTAATGGACGGTCTGAGAGATGTGCATAACCGGTGGGCTCAAGGATCGAAGGATCTTTTTTAGGATCCTTGAGGCCTTGCGAGCTCCGTGATTGCGATTAGAACGATTCGTTCAACGAATGGGTTGAACTTTTGTAAATAGTTAATCAGAATGAAGTGCGAACGGAGATGTCGGAGAAAGCATAGAGTATTTTGTGGCCTAATTGAGTCGCTATTAAGTGATCGTTCATAAACGATGTGGGAAATCGCGTAGTACTCGTGGCCCAGGTTCAGAGAAAAGCATCACCTTTCGTGGGAACCACAGCATCGGTTCCCAGAAGTCTCTCGTGTGGATGGAGATGTTGAGAGTTGAAAAACGAGAAAGGTGAAAAAGAAAAACGGTAAAAAGACTAATAGAAAGAAAAGGAAATGAGAAGGTGATATGTAAATTTCACTAGTTGGCAACAGTGGCGTCGCTCACGAGCCCTTCTACGAGATCACGTCCTCCACACCGGGAAGATATTTTCGGTGAGTTTTTAAATTCGTACAACTCCGACCGGGCGGGCCAATGAGATGCATTTTGTACCGCGATAAGGAGGATGGCTTTGTGCGTGGGTGGGGACCCGATAGCGTGAGACACGTGAACACTTTTAGTGGCTAATTGCCGGAGATAGAGAGTTCCTAACCGGGAACCCGAACCCCATCATCACAGGCCGAGGGAAATGCCCGTGCAAGTATATCAATGCATGACATCAAATCGCAGCTTGCAGTCGCGAAATGCATGGGAACGCGTTGGAACACGGCTTGTTTGCTCATAGCGGTATTTCACGGCTCACCACCGTCCTGATGCCATTAAGGAGGCTGTGATAAGGAGGGTAGGAGTGCCTCTGCCTTCTCTGACGGCACCCTGGACAGGAATGACCCGATCCATGGAGAAGATGCACTTTTTGATCCATCCAACTCGCTCTCTTTCTCTCTATCCATATCTCTTTCTCGTTTTATACGCAATTGTTGATAATTCAACAAAGACATAGAGAAGAAGTAGCAAAAAAAGAAGCGGGGCAACTACACCCAGAGGTATCGAGACCGGTGAGATGACCAGACGGCGGGGTCGCGACTTCGTGACCAGAGACAACCACTGATTTACATATTGTCCCCACGGCGCGGTGGGTATAGAGAGCCGCGCATCGTGGCAACTCTTCGTTTTGGAATGCCAACGCGAAGGAGAGGAACCCGCGTAATAGTGTCCGGACCCAGACGCCTGGCCTCGGGTCACCCTGGTCACCCCAGAGCCTCGACAAACCCCCGAGAACTTCTCGAGCTATCCTCAAACCACCAACGTTGATCTTGACCAGAGCAGCGACATTCGTTTCTTCACCATCGCTACTAGCATATTCTCTCTGCACCTTCGTCCCTAGTGTTTTCCATTTCGTCTTATTCAACCTTCGGAATTTCCGTCATTCAAAAGCCTTACCACCTATTTTGCGAAAGAATAGCTCTCGGTCTATTCTGGTATGCTTCTTGGGACTATTTGTGAAAATGATACTCATTGTATACCGGACGACCTTCCAACCAGCTCGAGGAATGGTCAGATCCTTGTTAGTCGGCACAACGGCATTTGTATTAATCGCATCTAGTGTCTACGTTGGAAAGTAGCACACAAGTGCACGATGTCGAGGTCCGAGCTGCGGTATGCGTCGAACGGAAATCGATTACTCCATAGATCGAGTGGCACTCGACAAGACCAGGTCAATCGCAAAGACTGAAGTGTAAAAGGCTGTAAACCCTAATCCCCGCTACGGTGTAGGTATTATGACGCTCTCAAGCAACAGCAAATTATACAAGGTACAATGCACTGGGCATAATAAACTTTTGCCTGTATACAGGGGTGTTAAGCTGTTTGGCAAACCCCACCGCTATTCGAGATCCGGCAAGTCCTTAGCTTCGGCACTGTGCAAGGTAACGGTCACCTTACTCTGACTCTGAGCACTACCCTAAATCAAAGCGCACTAACTCAGGGAGATATCTCTTCTTCATTTACCTCTCACCCCCTCACCCCCTCACCCTCTTGCCCTCTTGCCCTCTCTGCACTTTACGACTCTCCATCTTCGCGCCAATTCTCTTCGGACAAGCAATAAATGAGCAAACTGTATACAAGCTTGTCCCAAATATTTTCACCGCTCACTCAGTCCGTGAAGTTTCCTGAAAATTATTACCGTCTAAGTCCCACCGCGGTGGTGACACAGGTCTGTCATGATGAGAGAGATTTAATTTCTGACCACACCTTGATAGGTGGAATTGCGTAGCCCGGAGTGATTGTTGGGCAAAAATAATGTCGTGGTTAAGAAATTATCTGGCGCAAACAGAGTCAAGGAAAGCTGAATACCTCGGAGCTCTTTGGGAGTGACCAACGGCGGAAATGCTCTTCATAACTTAGCAGAGAGTTGGCTTGGTAGGAATAGTCCTTGACGATCGCGCGGGAACCGGGTACCTCGGGCCGAGGTGAGAAGACAATTGTTTTCAAGCATGGATACGCGTTGCGTCACGTCGCGTCGAAAGTCGTCGGGACAAGCGAATTTAGAAACCTGAACAGGTGACACTGGTTCGTCAACTAAGTGCACCGCGAAGAGTCTGCCAAACCGCAAGACATGCCGCGAATTTAGTGTGATCCTCGGAAGGACGGGGGGCGGTCAAGGCAGTTCTTTGGTCTGTTTGCAAGGTGTTCACAGGCGAGAACACGCGCGAAATGGCGGCTGGGAATTCGTAAGAGCTTGTCGTATTAGCCCGAGGAATTTCAGAGGCCGTGTAAGCCTCGTCTTGGGTCTCCTGGCGCCCGAAGACCTCTTTTGCCTACACACATTAAGAACCCGCGGTATACGATTTGTACACAGTGTCGTGACGCGCGCGACCAGAACCTGATTCGACCTGGCAAAAGCCCCGGCAGGACCAGCCCGATATTTGCCCGAAATATGTTAACAGAGGAGAGCTGAAAAACGTATAAACGGTGTCGAACTCGGTGGGACCCTTAAAAAACCAACGAACAAGACTTTTTTCTTCAAACTTAACGCCACTATAACTTCAGTCGAACGACTTTCATGCGTACGGACAAAGTGGAATAGGGTGAAAAGGATTTAGACAGCTATCAGACGATCGCCATTCTCATCAATATTGATGATTAGGTACCTACGTCACTCAACGATTTCTCCAATCACAGACTCTTTGTAAAAAGTGTAAGAGAACAAATAAATCAAGGGGATGTGTAATAATGTTTATTCTCAAAGACACTTTTTATAATCAGAAACGATTTGACGGTACTGCAAGGACAGCGGAAATGCCTGAGACCAGGGCAACGGTGTGCAAAGTACATTGTTATATTGGTCATGACGTCGGTCCGCAAATCCGAGCAATTCCCGGGGTAGGACAAGGCAGGGTGGGCCGGACTCTGGCTCGGAGACAAGCGAAAGAACGAAAGGAGCAGTTTGAAGGCGGTGGGGCGAAGAGTAAGAGAAGGTAAGGTGGAGGGTACGCGGAGTCGAGGTGAGACTGTCTTGGCGGCTGGATGAAAGAGGATCGCCCGCACGTGGGAAAGTGCGAGTTTCGCCCGTGGCCGTGGGGGGTCTTGGTCTCCCTCTTTCCCTCACGCTATATTTCTCTCTTCCCCTCTCTGCCCGGTGTCCCCGCAATGCGGAATCGTATTTCTTTGGAGAACCTCGGCTCCGTTGGTTGTCCGACCGCCCGTCCGTCCATCTATCCATTCGTCCGTCCGTCCGTTCGTCCGTTCGTCCAGCCTAATACCGATGGCTCTCTCTGTTCTCCTTCTTTATATTTCGTTCCTCTTAGTTTTAGCGGTTCTCTATTAATGCGCGAGTATTTGTATCCCGGCAGCTCCGGTTACCGGTGAGCTGGCCGCGCCGACGAGGCCCCACGGGCTCGTCCTTAGAACCTGGACCTCGAAAGGTCGAGAGGAGACGGTCTCCGAACCGTCCGGACCACCGGCGATTGCGTAAAAGGATTGCTTTAATTTTTCCGACACTCGCGTCAAATACATCACGGCGTTGCGAGGGTGGTTGATAATATATTAGCTGCGAATCTCACCGGAAAGTCATAGAATTGACCCTTCCAACCCCTTAACGAAAGAACTTAGTCACTACAAGTCCCCCAGCTCCTCTGAGGGTGAAAAAATCGGCTCCAAAACTGTAACCGAATACTTTGCGTTCCCTCTTCTCGGATACCCTTCTCACGAATAAACGCAGGTTCCATACCAACCGCTTTGTACAATTAAACAATATTTGGTAATTGTCTTCAACATGACGATGATGGATCGAGTGTATTCAAGGACGGTCAGCACCTTCGGTGTGAATTTGACCGTAAAACTATTGCGATAGAAATGACGACACCTACGGCCCTCGATTAACTACCCTCACATGTGTGGATGTATACGAGAAGCTAACAAGAACGGAAACACGTCGACGCCAGTGGTGGCTGGTAGCTCGTGCACGTCGGAGGTCCTGAATGGAAACGCGGTTCCCCAGAGTGAATCCCCGCGAGTCCCCGCGGAGGGTCCCTTCCTCGCCCGTAGCTCGGGCCACTTCAGCCGCTTCATTCACAAATACCTCACAATGCCCTTAACTAACAGATTTCGCCGCCTTTGAGGGATACCAGAATAGAAGCAAATTCCTAGGCCCGCAAAAGCCTCGAGGTCCTTTTGCGCAGGGCTCGGTTGGCGCGGTTGTGTGAGCTCGTGGATACCTCTAGGGTCTCGGGGTCTTGATCTTACAGGTTAAAACCTGCGGCAGGTCGATCCTCGTCGACGATTCTTAGGCCCGACGCTCAGGCGCCACTACGTGTCTCCGCATTCAACTGAATATACATTCACACACACTTCTGTATAGTGGATGCATGTATACACTGCGGGCTATTCGACTATTCTCACCTATATTATTCGAGTGAAGGTAGCCCTCCTTACCACCCTGAAACGACCCCCACTTTTCGAGCGATTGTCGGGTCCTTCTACGCCATGCAGCCTTTCCTTAAGATTTGCCAACATTCTTTCACACGCTAAGTGGACGACAATAGGCTTGTTTGGCCTATGATTTAGAGTTGGGCACCATCCCACCGTCCCGACGCCCCGACGTCCCATCATCCCGCCATTCCATCCCACCCCACTTCACCCTTCATCATTTATCTTCAAATACGAAACCTACGAATACTGGCGCATCTCTTTTGAACTGTCCCACTCCTCGGACTCGGAATCTTTCTCTTTCACTTTCTCTCGCTTTATATTGCTGTCACTCTACCACCTCATTCTTATCCTTAGATCTAGCATTAGTTTGTATTTAGTTTCACTACACTGGCCTCGAAATTCTCACCACCATTAATAAGCGAATGAATTTTCCACAAGGGATGATATCATTCCATGCATAGTTTAGATATTTTCCTTTTGCAACTAGAATGTGCATATAATCGACGACAGACTTTTCTGAACACCTGTATAAGTATCGAAATATTTTTAAGCTGATTAATTATCTGGCAACATGCACCTACGACAAGGTGACCATTGTGTTTTTTATTTTCTAATTATTTCAACTAATTGTATATCCGTCGATGATTCGATCGTGTAACATAGCCCGCTTAATCCGTATTGAGTAGCTAGACGGACAGAACAAATAAGCAAAGAAGCCCGACGACTGAGTATGAGGGCGTGAAGAGTCGAGCGACCTGAGACTTCTGCACCGGGAGTCCAAACATTTGCCACGGTTGTCCCCCTAATTAGAGCTTGTCGTCAAAAAAGCTACCATGGGACCCACCCAACGTGGAAAGGTCTCTCTGATTCAACTATGGTGACGCGACAGTCACACTAAACAAACAGTCAGAGTGCCCTGTCCCTGCATTTACCCTCTGGCCATGCCGTCACGCCCCGCCCTCCTGTTTCACGCTTTTTGAACTTCGCTGATCTCCGCGCATAATCTCCAGACAAATTGCGATTCCATGCCTCATCGACGACAACTCATACAGACCAGATACGAAATGTGCTTGTATCTTGGGAACAATTTTTGTTCAGAAAATTTGGCAAAGATCTGAAGAATCAGATTCGTTAAAAAAAATATCTGTGGTTTACGATTCTTTTTCGCTGGACAAGACGTCAGTTTTCTTTTAATTTCTGCACCCATATCCTTCCATTCATCCAAACATCGAGTCTGAAACCCGAGCTTGATCGTTGACGTGTTAAAGAATATGTTGGAACACAGACACGACCGAAAAGTATAAATTTGACCAGGAGGAAGGAGAGCCGCAAGCATTTGTGCGGCGGTAACGCGGGGGCCGTGGAGGCCGCAAAGCGGTCCGACCCGCAGGGCCCATGGTCCATCGGCGGAAAGGTTCGCTTCGGTCGACTCGCGGTTAGCAAGCAGATCGCATGCGTCGGCACGTCCAAGTCACATACACTAATACAATGAGGAATGACTCTGATGTGTGCATATACGTCGGAGTGACGCCGGAGCCCTGTCCCGTATATATGTAAAACGTAGCAGAAAACCTCGACCGAAAGAGGTAAACACGTTTTAAACTGGCTAATAGTAATTGTATGCACGGCGAGTACGATGCCGTGGTACATTGTTCACGTCACATGGAATCTGAATGACCTGCATGACTTCGCGAGTAAAGGCATGAGATTTTTCCGAGACGAAGCTCACACCGTAACAGTTACCATCGGACGCGGTGAGATGACGACCGCTCGCAGCCTAGTCGTCGCCAATAGGAAGTCATATTTCACGCTTCTAAAGGAGCTTTCATTCGAATACAACTGCCTTTACCTGGCTTTGTGTATAGGCTTGGTACACACGAGTGTATTCTATCCATAGTGGAAAATAACGAAGATGGAAGGAGAGCGTCTAGCGCGATTTATCCCGGCAGAACTGAAGCCAAGAACGTAATGGGCGGAGTCGGTTCATCAAAATCGCATCCAGTTAGGACAGTGCAGTAGGATTGCAAGGGCTTTTGTTGTCAAAGCATTGTTGCCCTAGGCTCAAAGTCACGAGCCGACATCATGTGATGGACATTGGGTGCCACCGACACCACCATTGCGGGTATTTTTCTCTCTCCCGAGTCCAGGTCATTCCCGAAGATGCAAGAATCGCTGGATCACTCGAGTACACTTCCTGGGATATTGTTAACTGCTCGCAGATCCCTGAACGCGGCATTGATCGCGTTGGGACCGGACCGACCGCGACCCCACACGACGATACTAAACAGGCGTTTGTAGTACAAGGGGGTTCCCCGCTTAGTTTCTGCTCCTTTCTAAAGGGCAGGGGCGTATCGATACGCGTAAAAAGATCTCAACTCCTAAATTTAAGTATATGTATAGATCGATAGATCCGCAGTAGGTACGTGCCTTTGTTCTGACGTCACCTTTGCCTCTCTTCCTCTGCCTCCTCTGCTCGACAGTATGGGGTGAAGCCGTGAAATCACCTCCGGCAAATATTTGGGTTGGAAGAAGATGAAGAAGGCGCAGGAGAAGGAAGAGGAGGACGAGATGAAGGAGTTTGAGCTTGAGTCGGAGGTGGAGGAGGATCAGGAGAGCGAGGAAGTCCTCGGAAGGAGCCTAAACCCACGTCAGGCACGAGGCCCCTTAATGAAATTACAGGGAGGCCCTGCCGCCCAATTAGCGTGAGAATGTGGACAACGCAAAGGGGCTCGTTCGCTCTCTGCGCCTGCCTACCTGGGTAGCCAACGAGCCTAGCTCCTATCGTTGTGATTCCCTTCGCCCCGCTTTGGGCCTGGTTGGGGCCCCGGCGCGTTGCGCGTTTGCTATTGAGTTGTCGGGCCCGCAGGGGACACATACCGAAACCTCGTGTAACACGATCGGACACGGATGCACACCATCGCGCAAACAAACAAAACTTCTTCTCTATTCTTCGTGCCCACGGGGCCCACAGCGGCGGGCGGGAAGGAATGGGAAAGGAAGGGAAGGGAATGGAAGGGAAGGGAATCCGCTGGCCCACACAGCCGCCGCGGCGCTGGACCGTCCCCCCGTCGGTCTAAGTGGCCTTCGTAATAATTTAACTCTCGATTTCATCCCGCGACTGCCTCGTACAACTTTCCTTTTTTAATCACTCTCCCCGTAATCCCGGTCGACGTCCGTTGCCTCTGGTGAAAAAAACGGTAGATGGCTATTGCAATTTGCCATCAAAGCTTTTGCCAATTCTCATCGGGATCGGAGCAATGCAGAGAAATACGAACACGAAGTGTAGCGATGTGGCCAGGAAAGATCGAGCTGGAACGGTGACACCCTGAGACTCGGAATTATCAAGGCTCTCATCTCAATCCCATTTGAAGTTAAAAACTGGCCAGGGGGCGACGGGGGGAGGGATTGAAGACGTGCTGCTATGCAAGGGTGCCGATGCTACCACCTTTCTACTACTTTCCCACCCTTCTCGGACTGCAGGGCGTTGGGAGTCCGGCTCCAGGAGAGTGGAGGTCACACAAATATGTTTACTCCAACAAAGCATCCCCCCTAAAAGCGGGCACTTTGAACGAGCAGGCGTCTCTCCTATCTGATTCTCCAAAAATCGGTAAAATCACGATGTTGTCAGCCGACGAGCGCGGCGGCTTCTCAAAGCTCAAAGGTGGCCTAAGCAGGTCTTCGTCTTTCGGGGAGGCCTTTCCAGGGCAAGGCGCTTTCTGCCCTCCACCCCTCCGCCCCCTTCGGCCGCCACTTCGTCTTCCTCCTCGCCACCAAAGGACCAAGACAACCGGGACACGGATAGTTGGGTCGACTCGACACCGCGGGGGGGCTCACAGCCTAATATAGGAATCAGACTGGTGACAATATTTCCCACCGGCAGTAACACCCTTCCTCACTGTCGCGCATAATAACGATTTTTCAACCGCGTTTATCGCTCTCTTTCACTCTTTGAAGGAAAAATAAAAAAACTCTTTTTATTTTACTCTTGTTTCCACAAAGCTGAGGTATTTACCTCATAAAACCACGTCCTGCGCTTTCAGGTTTGACGAACTCCGTTCTAAGGAAAAGAAAAGTCGGCTTATCTCTACCCAGTTTCCTGCTACGGACGGCGATCTTTTCCATACCGCAGCAAGTTTCACCTCGGGTGTGATCACGATTAAGATATTTCGTAAATCGATATTGATTCCGCCGTATCAGGTGTAACTCTAAGCCGTCATTCACATTCTTATTATTTGTAACATGATCGCGTGTTGCGAATTCGTTGATGACTTTGGCGCGTAATTCAAGATGGACATTGCCCACGATGATCGCCGCTGGATCTGAGAAAACGACGATCACTTGTTTATCGAATCATTCGATTCAGGATCCCCAATTGTGTCTGAGAAATGGAAGGAAAGAGGAAGCTGAAAGAGAGGGAAAGAAAAGGAGGCGTGCAACTGCAGCTCGTGTATCCACTCGAGAGTCGAGTGTTTGACAACATTGCCTGGGTGTTGGTAACGCCCAGACCTGGAGCCGTCCGGAGCCGGAGGTTCAACCGAGGTGTGTGGCGGCTGGGACAAACGTCTTGTCCCCGACCGGACCTTCGGAGTTGCGTACGCGATCCTGAGCTCACAAATCAAGTTCCCCTTGTGCCGTTAATTCTCCACGGTTCTCAGGCTCTCGTTCCCTCGCCTCTGTCCTATCCTTATACTCACTGCCCAACACTTATTCAGATCCACTTTAGGCGCAGGGCCAAAGTCTAGCCGACCGATTGGACGAATACATTTCACCAACACATAGAGCCAGTCAGATAAGCGACTCCTTCAGTTCTCTGAATGTCCGACAAGTATTGAGACATGATCACCTTGCAGGAAATAGATCGAGGGATCATTTTTTACCTGGGCAAATGTTCGCCCTAAGTAGAAATTGTCGCGTACACATGCAGTTCAGCGTACAATTGTTCCATGGCCGTTTCATTCAGATACTATAAGGAGAGTCCTGCGGTTTGGTGGGCCAGGAAAGGTCCTGGGGTTTGGAACCGTGCGGGGTGCTACGGTACGGCAACGGAGGCGGCGGTCTGCGTCAGAATCTGGTGTCGCGTTACTCTGGAGACCACAAAGGATTCTTATCTCCTGTATCGCCTAACTTGTTAACATACCTAACCTAGTCTAACCGCACCTAGCCTATCCTAAGTCGTGGCGAAGCTACCTTTGAGCAGCTATATTATGGGCAGTGGAAGATTTTCTGCGCGGTACCTCCGGAGGGCTGGACCTGGCCTACCGCCGACACTGTCCAAGACGTCTCAATCCAATCTCTCGAACCTGGACCTGCAGCCTGCAGGGGTTCGAGTTTGAGACGCGTCTCGTCCTCTCCGTCGGCGTCTTTCTCTCCCAGCTCTTCGCAGCTCACGTTGGCACGTTTAGATAGCGATGTGGGTACCGCGCGCCATTCAGACTCGGGGGTTCACCAGAAATGTATGCTTTGAAAGATATGTATCTACTAATGCATGGTGCGAAAGGATGCCTGCATGAATATGCAGGGTGCACTTCCAATCTGAAGATCCCAACTCCCCGAGTCCCAACAACTTGGAACACACCGATAAGCCGGTGCTCGTGACAGCTATCGGCGATACCAAACTGTCGGACACCTCGTTCGACAGACTGCCGTTCCTGATTCGTTCCGAATCTTAGCAGAACTCGGAATTACTGGAATATATGTAATACAAGGAATCGTTCGTTCAGAGAGAGAGAATCTTGTTAAGGACGATAGGCTGGTATTTAAGTCGTTATCTGCGCGCCATGCCGATTGAAAAAGTTGTAGGTAATAAATTTGGAGAAAATATGCCCCAATTACCGAAATGACTCATCAAGTAATTGTGCATAAAGCAAAGCACCGTCCCAGATGCTTGCGGGATGATAGCGGTCAGGGTACTTTTAACATTCGAGGCACACACTCGTGTCTTCTCGATCTCAAGACCCGGCCTCTAGCGAGTTTGAAATAACCGAGATAACGCATACTTTCCCAAGCTGTCTACTCTGATCACCAAAATTTACAGCTTCTCAGAGGAATTTGGGCAAATAGTCGTTTGTAAAAAGTGAAACGAGCCATCCGGAGAGGAATCAACTTTTGGGGCGCCACGGTGCGGTAAACTAACAGTAAATCAACCAGCTGGCACAAAAGTAATGGCACGCAATATTTTCACTGGTTGATTTCATATTCTTGAATTGCAGATCCAGGAAATCGTCAATTAGGAGGAATATTCGAAAAGATTTCCACTCGATCGGTTAGGCTATTGTGCTAGAAACTGAGCTGCCAATGTGTTTATGTGAATAACAAAGCAGGCATTTATACACAAGCATAAATATCGGAGATTTCTTAGCTTCTATCGGTGTATATATATGTAGTATAGGTCGGTTTACCTGTCACAATGGATGACGTAGGGCTACCTGCATGGGAGCTGAAAAAATCCTCCCATAGCCCGACCGCCACGTTTGTGTTTAGATTCTAATCTTCGTGCGATATTGCTGAGCGCGAACCCAGCGAAGCAACAAGTGGTCGGTTTCGTTCCTGGACCTACTCTTCCCTTCTTTTATCCCCCTGATTGAATGCAACACGCCCGATACCCCCGTATGGTGCGTTGCTGATTGGTTGGCGTTCCTCGTCAGGAACACGCCTTGCCTATTCCCATTCATACAGATACTCGTATAGAGGATCAAATTTTTGTATTGAAATTCGACGTTTTTTTTTTTTTAAATTAACATTTTCGTCTCTCCAAATGATCGTGAAACATTTTCGAATAGAAAACAGGAGCAAATAAAAATACGAAGCCAAATTTGGATTTGTAAAAAAATTTTAGAAACATGTTCCGGCAATGAATCTTTCCCTCTTTTTCTCATGATTATTCCGATCACCTAGTGAAATTCGACGACTGTAAAAACGGGTTCAAATTTCTTCTCCGTTCACTGAAAGAAGGGCGATCGAGTAGCAGGAAAGAGTCCCCACGGTGTGAAGCTCGACAACTAAAATATCGAAGCTGACCGGTAAGGAAGAAAATAAGATTTCTTTGTTAATCTTGAAGTAACAATAATTTTTAATCATATTTCCGATGTCCCGTGCGCCGATCAATCGGCGGGAATGATATTTCATCCGCATGGTTTCTCGGCCTCAAGTCAAGTTCTTCAGGTCGTTAAGATCGGCAACATTGTCCGAGTATATATAACTATATGGCGACCGCTCACTGTGGCTGTAGATCACCGAACGTTGCGTATAAATTAGATTCACGATAATGTAATAAATTGCTTGGATATACACCCGTGTCCTTTCTGTCAACCCGTAGCGATATTTTATGCTCCGAATTGCTCACAAAGACCGCGCAGTTTCGATGGGAGTTATCAAAGTCTGACGAGTCGTGAGATAAGTTAATGGAATATCAGTATGTACCTATTCACCTATATGGAACTCCGTAAGCTCATTTTCGAAATACTTATTCTCGTTTTATCCAGTCGGAGAAATCGTTTTCAATTTTAAACGCCGCTCATCATATTGGCATGTAACAAGTATATTCATGCGCGCCTCGACTTGCACATGAAATTAATAAATACCTACCGTTGAGAATATACATACCTACCTGTATGCGCGTGTAAGATTAATACACTTTATAAATTTGCATAATTCGTATGCAAATAGTTAAATCGAATAGTTACTCGGTTACTCAACGACCGGTCACCGGTCCTCACCGCCGGGGGGAACCGCGAGCAAACAACTGCGGACAAATTTACATCTCGTTACTAAACGCGTGATTCAGTAACATATAAAAGTTATTTTCATTTTTTATTTAAAGACACCCATCCATGCGCTCCAGAGAGTTGTCTGACCCCGCGGACAAAATCGGCCCCGATATCACCCGATATTATTATTATTATTATTCAATATTTTTCCTCAATTATAAAATGCCCGAAGCTAGACGCAGGCGTCTTCCATCTAAGGTGATCGGTTCTGAAACAAGCCGAACTATTTGGAGCCTGAGATCTATCGGCAAAATAATGTTAATTCGCTTTTACGAATCGAGTAAGAGACACACGTGTTCTTCGCCGGCGTTAATACCTGTCCTTCGTAAATCCACGTCCACGTGAACACGGGTACACGGGTATAAACGCGTGTTTAGTCACCGCGCCAAGATATAGAAGCACATATCAGGCTCTTGGACTTGCCGCTGGGTCTGCCGTGGGGTCCAGCGTGTCTTCGCAGCGCGAGTTTACGGGCAATAAAAATATTAGTAGGTGATCTTCTTCTCGTCCTGATGGTTCACGAAGTAGACCTCATTGTCCCCGTTCCTTCCTCGGCTTTGGCTGTCGGTCCTCGACCACCCGAAGAAATTATTATTTTGCCTCTCGCCTACCGATATATTTCACCTTTTATTATTTGTGGAATGCTCACGTGCCTCTTACAACTTCTTCCTTTTATTCACCGCTCGTATAACCTTGTGTCAATTTTATATTAACATCAACCAAATTGTCGACCGCTTCGAACTGTCCCACAAAGAAATTATTATTCTCAGATATGTTTCGCTCTCCTTTGTGCTGTATTTTTTTTTTCTTTTTTTTTTTATGAAAAGACGCGAGATTGTTGCAAGGCTCAGGTAAAATGAGAAAGAGATAGAGAGAAAAAGGCAAAGACCAAGGAGGGAAGGAAATCTGGAATTTTATAGCCGATGGAAATCATTGCCAGCGTCATTGAGTTTCGAAGATCGACCTAGGATCATCACTCGATGAAGGATTTCACCTGTTTTGATCTTGGCCTGGACCAAGGACGGTTTTGGGAGAGCGCGCAGACGGCCACCCAGGTGGAACGTCAGGATTCGCGTTCCCACGTATGAAGCCTCGGGCGGTGGTCTAGCAAGCTCTTTTAGAGAGAAATTAAATCAGTGACCTTCGAGAGATTCGAAAACACACGAAACATGATTGAAAACTGCTTTACTCGATCAGATTTATACAAAGTTAAGAATTTTCTTCCCAACTTTCTGCCACTTCGAAAAACTTTCAATTTTCATTTCGGAATCGTATCATATTCAAGCAAAAGGCTCGGTGCTTCCAGAAGTCAGAATCCAGAAATTTGTGTCCAAATTGCAGAAGCGGTGGTCAAGGTATTAGACATTTTTCAAATAGAAATTATCTCACCATTCCCTATGCCTTATGGGACATTACCATTAGAGGAATGTGAATATTCTTCAATTAGTGAAAACCTCTGACCAATACCCTGAAAATTTCAAGCCTGTTTCCTCGTAATAGACGCGATAGTATCCGATGCAGGAAGTTCAGTGGCGAGGTTCAACGCCGTGAATTGAATAATGTGGGTATAATTAATGGTTTGGAGTCAGAATTTGCATCCCCTTCAAGTTTGCACGGAGTCAATGAAGCCCGAGTAAGTAAGGTGGTTTAGCCGAGATTATCTCACTGAACGGGTTACGGACCATGCGTGTAGGGTATACCTATGTATATTGGTGCACGACGGGCCTGTATGGCTACGTACCACTACGTGCTTAAAGTTGGTACACGCGCTGCTTGCGGCTTGCCCGGCTCGCAACGCTGGTCCATCTTCTTCCATGGAGCTTGGCTCCTAGTTATGCGATTATGGTAATTTCGAGGGGGTATTATTGGGGCGGTACCGCGTACCTACCGCCGACCCTGCAGCCGGTGCACCGGTATGCTGGTTCCGGGCGGCCTCGAGACAAAAGAGGTCACAGGTTGCAGGACTGGAACGTAGGGCTACCATGGAGCTACCATAACGCTATCAGAATGCGAGTCGACGTTAAACCGGCGTGGAAATCGCGTGGTTCCACTGATCTGCCGATATTCAAATTCGCAGCATGGAATGCAGGCCGTTCTACCGCAAGATACGGAGCGTTGAGTTACGGGCTGAGCTTCTCGAGGGATTTGAATTTTCGTAAGGAATAACCGCACCGCATGGCAGGAATTTCTTTTTTAAAATTCGCTACCGATTCCGCGTCTATTTTCTTTCCTGCGTTACAGAATGAAGAATGAAGATATATAAATCTTAGCGAAAGTATTTTATTTTTCTTTTCTTTTCATTCTGTATTTTTTTTTTCTCTCAATCAGTGAATAAATTCATCATATCCTTCCCGATCCTTGCCTCAGGACACTGAGCCGCTATTGCGCTAATGAAATATTTACTTCGTACCGCAGTTGTAGAAAACGAGTTCTCGCCGATCGGTCGGCGCTCTAACCGGTCGCCGACTTACGCCCCGATCGCGACGTCTATCGCGATATGTCAGGGATTCTAAATATGCGAAAAGATAAGCTACCGCAACGACAGTCGACAATTTTTATTCGCAAACTGCACTGATCCGCAAGTCTACTGCAGCAGCTACAGCTGCGCGTAGCTTGAGTCCATTTAATCGGACTTCAACGAGCAATGAAACTGGATTAGCATTACCCGTATTGTAGGAGCTGCGAAAGACATTCGCTAGTACAAGCTCGTACTTTACAATGCATAAATACTTTTACAAGACGAACTTAAAATCGCAATAGAATGCCAGCCTGATTTCCACTTGTCTCGTCAATCGCAATTCCTGCTGCACTGCTGCAGCTCACGATCTCAAGCCTTTCTCTGCATACTCTGCGGAGAGTATAAGGTAGGTAGGTATGTGTGGGTATACAGCTGACTGACCATTATCATGACCATTCCGTCTCACCGAATTATTATCAAAGTGGGACTAAGTATACAGACCCAGCTGTTATTGGTGTATCGAAGATAAACGCGAATGATATTCTTACGATTCGGATTGCAGCTGCTGCATATCCGCGCTTGTATTTATACTCCGTTAAATTTCACCAAGGCTGCAGTAGTGAGTAGGTATATTATACCGCAGCTACGTTGAAAGTTTTCAAAAAAGAAACCAAAAAAAAAAAAGAACAAAAAAACGGAAAAAAAAAGTATCGTCTTCATTTTGTAGAAAGCTCAACGGTCAAAGGCAGAATATCCGCGATACAATGGAGCGCAGTATCTTATCTACCTACACGCGAGCGCGAAGGTAGAAATCGGGCACCGGATCTGAGAAGAGAATCCGGAATTTTATGAGGGAAAATTCAACTATATATACATACCTGTATCTCGGTGCACAACTTCCAGACAAAGCGAAGCATGCATGGGGTTCGTGAGTCGGATAACCTTAGGTATATATTGCTTTAAGCACATAGCTACGGTGTGTTATGTTATTGATGCGTTCGTATATCGGTATGTGTATATCTAACCGTACTCATATTATTGTTAAGCTCTACTCTCTCTCTATGAACAGCCCGCGTTAATCTGACCGAGATCGAATTCAAGGGCGTGAAGCACGTGACAGGCTAATAACCTCTTGCCGATCAGATAGCAAAAGTTTTATTGTTGTTTTATACCACGTTCATCCACCTACGCTATCCACGTGGCGCAACGGGGATCAGAAATCGGTAACTTGTTCACACGATCTAGGTACACCTAGGTACGAAAGTCCGCAAGAATATTGGGAAAAAAAATGGGAGACCAGATATTCTGATCTATTCAACGACAAGTCGAACTCGGTATTGAGGAGTGAGTTTCTTGGCTGAAAGCTCGGCCATCAACCATCAACTCGTAAAACGATCCTTGACTTTTACTAACAATAACTTACTGCCATCGTAGTTCTGCCTCCACGATTCTTGGCTCAGGGCTCCGAGCTCGCGGTGTCTCGCGGAACGCGGCATTGAACAAAGAGGTCGAACGATCGAAGAGACATAGGCAGGAGATAATTACGATCTCCAAGCATGGACCAGCGGGGGCAGGGGTAGAGCTCAGCGGTCAGAACTTGGTACATTGTCGGGCGAGACCGCCTAAGATCTACGCCGTGGGTTTACGCGCTTTCTCAGAAGCCAGTTTGGTTTTTGTGGTCGACCCCTTTCCAGAGCATCATGCTTTCCGCGGCCACGTCTTCTTCTACGGATTGCCTCCCGGTGACAAATAAACTCGACCAGCTGTTATTAGCGAGGTTTCTCATTTAACGGTCTCATTGTCTAGATTTCAGTGCTTTTCACGTTTACCTCCTTCTTTTCCTTTTTTTTTTCTTTTAATTTTGCAACCAATTTCATTTTACAATCAGCAAGTTTTCTATCATACCAAAACTGTTTCCCTACGCGAAAATAAATCGTTCCCATATTAATTTTCACATATTCATGTTCACATTCATATTCATATCATCACCCATACGCACGCGTATATATATCAACTATTTATGCATATGTATGGCTATATGCCGGGGTAAAGGAGATTACTGAGTGGGCCGAAATGGCCGAGTGGTCAACCTTGGCCCGCCGAATCTTAGTGGAGCATAATTTTCATCCCCCTGCCCTCCTGCGCGGTCTTCCATCGATTTATGCAGATATACCGAGCAAACGTCTAGTTGGGCCGGCTGATTGGTATGCTGACCGTGACTCGTGGGTCCTCATCATCTTAGATTTATGGTTCAAAATTCGCTCCGCATTTTTATATTGATAATCACTTGGAGGGTTCCGAAGAGAAGAAGCGTATATATCCAGAATGTGGGGACTGGTCGACCGTACCAACGGCTTATACGACGTACGTCATGCTGTTTCATATGTCTATAAAGTATAATAATATTCAGTGAAGATCGTGACAAAGGTAAAAACAACAACATATATACATGTTATAGTTTCTCTATGAAGATCCTATTCCCAAGGAGATACTCACGCCTATCTTCAGGCTGTTTTTCTTACGGGATGCTACTTTTGCTCATGACGAAATTATTCGAATCACTTAAGTATCCAGCATCTGCATTATATAGGAGTCGTAGAGGTGTTTTTATAATAAGCAAAAATAGTCACGTCTAGTATTATTTTCCTGACAATGAGTGAGCGCGATGTTCTGTCAACTGTGGGCAGAGAACTGGAGAGTAGAATTGATCGTGAAACGATGTTGCATGCATGCAGCATGAGACCAGGGAAGACTTCTCGTCTCGTCGTTCTCGATCGAATGGCTGCACTGCTAATTTGTGAGTAAAAGTGATCGAGAAATAGGTTAGCCAGCTCTCAAGGTGACGAGAATTAACGAAGCGTACGTGGAAGTGGATAATACGCAGTCAAGTCTCGCTGACACCCGGCTAAAGGTATTCAGAAGATTGACTTTTATCTCTGATGCCTTAGGGTCGGCCATGGAACAATGACGTCACGCTACATTCCATTTACACAGTGAGAGTGTCACACTCGACAAGATCCTGTGTCTGTAAATCTTCGAGTGACAATTCTTACGATATTTACTCTTTCACTTCGATGATGATCTACAAGATGCAGCAACAAATCGACAATTGTATCATGCGATCGTTATCTCACTTGAATATTATCAAATTTACAGATTCAACGTCCATACGAAGATATGCATTGGTCATCGATGAAGAGGCTTGACCTTCCCCTCGAGGATTAGACTCCGAGCTGTTTTCAATTCTTATCGCACTAAGCATTAGAAAGTGATTAGGGCTTGTGAAATTTTTTTCAAGAATATGTAATTGAATAATTGGTTCACTAATTGCAGGTTAATTATCCGAAGTGGTGACCAGCTGCTTTCATTCTCAGTCAAAATTAATGACCACTAATCACAGAGATCTTATCGTTTGCAATAATTAAGATCACACCGTTGTTTGACAAGAATTGATGAAATGAAATACAAGAAAATCTTGTCATCGGGCATTCCTTGAGCAATCATGGAACCACATGAGCGTAAAGATATGCACACTTTATCCATGGCGTGATCAGATCTGAACCATTTTCACGCGTCCGGTTATCGGCAGTGAAACAGCTGATTACAATCGTGAAACGTTGCTGATAACCGAGCCGATGAAGAAGGAGGAATAACAGGTGTCTGGTTGGCGTCTTGCACTTTATGGACACCATGCAAGCTACTACTTACCGGTAGTGGGCTTCTTGGAACCAAGAAGCTTTTGCTGACTCCGTGACGTAACCCTTACGAGTATGTTTTGAGAACTGTGATATTTTTTCTCTGTTTGAATGTTGGATTTTGCACACTATGCAAATAACGAGGACCTGACTGACCACTTGTTCTACGTTGACGATACTCGCTCTTTGAATAGACGAGTTAGCGATAAGATCGATTGATTATTGTTCGCGATTTTAATCAGTAAATTAATATTCAATGAATATTAAAAACGAGGTATATTTTTCGATTTTTACGCGATGAATTCGGTGAATCTGGCCGTCTAACATTATGCAATATCATGCGATATCTAAAAACCAGTTTTCTGATTTTTAAACAAATCCCGTCCTCCTGCCATTCGTATTGACCGATTAATTATTGAGACTTTAGATACTTGTGAGTCGAAAATGTCACTGGCGGCTGAAAAGAGGTGATGAACATGAACTAATAATGATACATAAAACTGCTAACGGCATCAAAACTTGTCATGGACCATACATACAAATTCGAAAATAAAACACCAAAGCTAAGAAGATGCTCTATAAGAATTAGCAAAAGAATACTTTCCCACTGTCCCATCAATATTTGCGTAATTTTCCCATTCCGCGGAATTGATCCTTGAAGTTTGGTGTTTTAAAATAATCTAGACGCAGCTAATTTTTTCATCTTACAGAAAAAAGACTGTCGAAAATGATTAGGGAAAACTATTAGAGAAAAGTACCTACTGCATTCCTCGAACGTTTTTTTCGCCACTATTTAAATCAATTTGTGGTAAGATTATGCTACTGATTGTGAGTATATTGACCTATAGAAGCGAATATTTATTCACCAGCCATAAACAGTTTGGTTCAATGTTTTGGTGTCATCATGTTTAGAGTTGCTATTCAAATCTCAGACTATTGACGTCAATAGTCATAATTACTGGCGTCAAAAGTCACCTGCGAAATTATTTGTCACTTTATCTTGTCTTTTTGTTGAAAAAATTGACTCTGACCCAACCGCTCAGAAATAAGAATAGACCTCGAGCGATTGCAAAAGGAAAGATAAACACCGCTTCGCACAGATCAGATTTCTTGCAAGTTCTTATGAGGACCTCCGACCTCTGATATCATATGTCGTTGGATCTTCAGAGGCTGAATCCAGTACATCGGCACTATTACTTGACAATTTCTAATTTGCTGATTCAGATCAAGCGTACATGCGTACAGTACTGGTACCAACTTCCACGGGAATATAAACTCTTTTCGGTGATGTTAGGACCAATGTCGTTATAGAACGGGTTGATGATAGCACGATGAGCATACGGCTTGAGAATGACCATTATGCACATGACAGGCGAGTTTGATCTCTCAATTCGTCGGCTAACCTTGAGAGAAGAAATTAATGGAATAGCAATGTCTGCTGACCAGTAGAGCATAAATTTCTCCGCTAGATATCAGACCAGCTCGAATAAACCAGGTGCGAGGATATGTGAGCAATGACGTCATTCGCCGGGTCGACACGTGTTGCCAGCTAGTCTGGCCAGATCGCGAACTCCCTCGGGCTATCCTGACAGTTCTATACAGCTCGCGAAAACCGCTGATCGTTGACTCACCAGATACAAATACTGGACCAACCAGCTCTCTTGAGAGAACCGATAATATCTTATCGCCGGACAGTGGTCAACACTGAATAATAATGTTCCATAATTTTGTTCAAGGCTTGGCAAGTCGTTATATCTGATTTTGCATCTGTATTTGGTGGACGGAGAACAGCGCCGAACTTTTAGTGGCTTATGGATGGTCAGGTGGGAATCTGCGAGCTACGATATTCCGAAGCGATTATGTTAAGAGGATTTACAGTTCGTTCAGATTAGAGAAAGTCTACACCTTCTACCCGCGCAAGATGTTCCCCGGCGCAGTAAAGCCGATCGTTAAGAAAAGGTTGAAGGTTTCTTTGTCTTTCCGGCTGTTGCTTGTGCTGCTATGTGTTCTAGTAAATCTTTCATTAGTCCGAGTGAGCAGAAGCTGTTATTTATTTGCTAATTCACTTTTTGTCACCTGCCTGTCAGTATAGCGAACAGCTGAAACGCGAAAGACCAGATTGCTAATTACAAGTCGGTTGTAGGTAGGTATATGTGTAAGCTTGCGCAAGACGTTGCCGTTTGCCGTTCCCGTTGCCGGTGGGATAAGTCTTTCTGCTCTCGTAGTATCGATTGATAAATTCTATCAATGATTCATGAGTAGAAAACGTGGTCTCATTCATTTGCTCGTTAGTGCGAACAGAGCTGAGCCTTGACGAGTGGAAAGGGACGGAGATCGCAAGACACACGAAATAATTCAACGTTATTAGCGAATTGTCTTCAGCGTTTTTTCATCAATGACAGATGAAACAGTCGGACTATTACTACAAGCAACAAGACTCGACGGCAATGAGAAGGAAAAATCGACGCGTATCAAAACGCCACCGGAAATACGTATACCAAAGGTCGATTCGCACACGTGCGAAACTCGATTAATTTCGTTTGTTTTCAAAGTGTTAATGGCTCGGTGTGAAATCGCGAGACAACAATGCACACGCAAGCGGAACAGAGTGCTTGATGTGGGCGTTTAGAGATGTGGGCCAGTCGGGTGGACCCAGCAGCAGCAGCAGCAGCAGCAGCAGACATGGCGTTCTCCGTCGTATTTCTCAGGGTAGTCCGGGCTCATATCTAACCTGGAGTAGAACATATCAGACCGATTTCGCACCGCAGAGTACCAGGGCGGAAAAACGTGAATTTATTGTGCCTGATGTAAGTTTGGAGAAGAGGAGTACATTTCACGTAACATTATGAGCCGATAAATTAAAGAAGGAAACAGAGTGTCTCTATCCCCTAATGCAGCCCGACTGCACTCTCTCCGGTGAATCATATCGCCTATTAACCCACGTCTTTGAAACCGTGAAGAAATTGTCATTTGACCGCGAATGCATGTCTCTCAATCTGATCGCGTAGGTTTCACGAGGAGTCGGCAGGCACTGCAGTTGCCCGTCAACAACTGCCGGATGGACACCTACGATGTATAAAATATGAGCGACCGGTGACTTCCGCCAAGTAAATCATCGTGGCTTGACATGCGATGAACAATTAAAGGGAGAGAAATAGGTAAGGGCGATTTTATTCCGCTCCAGATCGCTCGTCATCGTGAATTCCCGTGAGGATTAGGAAAGGCTTAATACATCCTTGAATGCAGAAAATCGGCACGTCATACGGGCTTAAGGAGTTGTCCTGCGAGCGCGTGGGCGTACAGACAGAAGGTGAAGATGGTCTATGGCGAGATATGCGGAACAGACCTGATCCCCCCGCGGCCCATGAAAGAGGAACTCCGGTTCGCTAACTCGCTCGCACGTGGGCCGCGAATTTCCGAACCCTTTCGTCATCGACCCTTTTAGACCGGGTATCCGTACCCGGAGCATTAATGCGAAAAGAGGTGCAATTCGGTCGTCGCACTTCAGGGTTCGATTTCAGAGCCAGAAGTCTTTTTCTGAAAAAGCTGCTGCACCGATCGCGTTTAGTCATTCCACGAATCTAACTCGGATAGGTGAATCAGAAATCGGTTCCCTACGAAACTTGTCGATTAATTGCAAAGATGAAGAGACGCAGGTCTGAGTTATCAGATCCGCAAAACTTTTCCATAGAAAATGAAAGTCCTGGACTATTACGTGGTAATTTCATATCGAAAATCAACCACTAGAAAGTGTTAGAGCCAGGTGGAGGCACATCTGACATGAGACTGCAGGAAGATGTGCCGTTGTATTCCACGGTGATGACGATGCAAAAATCTCACCGACAACATGATTCATTTCATTGTAGACCCACACACCTATATGGGTACAGCAAACATTGCGATTTCCCCTCTGGCAGAAACGGCCAATCAACTCGTTACCATCGAGAATTATGGGCAATACTTATAGTGAAACAGTGACAAAGATGACTTTTCATTATCGTCGTAGTGAATTCAGAACGAAAGTCATTCCGTATTGTACGAGCACGATAAATATATGTCAGAAAACAGTTGTATAGATTTTATACCGCCCAGTGTACCTACATGTGTGTATACAGAATGCTATGGATACGATGAGAGCGTAAATACCTGGGTACGTTACGCGTAGGCGAGTATAAAAGTTTGAGCACATGCGATATTTGAAAGAAATCGCTGCACAAGGTTCATTGAATGATCTCCACCTGTTCCGACAAACCGGAAGTTAAGCAGACAACAGGAGAGAAGTTTAGCCTACCGAGTGGAGCTTGTAAACGTATTTTGAATCGTTGGTATAGGGACGATGATGTGGTATGAGATAAGACGGTGCCCGACGCTACTCTGCTAACTAATTGTAAGAAAGCACCTCGCGGATTTGCATATCGCAATTTATAGCCAAGAATCTGCTACCTCCCAGTTAGTCTGCAGCATGAGATATACTATAATCATTGGGAAAAGCACTTTCAAATCCTGGTAATATACGTGCATACGTGTATACGTGTAAGATGCGTCAAGATCTCACAGACCACGAAAGGTATGACGTATCTATCAATACCTGCCCACAACGCGCCTGTAGAACTAACATATGAAAAGGGCCCCATGCGCGATAGCCGAGTGTTTGTCGATTTCCAACTGCGAGATTGATTTTTATCACACTCGGAGTAAGCAGTCCGTAAATCTAGTCTGTAACTGGTACGCCACACCTCCACGACTCAAGTGAATTTCTCCTAAGAAGAGAAAAATAAAAATAAAAATTTCCTGACGTAGTTAGCGACCGTCCAGCACTCTTATTGGCCATGCACATTATAATGTATCGCGATGCAGCACGACTTCAGAAACGAAATCGCCTTCGGTCTTTGTACTGCTGAGGTAAATCGGCTGAGGTATTGGCTTTTACCTCAATGGCAAATGTATGGCAAGTTACCTCCACTCTTAGTTCCGATATATGATGGAGAATAACTACCCATATATCGCTAGAACATTTCTAAATGGACCAGAGATGAGAAAAATCTGTAGTTAACTGAACCATGAAAAAAGAATTGGGACTTTTTTTTATCCTAGGTAAGGAGTAGGTGAAATGTTTTCTCCGAAGTTTGTAATGATAACTTTATGAAGTTGTATGTATTGATAGTCGGAGGTGTAACTAACCGGAGTCTACCTTGGGGCTTTTTCTGTCGAGTTTTATACACGTTAAATAAGTAGTTGTACCGTTTGCGCGCAGGGTGAGTTTGTGTATAATAAATAAATAGATTGATATTAAATCAAAGGTAGAGGAGCAGAAATCTGTTATTATATCTCTAGTCTGTTATGTTGGTATTACGTCATGTACTCGCGTACGTAATGACATACGCGTGTGCGAGCTTATATACATATATAATTATATAAACTACGGCTAGATATCTGGCCCCGAGGAGTGGGAGGAGTGAACGTCTTAATTTATTACCATCGATTTATCATCTCGTGGGAACAAGTCATTTTTCTCCATTTGATTTTTCCCCGATCGTTGATAGGTGTAATTACATCGTATCGACAGCTGGCGTACCTGACCCGCTCAACCCGCGCTCTGTGATTAACGCGCGCGCCAGTTGAATTAAGTGCAATTAACCTGCAGTAAATTATACCCATCTTTTTCTCCACTTAAAAATCGCAAGTAAATTCTTACGCTTTGTACTACTACGCAAATATTTACCCTAATGACATAACTATCTGGTAAACAAACAGTCTATAATTGATAATTAACCTGTTTGGACAGCCGCGGCTACTCAATCCAAACCACAAATTATCATGTGAACAAACAAGATGTATGATAAAAAAAACTCTCATATACGATCATACATTCATACATCACGAGCTACATATGCCTTTATAGGACAGAAATACTATGTGGAATTTTTTTTTTTTTTTTTTTTGCAACCAACTAGTTCCATTGCTGGAAACCGAAAGTATTTCCAACTGTAATCGAGTAAAAGTTGTGGGAGTTCTGAATCATCGGATCTCAGAGTTAAACACAGTCAAAGTAAAAGCACTTAAGGCAAGGATTTTGATCAAGCATTGATTCGATCGTAAAAAAATTGATTGAACGATTCACGTTTTTGCGCAGTTATCGACAAATTATTCGTTCAACGAACAGAGCTTTGTTTTCTGAGCAATCAGAGAACAAGACATTAAAAATCGAAGCATCGGTTAGTCGAAATTCTTGCACCAAGTGCTTTTACTTTGACTGCACTTCACTCCGAGACCAGGCGACTCACAAGTCCTAATGTCTACTTGATTATGCTTCGAAAGATTGGCGAACTGATGAATCGAAATTGGTTGATTAGACATCCCATAGATTTGACCATTCGTTACACCGACTTGGGATTCTGGTAGGTTGGCTAACAGGTAATTGTTTATAATCTAGGCAATGAATCTTGGCGAAGAATATGGTCAGCAACGCGACGTCATGATGTCAAACTATGACTTAGAGCTTAAGAGTCTGCGATTGGATTTGCTGCAGGGTAAAAGGCAAGGCAAGGCGAAAGTCTCGCGAGTAAAGTTGCAGTGGTGAGAGATGAAATCTTCGATAGAGGTATATAAAGGGCGAGAAGCTGCGTTCAAAAGTGTCCGACTACAAGATCAATGAATGTCGTTAATGCATGTAAGATGTTAACGGCAATGACGTCCCTGCTGCTAGCAGGTTAACGAGGTAGGGTGGGCGTGCAGTTGCCAGAAGCCAAGAACCAGCGGAGCGAACCCTTTGCTTCTTCTTATCCACCTCGTGTCCTCGCGGCTCGAAGCTGTTAGGTTGTTCAGTGCTTTTACATACCAAAGCTCACCAGACCCTCGTAATTTACATATCTCTCTATCAAAGCTGCCTTAATGCTTTGCCCCGCATGCTTTCTCGGTTATACAGCGGTTCGCAATTCGGGTAGTCAAAAATCCAACGAGAAGAACGAAGTCCTTGCCGCATAGTAGACAAATAGGATTCAAATCTATTCCCAAAATCTGAGCTATTGCAGAAATGAGAAGATTCAGATTGAAGATTCACAGATTGAACATGATCAAAAAAATCCCATTCATGATAGATCCTCTACAGGCAATTCTCCATGCATTGAGCGCCTCGGATATTGTCCGAGCGTATAATCCTCCTCGATATTTAATCCTGTCGACAACTCTGGCGTTTCTTATTAACGAGATCAGCAGTTAAACTGACTTGTAATAACCTATAGAAGAATCATTTTCACCTCATAAACACTTGCCCAGTGTTTCCACGTATGTGAGCGTGTGAGTAGATAGGAACTGTACGGCTGTTTCATTTCAGCTAAAAACGACACGTCACGATGTCAAACGGCGTAAAAATCCTTGATTCGATTCGGGATACAATAAAATTTCTTACGGCGATCCTCGCTGATTAAACAATACAAATGGTCTCTCTTCGTGATCTTACCGATCTTGAGAGATCAGAAATGCACAATCAGGTTATTAAGGAGTTTTCTGAACAGAAGAAGCCGACGTAGGATGAAATCCACCAAATCTAATAGGTCTTTCTTCATTTTAAAGATATCTGACCACCAGTTTATCATTTTTGGATTATGTATCGGTAATTTCTAGGAGAGTTCCCGTAGTTTTCGTGTAAATGAATGTGATAGGTATCCAATCTACGATTATCGCATGATAAAATTAGTTACGAAAGCTCCGATTTCCACAATGCAACATCCTCCTCAAGATACGTGCAACTTCGTATTTGCCTCCCAGCGATCGTCATGCATAATTACATTGTTGATTCGAGTAACTATATGGCTAGAGCTCGTATCTTGTTAAACAACCAATGTGCAGAGTTCGGACGCAGTCCTGTCCTCAGGCGTTTTAAGTGCAAGCGCCGCGGCCGCGACGCCTAGGTTCGCGATGTCTGGATATGATGTACATCGGTCATAGATTGGTTAGTAATGGAAGTCAATACATGCGCCTATGCCCACACGTTTCAAGAAAGTAACGTCAGTATTAAAAATAGATTAGCGATAATGAATTTGTCGTGCAGTGATACGCCGCAAGTATGACTCACCGTTTGTTATCTCAATGCGTTTATGATCCACAGAAGAAGGCATTACGTTAGAAATGCGATAAGTGATAATGCCTCTGTCGTCATAGATGATCACATCGAAACCTGCAAAGCTTATCTCTGAATGATACGAGCTGGCGACGATCAATATTGTTCAAACGAATCGTAGCCATATCATTAAGTCGTCGATCGATCGATCAAACCGTTATTATAAATACTTTCACATTATGGTATATCGTGTCGATTGTTCAGTTCATTTGAGACTACACAACGTTAAGAACGCTAAGTCATGGAAAAATACATAGTGCAGCCAGTGTTAGAATAAGATAGTGAAAATCACCGTTTCGATCGAAATCGAGTCGAAATACTTGCCGATTGGTACTCCACTGAGATTTGAACGAATCAATCAAAGCACTGAATGGAAGGATTTGGATCATTCCACTGCATTGATTCTGGATTTTTGGGTCTCTAATCGTTGAGAAAATGAACCTTCATCCTCATTCGATCCAAATCAAGCAGAAAAAATAAAATTAACTCGTGGAATTGCAAAGTGGTGAAATCTGATCGATACTTGTGTATTCCAGGAACATCTGAGCGAGTGAATCACCAAGGCGGGGATCACCCTGTGAGAAATCATAGATCAAACAAACGGTGTTGATGAATTGCACAACACCAGTTTGTAGAACGATCGAGTACTGCCTAATTGAGTTGGCATTGTTTAGAGTTGGTCTTGCTATTCCGTAAGAGGTTTGGTCTTTCCAAGCACGTCATAGCGGCATAAATTGCGTGTTAGATATCACGTATATCACACCCGTCAGAATGTGAAAGGATAACAATGATTCAGGACGATTTTTCGGTCATGAATCGTACCTTCGTCGGGTTACATTGATCAAGAGCAAACAAAAAAATTCCCTGCGGGTTGTTTCGGTGAGACAATTCAAGCATCGGCGTCGATGTGGTATGCGATGATGATGATTTCAGACTAGTTAATAGTATCGAGGATCGTGAAAGGGGTGAAGCGGGGAAATTCCTCGTCCGGATTTCGTCGGCTTTAAAGATGCAGCAGTTCTTACTTTTCGGGCATTCGGTTTGGCGTGCTCGGCATAAGTTTCGCTCCGCTAGTGGGCCGTCGGTAATTACATAGGGCTGGCAGTTTGGCGGGTTTGCGAACAGCCTCCCACTTAAACACCCTCCATTCCAAGTATTAAATATTAATGTGTATTTAAATAAACCGCCAACCGAACAAAGACGCTCGGTTGAACCGGTGCCGGTGTAGGTATACCGCGCCGCGACGCTAACGAGGGTTCGCAACTTTTAAAACCCACGAAGACCGACAGCTAGAATTTCACGCTAATATACCCTTTGGCGGGGTTTTTTGAATTCATCCATTCCCAGGCAACAGATAGGACAGCAAATCGTTCACGGTATCCGTTTGCGGGGTGTATCTAACACACGTTACTATATACATGATACAGCAGGTCAATTATGGCAAATTTTTAGCGAAACTTAACGGCGAATGATCGGAAGCAAAAAACACAAAAACAAAAAATCAAAAATTTATGCTATCGAATCCCGTGACCCAGATCCCGTTAGGTTGAGAGCCAAAGGTTTGGTATTTCTGCAAATGTATTATGATAATTGTGAAATGATGAATTTATAATTTGCGTAAATGATGCGGCACGGCGGATTGTCGGCACGGAAATTATACACCTCGGCCAATATTTCCTCGCTGGTGTAATTCCTTCGGATTGTTTTTTTTTTTCTTCGCCTTCTTCTTCGTCTTTTACGTCTTATTTCGTCTGTTTTTTTTTTCATTTTTTCGCCAACCAATCTTCGAAATTACTGTGAGAAAATCACTAAAAACGAAATATCATTCGCTTTTGAATGCTGCAGAGGTCAACCGGATATACCCCTAACACATGGATTCGGATGGCTTCGGGGATCTGCATGTGCTCTGAAACACGTGTTTCGCATTGAAAAAGAAGAGATCAGAGGTCGACTATGGAATAAAAAAGATGTGACAATGGTCAGATTTTTTTACTTAACTAAAACATTGTCTATCTGTCGCGGGATATACATTGCCGCCAAAAGTTTAAATGAGGCGGGTATATTCTGCCGCGAGCTGTCAGTCGAGTTGTTTTAATAGTCGGCGAAACCAGGCATATGGCGCGATATAGGTATTTAATGAATTTCAATACCAATGAAAAAGGCATTAAAATTTTTTTTACGACGCCAATAAACCATCGGCGCACACTAAGACCGGTAAATAAACTTATCGTAATAAGAGGATAGGATAATCTCGGGTCTCGTGTGACCGGTGAAAAAAAAGAGAGAATAGGGATGAAGAGAAGCTGAAATTCTCCATATCAGTTCGTCGATGCAGATGGAGGATTTCATCGATTTGACGGTGATACGGTGGTCTTCACGATCTGCCGACATAATAATATGTATAGGGATATACGGAGGATCTCGAGATGATCATCAGCCGCAAAGTATAAGTTACACCCGCGTACCTTACCACTCAATAAAAATGTTCATGATTTCTGAAACGAGGTACGTTAACCGGGTGAAAAAAATAACGCCCGTGTAAGTTATATATATATACATAAAAGTTATATAGTTATACACCTATGTCTGTGTCCTCGCGTACGTATGCCGATGTGTTAGGCTCACGTGGGCGTTACACAACGAGGTAAATCTCACCTGGATAAATAATTGTCAAATTCGTACAACGAATCCGGACTATAGATTTCGGCCAAAATATAATCCGCGGGGCTTAGCGATGATACGTGACATCCGAGATCCGGATAATCACCGACAAAACCTAATTAGGCCAAAATCTCTCGGAGTTAACTCGATTCCGAAGGTAATTGTTGGGTTCACGCAGATGTATATCCGCCGACACCCACATTCTTAATTCCATAATTCGCATGTAATTGGTTCTACGTTTCTATAACTGAATAGGCGAGAAAATCTGGCTCGGTTTTAAAGTTGAGTAACTACGTGCAACGAGCATGGTGTGTCCCGAAAAACTTCCTTATAAGCCGATGGCGTTAATCCAAATAGATTATGTTTCGCAGAAAGTCGTTTATATCTCGAGTAAATATTTAGCCAATTTTTTCTTTCCCCTTTCTCATATCTTTTTATTTTACCATCAACCGTATACTCAGACGTCACGGTTATCGCGACGGTATATCGATGACGTATAGCCACCACAAATTCTATTTTTACACCATATATCACATACACGGTAGGTATGACGAGGCTGTAAAAAATTTTTTTTCTCAACCATTGCCTAAATCAGTTTATTTTGCCTATACTATACGTCAAACAAGCGGTTAACTAGACGCCGAAATAGAAAGGGGACTTGGAAACAGACGCGTCGAATATCCGAGAAGTAGCGGCGACGAGACCAATCGGTGACGTAGCTAAGGCCTCAGATATTCGACAGCTTCCTGGGTCACGATGTGACGCATTCATAAGTATAACTATATGGTGACGATGAGAAATATGAAAAATCTCCTTTTCCAGACTCGCACATATGTCAAGGTCCCTAATCGAATGTTTCACGCAATAGAACACCAGGAACTCTCCACCGTGTACCCTTTCATCTATTTTCTCTTTTAATCACACCTTCTTCTTCCCTGCACCCCGCGGGTACTATCAGATGTCCAGACTAGTTGGGTTAATGGCTTCTGCGTATCGTTATTAATTACAGTCACCGGTGACCTAGTTCGGCTGGTCACTTTATTGGTCAGTTTTGATCGGCACCATTCCGGTTGCACCGATCAATTCATCCAAGCCATTAGCCAACAGAAACCAACGGACTTTGACATGTGGCTGATACGAGAGGCATTTCTTGCACTGCACTGCGCCTAGCCAAAGGACAATGCCATGTAAGGGAGATGCTGTGCTTTGTCCACTACTTTGTCTTCACAAACGCACAAGTCTCTCTTCGGTATGTAGGTATGCATACAACAACTCACCGTCTTCTAGCTAGCTGACCAGTATGATGACCGGTTTCATTTCGGATAAGACGTACGTATAACCGATGGTTTTCTTTGTCGCTATGTTATACGGGATCAGAAATATCACGTAGGTCTCAAGACTCAAGTTCGAAAATCGAATATACTAACCGATGAACCCGCGCATATTGCGTTTACATCAGTTGCTCTATTCTCGGTTATGGGTACGTTTCGTTCTCTATTCTCATTTCATATCTCTTTAATTGGTTTTTTTTCGTCTCCAGAACCTGACCTGCGCCATGGTCGGATAATTTTCGATCATGAGTCTCTCATTGCGGATGGAGGTTGGCCAGTACCTGTTCTATGAGTCAGCTCTCCGATGGTCAACCGAGAACAGGTGTATTTCACGAACAAATTTGTATTGGTTAGACTTTCATAGACGTGAATTAATGGCATGTGGGTCGCGGTGCCGAGCATAAACCATCGCAAATATGCCGTATTTGTTCAGTATCTAATAATAGGATGTACGTATGCGTGTGTACCCATACACGTACCCGATCTTATACCGAGGAGGCGTGTGGATCATTTGCGAATGCCGGATGGACAGCGCGTGGCAGATTATTGCACAATAACCGGATCCGGTCTCGGGGAAACCCCGACACTGTTATAACGAGACGGCAAGTAATTAAAGCCGCGAATGTGTAGAGACTCGGGCTTATCGTTATCCGACTTTGATCAATCGAAGTTCGTACCTGACGCTTGGCAGCAGATACATGTCTGAGAGATTGCGAACCTAACAGACGTCATGGACTAGACTGGACCAAGAGAAACCTAGTGGCTTACAGTCCGCAGGCTTTTCTAATCAGATTTGAAAGCGGATGCGTTATTTCATTCACCTTTTTGTCCATAATAATTGAGAATGAAAGGAAAGGGCATTCTGATCTTTCATTCTTCGGGAATTCTCACTTTCATTGAATCAACCCCGTAATATCGTACCTTTCGAAATTTTGTATAATTAAAAAAATATCAAAGGCAATTAATTTTGCCTCCGCAAGCAGTGGGGATCGTTATAATAAAAATTCGAACACTCTGAGCTTTCGATCTACGATCGATTTCATATTCCTACATTTCCACACTGGAATAGAAAAAATGACTCGATCTGAACTTTCGGAAAATTTCAGAGTCGCATGAAGAACCTGGGCTATATTTTCTCTCTTATAAGACAAGTAACACATCTATACACTGTTCATTTCTGTTTTTTTTTCTTTTACTTCTTCTCCGTTTTTTTTCTTCTTTTTCTTCTCTTTCACGTTGTAAGAATATGGGTAGATGTGTATTATTGTACACATACGTCTATACCCCCGGCAAATATGTACACGGTAATTCTCACGGCATGAACGGCGTGTCACGCTTCCAAAGAGATTTACTATCCGCAAATATTTGACGATCCGTTTAGCAGGTTGAACACAAACGAAAACGGGCGTTACTTTTTCTCGCGCAATAATTATACTCGAGTATTTCGCCAGGATCGGGACCACCCTATACAACCATCCCCGTCAATGGGGATACAATACGATATTACCAGTTCCAGGTATTATTTAGGTAGAAGGTAGGTATAGTAAAGGACTTGATTCACCAGCCGAAACCTGGTCCAATAGTCAATGGCTGCAACCCCCTATCCTCCCTGATCCTTGCCTCCTTCTTCCTCGGTTTTCATCTCCGTCTTTACGTCTGCATCAGCGATCACTGCAGACTCTTCGAAGAACAATGGGTTACGATTGTGACGTCATTCAATACGTTGATCTTTCCTTCTACGGAGTCGACTGGACAGCATATAGGTATGTTTACGTATACTATGTGTGCGTGTTACCTACCTCGCAATTTATATGATATGTACGATGCACTGAGCGATGTAATGTTTCGTTAGAAGCCACGGCGTATGAGAGAAATCGAAATCGTGGTGAATTTTCGATGAAAAACCAGTCTTTTTCAATTTTATTCAATGTTACAGGGCGTTAAGAAGAAACGGATGTCTTGAAATTGGGCGTAGAAATATACTCGATGTAAAAAATGTCGGATTTATATACCCCTCTCCTACTGCTGATGATACGTTTCGTACGGTTAACTCTTTCCTGGCCTGCAGCATCCGTCTAATAACGAGGAGCGGGAAAGACGAAGGGGGATATAGAAAGGAGCGATCAGATGCGTATGTGTAGACGTATTTGACGAGGAGAGATATTCTCCTGCCATGCCCATGCCCAGATACCCTGGAGACTATAAAGTGCCTATAGATCTAAACTATACCTTATACCTATCCTATAATCTATAAAGTAGGTACAGTGTACGCAGAGAAAATAGAATATTATTAGGTTTTATCATAATATGTGGATGTCCGTCGAAATATTTCTTAAAATTATTCAAACACGCATATATATCATTCAAAAGTTTATAAAATCTAGATATCTATGTACCTCGTATGAAAAGAAGAATAAAGAAGGAAAAGAATCAATATGACGCATATCGTAATTTCAAATATGATTTCCTGCATGAATTTATTTCACAGATGTATCGACTTCCAAAATGCATAGGCGATCGAAGACGGTGAATAAAATATCCTGGGGGTATTTCATACCTTATTTTATTTTATTTTATTTTATTTTGCTCTATCATTCTTCGAGGGATACGATCTTAGACTTCGTCGGAATCCTGGTGCGGTTTTGCTATTGTCTTTGAAGCAGCCGGGTTCTTTTTGCGGTTATATATTCCGAGTTTATTAATCGATGTAAGAATTATGCGATGTGGGAACCTATGCTATAGGTATAATACGAACACCGGGAATTTTTCTACTAGATCAAGATTCAAGACTCGTTACGTGATGTCATGGTACTTGAATAGCGGCCAATAATTCATCATATATCTTCAATTTGTGACGCCTAAAGCGTTTCGCGATCCGGTTTATCAGCTGGACCAGATTCAACGTTATTTTATCACATGATTTAAGTCACGTAAGATCCTCGGTGTCAGACAAAAACTAACTTCATCGTTTTACATTTCATTCAAATATTTGATCATTCATAGTATTCATCACCTATCCTAGTCTCTCATGGTTATTTTATATGGCATAAAAAAAAATATCAATATTTTTACTATAATCTCAAAATAAATTACTCACACGATTTATTTGCACAAACTATATAATTCTACGCATAATTCGGTGATAAATATTCTGCAAATAAACAGCCTTTCGTATGCTAATATTTTGGACCAAACTGTCCTCTATGTTACGCTCTTTTGGCACATATATCGATTCTTACGACTCTTTTTGCTCACAATTCTGTATACATAATGTTTGTATCGCTGTTTTCACTCTCAAATGTCGTTGGTGTTGTACCGCATGTCCTACTTTTAAAAAGTTGATATTAGGGCCTCCAGAAAATTCAAATGATTTATTTGCTTTTCTGTCAAATTCGAATTCCCGGAATTGGAAATAATGTTTTCGAACGGTATCCGGTCCACAAATGGATTCAGAACGATGAAGGATACGGATATGAAATAAGCAGTAAATTTTTTGTCAAACTCTACCGCTATCTTTCAACCTGTCAATCAAAATCGGATTTGTAATAATTTAGTTTATTATTCACGATCTACCTACCTGTTGATAGAAATAAGGTGCGTTTCATCAGCCGTAGTAGCTGAAGAGTGAAGAGTGAAGACCGTGCTTCTGGGAGAGCATGGTAAAGTGCAAGAAGATCGTAACTGAAATTCTTGCACTTGTTCCAGTATCACGAAAAATCTCATGGCATGTCGATAAAATTATACTTACCTGACCAGGCTCCAGGGAGTCCAAGACCAATCAACATTCTCCTTCCGTAAAGTGGTCAATTAAATCGAGAGAATACATTGCGAGGAAAGCTCGTGCTATCTTTAATGAAATTCATCTTCTTTCAACTAAGATGTCTACCATCTCGTTTTTTGATCAAATCAAACTTCACTAAACTCGATCAGCCACATACATCAGCTCTTAGAAAAATTCCGAGACATTAACTCCACCCGGTAAAAAAAAATAACGTGAATGTCATGAAAAACGATTTCATTCATCCTTTTCGTTATTCCGAAGCAATGAAGTCACGAATGTTAAGAATTTTGCCGAAATTTGACCGTCTTCAAATTCTCAATCAATACGCTGTGTGCAGTGCTTATGGAATGATGATTCAGTTTGGTGGTTTAGGGGGCGGTGCAGCGCAGTCCACTTCCTGAAAAGCTCAGATCTTCCTAGAACAAATCCTGTGGCAATAGGTGTACGGTGGTCCGCCGCTCGCGGTATATGGCTTAGTCTTTTATATATAATACTGACCGCGGTATAACGAAGGAATTCACGATCGGCTTAGATTCCCACGGGGCCACGGAAGTGGAGTGGCCCTCAGCACACCTCAGCGCACCGTGTTGTGCTATGGGCTGGTGTGCAGGAGAAGAGGATATTCGGGTAGTTTGCGGTGGTGCGACTCCTTTTTCCACCAAAAATATTAATAAGTTACTGCGGACCCGATAGGTTTCTAGGAACGCAACGGCTTTGGGTTTGCGAACACAATGGCTCGCACCACGGGAGTCCCGCCCGGGGATCTGCCCGAAGATTTGTCCGGATAGAGTTTGTCCCCGTGCATGAATTCGTTCGTTCTGAACGTCCAGCCGCGATCAGATAAGGATGCGTTTGAGAAAAACCGACGGATTCTTTGCTCTGGTTCGCACGCTTTATCCCAAGAGGCTCATCCCTAGATCGTCATCCGACCCTATAGACGAGAATCGAACGCTCATAGAAGATCCCAGTGAACGGTACCCCAAAATCCAGAAGAACCCTCGCGGATGAGGAGCTGAGTCAGCGAATCGAGCCACATGAGTCACTGCAAGTGTGTGACTTTCGGTATTCTTATACATATTTGTGGTTTTATTCATATTTAAGGAAACTTTCTTTCCTGGTATTGTGCATTTTTTCATTGCCAAATGAAGAACCTTGCTCGTTAGTTTAAGGTATTCAAAACTCGTTGCATTCCCAATAATAACTAAATTATTACCACATTCCTCTGTTACTTCTCAGATTTGATCTGATGAAATTTCTTCAAATTATGCCCCTCGAAAGTGAGTTAAATTCTATTTCGGTTTTTTTCCCAATAGTCATGAGTGTTCAAAAAAGTTTTCTTTCTTTTTTGTTCTCGTGGTATTGAAATGAATTATTATAATCCGTTAAATTGGGTCAATTTTTTTACTTTTCGAGACAGAAAAAGAAGAAAGAAAAGAAAAAAAAGAAAAGAATTATAAAAATTACACGGAGACAAACGGTCCTTGAAATTTGACACTTCTCAACGACGCGAGTCGCGAGTCCTGACGTAATTAACACCTATTACCGCCTGTCAAACTAGGTACTTAAATCCGAAAGCGATCGCCTGATAGTGTAATGTGCTCCGATTGAATGAATAAACTTTCGAAATGTGCGTCGAGCTCGATTGTAAAATCGCCCGAACAGAATTGCAGTATCGAATTCCGCATTAGGCAAAGTAACCGCGTACATCCATCTGATGGCAGACGTGTCACCGGTCACGAATGACACCAGAATTTTTACACATAAGGATTATGACATGACGTTTTAAACATCCGTCGAGAAGAACGTGACGGTCGCTGGGGTTTCCCTGTCAAAATTCTTACAACCCAGTTTGACACACGTCAAATCGACTCCAATGTTTACGTAGAGTCATAGATCTAGTAATTAAACAACGGAATTTTTACAGTCTAGATTAAATAGACGAGTCATTATGTAACTGACCGGGTAGATAAATCTTCGGAAATTAACCACTCGGATGATTCATGGTTCAACCTGCAATCGCAACGGTGAAGGAATCGTCACTTTTCACAGGTGGGTCAAGACCCGTTTGACCCTGGGTCATCTCGCGATGATTGACCGCCCAATACCCCTACCCGGGTCTCTTCACTGAGTTGAAATAGTCAATGGGAACCGCCTATCCATTGCCTTTTTACTTGCTATGTGGTTTACTCACAAGAGAAACTTCCGCAATATAGCTGCCAATAAAAAAGTGGCTAGTAACATTCTGCGAAAAAATCTAGTCGCCGGCTACGTCCGATTCCCGGCACCGCCCACGCCTGGCTTGGTTATATACTACTCTTATGCCACGCGGAGTTCATTCATGTCTTCACTCTACCGTATAGTCATTCATTAATCCGATCCGACTACTCTGCTCTTATGGAGTGCAGATAGTCCACCTATATATACCACTTGATAATCGCGAGTCACTGTGTACACTGCGAATTGCAGTTGTAGAATTTTACGGTGCGTTAATAAAATCAGTGCATCGAGTGCATCATCTAATCTAATTAACTTTGGATACTCAAAAAAGAAGAATGCAAATTGGTAAGAATCTTGTTCATCTCACATGTGTATCGAATAGTTCGGGGATCATTTTTCTTCAGATTATTCACACACACCTATATGGATACTCCTTTCTATCTGAAGTCTTTCACGCAGCCTATTATGAAGATTGCGTAACGATTCAGCAGCGATAATTATAATCGTCGTGTAATTATCGGAAAGTTACTGGTATTTATTGGCACACGTACCTACTATCCTTCCCGATATACTCGAATATAAGTGAGCTTCTTTAATGACATATGGAAAAAAAGGAAAAAAATGACGGGTTTAGATTGCACAAGCTTTCCATCATTGTTTGCGATTCACAACCCGATGTCTTTTATTTCCATTCTGAGGATTATTCCTTGAATGGGTTGCAATCAATTTATATTGATGGAGTGAAACGTGTATAGATAGCCGGACATTGATTGGTTCAAAAATGCACAAGTGTTAGGATGGTCTTTGGACTCTGTCGACTAGCTGTGAAGAGGCACATTCCTTCACCTGTTATCGACCAATGAATCAGGCTGTTGGCGCCTAACCAGTGGTCTCTTTCGTCTTCTGGGTGTTTTATAATCGTCGTATCGATCAAGCGATTATTATTTTCCGATATAAAGAAGCACATTTACAACCAGTGATATAATCATGATGGCATTTTTCAATTTCTGCATGTCAGAGGTGCAATTCGCACTCGGTAAACCCAATAGGACTTGACAATCATTGAACGGTATGCATGGACAAGTTTTTCAATCACCCATGTGCGGAATGTCATGACAATCGAATAGTTTTCTTCACTTCATAAGCTGCGATATCGCATCACGCGGCAAGGAAAAAAGTTACGCGAAAACGTGCAATATGACGTAACGCGAATCTCACTTTGCTCGATTATTTATCGCCCGCGGAACTCCCGTTTCCGCCAAGGAACTGAAAGGGTGGTACTACCTAGCAGCTACGACCATTTGAGTAAGGTGAAAAAATTTCGGAAGTAGTCGGGCCCTAATCTTTCATTCGATAAGGTAAAATTCGCAACGATAGAAAAAAAGTAACGGAAATCACTAGAGAAACGGGCGATAGGGAAAAAATTGGGTATATCGCAAGATTGCGGACGATCGTAGCTGCGATTGAGAAAACGTATCGCGGTTGTTCGCTAAGGATAATTGAGAGGGCAGCCAGCCGTGAAGAAAGTTTTCCATAGTAGGTAGCTATCAGCAGATTCAGCGGAAAAATTGTAAAAAAAAAAAAAAAAAAAAAAAAAACGTAACAATTTTCACGTAACTGAAATGACGCAGCTGACAATTAGGGTACGAAAAGAAGGGGAAAAAAGGAAAGAGAAGAAATTGGTTTCACCTGAAACACTGAAACGCTGACTGGATTCACACTGTTGTACTTTGCAAGTGAACGAGTTGTATAATCGCTTCACTGTTGTTGTTTGATTTGATAAATGATAAGAAGTCTAAAGACTCGGGAAGTCCCGATATTCGGAATGTGTACTCGATTTATTTGCAATGACGTAGAGATTCCGGGATAATCTCGATGTCATGACATCGAATAATGAAATAACGTAAATTGAACAAAAATTTTTCAAGCTTCCCAATTATTTCCTAAAGATAGAATTTCGGGGTGAAACCATCTGCGAATTCGATAATTCTACAGCGTTTCATGGCGTAGGTATTAAGAAATTAAGAATGACTTCATCGATGACGATTCTAGTTTATAAATTACACAGTAGGTATAAAGAGAACTCGATGATTGCTTGCAGAAATCATAAGACGCGTAATAATTATAACTGTGATAATGAGCAACATTTCCTTCGAGACAAAGCTGCACATTTCCCCGTCGAATAAACCGCGAACTTCCATGACACTTGCGCCGATAATGACCGAGCTATTACTCGAGTCTCATAAATTAGCCAATTCAGTTATCAAGATAACTCAATACCCAAACTCGCACCAACAGGCAGCGAAATGGCACACGTTTTCTCAAAGAGCGATCCAATCGGTCCGAAAAATGGCAATGTAATCGCGCCAAGTCGAGACTTGACTTTCGGTCATACTCTAGTTGTGAATTGATCACGACGCCAAAATAATCTATGACTAATAGCCCCGACGCGACGTCCCAACACTCGGGTCTTGTCACCTGGGCGCATGGCTTCACCTGTCACGACATCACATGTGGAAGGTGGGGCGAGCGTCGGTGTATCAGCTATACCTGGGGACGCGTTATCAATGACGTAATAACGTGGCGGTTAAACGGAGTGGTCTGCTTATCGCGTTATAAGAAAAATTTTCTCCATGACATTATCCTGTCTCTTATAAACATGTTTGTAGACATATCCTGTCCTCGAGATCTCCTTGGGCTGTTCTCTGTTAGAAACAAACCGAATGAAAACCCGCGACCACAATTCTTCCGTTTTTCATACTTCTCATTGTCAATTAAAACATAACGTTAATTAGAGAGATCGACGGATAGATATCGGCAGCTGGTCTGTGGCCGGTATTCCGTTACGTTCACTAAAGACATTCCGCGATTCTGCGAGACTTCAAGCATCCGGATTTAGCCGCAAACTCTCCTCGCTATCCGGGAAGCGAAGTTCTGCGAGGAAAGAATTCATTGCACATATAGGTTCCATCAGACAAGCAACAGGGCTATAAAGTGTAACTTGTACTTATTTTCAATCCGTGTAGATGGTAGTTGAAGCTTTTGAACCACGGCTACCTAGTAGTGAAACCCTGAAGCCCAAGACAAGTTCAGATTGATTATATTCCTCAGGGCATTTAGTGTCAGGCTGGAGAGGTTCGTTAGCTTTACGACTATGACGAGTGAGTATAATAGCAGGAGGTAATTGTTTCTCACTAATTTCAATTTCATCCTCAATTATCCCGTAATTCAACTTTCTATAACTTAAACTATCGCGATAAGACTAGAAACTTTAATGACCCCGGAGGGTGTCCGGTGTCCAGTTATAAAAACCGAAAAACAACATTTTTCTCAGAATTTAATTAATCTTCGGCAATCAAGAAATCACAAATTATACTTATACGTAACGATCATCTCGAATTGGAACGATCATCTCTTAATAAATCGGCTGGACATCGGCTACCTGTATCAAGTAGTTATGTCTTACTCGCGTTTGTTCATCGAATTGAAAATAACATTTTGTTTTTCGATCACGCTTTCTTCGTTTACGAAAATCGAACCGATTCCCCTAAAAGGTGAAATTCGTTCTCCAAAATATTTTCGCAAATTCGATGTAAAATCGGTATCAGGTATACGTCGTCGCGTCGAGACTTGCGGAGATATCGGCAATGGGCAATTCGCGAAGAATACCTATACCTAGGTACGCGTAAATAAGAGGGACTTGGCTGTGCGGTCTGGTTAACAATGAGTCTACGTCACCTGGACGTTGCCTATTCTGTTCGCACATATCCTACGAGACGTTCTACCATTTCCATCGCGGTGTGCTTGGACCGTGAGCTGCGCGTTGTTTAATAATATGTATGTACCTGTAATGAAATTACTTTGCCTGGGGGTCCAGTGTGTTTCCCCGCGTGCGAGGGCGGAGGGCGTCGTATGTGTGAGGGGGAGGTTGGAGGTGGATAAGGGGTCAGAGAGGGGTCCGAGGAAGAGGAAACTGGAGGGAGAGGAGGGCCCGATCGGCCGAGTGAGTTGGCAGTGAGTTAAGCGAGTCTGGCGCGCGCCCGGCTCAGTCACCACGAGATCGTCTTGCCGAATGGTCAAGTCGCGCGTTTACACCTCTCAGACGCTGCAGCCTCGTTAGCATAGGCATAAATACGGAGGAGAAAATTATTCAATAGTCGAGAGAAGAAAAAAAACGAAAAAAAAATAGGAAAAAAATCATCGAAAATACAAGAGGATTAAACAAATTCGATAATCGGTCGAATCTCAATCAATTAAATGACTCGCCGATTAAAAATCGGCAGTCATCGCTCAACACCTGCGATTCGCGGTTCCGCGATTCGCCACGAATATTGTGCTAACACTTCGCGTTAGTTTTCTGAAAATTAACAAGACAGAATAAGAATTCCTAAAAAGAAATTAGCTAAATCGGTTCAGTTGCTGGAGAAGATCGTTACGGGTGTTGAGTAGCTGTTGCCTCATCCAGAAAAAAAGATGTGGACATTTTTGCTGCGTTGTTACGTATCTATAACTTCAATCTGAATTGAAATTTTTCTTATTCTCTATACTTTCATCTGAAATCGGAGTGATCGGTATTAACAATCCCGATCTTACATGGTGGTTCAGTTATCAAATGATAAATAAATACATGAATAAATAAAGAAATAAACACGCCAACTAATAACGAACTTTAACCACGATACTACCAACCCCCGAGTGGATGCGGCGGAGGATACTGGTCCCCCAAAGGATAAAGCGACGCCGGAAGCGACGCTCCTGCAGCTACAGGAGGACGCGCGAGAGATGATCTTCGCTTTGCTGGTGGCTGGAGCATACGCCCTTGCCACACTGAGGCGGTGTGTGTACATTGTTAAATTTCATACCGTAATTACTTTAATCTTATATAGTTGAAAATTGGAGAACGTTTTTATGCCCCTATTTCTCTCTCTCTCTTTCTCGCTCGATCTCGATCTCGATCTCGATCTCCTCTTTTTCGCTCCATTTCTCCATCTCTCTCGGATTATTAGCAGCAATTTCATTGTCGGTTGTACGTATATACAAGGTGTTCAAATGACAGGTGCACCAAGGCACCTAGCTATAGGTTGCGGCACGTTCTCTGTGAGTTTCTTTACATCCGCTGAAATTCTTGCGATGAAAGTAGACAGGTACATACATGTGCTTATATATATACCTATACATGTACAACGTGTATTTATTCTCCTGCAGGCGCGCAGTTTCGAGTTTCGACACAACGATAATATATCCAAATAGTTAAAAACGTATTAGATTTGTGATTCTCTAACTATAGACGATAATGTACCCCCTACCTCTCCCCCTCTCTCTTTCTCTTACACGAATATTACATATACCTGTGTATACACAGGTATCGATATAATTTCGTCGTATACCACCGAGTTGGCGACCGCCTTACACCCAGAAGCAATAAACGCAACTTTGATCAAAACGACGAGTCATTAAGATTTCAGTTTTATAGCGGAATCATCATGCCTGATTAATTATTGGCGCAAGGTTTGAAAAAAATCGGTATAATTTCAAACCCGAATCCATACGATCATTAGACAACGCCCTAGGTAATTTTCTGATGATTTTTTTCCTTCCTTTTCGATCGCTCGGTGAATAATAAAAATCGGTAATTATATACGCGGTAAATTGCAGGATGTATCTTTTCGCCATTACGATTGCACGGTGATACGTCACAGACTTATACAGTCGAGAATTACAATGACACGTGACGGTCTTATCGCGGTTTGTTACAGTATTGTGCAGCAGGTTGATTGCTGGTGTACGAATTACGAAAGAAATTAATTACGTTGAGATAAAATTGTGTTATTATCAGGTATGTCTTCTTCCTTGATAAGATCGGTAGCGAGATATAGGAAAGACGCGAGCTATACGTAATAGTTAATTCCTAATGCTTGCCGATCTATAGATTGCACGCGGTCGATAATAATCATATAATCTTAAATATCAATTATTCTGATAATGAACCGTCAGCCTAGTCGATTGACGATTTTTTTATAACCAAATTAGTAAACGAGTGACTAAGCCACAACTGAGTCAGTGTCGTGTTTATTTGGCTTCGGTCTCGGAAGAAGGTGCCTAGGAGTAACTAAGACGAACTTATCCTCCTCGTCGTATTGTTTATACTTAACATCATGGTTGTATAATCTTACAGAATAAAATATCCTACAAATTTTTTTCACCACATTTTATACTTGTCGCTTTCAATTTTCGTCGATGAATATGGATAAGGTAATTTTCAACCCTCGCAACAGCTCAGGTTTGAATTACCGCATCGGTAACAGTTGATCGTGAAATAAAATCGAAAGAGGTTCGGTTCAGTTTGAAGAGTGATTAGTATTTTGAGAAATCGTTAACGCTATAGTAACTATGAGGACGGATCGAAAACTAGGTAAATAGCTGTATTAATATGTTATGTACACACATATGCGTGTGTGTATGTGCGCGGTGTATGTAGCGTCTGCACGTATGAAAGGGGCGAGGTTTCGTAGGACAAATCACATGATTACTTAAAACAACGAATATCGGTCCTGGTGTAAAGATAGATGGATGACTGCGGTGTTTGCCTAAAGCAAACGCACGTGTTTGCTCGGAGCCCATCGCGGAGGCCCTTTCCTCACGGCGCAAGTCACAACACTAGTAAAGTTACAAAGCAAAGGCAAACAGATCCGAAGATGGGCCTTAACCAGTTTATCAAACAACCGGCCGTGTACGACGCGCCGGCCTCCGGCCTCTGGTCAGCTAGACTGCAGAGCTGCATGGGCTTGGCCGAAGAATGACCATACCCTAAAAAAGTCAGTCAGTATCGCGCTACCCAACGGCGGCTCGTATGTCGTGGTTAGCAAGGTGATCATCGCCTCGCGGGTGGGCAATAGAATCGCCATCCACGATGAGTGCTGGGTCAAGTCCCTTCTGATAAAACCCTGGCTGTCGGATCTATTATAGACACGTGCACGTATACCGTTCAGTCCTCTGCTCGGACACGGTATTCGATTTACCACGCGTCGCAAATAATCATTCATGAGAGGAAATTGGCAGAGATGGATAACAATGACCCGATCGAATTCCCTCATCATGAAATGATGCGATTCAGGACTGCCTGGTTTATCCGCGATGAGTTTTGCGGGATTCAAGAGATCGGATTATGAGCCAGAAATCTTACCCTCGAGTCGGCATGGATTAGTCTAACATCTGCCTTTCCGTTTGAACGGTTGTCCTCGCCTTGACATTGTCATTCGCCAATGATTTAGAGACGTGATCCTCTCGCAGTTTCGCACTTTTTGCCATCCGGTTAGTCTGCGACTATTCGTCACTGCTGCTTCTTTCCTTATATCCAAATCGCCCAATTTGGTATTCCAGGTCATTAAAGAGAAGTATTTTTCGGGTCTGTCTGTGCCTGGTGAATGGTGAATGGCCAAGTTGGAGTTCACCGAGGTTCACGAAGTTTCAGTGGTTAAGATCTGTGGGTGCTTCTGTCATCGTCTAAACGTGCGTGTGGTAGAGGCGGGCACTCCACCGTGAAATGAAAATATTATGCCAACGCACACTCACAATTAGACGTCCGCAGGTTGACACGAGGAGGGATATAAGGGTGCCGTCGAAAGCACATGTGTGCTTGTTCGTGTGCACTAAGTGCATGACGGTAAATATTCGTTTGTGTATAAACGACGATGATCGGACCTAACACAACGTTAAAATAGGGTGAAAGGGGACGTGGACGTCGGGAACCAGGAGTCCCTGACGTCCTGGACTCCACTGTTAGTGTGTACTACGTCTTATACCGCTGCACAACGCGGCACAACAGCATGCATAAGCACATCTACGTGTCGTCGAAGCAGTAAAGATTAAAGCTATAGGATCGTTAATTTAACAGGAGTTCTCGTTAAGAAAACCTATCGTCTTTATTAATGCTACTTAAAGTCTGATGAGTTATGAAACCCGGTCTGCAGTTTATACGAGCTTTCGAACGGTTGCCGGCAATAATTTGTTGCAGTCACTTATACTGGAGGCCAGGTTGAGGTTCTGAATTTTCAAAGTTCAAGACAATCAAAAGATCCAAAAATTTCACGGAACTTCAGCGCGGCGTATTTAGGGGTTGAAAAATATGCGTGTTTATGGCCTTTTTGCCAAGTCGAAGGATCCAAGTACCTATAGTGCGACGAGTTATCTGTTCAAGTTTCAGTGAGACGAGGTAGAAATACTTATTGGCAAAGCGAACTCAGCAGTCGACAACTTTTTCTGTCAATTTGTTAATCGCGGTTGTTTATACCTACTTATTGCTCTTACTTCTCGAACTGCAGCGTCGAGCTGGTCTCTGTGCAGATCTCGAGCGGTCGACAAACCGGGCTGGAAATAAATTCAGTTTCATAAATTCCTGTCAAGCCCTGGAGATCTCCTGCGGCTGTCCCCGTCTCACAGTGCCGCGCTGGACGGCATCCCGACATTTTACAAAGCGGTATTTGACGAGGACGAAGGTACCAGTCGCGGCAATACACTGGTACCTAATTAACGGTACTAGCAGTTCCTCCTCCTCTTACTCTTTCTTCTCGTCATGCAGGTCACAGTTTATTTCTGCGCCTTTCAAGAAAACGACTCACTTGCACACACATATCCCTCGATTATTCAAGAGGTCAATTGAAAAGCTCATCGCTGGTAGAATAAAACAAGATATACAACACAACCAGCTCATATCTAGTGCACTTGTAAAACCTCTTGAACCAGCGGGTGTAATACCATCAAGGTCTCGATAAAACGCTCGTAAATCCAAGCAATTAACGGCTCATTTAAGATCGTAACTAAATTGCCGCTTATAGTCATCTGAAACTATACGACTACGTAAACATGACTCATAGATATTAAAACCGACGTCCTTCATTAGCAACAATCATTCGACCATTTCACCGTGTCAAAGAAGTTCGCGGATCGGATGTCTGCCGAATGAAGACGCGGACGTTATACCGGAGCCAATAATTTTGAGGGAACGTTATCCTCGGTGATCATTTCAGCGCGATTTCGACTAACGATCGTTACCTACATCTATGAACGGATGTAGTTATAATTCGCGTCCGCGTGAGCGTAACCGTGGTCAACGTTGGAGGTCCGTTCCGCGGGTGGTGGCTAACAGTCCTCCGCCAGTGAAAGCAATGTTTAAATTACGTGGCCCGTGGTGAGCAGCGAGCTTTACGACCCCCCGAGCATTCAGAGTGCCGCGTCGAACGTCGTCGTTGCAATCAAGCCAAGATCCTGCAGTAGAGCCTGAAGAACCGTCGCCGTTCATATCCGGTCGCCTATTAGAGACCGAGGTCCTTATTCCTCTTCACAATTATTTGGACTAAAATTGGCTGCGCGGTAACAGCATGGCGGAGGTTACATTATATCGAGGAAGAGGTATAATTATCGAAAGCGGAGATAGCCGCGTCGAGCAGATTGGACAAATCGATGGGCGTAAAGTTGCCGCTCCCATAGCATCAACCAAGTGCAGTTTTATGCGCCTGTGAGAAATCGCTCGTCATCCATGACTCGAGAAAAACACAACGCGAAATTCATCGCCAGGATCACGCGGTCGTCTAAACGTCTTGACACGAGCTACCGTCGAGGTCGTAAAGTCCAGGACACAGCTCCAGCCTCGCATCCACTGCGGTTACAATAGTCCGCAGAAACTTCAAGAATCATAAGTAACGCTGACAGAAAGACCGACTGTGCCTTACGTATGCACGATTCTTTCATCATAATATCTCGCGGATTGGTCAGCCGATCGGTCAAGTGAGGAGGGCGTGTGGTTGAAACTATGTATCTTACATCGTGCAGGGTACTCGGAGGTACTCATATGCCTGGTAATCATATGCTGTAGGTACAGTTTAATGAAACGACAACGTGCATATTGAGTAGAGAGCCGAAATCGGTCGTTCTAAATGTCGTCACTGGTTCCGGAACGGTCACACGTGCTTTTCCTAAGAGCCAGCAGTAAATGTGTCAGTACAGTAATCATATTTGCACCCGATACAACGCCTCTGTATATAAATGATGTGTGACGTCATACTGACTGACATCACTGATCCATATCTTTGCTCACATCAGCTCGCTACCTACTTACGTGTACGTGCATATACATGTATAATGTGTGGATGTATGTGTGTGCAGTACGCTGTACCGTATGTCGTATGCCGTCCACATATCAACATATGCTCATGCAGCATAGGAGACAGAAGCACATGAAACGGCGGCCACGTGTGCAAGCACGGATTTCTCATGCCGAGGAATTGGCAGGTAGAGAGACCCGGACGACAGTTCTCAAGGGATCAGGATAGGAGAGAGGATTTCGCGCGTGGTATAGGTATAAACGCCGAGAGAGAACCAAAGCCGAAATGAAAAAGGACGAAACGCATCCAGCCTCCGTGGGCGTGCGGAGGGGTCGCGGTGCAGAAACCCAGACGACATGCAAATCTATACACAAGCAAATGCGTCGACGGGCATAAATAAACTGCAGGCGAAATGATATCGCGGCTTAATATTGGAAACTTGTTGAAATAGGAACGAGACGAGGGAAAAAAATAAATAAAAAAAAAAAAAAGAACAGAAAAAAGAAAAAAGAGTTTGGGTACATGACCAGCCAAGTATTGAAGTAAAATAATCACGGATAGCTTCTTTGCAGATGATATTTTCTCAACGACCGGAAATTTGAGGCAGGCTAACTATTGTGCAACTGGTAAGACAACGTAATAGAACCCAGTGGAGAAAGCCGCGTTTAGTTGTCGAGGTGGCAGAAGGCACACTGGAAAGCCGCTGCAACCTATCTACCTACCTACCTACCTTATACCTTCGACGAGGAGCAGCTGCGGTATTAAAAGTGGTGAACCGCACAGCTTAAAGCTCCTCTTTGTACGAAATGCACACTAGGCGGCTAACTTTGTTGAGTAAAAAATGCGGAGAACGAATCGGCGTGAAGTGTACATATATTGCGAAGATAAGGTCAAAAGGACGAAGTCGTACGTCTATAAGGACTCTCGACGATCATCCTGCGCGCTTGATTCTGGGTTCACCTCACCTACTCCGTTACGCAACACACCCACGCCTTGATCTTACAATACGAATCCTCCGCCCTCGCGAACCGAATAGGAAGTAGGCTGCTGCGCGGCCAGGAGACTAGAATTTATTATGCAATTTACTACACGTACGTTACGTCGCAATTTCGCATTTTGTTGAATCAGATTTTCACAAATCTAGGTACGATGATTGGAGTTCAACTGTCCGCATATTTCGAATCACGATTTTAAAAGCACAATTAGGTCTCTTTTTTCCCCATTGATATTAAATCGAGCCGAGTTCTGGCAAAAAAGTAATCGCTATACGTTCGACACCCACGAAGATATTGCAACACCCACGAGGTTGCGAAATCCGACACGGTGTACCCCGCGAAATAATTACCGCCTGTAATTGATCCGTCAAACAATTCGGCGCGTCGTAATAGTCGGCGTAATTGGCGGCAGCTGAATCGCCGTCTCAGGTTATTTCTTATGAAAGGTAGTAGTAGGTAGGTAGGTAGGTACCTATACGATTGTGCTTTTCACTGTCCTACGAAGCGTCATGAACATTGTGGGAATACGGACGTGGTAGCCAGTTCGCTAGGCACTTAACAAGGTCGGGTCACTCGAAACGCGTGAGTTCCAACTGGTTTATCTCTAATTTATATCTGTCGCTCGTGGCCGGAACACGAGATCCCGAAAAATAATACACGACGAAATCTCCGCTCGTTATAAACGTTTTTGCCCACGGACTGACGCAGCTCTCAGAAATCCTTCGAATAATCACACAATTGGCGGTCCTAGTCACGCTACACCATAAACCGCTTTGCCCATCTCTCGCCGAAATTTAAATACAAAATAATAATTCGGGGATGAACGGGGGGAGATTTTGTTCATTTTAATTGACGGCGAGTCATCTCCGTATGATTTGTGGCCACGAGTCGTTATCACGTGTCAAAATTTCGAACCCGAAATTTGAAAAAAAAAAATTTACGACTTTTATACTGACGAACGATTTTGGCGTTTTTTATTCCAGATTCGGTGGCACAAACGGCTACTCTGACGACCTTTGCGTTGTTCCTGAGTTCAGGCCTGACAACGATTTCCGGAGCACCAGCCTTCGACGTTCATCCCGAGATGCGGCACGAGCCTTGGATCCATTCCTGCGGCGAGCCAGTCTCTATCACCCCTAAACACATCCAGCAGAGACACAGCGTTCATCGAACCCTCAAACGCGTCCAAACCCAGCTAAGGGTAGCCCAGAATCACTTCAGAAAAGAGCTCAAGGTTGTGCGGGAGATTTACTCAAACGTAAGAATGATTTTTCTCAATACGAATCGGCCGTACTGACCTCGATGAATCAGCTCTATCGACACATATCGCGCAATAACTATTATTACTGAATGCATATTGTCAAGGATTAAAATAATATACCGCACGTCGCGCTGTCGCGGACAACCTCTGATATACGGCTAGTAACATTGCCGAGGATATAGGGTGTCTATACAAACTGAGATATGAGATAGTGCCTCGCGTTTACACAACAACATACCTGCACAGCTAGCCGGACTGGGCATTTGGTGTCGCTAGATGACAGCAATTATTGTTTTGTCTACATGACTGTTCCAAGGCACCGAAGCGGTCAGGGCATTCGCGTTGCGGTTCTCGACGGGCGGTTCTCGCAAGGCATTGCAAATATTTCTTTTTTTTTTTTCTCCTTTTTTGTTTCAACTTCTTTTTATCATTCCTGAGTTTATGGATCGAGCACTGCAGTCTCAGGCCTGCTGACTCCAGCTTCTTCACCCTCTTTCGCATGCACCGTGCTTGATTTCTATCAGAGTTAAAAAAAAACCAAAAAAATCACGCGCGATTATACGGGAAGAAATTTGGGGTCGGGAACTTGAGGCAAATCATTCCTAAACAGACCTGGGTGTCCTCTTGCTGATTGCAGGTGACTGAACAGCTCAAAAACCAGTATAGCCTGCCCTGGTTGCCGGAGAAGCAATTCGAGTGGTATCACAAGGAGGTATGGTGCCTAGATAAGGCGAAAAAGGCTGAGGTGGCTCTACCGATGCTCCATGACACGCTGCAGAAGTTTGCGATCACCTTTCATTACCTCAAAGTCTTCAATCTCGAATCACATTTGAACACCGACGCCAGGGAGGAGCGAAATAGAATCATCAATGAAATGTATCACGAGATACTCAGGGTGAGTACCTGCACACACTATCATCGTCAGATCACTATCTCCGATCAAGTTTTTTTCAAATCATTTTCACACGTGATTCAAAATTATTTCAAACTTCATGATTTATGATATGATTGACTGCAAAGGGGGAAAAGTGCTCCTCGTAATGTGAAACTTCATCAAATTTGGAGAGAATATTTCGGACCGATGTAACTTCGGGGCGAACAAGTGACATTTGGTGAATTCAATTCTTACTCCTCATTTACTGATTTCAATAAATTACAGATTCTGTGCGAAGTGGAGACCGCGATCCTGACCCTTGAAATAAAAATACCAACTTCCCACAAGGCGACGATAGTCACGGAAAGTCCGAACTGGACTGACAAGACGGATTTCACAGAAATGCTGGTGCAAGACAGTGGGATTTTGCGACTGTACCAGGTGTTTTTGAACGACTGGGCAAGGGCCCTGCGTAACGCGACTGCAACAGGACCAGGAACCTGCGACCCTACGAAGTTGAAGCCGTTCGAACCTAAGGCGAAAAAAGGAAAGGGGAAAAAAAATCAAGGAAAGAATAAAAAGGGTGGTAAAAAACGAGTCGGGGCGCGAAAACAAGGTCTGGGTAGACGAAATTCCGCCAATGTAGGTACGGGATCTGCGAAAAATCCTAGGAGAAAATTGGCCGAAAAGAAACAGAAGAAAACTGTGTAAATTTCTCGACTATATAGATGCCGATAAATTTTCCTATACCGAGAAAACTTTTTCTGTTGCTTGAAACTTGAACCACGGGTGGTTACATTATATGGTGGGAAAAACTCTTTTCTCTTCACCATGTTAGGAAAACAGATTTTTCTGATAAAATTTTACGCGACAGAATACGCACCCCCCTCACTGCATCAGTACTTAATTATAATTTTACTGCGATATGAATATCAATATCACTAAAACTCGCCAATTATTTATTCCATCGTCACTTATACGATCATCTCACGATTAGTTTAATTACAAAATCTGTAGTCCTGCCGATGAATAATATAAATTTATTATTTTTAGCCTTATGAAATAGTAAGAGCCATGAATTAGGCAGGACTATAGACCAGTATTACGAGATCTACTTCAAAGTAAAACAGTATTATATCGAATTAGAATTATTACGATTTTATTAATTCCAGGCATTTATTATTACGACGAATGAAAATATTGCCACTATAATATTATACGTGCCAATTATATTTTAAGTATAATAATGATAATAATAATTAATTAATTAAATAATTAATAGTTATGTGTAAATTATACCCATTGTACTTTGTAAAATAGTATTCTCGTAAGTGAGCGTACTGCTATATAGATTATTATCGAACTATTTATTACCTTAGCTTTAATGAAGCGATGCTTAAAGTAGTAAGCTGTGATATCAGAACGTACGTGAACGTACAAAGTTCCTACGTTTTATAGAAAGTGTATTTTAACTATCCAAAATATTATCTCATCATTTATCGATTCAGTATAATAATATTTTCGGATATCTGCATATAGCAAAGGACTAGAATCTCAAATCGTTCAAATCATGACAGTATTTCAATTAGATATGCCTGATTATAATCGTAATCAATATTTGAGTCCTCTGAATTCAGAACTGATTTCATTTGAATTTGGTAAAAAAAAAAACAAAATTAGGCATTAGATCGTTCGATCGCAAATAATTGCGATATCAATAAGAATTTTCGAAAATTTGTCGAATGCCTTTTTATAAAATTTCAATTATATGGGGTAAAAATTTTATGAATCTATTCAATATCATAAGTGAATTAATTTTCTTATTTTCTCATACACTGCTGCGTTTTTCTCGAGATTCTCAAAACTCATCGTTGTACGTAACGCGTATGTTCCGTAGCAATTAATAACAATATTTATTCGTATATAGTAAGTTATCATTTTTTTAAATTCTTTTATAAGGATAATTTCTATTGTTAGTGACGTATTATAGTATTTATACAAACCCACTATTTTTTCTTTTTTCTTTTTTCTTTTTCAAATACCAAGTATTCTATCAGATGTATTTATTGGGCCTAAAAACGTACGTATATATTACATAACATTACTACCTATTTATTATATCACGTTACCATCGCATGTATTTATTCTCATTCCTCTCTTATATGTAATCGTTTTTGTAATAAATCCAATATTTTGTATAAATCAGTTATTTTTATTCACCAATAATTATAACACACGCACCTATATGACCTACTATATGAAATAATGATTACAGCTGATCAATAGATAGAAATATCGCAGGTGATAAATTTTCAGATTCAGACTTGCATCGCGATTCTTATCTTAAACTAATAATTGTAAATACCCATAATCTCGATATTATTTAATAAAAACTAACTTCCATTTTATCAATAAAATAATCAATAGTACGTGACTGTACGGAGGTAATCGCTTATATTTTTAATCGTCTCTATATATAATATCACGTGAAAATTTCTTATCTCAGAAATCTTCATTCTGGATATGATATTTCTAAAAAAATATTTTTTTTTTTTTCTTCTTCTTTTAATTATATAATAAAAGCCCCTATATACAGACGGCAAAAAAAATTTCCAATTTGAACATAGTATATTATGTGTTAATTTTATGAATAAATAATAAAACCGTAGTATACTGCAGCATGTTTGAAAGATCATTAGGCACCGTATCGTAATAATTACAATGACACGGTGAATGACGCACAGCTGTAAAATACGAGGGGATTCCAAGCAGATGAGTTTGCAGATAATGAAACAAACATATATATATGTATATACATATATATATATATAGGTAGGTGTTTACTTTTCTCATTTCTATGAGTACTACCGTTCAAAATTCTACTATAAAATTTTTATGTCAAATTTGTCTTCTTTTTTTTTTTTTTCTTTTTTCTATTCAACAATTTTTGTCACATACATCGCAATTCATATATATTACGAAGAGTCATTGTATAACTTGTGCAAATTTACATACCAATGTAAACAGCTGTTAACGGGGGTGTACCGCGGCCTTTTATAGCTCGTACATGCAGGTATTTCTAAAGAGAGTTCGCGGGAGGCGTCATCATCTCATTAGGCAATTCTTTTACAACTAATTTATGATTTTTTAATTTTTAAGTTTTAATTTTTATTTCCCTTACTTTTCATTTCATCTATTATACACAGTCGGGATAAATAATTCAAAGTCTTTAAAGATTGATAATGCTTTCCGATATGGCTTACAGGCCAGCTAGGGGTAACATCTTTATTTCGAGAGTTAATACCTTTTCGTAATGAAAAAAATTTATTTCAAGGGTTGAAATTCGTTAAAAATGTCGGAAAAATAATCAGGACTCGATTCGCGATTCAAATTCCTTCAATTTCTACTTTTATAATAAAAGTATTAGCTTCAGTAAAAAATCACATTTTCGGGCGTCTAACATCCGAGGATACTCCTGTATCTTTTTTTTCACCGTATATATCTCGTTGATTTTTACCGTTCGCTTTTTGGTGAACATTTTTTTTTTTTTCTTCTCTACTATAACAACATATATATATTGTCCACGTACTTAGAATTTATTTCCGGTAATTACATGGGTTTCTGAGGTGACGAAAAGTGGGGTAAAAAGAAAAAAAAAGAAAAAAAAAAAAATTCGTACACTCGTCTCTTCATGAGTCAAGAAATATTTTCAAGTCGTCAAAGTAATACGGATAATGATTATCTTTGAGTACTTACCTATCGCATGTTTATATAATGTATATTTATATATAATGCATATAGGTATATATCGTTAAAAACCTCGCTCCACAGCTATGGGATTAACCCTGATTGAATTGAGTCACGAATCGAGTCCTTTGAATCATTGTTATGTCCCAGCGAAGAGAATGAACGAAAAAAAGGATAAAAATGTACTATAATTCTTCTTAAAAACCAGCGAAATATTAATTTCTATCCTTGACCGTCACCGTTCGTTGTGACACAGTTTTCTCATTAGCGAATGGATGATCTCGCGCGGACGCATGGGTATAGAAAATAAATAAACATACACCGTGGGTAATCCTACGGTGACAGTAATCGAGCCAGTCTAAGTATAGCCGCGATATACATAGATATAGCCGCAAATGGAGTTTCGCCTCATATGCACGACCCGCCCCACTATCGTAGCGCAATCATGTGTACACATTACGTAGAGGTTCATTCAGAACTTTTTACTACTATCACGTCGGTTTCGAAGATATCCTTACGTCATTGAACTCAACGACGCCTGACGCCTGACGCCTGACGCGACGCGACGTTTCCGTCGTACGACAGGTTCGATATATATTGACACCAACAGCCTGAAATAATATTGCATCTCAGTCAGCCTACATATAGGTACGTGAGATCGATGGTTAAACATTATTCAGGAATCCCCTGTGGAACAAAAATTTTCAGGAAATTTATGAAATGCTGCAACTGATGTTCAATCATCTTGAAAATCCAGATACACATATGTGGGCGTATTTCTGATTATTCGTTTCACTCGTATTCTACATCCATGTTCCTTGTGTACCTTGTTTTATACGATTCGGTAAAACCCAACCACAATGTTTTTCGGTGAATACAGGTCTACGAATTTAGGCAAAATATCGCGGTTTTTTTTAATAATCTTTCGACTCTCAAAAATTCAAAACATTACGATTCCCGATACGAACAGATTCGTAGAAAATTCACACAACCGTACGACCCGAACATTTGAGAAAATTTGAACCACAATTTTTGATATGCAAATTTATCAATGGGAACACAGCAAACTTCATTGAACAGCCGTGGATCACTGTTTGATTAACATGTAATATGGTTTTAGACGCCTATGAACAATCTGCCGCTATCTCTCGCGGGAGAAGATCGCCGCCTGGTGGCGGCCGCACGAAGCACGTTGGAACGTTTAAAAAACGTGCGTATGTTACTTGGCTTTGAATACACACAGAAGAAACGTCCATATCCAAAATATTGGTGGCTATTGTTCACCGTATAGGAATCGTCGAATATGACCTGGAAATGACTCGAATCCCAAAACGTATTCCAGAAATGTAATTTATTTGTTGTTTGAATGCCAAAACCGAGTTGTCGAAAAAATAATTCAATTTTTTGGTTTGTTTCTGAGATTATTCATAGGTGTTTCGTTTCATCAATTCACAGACATTTATTGACCGTTTATGATCAACACGTCTGCCAGTGAATATCTTAAACATGGTTGTAAAATACGTGTATGTAAAATGGTTAATTTTAATAATGGGACAAACCGATTTTATAGCATCGAAACTTATATTTCACGTCCAAATAACAATCGGCAAATATCCGAGCCTCGATTGTCTAAATTCAATCCTGAAAGCCAAACTTTCGATAATTTATTCCATGAAGAGAAAGGTATTGCAATCATTAGATGAGTCAAGAATGATCAATACGTTCTCAGCTACGAATATGCCATGAGTGTAAGTGTTTACATATGATTTTCATATTCGCATATGACGACCTTGCGATTTGAATATCTGGGAATCCTGTAGGGTAAAAATGGAGAGTTGAAAGTAACCTGTTGGTCACTATATAGCCCTACGGCTTTCCGATTAGCTTCGACTTTCCTCCATGCGTCATAATGATATGATTGCGATCTGCGGAAGATGCAGTCAATCCCATATCTCGATGACACGTCGAGAATTGCATGGATTAAATTAAATCGATTATTGACTTAATCTGCTGATGTAAATCAGACTTATTGGCCAATGAGACGTCGACACCCCCTGAGCCGTTCTTCTCATGACGTCAAACGACCGTGTCAGGAGACTAGGAGGAGCTGGATACTTGCGCCCATATAAATGATGGGACAATATTTTTCCGCGATCGCGTCAGACTAAGAAACGTGGTTTAGCTTCTTTGCCGTAGTCGATTACGTTCACACATTGTTTATGTTAAACGATGTCCCAGGAAATGGACAAAAAGTTTCTATCAGCCGCGGTCGCATATATAAGGAAGACGCTTCGAGTTTGGCGTATCAGTTACCAATCGCCCACTACTGGGACAAGCCACTCACTCGCTAAACATCTCAATCATAAGATCACAACCGAGTCGCTATAGAAGCTCAATAGAATCTAAAACACAATAAAATGAACATGATCGGGAAACAGTCAACACTCGTTGTCGTATTGATGGTAATTACGGCGGGCCAAACTGCGCCAAGAAGAAACCGAAGAAGCTCAATTCCTGGGTGGCACACACCATGCGGTGAAAATATCGAGACTAGTTCTACTCCGGTTGAAAATTTCGAAGGTGTAGTCGCCGACGGACTGAAAAGCATATCGCTTCAGCATCAATTAATGCTGAGCAACTACCTCAGCAGTGATTATGAGTACCTATACGAAAAGGTACGACTTGGGGTCCAAAAGCACCAGTATATTCCGACCTGGATTCCTGGCAAGAAGGACGTCAGCTCTATCAAGAAATTACAAAATGCTAATTATGTTACGGTGAGTTTATTGAATATCCGTTATCTCAGAACTTAATTAACGCATTCGGGTTGATAAGATTTTATGGTACCGCGCATTCGCTATGTGCTTAATTCTCGCAAGCTCTTGTATCAGGGTTTGAGTACGTGGCGAACGAATGATAAAACGATAATGTACAATAAACGTTTAGAGGGAGGGGTTGCATGTCGGTAATGCGGTGTTTTGATTTAACAACAAACTGTAAAGTATTTGATTAACTTTGAATAACAAAATATATTAATGAGGCAGTAATTATTATAAAGTATCGGGCGAACATGAGTGCAGAGGTTGATGCAACTGCGGGGTCGAGATTCCAGTACCTACGTTTCGCGGCTAGTGTTTCATACTTGCCTGATTGCGAGCCGGTATTATCGCAATTCTTGTCACTTGTCAGCGATACAAAATACGGGAGCTGAATTTGCAAACGTAAAATATTTGTCGCGAAACGTTATTCATATTTACTTTATGTCTATATAGGTACCCGATTTCCATGAAGCTAATTAGCAAATTCGTATTTTTTTCTGTTTAAAGATCGCAAACCACCTGCCGAAACTCCACACAGATCTACAAAAGTTTTCTGTAGCATTCGAGGAACTTGTCCAGGACGAAAATGACAAGGACGTTCATCGGGCGCTGAAAGAAACCCAGGGATATCTCACGATGACTCTCTGCGAAGTGGAAAGTGTCCTTTCGGGACTATCGCCACTCCAAATTCCACGACGAATCAATAGAAGCATCATGAATCGCGCTGAAAGAAATCCTGTCGACGATACCGAAAGGCTAGTCCGCGATTGGGGTGTCCTTTTGAAATACAAGGACTACCTGCACGCGTGGAGGCACGTATTCGATTACTAATTTTCATCCTGGTAATTGGGTCCTGGCTTCTCATCGGCCGTAATAGGAACGAAGATTAATGAAAGAGGAATGTTTTTGTAATGAGGAAAACAAGAAATGACGCAAATCCACTGGATCTCACGAGAAAAATTGAGGAAAAGAAGAAAAAAGAAAAAAGAAAAAAGAAAAAGCGAAAAAACGAAGACGACAAAAATCTTGCAATTATTAATTGCCACCCAAGTTTATTTTCGGTCGAAGTACCTGGCGGCTCTGCGTCTGCAGACAAACTTTGCCCACCACCTAGCTGTTGCGTCTGAATTCGCTTTTACAACAGGGAAAAACAGTTTCGGCTCAATTTACATGCCTGACTACATACTGCTGCAGTTGTGGACAGCAGCATTTTTTCATTTGGGAATTATTCCGATTCCAGTTTTTGGTCAATTTATACGGTCCAGTCTAGTCCCGACGACATTAGGACAAGACTGGACCGTCTGACCTCGATTATTTATTTAAATTATTCTATTTATCGTATCTATTTATTATTTATTTATTTATTTGTTCATTTATTTATTTATTTATTTATTTATTTAATGAGATTTTCAAAGATAATCGATAAATACAAGTGTCCTTATATCGAAGGACGAATGATAGATTTTGAAGATTGATAGGTATATACACACAAAAAAATAAATTGTTGTAGTCACCCCAATTGGGTTATCATTTACCATACTCGCATGTAACTATTGTGCCAGCCACAGAAGCATGTGACCATAACAGTTTAATTGTTGTTAAGGAATTGTTGCAATAGTTACAATAATCATGGGGTGCCAAACCACAAATAGTGTCATTTTTATTACACTTATAGTTGACCATACAAGCTAACTTGCTAGATTCACTACAATTTCGAGACCACAATCTTGATGTATTCATAGCATATACCTTAGCAAAATCCACATAACAATGTTGTTACTAAGATCGCAATTGCTGTCTCTTGTACAACAAAAATTTTACTCCACCGCTGTTGTTACTATAGCAACATCTTTTTTTTCCGTGTAGTATAGGAAAAGCTTTAACTGTCATCATATAATTATTTATTATTCATAACTCATTATTTATTTAACTTATAATATCGACAGTATTTATGTGATATATATATACATATTTTTATTTATTCATGCATGTCATACATGGCGTATGTCCGTATATGTTTGTATCTATAGGCATCTAACGTAAGAGTGTGTATGCGTGTGTGTTTATACATAATTTAATAGGTTTAATAATTTATTGTCTTTTTGACAAAATCTACAAATAAATGAAAATGAAATGATTAAAAAAAAGAAAAAAAAAACTCTACTGTTTCATTCATCTGATTCCAAAATCCCAAAAGAGATCACAAGGTCTTTACTAAACCCACAAGCGCTTCAATCCAGCGTAATAGGATATCAGTAGAAAACCAGCTCTCAGTCCACTTTCCAACAGTTATCAAAGTGATATAAAGAAGAAACTGGTCAGATAAATCGGTAACAAGTGGTAATACCTGTTGTTCATCAGCCAGCATAGCAACATGAGCTGCGGTTATCGACTTGAAAGTTCTGCACTTTCCCTGCACGAAACCGGCTGCGGATACCGAAGTGGTCTTTCTTCATGATTTCCTTACGATGTTACGATGTTACTTGGGTCTCCGATTACCGACTGCCGTCAGCATCGAGCGCTACCAAGTCTTAAACTCTGGGAACGGTGCTGTTACAGCGTTTTCCTGATAGATAGGTAAAGCTGACGATATTTCGACGTAGGTACTGAGTTTCGCGCCGTTTTTGATTATAAATTTATTCACGCGAATATATAATATTTATTTATTCGCAATAGTTTACATGTATTATACGGTTGAAATATTTACGTAAGTGGTTGGTTCTGAAGAGACTGAACCAATAGACAGAAAACTTGTTTGAAAGTTTAAAAGAAAGATATATCTGAGGGGGTCGAATAGGATCAGCAGTAAATACTCTTTCATTTGCCATTACTTGAATTCCTTATGGTTAAAGGATTATTATATCGTTAATTACGATTCACAGTCTGCACAAGAGTCACACAATTCTCGGGATTCTATTCCGCGTTCAAGTCAGAGATCAAGCGAGAAAATTATCTCATGACTTACGCAAGCAATGAGAGGGTAATTCTTTCAAGGGTTGAGGAAGACTGGTGCATAACTATGTAGGTACACCGCGGTGCTATACCCACTTTCACCTGCTCTTTATGTTTCTCATAATTTATGTGGGACTCATTCTTTGACCTCTTGGCTTTGTTATAATTTATATCTCGTATATATGGGGCTGGGTTGAAATTGCGAATTTCAAAAGTCCCCGAACGGCCAAGAGTCCGATTTCAAAATTCCGAAAGCTGAAGATCCGAAAAGCCAAATTTCCGAAACTTGAAATTCACGCATTTATTCATTCACTGTTTAATAACTGGGGCTGTATTGATCGTATCGAAATCAATAAGTGGTCAAATTATTCGCTTTGTGATTCAATTTTTGGAGAAAAAAAAGTTTTCAAATCCTATCAATTATTTGTGACATTATGAAGCCATCGACTGAATTAGATAAAACGTATTTCCTAACGTAAAGAGGGTCTCGATTAGAATTAACTATTTTTTGTCTTTACATCCCGAGAAATAGACCAAAAGTATCCGATTTTTGGGCTTCAGGATCCGGATTTTCGGAGTTTTAATGATCTAAACTTCGAAGTTTCTTAAAATTCAGAATCGTCTCAAACGAGTTCGTAATTCCGATCATTCGGAACTGCAATAGGAATACAATAGTGTTCAATTCTAATATACTTTGAATCGAATAGTCTGTAGAGGGCTTGTGATAGTGAGGTGTGGACAGGAACCGTGATTTGTTGCTCATTATCGTCGTGGCAGCATAAGCCGATAAATTCGTTTTGTTCTATTTACGCAGGGCTCGACTATAGTTATAATTCTAGTTTATTTTTCATTCCGTCCGGTAAATTGTCAGAGTTTTATTTTATAATTAACCTTCTTACGCTGCTGACCAATCCGCATGTAGGTATATACCTAACAAACGCGATTAATTATCGTCCTATTTTCGAGCAATAATCCGGTGGATATAATTTTTTTCATTAAATATCTACCGAACTGTCCCGCTCACATGGGTACTTATATCCATATTTAGTCACATACATATTATAATGCATGCATGTGTGTACATATATTATACACTGGGTTAATTTACCTCTAGTAAAATACGAATTGTGTCGCCACTAACGAACCCAAAGTAGTAACCCATACGAGCCACGTGTCCGGATTCAAGGCTAATGCTAATATTTGCAATTATCCCTCGCACTGCGGCTAACTAAGGAAATTTTTTTCTCCATATACATAGTATAACACCGAGAAAGATAGCCTCTCGCTAACGAGCTACCTCAACTAGCTCACTAGCATAATTTAATTATTTCTCACAGATATAATTATCCGCGAAGGTGTAATTATCGCGTCAATTTCAAAGGGACGTAAGGCATTATATTCATATATACCGCTCTACGTGCAGAATATTAGTTTTCATCAAGAACAAACTCTTGACCCAATATAATTCGACGCCTTAATATATTATCAACATATATATAGCATGCCGATTTAATTTTTGACCAACTCCATATTATATCGGACTGAATAACAGCCGCGAAAAAGACTTCTGGCCTTTGACTCCTGGCGCGGAACATCAGGCTCGTTATTTTATTGCGAAGGCGGGGGAATGTGGTCTTGACATGTAACACTGGCACGTCACTACGTCATGGCCACTTATAAATAATAACACAAGAAATATATACCTATATATACTTACTAGCTAAGAAAGCGCGTTGGTTTGATCATCTGCATATATATATGTTTGTATCACTACTTTCTTTGACCCCAGGCTAGGATAATTCACTGTCAAAGTCTCACAATGGCAAAAATCACAGCATGACATCCCACAATTACGAGAAATTCGCAGCCTATCCCTTCGTGTAAAAGTGAATTTTTGATAAATGTAAAAACCGCCGAGACCACCCTCTGCGATTTACAACTGGTCCTCGACGATCAGCCATATCCATTGTGCCGCTGATCTCCTGGCATTCAAATGCCAACTCTTTGTTTGTGGGTATGTAACTTGGTAGAAACGTGCTCCAGAGACTCAAAGGAACGTTCCACAATTCCCTACTCCTTGAGCTGTTGATCTGCGGAATATGTGCATACCCTACCGCCTTTTATCAACGTTCACATTATAGGCACATCGTGCCGGTCGTGTAATATACTTACATGTTCCTCTTCCATAGGGCATCTGGACTGTATACTTATCGCTGCATACCTACCTGTCACAGATCGAAATGATTAGGGAGCACCGAGCCGCGGGCTGATTCTATCCACAGTATATCAAACCCCGGGATTATCTTTCACCGCTTACCTACATCAGGCGGAGTTTAGATTCAGGGATAATCCGAGTTTTTAGGAAATTTTTTTACCTTCTGCTTTTCACATTTCGCAATAGTCGTGTAACTCAAGTTTTGCTATTCGCGGACTGCAGGAACATCGATCCATAACTTAAATTATACGGCAAGGATCCATATGCGAAGGATACCTACAATCCTTCGGATATTTCGAAACGCTATTTCTTGGAAGGTAATTTTTCCCTGACATGATTACATTTCACTGAGTGAGTGGCATTTCGTTTAGGACACCGCATATACAATAATATGATCGTGTATTACAATCCTGCCGACGAACGGCTGAACCGCGCCCAACCTCAATCTTCCCAGGGCGTAAGCGAACCAGGAGATAATCTACCTTCACTCCCGACCGCGATGTGCTCGGCACAGATTCTCATCTACACGAACACTTCGCTGGGTATACCTATCACCCAAACACCAAAGTATTAGTGACTTTCCTCGGGTTATCCCATCGATAATTTCCAACGATGGTGAAATACCCTTCAGCTGATGCATTGACGTTTTATAGCTAACGAATATCTATAGACTTACTGGGAGTCGATCAGAACTCCGGGTCATCGATCTTGCCCAAACTTGTAGGGGTGTTTACTTGTACCAAAATACGAAGCACTTGCTCTATAACTCTTTCGAATAGGTCTTTATTCTATCAATTTACCCAACTATACCACACAAATCGGCGTTACATGTGTTTCGATTGATTCAATGCCTGGGATAATGAATTTCAAGAATTTGATGTACAATAACCACTGAATTTAATGTATAAATGTTCACTGCAAGGTAGACTTTCATGGCGCCAAGAACAACCGATTATTTCAGGGCGATTTGAAAAACCCATGTAACGCCGATTCGTAGAGTATATTTTAGTATATTGATAGAGGAAAGCCCCATTCCAGAGAGTCACATAGTAGGTTCTCCGATATATTTTGGTACAAGTAAACACCCCTACAAGTTAAGCCTAAGGGGTTGAATTTTTGGAGTCCTCTTCAAGACGCCAGGAGAAAGTGAAGTCTGAATAAGACACAGAGTTAGAATTGGACACACAAAGGTAAAAAGGATTAGCGATACTTCGGATCTTGGTCTCTGGCGAGTAATTACTGCTCGCAAACGCATTTCCAACGTACCGAAAGATCACGTGTTTGTTCTCTCGGTTTTGCAGGCGGAGGTGTAACAGTTATAGCAATCTACCTATGGGCAGGATAGGTAGTCATTGGAAACAATCTGCAACGCGTGAGAAGATCAACAAGCGACCTCGTAGTAGAGAAGAAAGAAACCACAGCCACGCAAGGGACCGATGGTGTAAAAATATGGAAAATTTTCACCTTGGAGAAAGACGAGGTGATTCTGCGTTTCATTTTAAGCTGGGTAATGAATGCGATGTTGGAATTTTTTTCACAGTTTAATTTCATCAACCTCGTAGCAACTGATTTTTTTTATAAAGAACATTTTTTTTTCTTTTTTCACCGTGATAACAGCTGGGGTATTTCTTACGTCCACCAGTTTCCTACCCAAGTTATACGAGTCCCTGTCAGTTCTGATGTGAGTCTGACATTAACCTACGACTCGCAACTAGTTCTGGGCTTGGTACAGCTGCCAATCAAGGAATTGCATTTTATAAATTATTGTGCGGCACAAAAGCGTTGTATGTGCACTTTCTAGATCCATTAACGACCTCGCCGATTGGACGGTTAGGAATTAGATTCAGGCACGAATCGCGGGTTGATTAGTCTAAGACAAAGTAAGCAGGTCAGACGTGGAGCGAATCGTTAAAAAAGAAAAGAAAAAAAAATTAGCAAAAAGTCACAATCGTTTGTCAATAGCTAATTGCACTTGCATATTATACTGACATCAACTGCAGGGGGAAAAAATGCAATACCAAAACGCGACACGATCTTTGACGATAATTGAGAATTTTGCAAACAGCCGATCGCCCACGTCGATTCAACGATTTGGAAATCGAAGGTGACACTAGCACCTAATCCTACCGGATCCCGTTTGCGTCCTGTTCTGATCACCGTACGTGTCTCGACAAAAAATGGATAATAATTTACGGGTTGCAAAGTTCAAATTCGTATGATAATCCAGCAGCCAATTATTGGACCGAGTATGGCGATAAATCTTCGCCGAGGACACGACGCGACAGTGCAGCCGGTACACAGCTCCCGCTGTTCTGAACTGCAGTAAGTGTCACCGGATGACTTAAGTTGGAATTAATTCTAACTGCTGTAATTATTAACATCGTATAGACTCGCTTAGTTGCGGCAACTATATTCACTATTGTCTTGTCGAAGAGAGAGTATCAGACCTGAGAATCCCTGCAGGATGCACTAGGATCTATCGCGAAGGTGATATCCAGTAATGATAAAATCCGAACTCTGTGGCATATCAACATTTGAACAAAGAAATTATTTGGCGATTAAAAGAGGAGGAAGATCAGTCTCATTCTGTCTCTGAGTTCCCATCTTCATATTCAACAAGGTAGATAAGAGAGTAAAAGCTTGGCTAACTTTCAACCTAGTTTAAGCAGATGATGGTGAGCTCAAAGCGATGGGAGATTTCTTGCTGTCTGTCGCGTGACTAGGCACGCGTGGTGGAGGCTGGAGCAGATGCATGGGATCCGATGTGAAACTACAACCTAGTTGCCTGTTGGTACTGGGAAGTATGAATAATGCAGTTGAGGTCGTATAGGCAGACAAAAACGAATACGAAAACAAGAAGAAGAAAAAACAGAAAAACTAAACTAGGATTCAGCCTGCGGTAGTAGGGCAAGACATTACAGTGTGCTTCCTTATTTCTCATTTCGAGTAACCATTACGTAAGAGATTGAACTACACTGTTGAACAATGGCTGGGACCTGTTAAAACGGTAGTAGCTGGTATAGTTGGGCACCTTACATAAGCGTTTATTAATTAATAATCATGATTCAAGAAACTTTGGGCGATATTTCATTGAAATTATTCAAATTCTCGACCTCTCAGCTGGTTATCTCAAACATCTCGCATCGTGATATAATGGACGTAAACTACGTCTCATACTTTTTGTAACACTCCGCTTGTCAACAGTCGAACTTTCTCGAAATTATGCACCGTTTTATTTTCCAAAATTTCAACTAAACATTGAATAAAATTTTAACCAATTGAAAGTTTCGTTCAAGATGATATATTGTTAAAGATCACCGAAAGATGTGAGAGGTAAAATTTTTTCCATTTTATCTAAGAAACGTTCTAATTGTGGCAATAATTTGCCAATTATACCGAAAATTTACCGTACATCCGGCTGATGTTGAATAAATTCCGAAATGCTTGTATGTACCACTAGATAATTAGCCGTATGGTCAGGAACTGGTTGTCGTATACCTGTAGGTACTAACGATAGGATTAAATTAGAATAGTTAATATAGTGGGTGTTCAGGAAATGTCAAGACTGACAGCCTATTGTTTTTTGTCCACAACGTTGCTGATCGAGGTGACAAGGTCGTGCCTCCGTACCTTCTACGGATGTAGAAAATTGATTGATATTACGTATGGGGAACATTGCCAGTTGCTCTTATTCGCGAAGTGGTCCAATGAGCGATAAACTGTCCGGGCGCCTATCGACCACTGACCTATACGGCAGCACCCACGCACCAATAACAAAAATAGAACATCATGACCGCGATGGAAGAGTGAAAAAAGTTCAGCACGTGTACCAAAGTCCGGCATTATTTCCTGAGCTGACAATGAGACTCGTTATATCAGGATCGAGCTGAATAAAATTCAGGATATACACATGTACACACATGTGATCGAGCGCTCCAGGCACCACCGATCGCGTCATTGTGGAATTGAGATTTTGAATCGATACTCACGTTCTCTTTGAATTACTTTTTTGCTCGACCAAATGCCGGCGTGGCGATCTCGTGATATATTCGCCTTTGTGTTTTTCTGTCAGCAAGAAATGTGTCAGACTTCCATGAATCCACGCAAATTGTCGTTTTCTTGCACAAACGATAATTCCAATCGTATGGACGTGCAAGAGGCGGTAAACAAAGATCTATCATGGTAACACCTGATGTAGGTGTTGCCATTTACATTACACACATAGACACACACATTCGCTCATGCCTGTTATCATCTTTACTCGATTGTATTGAGGTAAGTATACGAAACGCCCGCTTCTACAACGCAAGAAGGGAGCGTCTGGCATTTAGGACGCAAACGATCAGGTATGCAAGGGCATCAGAATAAAAAGAAGAGGCTTTCTACCATCATCCACGATAGAGTTGTCTCAGAGCTCCAACATCGACCGGTAAATAACCTACGAGTTCCTCCTCACATCTTTATTCTCTATTGTGAAAAATGACAATAAAATAGAACAGAGTTGATCGAAGACTGATGGATCATGGTTGATGGAGATGGTACATGGTGGAAATAATAAGATGTTGTAATCGTGACCTAGAATGTGTGACGAGCTGAGACTGATCACCTATATGCGGTATAGCACGGCATAGTGCTAGTGTATGATAGGTAGATACGTGCGTTACTTCGAGTGATCGGCCTGCAATATTGTGAACAATGGACGTCTTGTTCCGCTCTGAACTTATTGTCGTATTGGACGTTGGTAGAACGTCATTATTCGGAGATTGGCGGTTATTTGTTCACCGAGGCAGAGGTCAAGGTGTGATCTTTGATCGGCCTCTTTTACTCACCTACGATCTCGATTATAATTCTTATTCAACTCCTGAGGAATACCTCCGGCTGAGTATAACTGATCGAAGGACATTCGACCGTGCAGAAAACAATTTCACGTGTCCTGGACTACGTCCTGCTTCCTATGGCAGAAAGAACGAACCAGCCCGAAAAATAACAGCTTCTTGAAAAAATATTAATTCGCCTAGCCACGATCAGTGGACGTTGCGTAATTGTCATCAATACAATGCCGGCCAAGGATCTCACCCATACTTTCCAATTCCTTACCGGCTCTGTGAATCATCCGGATACCATGATTCCCTTGAGGCAGTACTTCGCCGTCAATGAGAGCCAGGTTTGTCATCAGCGTGTGAATTGATAGAAAATTCATTGTGAGAAATTCTCGGCTATTATACGATACCGAAATCTATGAAGCACGGAGGGAATATGATCCTAGACGTCCTGCAGGGAATTGCTGGAAAGGCGAAGCTTCCGTGACGGTAGTATCGGCTGTTGGAAATAAACGACTTTGAGAAGTTAATCCAATTTCTATTGAATAGTACAGATTAGTGCTCAGCAGGATACTGCAAATGAATACGAGCAGTGGAAGTAATTGCCAAGTTGTGGCGCAAAGATTGGCACGTCTAATTTGAGGCATATTTCTTATTCCCTCCCGAGTAAACATTGTGTTTATTATTTAATAGAGTGTAATGCCTCGGTAATAACTTTTTATGACCCGTTACGATGATGTAGTTCACATAGGTAACTGCCACTCACAGACAGCATACTGTAAGGAATAGTCTAATTGGCCAGTACACAGATATAGTATTCCGATTGATTAAAAGAGAATAATAAAAAGTGAGACATGCTTTCTTTGCGAATTTTTTTTCCGACGATATAAGAAATGATTGAGTCCAATTGACAAGGCACACACAACAGTCAATATAGGTAATATGTAGGAATTGGAATCATATTAGAAAGGAAAAAGGGCGATCGGAAAGTTGTTTCAATAGATTTTTTCGGACACTGATCTAGCGTAACAAATATATGAGACGTGAGTGTAATTTCTATCCAACATCCGCCCTGCAGCTTAAAATGAGTGTAATAATGTTAGATTCGCATTGACCTATTCCGCTCCGGATCCAACGTCGTGATTTAGCGAAGTGCGATGAACCAACGTCACTGAAGAAGGCAGGTAGGGATATATGCAAGTCGTGCATTTGCGAATCCGTGCATCTCGTCGTTAGCCGTACCCTCCATACAGCCGCACGTCTCTCACAATCACTTTGTGCATTAACTCAGGCCTTTTCACCACCTCGAAGTTTCCCAGCACACGTGCGGTTCTCGCACGAGTCAAAGAGGCCATCAGGAGACGATAGGACGGGATAGGATAGGATAAGAGAGGATACGGGGCTCCGATACCCACACCTAGTCATCCCACTTACACCATAAATTGCGGATTAAAATAAGAACCTCTCTTTGTCTGCCGCGACACTTCAACCTGATTGTTTGATCTCTTAATCATATGGGTTAGAGCATAAGGCGAGATCTTGACATTAATGACCATACTTACGTCAGCAGCCCGTCATCCTTGATCAAAAAACCTATAAATGTTGTTAGTTGTCAGTCAGATTTAAACGATGCTCATAAATAAGTGAGGAAAGTCATCCAAGATTCAAAATTGCGGTAGTCGATCATTCGCTCTTATCTAGGATCTATCTCTGCACTTTACTTTTTATCAGATCTGTTACATTTCTATAAAATCTGTTAATCAAGTTTTTCACCGATATATCCGCGTGTAGTTGTTCTCATGAAAAACTTAACTCCGGTTTGAATACAGGTATACACGTAAGTAAGTATAATGCTCGTATGCTTCTTGCCAGCGGCTGTCGTGTCTCGTAACTTTTCCACTCAGAACTCAGAACTGAGAGAATCAGTACGTCGTTATCCGCTTACTGAGATCGTCATAAAGTAAGACTTGACATCAACGATGTACGGATTCAATCGACTCGGTGACTCACGACTTTCGGTATAGGTACAAAAGGAATAAGGAGAACATAACACACTGACATATGATTTGTTAATGAATGAATACCAAATTTAAGGTACTTGGAGAAAATAATTATCGCTCTTGTTATACCCATCAAAAAACACATCGAACTCCTAGAAATCATTCATCGCGGTGTACTTGAACAAAGCTCCTAGTCCTTTTTCAGAGTATCGGTGAAGAAAAAAAAAATAAAAAATTTCTGATCGTGATACGTGAAGGATACCCACGTGAAATTCAGCCGAATTTATAACTACCATATAACGTAGTTACGCAAGGAACCGTTCCTATAAATTTCTCTGGATGATTTAGCAAAGTGTATTGAGGGAGAGTTGGGAGATACTTTTTGTTCGATACCCTCGGTTTTTGCGATTTCAGACATACGTTGGCGCCCACTACCACCCGGTTCTATACCCGCGCGATCTGTTTCGGTGTATTATTTTCCATAATGCCACATAATGATTGATCGATCAAAAACGGCATGCAGTTTTTGTACCCAGAGGCTCATCCGTCCGTGGAAGAGCGAATTCTTCGTCGACGAAAATATCGTAGTAGGAATTTAAAAGTCTCTTGACGATCGGTCTGGCAAGAGAATTTTTTTATCGGCAAGTCTGAATCTTCGCAGATGCAATTAATCCCCTGGTAAAGAATTTAACATCATAATGGAACGCCGGTCTATTGTCCGACGAATCGGTTTATTATGTAATTCAATCAATATCGAATCGCGGTTCCTTTTAACCCGTTAATAACTTCGGTTAGATAACTTTCCTATCTTAATAATATTAAATCGTTTTGTCGCAAAAAAAAAAAAAAAAAAAAAAATACCACCCGATCCATTGTTGCTCGGATCAATTTTATCATATAGATTTACCAGGTCTTTACACATTCGGTATTCGCGGATTTGCGAGGTCAACGACCGCCGCGTCCGATCTGTGTCAATCAAGCAGATGTGAATAAGAATATCGGAAAAACGTTTGCTGATTTAATTAGAACGGTAGCCAGCTACCGTGAAAATCATTTTCTTAAGTAGCTGAACAAAACGCTCCGAGAGACGTACAGCTCATTTTTATCTCTTCTGTTCGCTCTTATTTCACCTGGAAAAACGTCTCTAACACATCGACGGTTACTTGTCACGCGATTCCGCGTTTAAGAACGCGAAAATTTTTTACACCGTATAAACTGCCCGTCGCGGTTACAATTAATTTTAATTGTTCGTCTCATAATGGAAGAATTTCATCGCTAAATGAAAGCAACGATACTTATGGTTTCTGTTTACAAAACGATCGCAAAGTTGTGCAACTCTTTACTCATGTAGATATTTGGTAGTCAGATCCGATCAGGAAGGAGCTGATTGCCCGTTAAGCAGAAGAAAGTTGGGCTGGGCCGATCTACACGACTAGTGTGACATCGCCGTACAGTCAGTCGATTGTTCCTTCCTACCCACGGAAACGAAACCGAAAAAACCGATGTAACAAATGCCATAATAAAATATTTACTCATTCGTGACAACAGGGTGAAAAAATTGCTTTTTGAATCCATCAGCTGCGGTGAATGGGCGATATACTTGGTACGAACGTAGAGAATTCAGATCCATTGTGATATGGGTAAATGTGCAATTGACTTCCATCGTGCGAAAGACAAACAATAAATCGCAATCACAGAGGGGATTGAACCAGACCATCTTGTATCGGTACAAATACTGGTAGCCTGCAATCTACTTGTGCAAAGTTATGGGCTGCTAGAAACGACACCGTTTATAGGAATTTATATCGCGTTTGCAGTAAGATAACTTGCCTTCGGAAATCGAACAGTGAGATAGCAATGCATCTGCAGCTAGATAATCCCACGAAGTTGACTTTTCCTTCTTGCCGATCCCCGCTTTTGTCTCTATCCAGTATTTACTGCCGTGATATTCAAAGGGTATCGTTAATCCGCGAAATCGTTGGCTTTACGAGGATTTTTCAATATCTAAAGAAAATATTTAAAAAAAAGTGGAGCATGGTCGAATCAATTTCTGAAGCACGCATAGGACCCATCACAATAGATGAACAAGCTAAAAGAGCAAAGCCAGACTGTGTGGGCGCGAGGATCAGAATCGAATGCTGCTCCCTAAACTTTAAAAGGCTCGTAGATGACGTAAAATGGTAAGCCGAGGCGTATTGGAATGCAGAAAATCTGCACCACAGTAGCTACTTCGATGTGTGATTTATCGCGGCCGTTGCCTCGCCCATTATTCCACACGATCAAGTGATGAGGAAACATATACGACAAGGATGTTTCTCCAGCAAAGATAAAAGGTGAGATGCATATTGTGAGGATGTCAAATGGCGAGGATCTCTTTAGTCACTGAAACTTCGGCTTAGATCATACTTTTTCATGGATCTTGAAACTCCGGTTTAGATCACTTTTTCATGAATCTTGAAACCCTTTCCTTGCATAGATCTGACGAATCGTTTGAAAATCGGAGATCAGAATGCGAGACGTGTGATCGGATCTACTCTAAAGGTGCCTCGGAGTGGGAACAATGGTTTAGTCGACCGAAATCATCGCACCTGATGACAATTTGGAGATAAAAAATGCCGCCTCTCTACTAGTCGTTTGTTCGCCGCACATACGCACTCGTTTATGCAATCCGGACCCATTACGCAAAGGCCTAGTTGTCTCGTTGAGCAATTACGACCGTGTCAAAGGTGATGATACCGAAGTACGTCACGGACGTTGACCTTTAGAAAATAGGAACCCTATACGTAATAGTACAATGGACTGAAAGCACCGTGTGTGATTACTGTGAGAGACAACAGTTTCCTTCCGCATCGTAGCTAATTTTAATTCCGAACTTTGTCGAGTAACTGAACATTGAAAGGTTGAAAATTGGTTGCGTTCATTCTCGTCCTAATAATGAAGCAAAGTGTTCGAAACTCCGAGAGGCTATCGTATGGAGATATATTGGTCGATGTATTGCAAGCGAATACTTGATGTCCTGCATGACATGTGGACGAGGCGAAAGAACAATGGTTGAGGCGGTCTGCAACAATAACAGCTTTCCAAGAGTTATACTCATAATTATAATATCATTCCACGAGTCATTCCAAGTTAATTATACACATTTTAGAGCAGGAAAGTAATATTCCAGAGTCGCTGAACTTCCAACTATACTTTTTCACCGTATGACGAGTGCAGGTCTCAGACTTGGAAAGCGAACGAATACCGGAATTCTGTACTTGTAATCATGTATGTAATATGTATTGTGAAATTTCACGTTTCTTACCAGATTCAAAAACGTTGCAGGACTATTTTTGAACGGTCTTTTTCCACGTGCGTCGTGCGCAGACCGGACATTTCCGCTGTTGAATCATATGGCAGAACTTTTTGCACAAGCTCATAACAAATTATAGCCAACTGACAAAGTGGCTCAGTATATCACGACGTCGTGATAAAATCGGCATAAATTTACATCAATTTTAAAGCGGGACTGCCTGATTATTAATTATTACATCCCACAAAAATTAAACGCCATATAGTAACCACCGATACAAATGTTCATTACATATACTATCATGGTTGTCAGATCCATTCTGTCCACAATTTACAAGCCGGCGGTCTATACGTAACAATATAATAGCCCATAGCAAAACCATTAAGCACTATGAGCGTCAAAAGCCCCGAGGAATCTTAAGTGCGTGAAATCATTTTGAAATCATTCGCATATGATCAAACGACAAACTAAATAACTTTTAGCTATCGCAGTCTGCTGCAGAGGTTCGAGTCAATCGGACATAAAGGATTTTTAAAATGGTATATGACAGTGGTGGTAACATATGTATTCGCAACTGGGACAATAACCAGCGTGTTAAGCCGAGACCAGCTAGATCTAGAATGACTTGATCAAGACCTACTGACCTTTTATAACTTCGTCTACAAGGTGTCCGGTTAAAATCCTTCTTTCTAAGCACTGAAGTATCCACGAGTGATCACTATTCTATAGTTCTCGCCGCTATGAATATAAATTGCACAACGAGGACAAAGGTACGTAAAAATCGAGCACGATGAAGTCTGGCTGATCTTTCCACGGTCTGAGAAGGGTCCATTGCTTCAGAGGCTGCGGGTAAAAAGACACGAGCTAACCCACCGTAAATTTATGATTCTGAATGGCCAGGGGCGGTCTTTCGTCGCTTGGCGTGCATCTCGCTCTTCTTCTTCTTCTTCTTCTTCTTCTTCTTCGTCTCCTTTTTGTAAAAAAAAAAGAAAAAAGTAAAACTGCGCAAACTATTTACGCGAATATAATCACTCTGCCCAAGTGCTCATCTACTCGCTTGAGGCGCTCGTAGATCGCACATTGGATATACGATGTGTGGGTGGAAAACTCATCAAGAGATCACGAGAGGAGCCAATCAAATTGCAATTAAGTAATCACGGCATCAATCATTCCTCGGAAAATTATCCAAGCCGTAAGCTACGCGTAGGTACTTACCGCTCTTCAATCATGCTTCATTGCAAATATCGCATTTCCGATTCTCTTTCAAATTTGGCGAATGCTTCGATTTGAGTTGACTAGAAATTTCGCCAAACGCTACCCTCGAACAGCATAAAAGAACTGGTCTACCTGTCGAGGGGATGTTCACGACTATTAAAAGTTTGTTATGCATAAAAATTTTTTTCTTCATGACAACTGAGAGAAGAACTTTGCCGGCATGACGTAGATGTAGGACAAAGATACTACGCTGCATTGTTTGAGCTCAGCCATCCCTTCCCTCTGGGCTAGTGTGGGCTTCCATGTGCACTGCTCATTAAAACAAGATACTTTCTTGTGACGAAACGTATATATCTGATTGCCTTGACAAGATTTTGAGAAAACCATGTATTTTTTCGTATACATAATACGAGAGACAGAAAATTTTATCGACTTATTGTCAGTGTAGAAAGTTACGAGTTATCGAATGATTATATAATCGCAGTTAGATGCCTGCAATTAATTCATAATCAAATAGGTATGTACGTATAAAATTTATTTCATACTTGTTTTATGGAAGAAAGTAACGCCATCACCGGTTCGAACCTCACCTTTGAATAACAGTTGATTATGGAAACTAATAATCGGTGATTGTGTTGCAGCAATATGCCCTTGTAGATTGCGATCGAATACTCTTTAATTGTGACGAGCGGATCACAAGTTATGCAAGTAAAGTCGGACGTCCAACCTTCTTGGGTGATATTCTTCTCTTTGTATTAATTGGCAGTTAGAATTATGGCATACAGAGAATGAATGGGATCCGTATTGGGGACAAATAGATCACTCACGGATAGCATTCCGTCTCTGAATCTCGTTAGTCATTCGAATCATTTGTGTTATCCTTACCATGACTTGAGCATTGTACTATTGTTCATAAAACGTAATAAGACAGGGTCCAATGGTTGTCCAATTTCACTTGACCCAGGAGCCAATCGTATTTTGAACAATTTCATGCAAAGACAAAATTGAATTTTACATTCCATACGGTTGAACGAGTGTAAATGCTTGTAGGAGACTGAAGCGGAACAGAAAATGTGCTGCGATTAATTTCCAAGTGCAGTTATCTAGATCCAATGGTTTGATCATTTTTATTTAATATCAATACCTTGAAAGGGAACCAGAGCTCTTATCTCTACCATTCTCGGCGTTTGTGTTGCAACTAGATTTCCTGTAATAGTCGATTGTTAACGGAGCACCCATTACGCACCAAATCGCCAATTATTTTCTAAAGCATTAAAACGTACCTATCGCTCTGTATACCCATCTGCGTCTTGGATTATTCGCTCATAGGATCTAGCACATTCCTCCGATTTTTGCCTATCGCCTCTTATTGCAGCACGATTTCTATTCAACACAGCCGATCAGTTAAAGCATCGCGAATGAGGCGCATCCAATTTGCTTCACTCTCAATTAGCCAACAAATTGACATCGTCTTCCAACTCCAGAAGCATATGAAGCTAACTTTAACTTCGATCAACATTTACCAACAACGTCTTACCTTCTCGCATTCTATAACAGACGGAGAAGCACCGCTTATTTATTCACTGAACTCATTAACGATCTCGAGATATCATCAGGCGATAATTTAAATACTGCATAAAAAGTCTCGGAAGATTTCATTCGTTTCTCTTCATCATAATATGAAAAGGATATATTTCAATCCCTTTTACTCGTCGTATCATTCTCAAGGAATCTGGATTCAAACCATCCATCAAGAATGGAAGAGACGAGTCCGAACGAACGAACGACGTATGTGAACTACGTGTAACGATGGCTGCACGTGAACCGATTTACGAATTAGCAAAGGAATGATGGTAAATGAAGGAGACAAAAATCAAAGGGGATTGAACTTTGGTATTCTTTTTCAGTTTCTTTCCTTGATGGATAAATCTCATTTCTGTACATGTGGCTATTGATATGAATACGCGGATAGGTAGGTACAATTAATAAACTCATGCCCTGGATATTTGCTGTATGTTATATAGAAGCGATCATGAAACTGTCTGACACATTTAACAGGTCACAGTCATTACTTTATTGTGAAATCTCGGAGTCAGTATAGTATATGTGTTGAAACTAAAAGGAGTCCAATCGGCGTGGGAGATAGTGAGGAATTTTTTTTTACCCCACAAGGACAACGAAAGTACACACGCGTTGAACCGATCAAATTCAAGTGCAGTGGCTACACTGTGGTTATACTTTCGGATTATCTGAATATAAAGTGATCGCATGTCAGCATACCCTGCAGCATCGAGGCCTTCTTCTCTTAAGACATCCATCTGGTACCATCGTTCCACGTCGGATACGACCGATGAAATTGTGTCATAATTGATAGTTGCAGGTTCGACCAAATTCCCATTATCATACAAATTGCAGAGTGGACGTTCAATTACTACCATCTTACTGTGGGAGGATCGTCGAAGTTGGATTGCGAGGTGTGCAAGTGACCTTTGATTGCCATCCGTGATGGAAAAAATCGGCGAGTCACAAATGCCAGTGTCGTTCGGTGCCATATCGAAATGTTTTACAACGCAGTGTTCTACAGCGAATTTTCCGCTCTACCCAAGTCGAAGTTATGCCATGAGATACACGGGCAAGAAACTCAAACAACTAATCGTAACTTATGTTGTATATGCGAGCAGCTACTTGTCATATGGGCAAATATGCCAAGAGATGAATAACTGCTAATGAACAACGTGCAATATCTTTGTTATACTAGAACCTGAAACTGCTGTGAGAATATTTACGACCTCGCCATTTAATTTCTGAATCGTAGTCTTTGAATATACCAACCGTCACTTCATCTTCTGGTCTCGATGATTTAATCTCGTGTTCTCCGCCTCCTCAAACTCTCCGATAGCTGCAGCATCACCATCCGTGAAACTCGGCTGAGCACTAGATCGGCAGGTATTATTCGTTCGAAAGAAGTGGTTAGTCTCCGGTTTCGTGTTCAGGAACAAGATGTGAAATGAATATGCGTGAACAACCGGTGTGCAATACATATCGTTGTTACAAGGCCGTAGTAACCTTGCCATTTCGTTTCTCAATCGTAACACCTACCGTACCTACTCCGATTCAACTCCATGAGATTGAGCCAAAGGATAGATAAAACGAACAACAGTTTCCGTCCGGCCATTTGGTCCCTCGAATTAACCCGTGACATCACTCAGTGAACTGACAACCACACCCACAATCGAAGGAAGCCGGACGCAAAGAACGCGGAAGAGTAGCTTCGCCTGCAACCATAAGCATACGAGATACTAGATCACATAAATTGTGTTCTCGAGTCACCGCGGTGGCAAGGTCTGCTGAATAATTAATGAGCACTTTGAATCCGCAAGAATTCTTAGACCAGTGTGATGAAGGTATGGTCGGACGATTCGCACAACCCATGAGATCCCATGAATTTCGGTTGAACTTTGAGGCTTTGTGGATGTTTTGCGAATCCGGTTGATATGTCCTTCAGGAATGATCCACAGGGCAATTCCACTCGTTTTTCGAAAGACTCCTTACCACCGCATGATCGCTGCTTTGCGTTCGGAACGAGGCAAAGATATCTGATGGCTATTTGCAGCCTGGCTGACTCCTGCTGTGATGCGGAGGATTTATATCTGCATGTATACAACTTGAATCGGAATAGATACCTACGTTGTGTAAATACCGTCTCGAATTTATATCGCATATCCCTGTAACGCGGAATTAACATAGAACAAGTTCTTACACATTGGATAGACTTTTACCCGATGAGTCGCGTTTTATGGCTCTCTTAGAAAAGAGTCGAGATTTCTGATGAGCTTTGATCAGACGAGGGTATTCAACCTTATCTCTTCCGCCGGGTAATTCCATCCTTGTTAGTTGATAATTGCGGCTATTCTCAACGCCGAGAAGCGACACGAGGCTTCGAGTTATCTCCTGAATCAAAGAAATGAAGTACCTATCTTAATTCGTGTATAAAAACCAATTGCGAAATGCGATATATTTACACGGATTACAAGTAGGTACCCGACAAAAAGGCAGTCTCATTCATAGAATGGAATCGGTTTAGCGGGCTGTCGTAGTGACATACTAATGCGAAGATTACGATATTGTTGCACGATGTCTGATCATTTTGTTGCTCTAAATCGTTGCTTGTAATATTGCCGCTTTCTCGTTTGGTTCATAGATCACGTCGAACAGCTTATGTTAGTCTAAGCTGCCTTAGATTTGATCCGATCGCAATTATTCATCGAAAAGTCTAAGACACCGTCATTGAGACTTAGAAAATTTATGTTTCGGGGAAGTGTTGCATGTTTTTTATTTCTTTATTCATCATTATTTAAGTTCAATGTTAAAAATCCGCCGTGACAGCTCGAGCATGTAATATAATGTATACAGAAATTTTTGAATGCCGCGGGAATGTTGTGATCGTAATTAGAATATATAGAGTTCTAAAAGTTTGAAACGCGCAAGGATAATTTATTTCTCATTACAACACTTCCTGCCGTTAATTACCAAGTAGTTATTCATACGAAGGTTACTGCAATGCGACTATTAATATTGAACCCATTAGTAGTATTCAGATTTTATTGCATTACCGTACGTATTACGATGGTATAAATTCTGCTTTACTCGGACTTCAGGATTACCAATTTTGATAATTCGACTCTGCGCCCGGATCCCTCGAGTGCCGAAACTTGACCCGCCGATAAATTTCTGATCCGCATGACAGTTAATGCAATAAAAATCACCCGTGCGAATCGCTTTTTATTATACGTGTGGCTAAAACAGTGAAATCCTTTCGACATGCCAGTACCTAAAGGTATTGCGAAAAAAAAGCGATTTACATTAGTTTGACTAATCACTCACCTCCCGCGCGACCCGCGAGGCACATGCAATTCAAAGACCAATATACCCTCGCCTAGTCGAGTAACCAGCTAATGTAATATATTCTCATTTCTCATGCAGAAATGCAAGATCGTATTGAAAAGTACAAACGTCACGTCGTATCGGTGACAATTAGGCAATTCAATAAAAAACAGTTTTCTAATCGGGCTTTTTATCTCCTTTTTTTCTCTCTACGCATTCTTAAAGATCTTTGAACTGTCATGCGATGGGAAGCTGTAACAATATGACTGTAATTCTTTCCGGCGCTAGAATTTGTCCTGTCATTTTGATCCGAGTGAGTTACTGCACAGTTATAAATGAAATGAGTGAGTGAGCGAGGGAGGGAATGATCCCCTTCTCTCTTCACCAGAAGAGGAGCTTTCCTGATTGCTAGCGTAGCTATAAAGCCGGTGAAAGCGGCCTGCGGCCCTCCAGACTCCCGTATAACCTGCGAGCAGCAGGAGCTCTTTCCTCTCTGACTCAGGTGGATCTGGAAGTACCCGAAATAAATAAAATTTTATCGAGTTTTAAAATAAGGAAAATAAATTCGTATTCGCGACATAGCGGAAAGAGAAAAAAAACCTAACGATCTACACTTAATTCGGTAATTCAAGTTCTGCTCATACCACGACGAGGCGAAACGGTTGTTACCAGTTTACCTGAAAACTCAACACGCTCGTGACAATCCACACTAAGATGACTTTCACGTTAATTTTTGTACTCCTCGTCGCTACCCAAGTTCTCGGATATCCACCGCAGGATCGACTCATGCCAGGTACGTGAAAATTTATAGAAAAGTGCCCTCGGTTTTATGGATCTCTAATAACTTCATTGAATCTACCATGTAATAACAGCAATTTTATGACTCGATGCAAATGAGATGAATTGTTTTATTAAATTGCTGGAAATTGTTGGGTTTGTTATAGTCGTGGCTGGAAGCAAGATTGCTTCCTCCTTGGATAACCAACTCCGTTTAATAACTGTTAAGAAAATTTGATGCTTAGACTGTCGATTTATATGCCTGGTATAACAAACACCGTATAATTATACATGTTTCAACGGTTGTTGTCTATCGTCTAAATTAGTAGTAATGATCGTCTTCTTTCCAACAATTACCTACTCCTCTTCCACCGCTGTATAGTTTCGTCCTCGAAGTCTCGCAATGAGAAGTGAAACACTTCCTCGTGCGCAAATTACAGATGTTAATTTTAATAATCTCTGAAATGATCCCAGCCAGTTATTTGCCAGGTAAGACAGCTGGGACTAAGTTATTATTTTCATAGTTTTACGGTACCGCCTTCCCCCGGGTTGCAGTAAAGCGCAAAGTAATAGAAAACCGCGATTTCATTATTCCTCGAGAATTTATGTATGATCGCGTAATGTCCATTTAAAATACTATGAATGTTTAACTCCAGATATTTTGGCGCCTAATGTACGTTAACGAGTCAATTAATCCGCGCCGAAACCTTGACTCGAAGTTAATCACACGCCTTATCCCAGCCTCAGTTTGGACTTGAAGTTTCTCATGTAATTGTGGAGATAGTAGAGCAGTGTAGAATTGCAAATACACCGACAATTTCTACCCACAACGTGCAAAGTCACGTGCGACACGTGACTACATCCTCTGCACGTGACTCGATGCTAGGAACTTGAGACAAGTGTCATACACGCCGTCGTTCTTATAGAGTCAGGTATATGACTACGAAAAGTTCGGAATCTATCATGTGCGAATTTTTTTCGCCGATTTTATAACGTCATGTATGTAATTATGCCGATAAAAAGAACAGTAGCTTGCCGCGAACAAAAGCCTCTATAAATTATTATATCGTATATCGCGTGACTGGCTCCCGTAAATATTTACGGGCTCATTGTCATTGGCAATTATACCGATTGCTCAAAGATAAACGTATCTAGCCTAAAGCGAAATGATCATTTGATCCGAATCGAATCAATGCAGTAGGTAGTCAGAGTAGGTATTGTGGGACATCCAATGCCTCGGTGACTACGAAATCGATATATTCTTTTTATCTTCATCTAGCGACGGGGGAATGAGATGAAATCAACGAACCGAGGTTCCGGTGGTAAAAATTAGGAGAAAAACTCTAGTTATATCCCACACGGTCCTTTCTTAGCATTGGCCTTGCCGATTCAAAGCACTTGACGTTCGATTATACCCACATTTTTTTTCATTCAAACTCGAATTAATATCGTCCCGGATGTTGTGTGTCCATACGTCCTTAATAGTTAATACGGTCACTTGGCCTTTGACACACAGACCCGTAGCGAGAAAAATGCGTGCGAGGTGGTTTGTTACACTATGTGATCGAGAGGCTCGAGGGCACTTCCTGGGTACCCGGGTAGGTAATACCGATCGTACAAGTCAGATATTAACTTGGTCCATTGGGAACTATTCTAGTTCGATCTATCGTTGCGGATAATATTAAAACGCTGTAAATTTCATAAGATTGACACTAATTAAGGTACCTCTTACCTACCTGTGCAACCTTACCCATGTATATACCTTAGAAAGTTGACGTTTAAATCAAACGGACTTTTCACTCGATTATTGCGAATAAGTAATGAAATAAAAGGCGCATGGTATATAGGTACACTTTGTAAAATTGATGTAGGGAATTATTTATTTATACTCATACATATAAGGTATACGTGTACCCACATACGTGCGCGGAACCGTATATGCGAGTTTTATTTATCATTTCTGGCCCACGTCCAGCATTATACATACGCACAGGTATAACTCGGAAATAATGTTGGATAACATTTATAACACATGGTAGTTAACTATGGCGAAACAAGTTGCATTGTCTCTTGGGATGTCTACCACGGCGCGGGCGCACCTGACTGTAAGGATAGAAACGGTGGAGGAAAATTCTTTCGCGGATTATAAGCTAGTGGTCATTTCTTTGACATGCCTACCGTTAATTGACTTAATTTCTTCGTTTTTTCTTCCCCCTATGTTTTTAGTCTTATTTTTCAGCCGTAAATTCCATCAAGCTGATTCTTAACATTATATCGTATACGTTACAGCGCTACGTGTATGTACAACACGTTACGAATGAGACGCGAACGATTTAGCACTATGTGTATAATAATGCTGTATAGGAATGCGATTAAATTCGCTGTCAACTTCGCCGATCTGCTAATGAGACTTTCTTTTATTCAGATGAACCATTGACAGCCGTGTTTAGACCGGTATGAAACATTCATATTCGAGTTAGAAGGTATTTTGCAAATTTTAAGGCAAATTGCTATTCGCTCGATCTGAAGCGGTGACAAATCTACCGTTTTTTGTCCGTAGATGGAGATTGCGGTAATTCGCAGGTATTAGACTTTAGAGGAACATGAAACGTCAACCTCGATTCGATAATACTGTAAAAGTAGGCACGGTCACCTGTCGCAAATAAATCAATTGTTGTTCAATCGTGTACCGGTGTATGCAGCAGGATCGTTGCTACAAGAACCGCATTCTACGACCACCGAACGTACGCACTTGTATTACACACTTTTACATATATAGCTATATGCACACCACGTAGATACGTAAAGTAATTACTTATCAGAATCAAGACTAGCTACTCTTATTCCTGGACCGGTGCAATGAGTGCAGCGCAATCGAACTGTACACGCGTGCGTGCAGCAGCGAAATATCGGAATACCTACACGCAAAAAAAGTCAGTCGGCAAACTGCTGAATTACTCTTTCGTATGCGAATCAGAATTGACGTTGTACTTATATAGAAATCGAACCATGGGTGAAGTTTAAAAAGTTCTACATCGTGGATGTTAAGACATTGGGAAAATCGGTTCCGATATCGATTGATCGTCGGTATTGGACATTTTTTTCCAAACTCTCTGGGGATCCCTCGGCTGTATTTAAAAAAAATTCATATTATAAAACAAAAAGTAACAAAAAATCAGAAGAAAAAAATTGGCGAAAATAGTCCAAGACTAAATACCGAATGTAGAAAGAAAAAGTTTCACATATCTGACGAGTCAATAACCGCGTAAATATACTCGATCATAAAATGATATCGTCGCGTCTCTTTGATCGCGAGTCACTACACGTGACCAAGCAATATGCTTCTACTCCGTCACGTGTATAGCAGTAAACTAAACGATTACTATATGGCTGTCTGATCGCCCGCTGCGGAAGGTATTCCTTCACCACCGGTTGCTGCACGTGAATACCACGACCTATAACTATCGGCTGACTGCAGCAGCAACAGCATCAGCAGCTGCGGCAGTACCAGCAACAGCAGCAACATAGTCATGGTGTTGACCGGCATAGATCTTGAGAGCTGAATGGACGCTGTAAAGATCAGAAATCTGATTATTATTCTCATAATAGCTTAATTCTGCCGATAAAATGATCGATTAATTTACTTTTCCAATAATTTTATCGGACATAACTAGTCAGAGAAATGTAATTTATATTAATCGCAATCGGTATTTCTCAATTAATATCACAATTTGCAATTTAGTCGATTGCTGCAGTTGAGATTTTAACGATCCGATTGATAGGCGTAAATTTGGTCGACATAAGCGCGTTTCTAAATAATCGTACGCGATATCATCATGTTCAGGGAAAGTCAGCCGCGTAGGCACTAATTTGGATGTTGTTAATTGACGCTGCAGGTATACAAGACATATTTTCGCAATAATGCGTGCTCCACGAATCGAGCTTATTCGAATCGTTGTACCTATATCGCACTATTCGAAGAAAGATAATGCACACATACGAAACGTATAATAATGGCTGGGTCGAAAGCATGCAGCGATTGCACGAATGCAAATGACTCATTGCTGATGGCGTATAACTGCAGTTTGTGCATGAGCTGAGGCTTTGATCTAGTCATCCTTGAACGAAAGGATGTATAAGTCAGGTATCTGTTCAGTTCTGCAGCACAACAGGCAGCATTGAATAATCGAGACAAAGAGAGGAATCGAGATGGAGTTGCGTTAGTCGATATATGCATATGTGCACCTATATCACCTATATCTATCGCTTGGCTTTGTTCGAATCTTCACAGATACACATACGATGGGTTTTCTATAGTTTAAACCAAGTTGCCCAAGTTTTTAACTTGATCATTGTGAAATTGTATCGGTGTTACATATAATTCCTCCGTTTAATCCACACGTACGCCCCGAGGTGGATTACACGAGGCGTTAAAAGACCACAAAAACTGTTAATAGCCGTTTGCGAAACTAGATTTGAAGAAGGAAAACTAGAAAAAAGTTAATATTTATTAAACCGCCTTAGCAGCAGGCTGATTGTATCAGTTTTTATAAAAGGGCATGAAGCCCCGAGGAAATGAGAATTGAGAAAGAAAAAGAGAAGCAAAAAAAAAAAAGAAAAAAACTATATGTTTCATCGAAACTATGTCGATTCGTACAGCAGCTTTATGGGTTTGCAATCGGTGCGGTGAAAAGTGGTATTAAAACTTTTCGGAACTAAATCGCCCGTAATTCCTCAGTGCTTAGGCTTGCAACAGCGGCTTGTTTTAAGGGGCGCTAAATGGGAAAATCTGTGCGCATGTATATAGTGGCTGGTGGTAATTGACCGTTGCAAAATAAGGCGGCTGAAAGAAGTCAAAAATTTATTATCCTGCTTGCCCACATTCCTTCCGATAATATCACCATACATGTGGTGTACGAGTAGAAGTACCCCAGGTAAGTACGACAACAATAAGCATAGCAGAAGGCGAGAAGCAAACGGGTTAAAAGTAGAACGGTGTAAAATATACCCCAAGTAATATACTCATATGCGTTTACTGGCATACCCAAGTGTCTATTTACGATCAGAAATACGTAGGCTTTGAAATAGCTATTCCGATAGGTACCTAACGCGTAAAGGAAATTACCGAAGCTGTAATAGCTGCAGCTTCAAGAGCGTCGACTTTTGCCAAGCAAAAATCGGTCCCACCTGGTTCATCCTGATGCACGTTCGTGGAATGGTAATCAACTCATCGAAGAGGAATGACGATTCATTAAAGAGTTAAGAAGAATGGAACGAAGACCGAAATCGCACACTGCAGTTGCACACCTGTGGCTGCAGGGTTCAATTTCCGAATTCGCATATCGCTGACTCGCAGATTTTGGGAATGGTATTTCCCCGAAAGTCTGCATAGCCAATTTGAAAAATGTTGAAACGAAGAACACTCGACCTTTCCGAAGATTCGGAATCGTACGTGTGAAACGAATTCGTAATTTTAACCGTTCGGAACTTCGACCTGACCGCGCTCGGAAAACCCATTCCAGATTCCAATAAGGGGCTGTTTTTCTCCTTTTTCTGTTATAAATCACTTCCGGAGCTTACCTAGGCGAGTTGGTTAGTCTGGAATCTGGATCTCGGCTATGTTTACGACTTCGAATCGCTGTAGGGCTTCAACATATGTTAACACAGATTTAAATGTTGTGGCGATAGTTTCTTGCAGTATTTCGTTTTTTCTTTTTTTCTTGTATACCAGAGAGCTTTAGTATCAGCGATTTAAAACGCGTTATTAATTATTTTTAATTACTAACGACGAGTTTTGTAATGATTAATGACTCCTTACCATTAGTACTTGAGGAATTTATTTTCTACGGAAACACGGGCTACATATGTAACGTGACAATTTTGCCACGCCATTCTCATGTTTTATTCCAATATCTACCTGTAGAAGTAAAGAAATTTTAACGTGATATTCCATTTCTTACACCCTCAAAGAGCCAACCAAACTCACAAGATTCCAATCACAATTTCAATCACGTTTTACCAGAATGCCTCAAGCTCTTATAAAGAATTTGATTCTTCGTCACATTAAATGTAACGCAGCAACCTGCACCTGCTCGATTAAATTCCTCATATGTTCGAATGATATTCGTTATTCGAAAATTACACGCGAAACCACTCGATATTATTAATTATTTCGCAATAAACGATTCAACATGCTGTATAGCTACCCACACACGCACACACACACACACTCATGTTAAATTCCAACAAACGAAAAATAATTATTGTTACGCGATTTTAAACGAGTGACCAGTACATGTATCAGGTATGCCTAAGTCAGTCAGTAATTTAGTCGCGTGACTAAATCGTTTTCACCGTGTGTGCATGCGGTACGAAAACCTTCACCTAATATTCATCTGAATATTATTTAAGTTATGAAAATCGATAAAAACTATAATTACTTCGTTCGGTGCCTTGGACCTGGATGTATGTATATAAATATACCTACAACGTTATCGATATTAACATTTCTAATTGCTCCAGTAAACACAGCGGGCCTACTGGTCAAGTTTTTTGGCAAACCGAATAAACGGCCAGCCATTTCCTTGCTCGGACTAAAAACGTTCATCAACTTCTTATACGAGACAATATAATCTTGTAGTTTTTTTATTTTCATCACTTACAGCCACTGGCAGCATTTGCACGTTTGGTTTGGGATCTGTTAACAAAATTGGCGAATTTGAGTCCAAGGATTCTGATAAGGATCCAAAATATGATTTCGACGATTGTAGATGTCTCGATATCGGATAGACAGACAATTTATTAATGATCAATCGCGAATAGTGATTAAAAGAAATTCAAGCGTGGGCAACGAAAGTCAATGTCCCGCAAGAATTAATTGCGTGGCATAATTGTCTCGTGAACTAGACGCCTGCTGCAAGCTAGCGTGACAACCGGCCTGAGTACTTGTCAGGGTAGAAGTTAATAAATTGAGACAATTATCACGCAATTAAACAAAGCCTGAATAGTGACGATGAAACAGCATCGCCCACCTAGTGTACCTATACCTATGTACCCAGTCATTCATCGTCAATTTTAATTGACGTAAGAATAACAATTTCCTATATAACTCTTGTTTGATCATTTGAGAATTTTTCATCGGAATCTCGCATAAAGACATTCACTTGATGATTAAGTTCCTCTGAAGTCTGAACCCAGTTTTCCGATCGGTTATTATTAGTTTGATCGCCACACCCGGCGTGCATAATGTTCGTATGTTCTTTATTCTTATCGCAAGGCGTGTGTATGTATATTTAAGTGGTGAAAGTACTTTGGGAAAAGATTGGGAATAAAGTGTAATCAACCCGAGGCCACGCACCGGATTAAACGTTATTGTAAAATTATTCGCAATCGCGGGTTCTACATAGTCGGGTTATAATTTCAATCGAAAGAAACTCGCTCAGTTTGTGATTCAGTACAAGCGAAATAGATATATATATATATACGAATAAATAAATTCGCATAGATATTTCACGTGGCATAGATTCCGCTTTTTTCTTCTTTTTTTTCCCATTTTTTTTTCTTTTCTTTCTTGCGCAGAGAATCAATTTCGCACAGATTCAATATGGGTTCAAGTTCTGTGCAGAGTGGAATGAAAAATTGAACCGCTCTTTGAACGGGATTCGAAATTGACTTGAACCGTAACCACAACCGTGCACTCCAACACGTAGAGACTATTTCAAAATCGGCAATTACTCGCATTAACATACCGCGACAACGTCGAACACTTTGCATAATAGCATGGCACTGAATTCTACCTTTTGAAAGCACTAGCTCTGCCGAGATCAACTATGGGTGAATATACGATTACACCATGCAACTTGCACCCAGCTTAAAATGCAAAAAATGTCCAAAGCCCGACTACTTGCATCGTTGAATTTTTTTCCGCGATCCTGCGTCGAAGTTACCTACGCACGCGGTTTTTGATTTCCTCGATTTCGCAAAATCGTATCATTACGGATTAGGAAGGCTTAATGACTACCTAGATTCGAGAATCTGCAGTAAGGCAATCAACTTCGCCTTGCCTCACCTCACGCTCGACACCTTAAGTCCAAGTAAAATCACGACAGCTGGGATAGTGCTAAACTCCTCCCAACAAAGTTACACTGAGGCAATATGTAATAGTTGGTTATTCGTTTCACTGCACGTGCGGTCAGCCAATTTGCATGGAAATATCACCAGCGTAAACTGCACGCGCGGCATATACGCGAGCATGCAAGATCAAGGGAAGCCGGTTTACGCGAGTTGTGGACTAGTCCCTTTCATCCGTTTCTTACGCATTACTAGCGTAGCTATCACGTGTCGACGGAATGTACCTATGTATATGCCCGACGAATAATTACAAAGTTAAAAAATTTCAAAATTTTCGAAAAACCTGAACCTGAATCGGTATCTAGGTGAATTTACTCACGCTGAGACCCGCATAGGAACGGATTCTATCGAAGTATGAATGAGTAATTAAATGGATGAGTAGATCATTGCGGATGTCATCTTGTCAGATAAAATTGATTGCGGTATACCAACAACGAGAAATTGCGCTGATTTTAATTATTATCAACGACGATTTGTGCGCATATATGGGATCATATGGGCATTGGTGATTTATATGATAAACTAGTAGAAACTTCTCTCTATCTATTTAGTTAATTAAAACTACTAGGATGATTATAGCTCGGTGTATAACCACGCAATTGTAGTAGATACCAATAGGTAATGCAAATTACAAATCTGCTGTAGGTATACAGTCGTGACAGTTTGCACGTTCAATAGACCGACTGACTGTGCCTGCATAAAGTCTTGCACTGCAGTTAACTTGCGCGCTCTTCCAAAAGGTCACCAGTTCCATTCTCACGATTAATTTTCTTTCTTTTATGACGAAAAGATTATTTACCCCATCGATAGCCATTTCTTCGTTCATGGATCGTCGCTCCTTTTTATCTTCAAATAAGGCATATCTCATAGATGCAATTTCAAACCTAAAGGCCATATCGCGCTTAGAGGAGTTCTATACAGAGGAATCAGCCTCACCTATCATCAGTTTAAAATCAGTGGTACACGCGATTGTGGTAAATGCAGGTAGACCGATAAGCCGTAAAGAGTTTTTCACCTTTATTTTCTCTCTTTCGCGTCGTGCGTGAGCTGCGGGACAATAAAAATCGCGAGAGCGTGGCACAGTGAACCTGTCTCAAGGCCTACAACTGCACCGTATAGCTGTAGGATACGACTCTCTCTCTACGAAGAGGGATCCCGCAATAAAACCTATTGCGATTATTTTATCGCGATTTTTCCCGATTATTATTGCCAATAATCGATATTCAGGTTGAAACTAGAACCGTCCTGATTGCAGGCTATGCGATTATAAGACAAAAAAATAATCGAGTTACCCGTAATCACATGGAGAACAGTATCTTTACCGTTTTTATTCCCATATTTATTACATATCACAATTGTTAGGGGAACTTAAAGACTATTTAAAATCACACGATATCGACGAGAAGTGGAACGGATCTAAGGCGTCGCAGGTATAGATTATTAACTTCGTACGTATGTATCTTCGATTCATCGCGTGAGAAAATGATACCATTTCGCATTAGTAGGTACCTACGTCCGACGATTTATAAATCTTTGCAATTAGTATATAGGCTCCAAGTCGTACATGATATATGCGAGAGGATGTGTGTTTACCTGTCTGTAAACCCCGAGGCGCCAAGCCAGGGTGTTTTTCATCATCGATATATTATTTTTTATTTTTTTTCTTCGCGTAAAAATTGTGGTAAAAGTAAGCCGAACGCTGTGATATATCTTTTTTCTCCTTTGTCTTTTTTTTTTGCGCAAAAAAACTACGCGAGTTGCAATAATTAACCTCAGCCACGTGCCGCGGAGCAAAGCGTCTGAAATATAGTCGGGAAATTCGCGTAGCGAATACAACGTCCGTTCATAGAACCCCCGAGGTTGTGTTGTATATGCGATGTAAAATCTAGCAGTTTATTATTCGGTAGAAAACCGAGGTAATTAAGGGAACTAAATTGTTGCACCAGAAGCTTGAATAATTAAGACACATTATCGAAGGCTCGGACGTTGCCAAAGAGAGAATAAGAGCACCTGTACCTACCTCCGTATTCATTTCTAGCGAAGAATAACGAAGTAAAAAAAAATCACACACACACACACACACACACACACACACACACACACACACACACACACACACAGGTTAGAGATATTTTCATAAGGTTGCAGACATTTTTATTTCAACAGTAGGTACTAAATTATTGCGAAGGTGAAGGGAACTGAATTTCTATAGATATTCGTGTAATTGGTTTTAGTCGTATCGGCGTACTACTATGCGGTGATGATAAATAAACGGTTTAAGAATTGCAGTCAGTGATGTGGGACGGTTGGCAATTTTCCACAACTATTTTCCGCTTCATAAATCCCGCTATTTTCGGTTTTGTATACATACTATTTAAAATTTCGCAAATATCTCGACCGCATAAATCGAAATCATAAACGATCGGCGAAAATCATTTCACATCGATTTCTCGATAGGTACACCTATACCTATCTACATTCTACCTATACAGTACGTCGAACGGGGGAGGCGACGCGACTTGACTTACGTCGATGTGCAATTCCTCGGGGTTTTCTCTTTATCAAGTCATTAAATACATTATGTAATGTTATTATAGTTCGGTGCGCACATGCGGGCCACTCAACGATCGGTATCTAGGTACCTACGTAGGTACCTACCTATATTACATTCGTCGTACATCGGAACGCGGGTAAAAAGATAAACGGTCTTGCCGAAACAGATATTATGACAAAATTTCAAGAAAAAGACAAAAGGGACCAAGAAAACAGAATAGTTTAACGAACGTGAGACTGATCGCCGACGACCAATCGGTATGTATGCAGGTACGGATTTTTTTTTCCTATTTATATATAAATTTTGGCGAGACAATATACGGCGCTTAAAATCAGCTTTCTAACTCGAGACCCGGTCAATTAACACTTTCCCTTATTCATTAAAGAAAAAGGGTATCCTATATGCGCCCGAGATCTGACTATTATAAAATATCAGATCCAGCGTTGCTAAAAATCTCGCGGAATCAACTCTGAAGTTAAAATAAAATTTTTATCAGACCGGCGCGGTTATTAGCTAAGTGTAAAAATTTTCACGTGCCGCAATTACCGTTCGCCACACGTGCCTCGCGCTAGACGGTTGCGGAAAACAACTACCCCCGCAAAGCCTATGGCCATTTGTCGTAGACTGCACTTGCACTGTTAATGTAGAATTTAAGGCACAATATCAACCTGCGCTAAACCTGATATATTAGAACTCACGTGTGCCACAACATGATTTCGTAATTTTATTATAGCACGTGCCGCGATAATCTTATCGGGAAATCTTCGCAAAGTAGGTATAGGTACCTACCTACTACGTTCTGCAAGGAACGTGCTCTGAGCAGGTTGATAGTTATCTAATTGTTATGCGAAATGATCGATGTAGGTACGGGGGCCGGGTTGGTGTCCCGAATTTTTGAACGTGGAAGTTTAGATTATCAAAATTCCGAAAGTCCAGACCCCGCCGGAAACCCGAAAATTTGAAAATTTTGGCTTCTTGGATCTTCGGCTTCCGGAATTTTGAACCTTCGGTGTTCTTCGTTCGAAATGATTTTCAAATTGACCATGTAGACTTTTTGGGAAATACCATAAAATTCGAAACTTCAACCCGGCCCCCAATACGCCTGAGTGAATCCGTTGGAAACGATCTGAAGAAGGATCAGCAGGAGAAGAACGTGTTTCATTATTTTAATTCTGGGAAAAGAAGGTAATCAAGAACTTATTGTGATCACGTGACCGGAAACTGCCTCGTCTTTTCTTGCCAGGAGTAATCCGGGGTTGTCAAGGCGTCGCATTTGTCCCTGACATCACTAGTCACAGTCCGTGTCCTCCGTGTTGATAGTACCACAAACAAGCATTACACCTATTCACAATTAATCTGGGGAAAAAAAAGGAAAAAAAAATCTTACGTTTCCGTTGTTCGTTCATCGGAGCGAATATTTATACTGTATACTAGCTGTATATGCAGCGGAAGTTACTCGGTCTCAAAAATCTTGGAAAAACTTACGTCGATTAAATTTCATCACATATGCGGGTATATATTTATCACCAAACTCTGGAAATCGAAACACGTCACAGACGTAATCACTCGCGTTTATAGTAACGGAATTACAAACATTTTTCTTGCGAAATAAATCCAGAATCAATTCCCACCGCAGATTTCGAATTTCGAAACTTTACTGATCGGTCGAAATCCCGTTGTGGAAATAGCTCACTATTTATAGCGCTTTTCGAGCCCTTTTGCAGACCCAAAGCACAAGCAATAAAAACCGATTCTTAAAACAGACGAAACGCTTACGATCGAGATGATCGAAATCGTCAGAAACTTACGAAGTAGGTAGAAGTGGCTAATTAGACACAAGTAAGGTAAACGGTATCTAGTCATCTTGTTCCCGGTGCTATTCTCTCACCGATCTCTATCGGATTAACGATAATTCTCACTTGTCGTATAGGTAGAGTCAGTCGAATATATCGCGGTTCCACATCTTCGCACGGTCGCGTTGATGAAGGATAAGAAGACTCATCGCTGTACACTCGGTACGTTTATCTATGGATCAAACTTATGCATATGTATATAAATATACATGTCTATAAATGTGTGGGAGTACGTTACACCGGTAAATAATACGTAAGAGACCTGAGTCGTTACGTTACGTGCGCGTTTATAGGTGTTGTCGAAGGTGTTACGATAACGGAAGATTGTAGACCAGCTTGGATAGTCATACCTGGATTGGTTTTGCGTATGGTCAAAGGATAAACGGGATATGTCTGTATCTGACCGGTAAGGGAATCACCTTTTCCTTTCGAGACGGTCAGCTCGCGGTGTTACATATAGGTATACCAGGTCCACGGAGCTGAGTATTTTATATTTTGCAATTTCCGCGTTTCTTACGCATCTCGCTCAGCCGGGACATTTCCAAATTCAAGACTGCTTGATTAATGTCGTTCGAACTCTGCAAGTTAATTCAAACGCACCGATTCACTCACCTAAACTCTATATACGGGTATCGGGTAGATAGTCGCTTCGATAATACGGTGAAGCTAGTACTTATGAAACATTATACGTCAGCGCTCAAAGCTGATCCAATTTAAATGCGAATAAATTTTCGTTTTCTCTCCATTTCTAACGGAAGCTTGAAAGAAATGATTCAAAAGATTCAAAGAATTTGGCGACCGCAGAGCTTCGTTCGATAGAAAGAAAAAATCAAAGAAAAAAATTGATCATCCGAATTCTGAACTTGATTAGAATATTCGGGGAACTTTCACCGGTATAAATATTTGGTTTTCTATCTGAGGTGCAATTAGTCACGTATACTTGATTATAAATAAATAAATATGATAAACAAATGCGTAGGCTGGCTAGCGTTACGCAATTTAAGTTAACGCAACGCGCAACCCGTCCGCACTTCGGATTTCTTCCTTCCGCAGTTAGTTTGTAACTTTAGAAAACCGATAGCTTCTTCTTCCGTGAAGAATTGCCTTCGCATAAAATTACGAGAGAAAATAGTTCCATTACGAAATCAACGTTGGATAACAGCCCGGCGACGCTTGATTCACGGAATGTTGTGTATTCCACGATCGTTCGAATAATCATAGAATAAAAATAGGAAGAACAAAACCGCTATAAATTATTCGGAAATCTATTCGAAGAGGTAATCGGACATTTGTCACATTTATATGGAAGTATTTTTCCCATTGCCGTCATTTCAAATGACTTTTTTCGTCTCTAAAATTCGATCTCGAGAAATCTGAATCGAATTAGGTACACGACTGATGGCGTTTAACCCTTAAGGATGGCCTGGAATTGTTCAGTACATAGTTCGAACAGTTGGGCAATGCCCAAGTCGCGCTTTCCTTTTCATATCTTCTCCGCACAGTTTCATTTCAGCTATATAGGTATAAATCTGCGCGTTTCAGCCTCTCTCGATAAATTAGCATTAGTTTTGGTTACACCCGATCGCCGCTTCGATATTTAAATGGCAAAAGCTTTGATCAGCGATTATATTGCTCGTGACTAACGCAGAACCGCGTTTCAACGATTAGAGATTAGGCTAAATACATTAGCGAGATTCCTCGGTTATATCTCAACTCTTACACCCGCAAGTCCTGCTGACCACCTTTCGCCGCAGCTGCTAATAAAGAATTCGCACTTTTCCATAACGACCTTTCACCTCGAGTCAAACCAGGCGAAATCCGTTCCGCAAGGCTAAGTCTCTTATATTCTATTAGGAATGGATAAAATACCTCATGCACAAAAGAGATGCAACGAGGAATGGAGAATGATCGCTCCCCATGTAGTACAAAGGATTTCCAGGATTGCAATTCCCAGCGTATTTTCTCTTCTCCGACATCATACCAATGCCAGTATCGTGCGGATATTCATTTACCACCGCGTCTGCGGCGGTAATTACATCAATTACACGCAGCATTCGACTAAGATAGGTAGGAAGATATTCCGCTGCGGTTCTGCAGGGTCCGAGTTTCACTTTAATTTCAAATAAGTAGTGGATTAAGCAGCTAAAAAATATCGATTTCTTGCGTAGCACCCGCACCGTCTGTGTTTGTCATTCAGACGCGGACTATCTCCGCTTTTATGCATGTATCATGTCACGTATATACGACGAAGAAGCGTGAAGATGCAAAGTGCTTAAGTGCTTTTTGCTATTTGCTTGCGTGTCATTAGAAACTGTATATTCTTTTTCCTATTCCAGGTTTATAATGCGTTACGCAGAACCATCGCGGATGCGGACCTGATTAAAGCCTCTCTATTCAAGTACCATAATGAAAGAAATACCGACAGGTGATTTTGAAATGAGTGTAAATCGGTAACTTCCTTAAGCTACCAACTGATATGACAGGAATCAAGTTTCGCGGCCATAAAATTATGCAGATTTCAATCTAATGGCAGCTCAACATTATTTCACAGCTATTCTAATTTCCACACGACATGACGATAAAATAAATCGACAGCTCCATACACGCAATTGATATCTAAATACGATATAGGTAATCTTGAACTCGAGACTCTAAATCGTATAAGTATGATTTGTGAAATATATTGAAGACCCCATAGTATGGGGATAGATTATTATTTTCTGATAGCAAGTTAATTTACTAGTAAATCTAACGGTGTATAATACAACTTGTTATTACCAGTTGCGAAACGAATCGCTGTGCAGATTGCTAACTAATTATAATATTTATACTGCATAAGAATAAGGTTCGTTTAAAATTATCCCTGGTACAGACGCAGGTCGTTGTCCCTAGTGGTTCCAACGATATTTTCTTGAACTGGTATCATAAATTCATTCGCATCTGCACTCCCTCTTATTTAGATGCCAAGATTTTATAGAAACAGATTTCTTTGAGTGGATTTCAGTCATCATCATTCGCCATAGAAATTTGCTTTCGCGAATTTTTACTACGAAGTTCATTTACGATGGACTGCACTTGCATATATATTTGTGATTGATCGTGAAAGATCGGGGCTCCTCTTAGAGCAAATCGGAAATTTGTCATTTCGATGTACCGTATAATAAGGCAAACAATTATCATCAATCTGGTTCGTCTTGCTTTCTAGTAATAACGAAGCGAATCTCATCTCTACAACCGTAACGAATGCCGGTTTTCGCGCAACGAAATCTTCCCACATAGGTAGGTGCATACCTTTAGCCTACTTAGACACGGCAGTTTGAAGTACTCTGAATGTTCCACATACGCTAATTCTATTCTCATTATTGAAAATAACCGGCAAATCACGAATCATTATCGTTCAAATTCCGCTATACAAATTGACTAATTGTAAGTATAGAAAACTGCTTGCTAATCGGTGCATGAAAAAGTAAATTGTCAGTTGTTGCAACCCGAAGATTAAACATAGTCTCATAGAGAGGTACCCAGCTGTAATATTTGCATATTGTGGCAAAGATTATCGCCAATTATAGCTGATGATCTTTCTCAGACCGTGGAAATATGTTCTTATTTTATTTAAAATTGTGGAATGAATGAACGAATGAATAAACGAATGAATGAATGAATGAATGAATGAATGAAGAAACGACAGCGATGACGTGAATGGTATCTGCTGTCAGTGAGTGCATTATAAGTCATAAGAGATGAATATTGCGATATGAAAACGCGTTCGACGTCTCATTGCCTTGGAGAATTGTTCAAATGATATTTGTATGTACCCGGTGTTTATTCGAGGCAGATTATATCGCATTATTGTGTGCAGACGGTAGAGCGACGAATTGGGAAAAATATGAGTAACAGCTGGAAGCTAGTTATGTTCCGTTGTGTTGTAGCCTTGCGAAGATTGAATCTGGCTATAAATCTATGAGAATAGTTCTGTGTACACTGTCTGTGTCGCTGAATCTGTAAGTCGAAAAGAGAAAGGTTTCAAGCCTTCATTCGCTCTTTGAGAGAAGAGATAAACAGATTTTTACGACAGCTATACATGTTTCACTTCCTAACAAAATCACAAAGCGAATATAGTCGTTCAGAAATTAGGCATCAAATTGTAAGTGTGAATTGCAAGGACTTGCTACATCGGTGTCGCACCTTTCCACATTTTTTCATGTTCCTAATTTTTTTTTTTGGTATATCGATGGCTCTCGTGAATCGAATGGACAGAAAAGCAACGAATTCAAACTGTACGACCAGATTTATTGCAATCGATCTTTTTTCCAACTAATTTGGCATATTCTCACTCTGTAATTGCGTGATCACGATTATGAGACAATTGTTACTAAATCACATTGCTGCAAATTCTCGGAGAACTGCACAAACCCTCCAATTTGCAAACTTTCCTGTAGCACCTAGAGCCGTACAGCTTATTTAACAGAATCAGAACCTCTCATCAACGACTTACTAAATATCACACCGCGTTTTGTAATACTTATGTACCGAGAACAATACATGAAGAAGGAGATAGCACAGCGAGTGAATAACTCCAGAATATATTAACCAGGTTCTGTATTTCATTCCAACCACATCACACCTCCATAATTGATGAACACACTTACGGTGCTGTTCGCATATACATCCCATTGATCCTGCATTCGATCGACATAACAGACCCCACAATTCAGCCTACATACCAACTCTATGAGAATATAAGTCACGATAAATTTCTGGATAATATAAATGGTGAGCAAGACTTTCAGCAGATCCTTGATGCGAGAGATGATCTGAACGATTGAATCTTCGCTGTTTTCGATCAGCATTGTCCTGTGATAGCTTGACTCAAGTTAAACTCTTCCTGTTGCAAAAATCATTCGACTCTTCATTTACCTGCAATGAGAAAGGGGATCGCAACGATTTCTAGGGTACTATTGAGGTTCCATTCCGGTTGAGTCCTCCGGGATCTAGAGGTCGGTGCGTTAATCAGAGTGCGACCGAGGCCAGGGGGTCGAGGATCGTTGAGCGTGCGCTGGTGGTTCCACCTTATAGAAAGTGTGCACCCTTCGCGATTAGTTGCCTGTGTTAATTGGTATTCAGATGATAATGATGCCTGCGAAATTGATCTGAACGTGTATAAATTGATTTCTGGAATACGGAAGCAGTATAAAATAATTATGCAACTAGTGTGAACGGTGGGAATCAAAATTAATATAGGTAACCCAACGTACGTTGCGTTTGATAGTTCTACTATTGCGTAAACCGATTGCCTCAGTTTGAGGGAAAAATATTTGTACACATCGAATGGCCAGAAAGCATCGTAGAATACTGCAGCAAGATGTGGATTTGCGGATAACTACAAGCTATATGCTGCACTTATCAACCGGACAGACCCACGTGAAAGTTAATTGTAAATATAATCAGAATTGACCGCATTGGATAGCTGCATATGAACCGATCAAGAAACGGCTTATTATTCAAATGGAAATGAAAATGATAATTGCCAATAAGGAACTACGGCGCAAATTCAATACCCGCAATTTTGATATCGTTAAAACAGCCAAAAGCTATTGCAATTCACCAGCCACATGCATATAAATATTATCATATCCCTCGAGGGATAGTGCGTATTTTATTTTCTACATTAAACTACCCGGCTGCAGCCACGCACCCCGTCGCGTCAACCGGAAGATCAACCAGCTTGGCTTTTCAATTAAGACGGTGTGAGACCTGTACGAACTAGATGTGCAATTAGCTAGCTCACAGGCGTTGTGATTTACTGCTGTAATTCGCCGCAGTACATCGGGGCAGTATGGGTGAGGTGCCTTCCGACAACGAGGGCAAAAAGTTACCGAAGTCCTTTAGCTGCACTAGCCGACAGAGGCGGCTTCCAACGGTATTGCAGTTAAGGCCTCGTGAAATGGCCAATGATTACGAGATTGTTTAAATACAGTAGCAAAAATGGCAAAAGTTGCGAAGTTCGGTTTAAATTATCCGGAGGTTGCATCATTTTTATATTGCCAATGTATAATATAAAGATGTGTGGTTCGAACAATCCCACGTCTTCGTTCTACTTCTGAACTCCATTGTTAACTCATCATAAAATCCTGCGTGCAATTCGTACCGGCATAGGTACCTGCAGAGACAATGAGTCAGGTGCACCGAGTACGTGCAGAGGAAAAGCTGCCAGGAGTAGGACGCGGAAGCTATTATAGCGACTAGGTACCAACGTTAATCACGATTCTGAATTACGGACTGGACATATAGTATACGAGGGAAAATCATGCGAGCAACCATAGAGGCGAACGGGTACAGATAATCGACGTGACGTCCCCAGGGAGTCTGTCTTCTCATCAAAACGAGCCTACTACGTGCAGGTTCTGCGCAGTGGCGCCCATAACTTCTTCTTAGAATCAATTAGAGACCCATGGATTGAATTCTCGATTCCTTACTTTGGCTCCTTTTGATCGAAATGATCGGTAACTTTGAACGATGAGAATGCTAGGCGAGCAGAACCGACTTTTGAACGACAAAAAAAGATACGATTTTCGCATAACCGCATAGAAAAATCGTTTCAACAGCCTCTAAATCTATTGCAGTTCTTCCACCGATTTACCTACCTGTGCGACGCCCATTCATGTTATTTTTTATCGAACGATTCGTGCCTCGGACAGATAGTTCGGCAATAGAGCGTCTCGAGCGATATAGTAGGTAAAAAAGTTGTGCTTTCACGCTGTAAAGGAAGTCTGTTTTTCCTATAACTTTTTCATTCGTAGTGATATATTCAATTCACACTTTACCAGACCAGGAATAGACAATGACTCTCGTTATACGGTTTTGGGCCGAATTTTTATCGATACACAATTTGCCACAGGTGCGCCTTCTTGGGTATTTTACGCATTGAGTTGAACAAGTCAAGGTTTTATTTACTTTATATTTTTTTATTCGGACAGGTAATATCAATCGTAACATAGCTGCGAGAGAAAGTGTCCGATAAGTAAGTGATTAGTGGGTTCTAATATCTGCTCCAGAGATCCCGAAAATATATATATAAAATAAAAAGCGGACGTTGCGTCAGTGTCTAGCTGGCGTCAAAAACGTCACTTCTATTTGCACGATATACTTTCTCATCTCTCCATAGCCATAACACACAAACGCCGTAAAGTTTAGCTAATTTTTTTTTTTTTCTTTTTTCATCTACGTCTCCCTAAGTTCGATTTTTATCAGTATTTTGCTATCGTCGGTTTTATGAAACTTCTTTTTACATTCCAAATCGGACCGCGATCATTAGCGTGTCATTATTTATATTTATTACCATCGAAACGAGCACCAGTTTACGAACCTTCTATATATATACCCTACAACTATATAGGCAATGAAAAATTACTTTTGCAAAGTGAAATTTCCAATGCGCATAAACATGAGAACTGAACTACTGCACCGCGTACGTTAGCTGTAAATCAGATTTCAACGTTCGGTGGCCAGCTATTACACCGACGTCCTAATTGAACCAGGTCATTTTTGCTCACAGAAATATCGCACAATCTCTTATGCCAAAGAAATATCTACGACCTATGATAATACATGGTTAATTTTATACCCCCAATCCCGTGTATCATATAATTCGACTGGATATACATTCTAAGTCCGTTCTACTGACTTTGTGATTCATTAGACGCCACCGATCACTCGCTGATCCTTAAGATATCGGAGCCCATTCCGCTTGGTAACAAAAACTATGAGAATTATTCCCGCTTCCGTATGCAAAAAATCTTTTAGCCGAAACTTACGTTCGCTCGTTTTAAGCTAATTATACACTCGTTTTATACATTCAGAAACGAACAAGAGAGAATCGTACAAATCGCAGCACTTATCCGTCTCTTAGTATAATAATTAGGTGTACGTCCTTGCGGATTGTATATAGAGTGCCTTGAATTTGCGTTCTTATTTTTCTTCTCTTTTTCTTCGGAACATAAATTTACTGAAATGGGACTGAGCGTCGGTTCCTTTCGAAATGGAATACGGTTCTAATCGTAAGAGGGAGCGGTTGACATGTTTTAATTTGTCAATTTTGTCCTTTTTTTTTTTTTTCTTTTCCGCGCAATTAACACACGTTTTAAGTCCATTCAGATGGCGTTGGCAATGTTCAAGTTAATTACACAATAGTACTTGACTCAACTTATAGTCTCTTTGCGGACTCTCGAGCGACTACATTCTTTGGATACGGGGTCGGACCGTCCGGATTCTCGGAGAGTTTATTGCAATCCCGTACGAGTTCCTCATAGCTCTGACCATTTGAGACTATATACATCCCGTTCGCACGTAATAGCTCATGCAACATCCATGTAAAGACAGATCATAATATCTGTAGAACCTGACCGCGGTATAAATCACATTACTAAGTATCACATAAGCGATGTGTCGGTATGGCATGTGAACAATTATTAATTGATTATCGGCTCGCAGCTGTTATATGAACGCGAATGAATTGATCGTCAATTTTCATATTAATCAATTGAAATACCGATACCTGTATCATACAGGTGGAAGAAATTCCCTGCAAGAATTTCTCACGGATTTAATGCATTCGACACGATGTAGATTTCCAGGGAGACGCGGGTACTGCGAACTACTGAAAAAGGCACCCATTACCTACCTCTTCGAGAGGAGCGTGTGTCGAGCTTTTTCACCCATTGCCTATAGGAGACCACCTCGTATCTAAGGAGAAAGACTCGAGAGAGCTAACCCGGAAATGTTTACCTGAACGTGGAGCCTCACGAAGCACATATTTTGCTGTAGGTACCTTTATGTATATCAGAAGTACAACGAAGTGTACATGGTACAGAACATAAGACATCGCAAGACTCGGGTACCAACTACTACCGCTGTATCACCACGGGCATGAATCTTCTTCACCAAGTCTTTGCTTTTGAAACAGCATTGCATTTCCGACCTGATCTTACTTAGCTCTGTCGAAAGTTGGGTCTATACAGATTCGTACTTCTGTCTGGTAGAATTATTATACACGAGTTTCACCCAGAGGTTTGCGTGCAGTGCGCGACGGTATGCAATCAATCCTTGCGACCACAACTTGTCATTTTCCTCGGTTTGTGGCAAATTGAGAGGGGGGAAGAAAAATTGAGAAGAAAGGACATTAGTGCCCTGTAACATTTTTTTCTTTTTTTTTTTTCTTCAATAACGCGCTACCCGATTGTAAAATGATTGACAACTTTCTAAACCATATCTAAGAAGTTCAATCGATTTGTCTAGCGGAGGAAATAACAGAAATCTATTCGAAACCTATCGGATGTGATGAATTCTGCTAAAAATTTATAATCATTATTGTGTGTCCGCATATAATGCATCCACCTCCATACCGGACGCGTTATAAAATCATAGTGTTTGAAACTGCCGTGAGAAAGTGTTCAAAAACATATTTTACACCATGAGTATGTATAGGGCCATCGTCTAGCTAACGATCGTCGCTATCAATTACGGTATAGGTTTATCTCACGGATCTCGAGATGCTACGAGATCGGAGTCTCTGGGTTCCGCAGCGTCGGGACTTTCTCCGGTCCATAGGTTCGTCTTTCACTATACCAACCGTGAATTGACTCGCCCGAGTGCCGATGGATTATGTTAGTAAAAAATCTGAGAATAATGAACTTTATTGTATCAAAACGGAGGGTAAATTGCCGAGTGGTTCGATCATTAGTAAAATAGTCTTTAAATATCGGTTAAGGCTGGTTGATCGCGCGCGTAATACCCGCTCATACCACAGATAAAATATAATGAGCTAACTGCTCGAGAATCCGGTAAGATTTTTATCGAAAGTATAATAGGACAAAAAGTATAATCTACTGCAGACTCTCAAAAGTCGGGTACTTTTATACGAGCGCATTGACTATAGAGAATAAAGAAATCGGAATGCGGTTTAAAAACCGTTGACGGAATACAGGAAGTGGCGATATCTCGTCGGTATAACGCCCGCGCTTTAGGATTTAGACGTAAAACGTAATTATATGTGTTCGATGGACATGTATAGACATAAATACATATGGGGGTACCTATATCTATACACACGTGTTGCTAAAATAATCCAACAAAACATAGCCGTCACTAGGTAGAAACGTCAAGTAGAAAGTGACGCGTAACTCTCAATTATATTAGTATAGTATAATAATAGCACGTCGAGCCCTCATTTGTCGTATTATATGCCTGTACGTTAGAATGACGAGTGTGATATGTGATCGCAGCTCTAAGAATCACGGAATGAATAATTCCCTATAGCCAAGATCGAATGAAAGTCCATTTTTCTATCCTTTTCTACGATGTATTCTCCTTCTCTTTCGCACAGCTGGTTATACACGCGCATTCGTATCATGATGATGATTTTACGATTGGCAACTTCCGATGAAAGTCACTTGCCGGACAGCCGCGCGCTGTTATATACTACATATCCTTGTCTTCAGAAAATTTATTACATCTAAAGTCTGACCAATCTTAAAATCTGCACGATGAACTCGAAGAGCGATTTCAAAGAAGGAAAAAATTCAGGATAATAATTTAGCCAAAATAAAACCATAATCACTCCGCGAAAGACCAGCTGGGTCATTGTTGAGTCAGCTTTATTACTCGAGACTTGATCAGCTTGTCTATTATTAATATTGTATGTAGATATAGACAAATGGGTAAATCTATTTAGCGAAAGTGACTTTCAGCAGTTCAGTGAACGATTACCAAAACGGGAGGCAAAATTATTCACGGTGTTACTTCCCGCTGAAGTATCGTCCATCTATGGTCTCTAGCATTTGTACTATTCGAAATTTATCACTGTCGTATTCGACACAGACAGTTAGTTGGATACAGGACTCATTCAAGAACAAATAATGCTAGGAATTTACGGCAGGGTATTAATCCCTGTCTCTTAACAATTCAAGACTCACATCACGGCTGGTTACGTATCTATACTGCATTTCTATGGATAAATGAGCGAGGTCTTACTCTCACCTACGCTATATGGATAATGCAAATGGACGGGGCTTTTCACAAACGGACTCGAGTCGAACGACCCCACACATACGGAAAACTCATTCACGCGTGCTGGATCCCAAGGTTTAAAAGTCACGTGCCTTCTGGGTCGCATTGATCCTTGAACGGGAACTGGTTGGACTAAAAACAGCCGGAAACATCGTATATTATATGCTGAAGAGATACATGGACGAAGAAGACTCCGAATTTTGAAAATCCCGAACGGTCAAGATTCCGAATTTGAATATCACCGATCCACAGTTTCTACAAAGGACATTTCGCGGAAGCTCTATATAGCAGATTTCAAAAACTTTGAAACGAAGAACACCGAAGGTTCAAAATTCCGAAAGGCCAAACTTTCCAGACTTGAAATCCACGCATGTGTTCATCCATGTCAGTGTTTAATAATTCAGGCTGTATTGAATAAAATAGACGAAATTTTGGGATTCTTGAGCTTTCGGCGGTCTGGACTTTTGGAGTTTGATGAGCTGTCTGCATTGCGATTTTTCAGAATTTCGATGTTCTGAGCCTCAACGTTTCTAACAACAATTCGAAGTCGTCTGAAACGAATTCAGAATTTTCTACCGTTCAGAACTTCAATCTAGCCATACATGTAATCATCTATCGGCTTTCAATGGGTCGATAAACCTCACGGAGATTAAAGATAAGAAAATTGTGGTACCTGCATGCATACCCGCGTAATAATGGCACGCGATAAGCGCTTGTGGAACAACCCCGGCGGCTAATCATAAGGAACAAACATTAAAATCGATATACTACCGTTTAGCTTGCAGTCGAAGTCGTGCCGTTGATTTATACTCGCAATATCTATATGCAGGGAGAGATTTCTCCTTGATTCATGCAGAATGGTCAGTAGAATTATCGCACTCTTAAAGTGTCGCGTTATCGCAATGCATCGATTTAGTGCTCATTATGTTCTTCACATCGCCTTCACTGGTCACTTTATTACGTGACTATAACATAGTGGGTCTGGCCTGCATGGAACATTTCGATAACGGTGAATGGCAGTCGTTTGACTGTTTAACTTCAGCCCCTGTCACAAAGCCTTGTCAAAGCAATCATCATTTCATGAACAATCACTTTATTTCGTAAGATTGAATTCGAGTCAAGTCGTACTCAGACCGAGGATTAATGTGGAATTCTACTCGTACCTATTTTTTTTAACACGGATATTCTGTGAACGTGAAATGGTCTCAAACCACCAGGAAATTCACTATATTGTAACATTTATCCTGCACGGATCCTTCGACGCGATCAATCCCAAATAATTGCATCTCATCTGCGAATTGCTGATAAATTAAATCCATCCAGTCTCAGATCCTAACGAGATAAGAAATCAGTGTCTGTCTGATCAGCGTGATGAGTCGACGGCATCATCAGTCTGCTTCTCAGCTCAGTACTGATCATCTTGAAGCACTTAACTTTTCATCTTGAATTGAGGAAATAATTCCTTGTCTTCTTTCAGCCTCTGATGTCAAGTGCTATTAATTTGGTCTATTGAAATTATCGAGTCAATATCAAAGAGGGCTTTAGATAGGAATCAAAGGTCGCGTCTGACCGTGGGCTGGCCTAACGATTCAATTGTTAACTCCAAGATTTATCCGCCACTTCCGTGTTTCAAAGATTCTCTGACCTTCGAATAAGTCGAAGTCATCTCGCCCCCAGACTGTATCCGGAAACCTTTCGTCGGTTTAATTTAATTTGGTATGAAAAAACGGTCCGTTACGACACCGAATAATTCGCTTTCGAAGGACGCTACTGGATGTTGGAAAGAATTTTTCGATATAGTATGCGTAAAATTTCATTTTACGCACACCGTGTCGAAATAGTATATTATGCATCGAGCGCGTAAAATCTTACGCACGAGTTTCAATTTCAGTTCAGCTTCAATTCAATTTCAATTTCGAGTAAAATTTCATTTTACGCATACTAGGTATGTCGAAAAATATCGTATTAAACTCGTGCGTAAGATTTTACGCACTCGATGCATAATATACTATTTTTGCACCGTATGCTAATAGGTGGTCTTTGATTCGATCATTTTCGAATTTCAATATTCCCATGAGCCAAGGGCGTTTCCAAACATGTACAAAAAAAATGTGGTCACGACCCCTGCACGTTCCTATGCGCAAAGAATTCCTCCAGTCGATGCAGACAAACGATAATGGCGTAACACCCGCACCGAGAACTACAACGAGTTTTAAGACAATGTCAGGTTCCTTTCAACGGCGAGTTATCGACCTGATTTAAATAGCGGTGATTGTTGTGCAGCGGTAGCGCGAGAAATTCCTATAAATAATTGACCGTTCAACGGCACTTGCCATTCCAAATTAAATCCAGTGTCCATAACTTTCTTGTAAAATGAAACCGTCTCATTATCCCCTACGCTCGATTCCATATCGGAATTCACTCCCGGAGTTAGACTTGACTTTGATGAGGCCACTGGGACAGACTGCACAACAAAGTTCATTAAACCAAATGACGTCGTGATGCAACATTGATTAAGCGAATAACTCGTGAAAACGACTAGTCTGCGCCAACTGATTGGGCAACTATCGGTTACTGCGGTGTGAAATATTAGCAGAAAATCGCTTGCCGATCGATCGATTGACGTTGCAAATTTTTAATTCTGCACCGACCGTTTATACCTGCACGAGTAGCTAACTAATTCTGTATGCAATACTGCGCTGAAACTTTGTACCCGATTTCCAAAAGTCTTTTTTATTCTTATCCAATTCTTTATGGGTATCCAGAAGTCATCCACAAATTACCTGGTTGATTCTATCGACGTCTGTCAGTCAGTCTGCTGCTACTCGGTGAAATGCAATCCTGTTGAATGCAGGCGCATGCCAGATATTCGTAACTTTATTCGTGCATTGCGTTTGTCAGGGAAAGTTTTGACGGGCTTACGAAGTAACGATGTCAAGTCTCGTTCGTTCGTTCGTTTGCCAATTACATGATCCGAGCGACTTATCGAATCCTTGATACTCTTCGCGGTGCAGAGGTTCGCATTTTCCCAACAAAAATAATCACCTGTTCATCTCCGGCTGCAGTACCCACCATGACTTCCATGAGTATATCGCGACGATGACCTTCCATCGTCGTTTGAACTCTACCTACTCAATTCAATATCACTTCAGAACTCTCGGTTGCTTTTTTATCGCAATATTTATCGTATGATTTACAGAGTATCACTGTAACAACAACTTTCTATCGTAAAGGATACAATCAACTTACGCTATTCCACTCTCTTCTGGATTTATATAACTCGAGCTCTTCCAGAACATCCATATTCCGTCAAACGCGATAGATTCACGACTCGCGACTTCAGGATCATAAGAAATAGCAGAAATAAATAGAATCCATTCGATAACACGTGAAAAAATCATGAACCTAATCGAAAATCTGTTTCATTTCCAATTCACCTTATATACAACCAATTCAACTTCGCTGTATCGATTTTGCCGATACTAGCCACACTAGTGACCCAGATGAAGCCGTGTTCTGTGAGAAATACGGAGCCGGCGGCGACGTGCAGGCTTAGGACGTCTACCTGTATACCTGTCCACTATAGCTCGGCAAGATTGGCCTTGGCAATGTAGTAGTCCTTATTGCCCGTCGCCGGTTGTTGGTCGGAGACGGTCTCTCAACTCTCGCCGACCCGGTCCTGTGCAGGCTGGATGGCACTTTCACCTGGTTATAATTATATGTTTATCCGTTCTCTCAACTGAATGGATTCTTTTTTCAGCCTCGTAATAACAGTTATAGTTTTCTCGCAAGCCTAGCCCCATAATGATATCAAATTTTCATTTTCAACGCAGTATCGTGGCCAGTTTCCGCAAACTCGATAAAACTCTAAACGTAATGATTTTGCTATGGAAGGAAGTCCTGATCCGTTCGATCATACGTTGTAATTCACCATAAGAAAGTTTGATTTTTCGACTACCTACACTTCTGGAGAAGTTAACGTACCGCTATTCGATGTTTTATGAAGCGGGAGATGCTTTCACCCGGCTAAATATTTCGGGAGCTGATCGCAATGCTACAAATTTATTCTCGGCTCAAGATAATCGCCGCGATTAAAAGTGGGAGTCGTTCCAAACCCAACAAATTCATAGTATGGGTGTATTGGCCGTATTGCCTGCGGTTGATCAGGGAGACGGAGCAATGTGCCAATTAATGAATGCGATATAATTAATGAAGCCTATAATATGATCAATCAACATTCGTCGACATTCGTCAATCAATAATTGTAGAATAGTTGTATATGCGGGACAAAAATGACGAATAAAAAAATTACTCGCTATTATTACGAAGCTCTGATCTCGTTGGTAATTATATCGTTGAAATTTTTTTTCTTTTTTTTTTTTTTTTTTTTCCATTAAAATCGCATGAATAAATCAATTAATAATCGTGAGAACGAAGTACCTTATTTGCATAACTATCGGCTCGTTATACCAGCTATTATTATTTTTTGCGGTCACTGCGAGAGGAAATTACACTTGCTTGGTGTAAATCAAGGATTCACAATTCTACTACATATATTACATGCAGTAGAAGTATCTTATACTGCAGTTTGACATATACAGATATACTCACATCTCTATGGTGTTTTAAAGCCTGTTTCAAACAATGACGAAACTACTCGCGGTCTGTAAGGTAATTACCTCTGTACGCACTCGCAGTAGAATTATTATAGTAGAAAAGGTATACTATCCGTTGGATTGTGATGTCGCGGTTTATATTGACGATATTATTACGAGTCGTTCCGTAGTTTCTTGGATCGTTAAATCGTTAACGTGTTCACTTACTTTACTGCACTTATTCAATTTGTCGCATTACAATTATACAGAATCTGTAATTACGGTCTCATGATATGGATCGCGGATCTGGATTGCGGAAACATTGATTATTTATAAATTTTAAAATTTTCACCGGCTCTCGACCACATCCAGGTAGTACCTATATATATCTACGACCAACGACTTGTTCCATCGAAGTAATCAGGAATCGCCTTTCAACGACACTAATTGCTTTACCCTTAAGCGAGTAACGAGTTTAAATTATTAATTCAGTACAGCTGTTTAAGTTTCGTTATCCAATGAAATACCTGACGTAACTATCGCTTATCCGGTATCACGTTTAATCAAACTACGGAAAGACCCGTTTTCCAAGATCCGAACGATCAGTTATCTCCTCACTTGTCCATCGCACCTTCATCCATCATGCTCAAATCACTCATAAGCGGAAAGTTCTTCTTCAGTTTTTAGCCCGAGGCCAGGTGTATGGTTTTCTATCCGTATTTGTTAATCGACGAATTACCATACTATCAATTGTGTCATCGGATCGAAAAGTTGAAAAATAATTTTAAAAAAAGTGTAAACATTTCTCAACTCCCCATGACATTACCACCCGCTAATCGAATGAGATGCATTTCGCATTCGCATTCGGCACAGTTTCATAAGAAAAAAGTAGGAGGATTAAATGTTTCTAGAACTAATTCGCGTTTAATTTAACGATCGAATACGGCGATCGATCGAATAACCCCCCGGCGAAACTCCTCCAAGAATTACAGTTACTATCCACCCGGGGCTGTTTTATCGCGGAGAAAGATGAAACTTTCATCTGCACTCGATCAACGGGTTCACTCTTCCGATTATTTACAAGTGAGATCTCGGACCAAGGTCGAGTTCCATGTATGGATTGAGTCAAATCGTCTAACCGCAGATCGGCAGGTATTATTTCATCGATAAATGATCGATCGATCGTGATTTGTGCGGGCAGCGAATACCTGTCTACCGATCTGCGTCAATTGACCAGAAGATATTATCGATACGACCGAATTCTCCGTTCGCTAGGATATACTGCCAAAGAGCGCAAAGAGCCAGGTTATCGACGCTTCGAACTTTCTCATCTCAAAATGTGAAGGCTGTCGATTGTTCGGTTGAACGCTGCTGCTGCTGCTGCTGCACCTCATTACTAATCAAACTTACATGCTAGCTGTGACCCATACCTCGCGCTCAAACCGCGCGTGATCATCAATAAAATTATTCAAATGTTGAATTTATAGTCGAAATGAATTTTTCAGTCGCTTGATCTTCGTCGCTGCGTATCTAAGGTCGAGAATGTATTTAATCTCCTTGAAGTGAGAGAAATAAAAGTACAACGATACCAAGAACTCGAGGGTAGTGACACGAGAAATCAGTGAAATCCGTTCTACGTAGCAGAGCTGGAGCAGGATTCTTCACTGGGGACGTTTCGACGCTGTTGTTGTAGAGTCTAGACGAAGCAGTTTACTTTCTCTTGTGGTAAAAAGCCGTCATACGATGTGATTAATCTCACAGAGCACCGACTCACCATGGCCAATTAACATGGTGGAACTCACGCGTATATTAATTAATTACAACGTGATCGCTCCGACGCCGTGCATGTCTTACACGCCTGACACACGGACAATTAGCCATACCTAATGGGTGACGTTTATACGCTGCAGAGGACGGACCTCCCTTAGCGATTTTCTCATTTATAAGTAAATTGTGAAAAAGAATTTTGCAGAACGAATTAAAACGAAAACCAATTGCTGTTTGATATACGTGGCTACTACTGGAATCAATATATAATGTATACCTATACCTATGCATTGGCTGTTTTCATTTGAATGATTAATCTGTTCAACTATTGAGAAATATGTCCAAAGGTAATGTACACTGATATATCCAACATCGGTACTGAATCGATAGATAATTTATGAAGTACTTTATTTTGACGTGGCCCCCGGGTGTTGTGCGACAAAGAACAAATGGTTATACCTAATTTGTTCGTACACTCGACCTGCTTCACCACCAGAGTTTCGTTATTAAAAGATGTATGAAGTATTAACGGTGCAGGCCTCGTTTTCTTATTAATACACAGCAGGGAGCTCGTCTGGAATTAAGGAGGCCCGAATACCAGACCAAACTATAATGAAAAAAGATATGCAGAACTGGCATAAATGATCAGCTTAGCCAATCCCATGTATATCCATTCCAAAAGCCAGTCCCAGTATATTCATTAAAAAATGATACGAATCGAGAATCTGAACGTGGGCGGGCGAATCCTCCAAGGAAATTGTTGACATGTCCTCAATTTCACTTGCTCTGCAGATCAGATGTTGAGATGAGACTCGGAGGCCTCAACTTACAGCTACAATATCTTGAAAAGTATTTATGCCCCAGGGTCATCGCCGATTTTTGTGTCGCTAAAATTCCTGTTCTCGTCTCTGAATGGTATATTGAAATTGAACACACGGATCCCTTTTGCAGACGCGATTACTCGCTATGCGATACACACATATGACCATGGTGAACACATATCCCTCAGATATGCACTTTGTCTAGAAGATTTCTTTGTCCCCGAGGATTCGACTCGCCTCGTCGGTGTTCATCTTGACGACCTCGAGGGTCTTCGAAAACTTGTAGTTGATATTGCGGAAGATCTTAATAAACGCGATTTGTTGGCATACGTTCACTCGATCATGAATACGCTATATAATATACGAAATGTGACTCCCTGCAAATTCTGCATCCATATCTATCTCAGCATACCTAATTGTGAAACAGTCTGAAATTCATATTTCCAAAGTTGATCCTCTGGATGTTTATAGATCTTTGAAACTTTTCTTTCAATGCCATACGAGCTTGCTTATAAAGGAATTATTTCTTTGTTTCAGATGGAGCCCCCGTTCCCGAGGACGCAGCCGGCCACGAGGTAATGTATGATATAGTTCATCCGACATCCTGCTCGGATGGGAATAATCATAAAGCGATATTGCCAGATACGAGAGAGTTTTATACAATTATAGAATTGGCAATGCACGTTGATTAGGAAAGCCTCAGTCTATTGGGTTACGCTCTGCTACACAGACATATTTTTTTACAGAACCTAATAGAATGAAATGTTGAAAAATAATCGCTCGACGTTAAACGTGACGCTATAATTTTCAGTTCTGTAAAATCAGTACGCGGATGGAATAGATCGAGACAATATAGAAACTGGTAATAATCGGATAAACGCATCAGTCATTAGAAACCAGAATGAAAGTTCAATATTGGCAAATTTTCCCGCATTAGGTATGACGATGAAACGTCGAAATGAGTTTTAAAAAAACTTTGCACTTGGGCTGCATTGATTAATTATCCAACGTAAATAGCGATCGATATTTTTTTTTATAAAATCCCGTGATTAGGTAGACTGATGAGGGCTGTATAGGACTCATCCGGTTCAGCGAAGCAAAGTGACCGGTTTGACCCGTGAAAATGTATTTCGTTCGAGTTACACCATAACCAGCTGACTCAACTCTGCGGTTAATATAATATAAACCCGATTTCTACACTGCGGGAAGAAGTATGATTCGCATCTCCTGTATATAACATTATAAATAGTGATTTGATTTCCCTCTATATCTACAGTATACTCGGTCTGTCTGGCACAGCCATTTGGTCTTAATTCTCATCTAATTTATGTATAATTTGCACCACGTTCTGCAGCGACTAGTATTAGGTAAAGTTATAATAAGATTGAAATTGTTCCAACATCGAAGCTATAGCTGGGTATATAATATAATAATACTACCTCGCAACGGATTTTGCAATACCTGCGAATAGTGAGGAGCTAAATTGCCCCTTGCAATATCGTAATTAAGCATTAGCAATCGCATCTTGCCTATCGCATTTCATTCGGATAATAATTCCATGCACAAAGCAGACTTCTCCTCTTTCATTTCCGAAATCAAATGCGTCAATTTTTAATCGCTATTCTTATCGTCGGAAATAATTCGCAACATTGAATAGGAGACTGAATCTGTATCTCGGTATAGGTAGACCAAGATTCGTGACCGTTTCGGTGGCAGGTGCCAGTCCCAAATTCCGTTCAACTCTGCTCCAGTTCGGAGGCGTTTCACAACCTGGTTACCCGGCGCGTATATACGCCCTAGAATCGCATAGTTATAGTTGAAAAGTATCGCGCCCGCAGCTCGTGCGCAATGTCAGTGGCTGACATATCAGTAACAATGCTAGGTGTGCCCAGCCCATGTTGCAACCGATCGCTGTTTGAACCCGCGCACTTCCCAACATGTGTCTCCAGTCGCGTGCCCACTTACATACGCATGTATGAAGGTATATGCAATTTCGCTGGCCATTCCGGACCAGATACGAAGATGTCTTATGTTAAATGTCAAGGCAAGCCTTGGGGATTGGGGTTGCTGAATCCCCTATAGAACTCTCCGAACTAGACCAGAACCTTCTCTTGGCATTGAGAATGCGTTTATCAGTATACCAGTTCGTTGAAATCCAAATCATGTATGCAGTTCGGATGAAGAGGAATTTGGCCTCGAACTCCTGATACCTAACAGCACGCATTTTGCTTTCAGGACTCCGTAGCCGCGGCTTCTGAGACCGGAGCTGACGAGTACGACGATTCTGACATGTACATGGAGCCGGATGGAGCAGAAACAAGTCCTGGTGATCAGGATGCAGCGCCGGCTCACCACGCTGCAGACGACGAAGCCGTAGCTATCATTGACGAAACTTTACCGGAAGTTCTTGGAAAGATTGAAGATCATGAGCACGTGGTACCAGCAGCGCCTTCACCAATCCGCAGAGAGTTTACCGATAAGAGCCTGGAGTCTGAAAGCCAGAACTTTTTCCCTAGTTTTGCACAGCTCTTCTCCAACCATCGACTTCCGTTCGAGGAACAACAGCAACAGCAGCATTACAGGCCTAACAGATTCTTGGGGTACTTCCAGAGAGAGCGAGGAGGCTATGAAGGAGCAGCGTCCAGCGATCAGCCACATCCTCTTCTCGGATCAGGAAACTTCGGCGTAATTCGTGGCGGGACTTACTACAGCGACGATAAGGACAAGGACGAATATACCGTCGGCGAGACCCTCTACAATCCATATTTCCACGGATTGAATACTCGCGCGAAACAAAACTATTACCGCAACCCGAAACCCCAGCCGATTCGGGGTGGCGATTTCTTCGCAAACTTTAGGGACTTCGCCGATATCACTGCACCCCCTAAATCCAGCTTTTCTCACTTGTCGATTGTGTACGCTAACAAAAATGGCACTAGGGGCCGCATCACCGAGCCGCGTAACATCATCGAGACTCTGAGGATGCTGGAGGAAGAGTCCGAAGCTGCGACCACCGAGATACCGCAAAAGAAGCTTAGCAATGGAAAGCGGAAGCTGCTCAAGTTCAAAAAGTACCAGGACGACAAGACCAGGAAGTCGCGCATGACCACTGAACCCTTGCTTGCCCTTAGTTGAACCCGATGACGGAAGTAAGACGTCCTCTCCAGATCAGGGGATGAAAGAGATACGCTAAGGGACCCATCCCATCTAACATGGCCTTAAGCGGAACCAAAGTCTGACCCCTCGACCCTTCAACCTCGATCTTCATCCGTCCGGGACAACGTAATTTTGAGATATAAAAAGCGAGTCGAGAGCTTTGGTCGCGAAATTTTAGTAACATGTCGAATTTCTCGATGAATCTGAAAATTTTCCGTTGGCGAGGATATATTCTAGATATTCTTTTCTTTTCTTTTCTTTTCTTTTCTTTTTCTTAATAGTTAGTTATTGGATTTATCAAATTATTTTTACGATCTTTTGTATCGCATGATACAACTTGACTCACAACTTGATTGGGCACGATAGTCTAAAATCAATCTTGACCTCTTGACCTCGCTGTTTAAATTTTAAGCTTATAATTAGTGAAGTAATATGTACTACTACTTGACTCGTCATCTATTATGTATCATCGTAAAACATTGATTCTTTTATACGGACTGCTCATCTGCCAAGATTCTAAGTCCGTAGTGAATAAGTATGTTATCACCATTAAGTCGATGCCTGCACCGAAATAAAATTCATAAATATAGTAAAATTAATCACAAATTTCGCTGCAGACTTCGGCTATTTGTTATATTATTTGTTGTTGACTATTTTAGTGTGACTAGAGTTACATATATATGATTATGATTATGATTATGATTATACATAAACGTAAAATGTAAATGTGGAAGATAAATAATGAAGTTAATAAACTCTATATATTTTCTAAATTAACGAGGAGAATCACTCGCAGACATCATTTACTCGTTCATCACTGTCATAAATGATTCATAATTACATCTCAACATCCAATATCGATGGACAACCGATCTAGAAAGACTTCGAGGTATACAAAAATATGACGAACACATCAGACGCTAAGATTTGATCTTTTTTTTTTTTTTTAAAGATTTTGGTAATTCAGACTGCAGCTGTCTATCTGGTCTTCTTTTTTAGAGCTTTAACCAACCTGCCAATCCCATCATGCACATCAGCGAATGTCCCCTTGTACATCCAGGCTGGTGTGCTGAAGACGTTATGCTGCTTGCAATGCGTGACTTGATGGACTTCCCGCTCTTCGATCTTAGCTCCCATTTTTTTTGCTTCAGCAATCGCTGCAGAATTTGGCCACTTTTCTGGTGGAGCTAGAATAAATTTTTCTATGTCATTGGGGAAAATGGGGAAACTTTTCGATTTCCCTTCTCACTTACGAAAGGAATAAAATTGCCACTTGATAAGCACGAGGCGTTTTAATCAATCTGCGATGCATACTCACCGCTTTTTCCAAGAGTTATCTTCGTACCGCATAAAACTTTAGCCACGAGCACGGGGGCTATGCAAATTGCTCCGATCGGTTTCTTCGATAGAGCGAACTCGGTGATGACCCTCTCGACATCAGGTAATACTGTACATTCAGCTCCTCGGCTAGCGAAGTCACTTCTACATACAAGAGGAAGGGAAATAAAAAGTGAATAAGATAAATCAATCTGATAACGTATTTATAAATGCGACGACGTATTCGATACTCACAAAGTCTTTGCGCAGCCAAAACCTCCAGGAAAAATAAGTGCGATACCAGAATTACAGTCACATTCGCATAAAGGCCGGATTTCCGATCTTGCAATTCTTGCAGCCTCAACTAGTGCGTTTCGAGGCACACCACTAGTATCAGGCTGATTGCAGAGGTGGTCCATGACTTCGCACTGGTCAATGTGGGGCGCAAAAAACTCGGGCCTTAAGCCATTACTGTTCAAGTTAATCGCCAAAGAAACTGCTTCCGATATTTCAGTACCGTCGAGGGATCCGCAGCCGCATAAAACCTGATTGAAAGGATTATTCTTGTGGTTTCAGCCAGATCAGGGTCAAGATTCCGAATTCGTTTGAGATGATTTCGGATTTTTAGAAACTTTGAAGTTTAGAACATTCAAATTTCTAAAGGGCGGAATGCAGACGGCTCAATACTCCGAAAGTTCAGACGCCCGTAAGCCTCGAAATCCAAAAAATTCGCTCTATTTCTCAGGATGTGAAGACAAAGAATAGTTCATTCTAATTAAGACCCTTTCACGGAAACGCATTTTATCCATTTCAATCGACAATTTCATGATGTCATGAATGATTGATCGGCTTTTCAAACTTTTTTGCCAAAAACGACATCTCATTCTCAAATCTAGAATTTTTACCATTCGGGACTAGTAAATGATGGAACTTCAGCCCGGCTTTATTCCAGCTATTCTTTACGTCCGTAGGTGAGAAGAGAGGTGTTTCTTTTTCTCATAAGTGAGCTATCTCTCGTTCGATCACTCGCAGTGACATTTGATCATTCGATTGTTTCAAAAAAAAACCGGATGTTATCCCGAGGCGACAATCTCTCGACCTACATGTATGCTTGCGCGCGTTATTCGTTAGCTAATTAAGTACACGGGTAGCCTGGTCTCAATCAGAGATTTGGCACTGAGATTTAATTAGGTATTTCACAGTCCAGTATTGATTGACAGGGCGTTTGCATGCAGAGAAATTGCCGTCTGCACATGTAGCACGTAACTGCTTACTCGAATAGACATAACACATTTTGGGCAACAACTTAAATCGACATACCTATATGACAATAAATTACAGTTCAAAGTATGACGCACGGGTATGATATACTTGTCCAAACAGACCACCACGAACGCTGTCCTTTTCTGTTTTAATTAAGACCTAACACACCTCTCGCTCAAGATGTTAATACACACGTGAGTATGAAGCGGAGTATTTTTTTTTCAAAACCCCCTACTTTCCATAAATTTTTTTCAATATGCGATATTCGATCTTAACGACAAGCGACTGTCGGATAAATTAACGACTAGATGGCAAAATGATCAGTTATAGGCTTCTGTGGTTGCATAAATAGCAATAATTTATACGCCACCGGCGATACAGTATCGACACTCCCAGCTGCACATCAATTATTCATTTAATCGGGAATAATATTGAGGAACAAGAACAATGGATAAAAGATGCAACTCACCACTGCGACCGGTTTCGGCTCACAATCTTTGGCAATAAATTGGCAAGGCGCGGTGGCATGGAGGTTACAAGCATTTGGCAGTTTGATCAAATTTGATAAGACTATGGCAGATAATCGAGAACCCAGCATGATTATTCAATAAATTTCCATAATAAATTTCAAAAATTCTCAACCCCTAGTTGTTTTGTCAATAATTTTACTGATAATTTTATCACTTCCTAATGCATTAGTTATAATTCTGCCATCTTACGGTGTGATATTCGCTTGTTCTTTTCTGTCTTCATATATTTTTCCGTTCGATGACGGTGCCGACATTCAGTTAGAATAATATTTCAAAAAACGATAAAGAAATCGAGGACTTTGCATCCCTTGTTTGACCAAAGTGCACGAACATCCCTTGTGTGGATAAGCCAGTTTCCTGTGGGTTACTCGGATCCCTGTAGCTCGTTCGACCAAGGATACTACAGTTTACATCCTGCAGCTTTCACCTCAGCTAACCAATGGCAGGTAAATCGCTTTGCCTTTTTCCATCACCGCTTGGTGGTATTACCAACCAGCACAGGCAAGGTGAGCTCTGATTTTATCCGTAAAGTAAGAGGCTTTCGAAAATGCACACGGATTTATTAACAGACGGGGTGATACTCGGGTCCCAACCCCTAGTTGGGGGAGCAGTAAGAGTCAAGAAGTGAGGCACGACCTCCTTCCCTGTGCTTAATAAAAAATCGACGAGGAGCGAGCACAAGTAGCGCTTACTTTATGGCTCGTATAACCTTTACCGGCTCTAGGAGCAATTTTTGCGCAGACTATGAATACGAAACACATAATAGGGGCCAAGATTTAACAGTTGGAAAGGCGAGGTTCCTTGGCTCGGCTTCCTCGGCTCCTCCACTATGCAGGAATAAATTTTCAACCTTATTGAAACACTGGCTTTGAGCATCCGATACTTTATGAAGATTATGTGGGAATTGAAGGACGCCCATATTTATGTAAACCCCATCTAACACTCCCCTTATCGATACATAGTACGGTCCCAAGGGTGGGAAGCTTTGAAATTAATTATTCAGTGTCTATCCATAAAAGTTTACTAATGGCAAAAATTGGCAACAATTGTAGGGCAACCTCATATAGCAAGTAATGGCGAGATTTCGTCCTGCCGTACCATTAGAAGATATGAATATGGCGGAAATTTGCAAGTTCGAGGAAACACATAAGGCGCGAAACATAACGACGTGAATCGACGTCGACATTGTCCGCCTGATCCCGGAAACTATCTCTAGAGAATCTTGTCTCTACCAAAACGTGAAAACGTAATCATCCCCGAGATACGAGCCCCTTTTGGCTTGAGTTATTCTAATTATCAGATTTATACAAGTGTTTCCCTGAAAATTCGCGATTTTTGATTCAAGGATTCCTTTGGCCTATTTCGAGCAACAAATGATCATAGCTGCGAGACGATAACGTCAAGAGGGATTACGATCAGTCTAACATCAAGTTATTATCAACGTCGACACTGACGTTCGCCTAATTTCAGTTCGCGATTCCTCGAGTATCTCTCTTGCCTCGATGAGATGTTGGGGTGACGAGACCTAATCCTCACCAAGATATGCGGCTCCCTTCTTCAAGCCCCATCTTTGTGGGCCCACACACCCGGTTCAACCCACTTATTCTAATTATCAGATTGAGACGAGTGTCCCCGCGAGTCCTGTTCAGCTCCTCACTTCCTCAATCTCGTGCGAACGTTTCCGTCATGGATGCAGAGAAAAGCTGCGTGTTTTCGCACACATAGACTCATCTACATCCACTTCCACTCACTGCCACAGGCATGGTTCACATGTCGCGTACGTAGACGGACTCGTACGTGCGTGGGGTTGTAGGTATAGGGGTGTATGTGTCAGTGTTTAACGGGCATTCGCACACGCCAGCAAGCCATTGCGTACGCGGAGCTTACCCATAATCTTATGTAAATCTGCAACCCTTATGCGCCCAACCCTTACACATAACGGGGTGGGGTTAGTTCTCCTTCTCTGGTACAGAGCGCGTATGGAAAGGGACAGGTTCTACCATCAGGAACTGGAGCTGAAGCTGGTGTCTGAGGTGGGACGGGCTGGGAAAACGAGGGGGGTTATATGAATGTTAAAATAAGTTTGAAATTGTCGCGGACAAGTTCGGCCCCTAGGGAAAACGGCGAGTAATTTCACTGCGCTCCAGGTTCCAGGATCCAGGTTCCAGGTTCCTGGATACTGCTTCAAACCTCCGGACTCTACCTTTCTACAGGTTACACCACACTCCAGGTCTCTCCCTGCAGGAGAGCCAGAGGGTAGTTCAAAATTGCAGCTTTTTGAAAAAAATTCGGACAACACTGTTGGTGTGCGAAGATGAAATGCGACTGCATCAGTCGAAGGGTCATTTCAGCAAACTACTTTCGGCCTACCTATGTGCACATCGAAGCACATACTGAACACATACCTATATGAAATAGAGGGTGGCCAAAGATTGGTGAAAATATGACGTGGCTTAAGAACCAATCAACGAGGCTCAAGCCATTTGACAAATGATTTTGAGGGCCAGAGGATCTCCCTCTGGTGGATATGGATCTCGCATCCGTCGATGGGTTATTAATGACGGACTCGTCTGTCAGGTGGGAGCTGATCCGACGTCCTCGAGGCAACTTGCGGACTGTTAAATATATTCCGAGTCGAATCACTCGCCAAGTGATCATTCGAGGGTCTTTGATCATTATACCACTCGTTCTCAACGATGTTATAGTGCTGCCTGTTTACGGTTTAAATCGAAATGGGTAACAAGCGTTAAAACATGAAGCGAATTTTTGGTACCACCAAAACGGAGATATTACCAACAGCGAATTCTGACGTATGTCACGCCGAGAGATTGGCACCCCAGGGATCTTCCTCATTCAATTAGTCACTCGGTTACTCGCATCACGTCACATTTCCCTGACTCCCAGGTGGCAAACTCCGTCACCCGCTGTCAGTCCGTGATTGCGAGTGTAAACTTTGTCGAAGAACGCGGCCCGTGACTTGTATACCGGCGATTTAATCAGAGCATATCACCGTTTGATCGATATTCCATATTTTTTTACAAATTCTATCAATCGCTTTTATCTCAACTTCGTTGTATTCTGCTGCAGGCCGACGCGGACGAGATCACGGAGAATATGTCTGACTTGAGATTAACGGCAATGCGACAATGCTATTGTATATTTTACACCCTTGCGGAGTGGAAGCTCTAAGCGAGGACTGCTTATGCATTCCCAACGCGGTGGCAATCCCTGGATGGTGGCGGCAGGCATCTCGTCCAGGATGCGGAACGGCCTCCCTTCGTCTCCAGGTAGGAAAGCTCTTGCGGAAACCAGACGAGCGAACAATTACGCCTCCGTCAGCCGCGTGACCGGCAGCAGGCCACGTCGTGAATCAAAACTAGGGGTTCTTGGTTCTCGCTCAAACACAACACCCCAAGAACCGTATAGCTTCTTCAAAATCCCCACTGCGTCTTAGCTACGGAAGTTACTGATCGCTATCCGTTATCCAACTCTCGTACCTACCTAGGACTAGTAGTACTACGTCTGCAGCATATTATTCAAATTTTCGGCGAACGAAGTGACTGAAACCAACGCTGTGGCCGTACGCAGTTAATTGCTAATTAGGATAACAATTATCACCCTACTCAGCGCGGTAACTACACAGATATATTGACGGTCGACGAGTCGTCGACAGGGTGACTATTCGTCACGAGTACAGTTATAGCCATGCATCAGTATAGTCTAGTCGTTCTATTCATTTTGTTCATTAGAATGAATGAATTTGACTGGAAGGGCTAAGAGATCGATATTCTCAAATTCAAGATGCACAAAGACAAGTTAAATTGGAAATTTCTGCTGCATTGGACGAGCCTTACATCTACTGAATTGATTAGAATTAGAATGGTGTTAGCAAAAAATTAGCTACAGAGTGGAATTGGGATAGTGGAGTTTCCAGTATCTGAAAAATCCCTTTTTCATATGATGTCTCGTGATTTTTATCGTTGATGATTACGTCGAAAATAATAATCAGAAAGAAACCACGATGCACTCTTCATCTGACTTCTTTTGTAACTCGATTTTGACCAAGTTGTGTAAGCTCTTGAGTAGGTATGAACTTTCGTAACACATCTAGAAACATTTTGTGGTAAGAGTCGCAAAACTTCAAATTGTACGATGATCGTAATTTCGTTCAACGAATTCGATTTTCTCTAAATCATCATGAAAATCTGCGATGGTCAGGGTGTCGAAGGTATTATTTGAAAAAAATGAAAATCATCTGATTCGTTCCCTTTATTTTTCAAGTCGAGATATTCCGAAGGCTCTCAAGGGTGGCTCCCAACGCCGAGGAAAGTCCCGATATATTTCGAGTGAAATTGAACGGCTCTCGATGTAATAAGATTCAAGGGGCAGCTGGTGTCCGGCGAGCAGCCCTCGCAGCTAAACGAGTTATGACGTCATAAATGTTTCGCGTCCGATCTCGGTACGACCATCCTTCGGAAGGAAGAGGCAGTACGGGGCGGCTGTTCGGCCCGGTCGGTCGGCCTGGGGGAAGCCCCGACCATCCGATATTAAAATAACGCCACGGAGTGCATTATTCACCTCCATCTCCGAGCGCGAGCTTGCGCGAATGTTTTAGTGAGAAGTGCGTGCTACCGCTTCCAACGGTGCTCATGTCGCTCGCGCGAGACCGCAAAAGAGCACCGGGAGAATTCCGCAATTAGGGGACTTCGGGGATCTCATTTTATCAACCGGAAATCATCAACTTCCACCGCGGGATTCGCCCGAAGAAAGCTGAAACCTGATCAGCAATGGAGTTTCGGTCCAGATTACGTAATCTGGAAGCTGCGCGAAGCCGATTCCCGGTTATTCCTGTCTTCGGTGGCGTCTCCTAGGCCCGTTTTCAACCCCCAATGTCGCCGGGGTACACGTATAATAAAAATACGCCAGTGACCACCCCTGACAGCGCGATGAGCTTGGAAATGGCAGCGAGATGATTTTTCCGGGCAGAGAGCGGGCCGGTCCCGAGGGAGCGCGGTCGAGGCGAGCTGTTCCCCGGGCCAGGAAGGGGACCGGGAGGGCAGGAGAGAGGAACTCGTGGCGGTGGAGAACCGGAGAACCGGAGAGGCAGGAAGACCTCGCTCGAACGAACCGGATCACTTCTCTAATTTTCAGCGCGATCAAACGTTATTTTCCCACCGCCACCACCGCCAGCGCCAGCGCCCTTAGCCTTTAGCGATCCTATACAACTTTTCTGTAACTGATATTGGGAAGTTTTCGTCCGCACGAAAAAAAAGAAAGAAAAAAAAACTACTCCGCTTTCGTTTGACATGGAGTTGGGCGATAGAGGGACGAAGAGAGACGAAAAAAGTTGTTGTTATCTAGTTTCTTCTTTTTCTACCTCACTTCTCATTGTTATCTTTCCTGTTTTCGGCCCGAACTTATATTGGATGAAAATACGCTACAGGTTTAGGAAAATTTGTTAAAAAGCACAGCGATTTAGGGTCGAAAATAAATTCTTGGAAATCATTTTCATCGAATCACTCGAATCACGCTGAGTAGAAAGTCAATCAGTTTTTTCACGAATGATTACTTTTATTCTGAGACCTAATTGGACATTAGTTCAGATCTTATGAACTTCGACTCGCAATATAAGGGATGTTGGTGTGATTTCAAAGAAAACCGATAATATTCGATGAATTTGATTACTGGATGGGAAGATTTTTCATTTCAAGCTATTTTTCCGTCACGACAGTAGAAGACTGACCTTACCTTCACAAATCATTGACTCACCTCGAAAAGACATAATTCACTAACATCCCCTCCGAATTTCAGAGAGTTTCGAGTTTTACCCTGCGATGCGAGGTCCGTGAAAATTTTCAAATAGTTTCTAATCCTGTATAAAAGTTAGGTCAGTAGAATAGTGGTTCGAAAAAATTTATTTCCAGGGTTCGGATGATGCCCGGTTAACTTTCATGAAATCATTTTGCTAAAATATGAGCGATTATTGGATTGGCTAAATCGTCGCAATAACTAAAGCCGTGTGAATCTTATCGTACGAATTTCATTGCTAAATTGAAAGTGTTCCGTGATATCGTTATCTCAAATTAATTAACCTAACTTGAGCATACAGAGATACCGTTAATTATAAAGCGTATAGGGTAGACCTGGGGCGGGACTGAAATATACATCTCATTATTAGCTGCCACACTGCTGCTTCGGGGCGGATTAATAGGGTTGGCTGTATTAACTTCTGATTTATCATTCAGGTATACGCCTAGGTCGAACCCTGTAGAGCGAATTAGCCCCTGACATGCCCCCGTTTAAAGGAACCATAAGGTGTGCATTTTTTTTTTTTTTTTCCAACTCTGCAGATATACTGCAATGAAATATTTCAGATTATCATTCGCGAAGGGTTGTAAGGTGTATTTAATTAACCCAGAGGTGTAACGAGCAGAAATTATCAGCTTGGTTTTACTGTAAACTCGCTGCTGAAGTAATGTTTGAGCGCAATCTGATATCTTGTAGGTGGTTTTCATGCCTGGTTTTCCTATCTGAACTCGGTGTGCTATTACTTTGAAGATAAACTCGAGTGAAGATAATATTTCACATATTCATCTTTACAGTCGGACGCCGTGCTATTAAAATCTCCGTAAAGTTGATCTCGCTTGAATAAATGAATAAATGAGTCGGAGGGCGTCGGCGCAGGGACATAAAGCAGTTTATACCGCTACTCTGGGTTTTCTGTACGAGACGAGAGTATCTCGAACAATATTGCCGAGAAAATCTGTCCTGCGTGGCAACTAAAGATTAACATTTCAAGAAGTACGAGATGCCATATATATATAACCGTTCCGAGTACATTCCTCCGTAGAAATACGTCACTTCGCTATTCATAACCCTTTTCAAATTAATAAATTATTTCACCGGAGTTAGACGCGGGGAGAATATGCCGATGATAAATTTTCACGAGGGACCCAACAAAGAAGAAACAAAAATGAAAAATATATACTTAAAAATATTTTTGCTTGAGTAAAGTGGGTACCTATATTTAAGTATGATCGGCAGTACTGATTGCAGTAATCTGTTGCATATGGTTTGATTTTCTCTCCTCCCATTCCCGCTTATATCCTTGATAATGTTTTTTATATTTTTTTATTAGCAAGTCTCCAGCTCCTCCGCGCGGCTCACCCCCGTGGGAGCGTAAAAGTTGCGGAGTTTTTTGCGCGACTTTTGTTAATGTTCGGAATTAAGGGAGTAAGGCGACTTTAAGTCATAAGGTCTCACGGGACGTTGGGAAACTGGCGGGTTCGACGCCAACTTCTACAATTCTTTATTTCTTTATCAACTCTACGGGTTCGAGCCGGCACCCACTCCGTACCACCCACAGGCTTCATATAATTACTTTGTTCGACATAATTTCCTTGCAAATTCGACCTTTTGAATAAATTCGCGGTGGATAAGTATAACGGGTAAATTTTTTTTTAAGTAATTTTTCAACTGTATGGGGGATTCGAATACACCAATTTCATTAGCCGCTTACGACGACGGCAAAGATTCACCAAATAATTATGCACACGTTGCAGATGGGGATGGGGATGGGGTGTATGGGGGAGGGCGAGCGCGTGATCGTCGGCAATTAAAGTAGAAAACAGCTTTTCTGGTAAGTGGTTAAAAAATTGAGTGAAAAATCGTCAACCGTGACCACTAATGAGGCAAAAATTGCGGCAACTTTATTAAGTCGGGGGAAGAGCTACTCTGATTAAGTTACCGCTCAACCCCCATAGCGCGACCTCGAAAGTCACCCACGACGTAATTTTATTTATTACGCAATTTAAAAATCGATTCCTTCAACTCTGCAGTACGGATATTCTCACATGTACTATATTCTCCAGTGTCCATATCGTTGCCTACTAAACTTACGTCGTAAATCAGATCTCTTGATAAAAATCTGTTCGAATATAATTTGCCGTTTTCGGTGTTCGGCTCGCAGGGTAGTTTTCTCGCGATTCGAGGGAAACGTTCGTTTCGATTGCCGAGCACGTGTCACGCATAATGGGACATGATTGCGTCGTGTACGCGTAGCACACGCATGATTACAACGCGACAGAAACGTCCTGCGACAGCCTCCACGCACCTCGTCCATGAGCACCATCAGTGGAGAGAGCAGGGCCGTCGATCGCTCGCCCTCGTGTAACTAATCAACCGACTGCCGGTGCAAATCGACTCCCACACCTTCGTGCCATGGCGAAACCTCTGTATTCGGAAATGTGCCATCCGCGATGGGGAATTTCTGTACCGGAAATGGATTGCTGCCTCATGAGACTATCGATAGAATATTTAAAAAAATGGTGAAATTTTGTCTGGTTTGATGTAGAATTGATCGAATTTTGAGCACGAGTACCTATGTGTTACGTGAATTTTAAACGGCGTATTAATGATTCTGAGAAGTTATTGAGACTTGAAAATTTGGATATTTGAAATCGCGAAGTACGTGCGAGAACGATTAACAAAAATCGGCGGCGCCGAATCACGCCGTTAATCTGATGTATGTGCCGATAAAAACTGAAAAAACACGCTAGAGGAGTTGGTAGATGCATTGCATGTCACGTTCAGCTTTGTTTTTTTATATACGACCACCTCGCATCGTTTCGAACGTATCGTTTCATTATTTCACGAAAAATTACGACTGCAGCACGTAATCGGTCCGCTACATCACGCCGCTTCCAAACACGCGAAAAAATGTCACCCACCAGTTGGACTCTGCTCTACGGTCGTTTGGAATTCATGTGTTTCACCGTCCCTTGATATATTTCTGTACGGACCTCCGCCCACGCCTATACATACGCGATTTCAGATCGCTGCCTATATATTTTCACCGCATAAACGAAGCCGGTTTAAAATTTAGAATATTCAGTATTCCGAAATCGTTTGAGATGATTTCGAATTTTCAAAAACGTTGCAATGCAGAACATTGAAATTCCGAAAGTCCAAATCCCCGAAACCCCAAGAGTCCGAAAATTTCGGTCTATTTTTCGAGATGTGAGGACGAGGAATGTTTCGTTCCAATGGAGACCCTCTTCACGGAAACACATTTTATCTATTTCGATCGATAACTTCATGATGTGATAAATAATTTATAGGATTTTGAAGGGTTTATTTTTTTCCAAAAAGTAAATCTCAAGACGATTAATTCGACCACTTATTGGTCTCGATACGATCAATACTGAATAAATACATGCATGCGTGTAATGTCAAGTTCCGAAGCTCTGGCCTTCCGGAACCTCGGCTCTTGGAATATTGAACCCTCAATGTTCTTCGTTTCGAAATTTTTGAAATCATGTATGTAGATTTTCAGGGAAATACCATAATATGCAAATTCGGTTTTTCAACCCGGTCCTGAATGAACATTTTCACACATAAAGAATTATGGGCTTAGAAATAAAGGATCGCCCATCAGGTCTTGAAACCGACTCAAATATCGTACAGGAAATTTTTCTTCCCTTATAATGTTTTAATTTGACAAAAGGATGTCTGCGTATAGGAGCTGCTGACGTATCGTGAAATACAACCCCATTTGCCCGGAGAAGCGATAGATAAACCACTTGATTTTCACCCTGTATAGACAGAATTCTGTTCTTGAAGAAGACGAAAGATTGGGGTATCGTGATCCCATTCGCGTTAGCCTCGCATTTCAAGTCGATAAAGTTCTATTTCTGTAGAAAAGATGCAGACCATCAGGGTGAAAGGCTGATATATGTACACACGCAATGTGTACAAGTATAGGTACATACATATAGTTGTATGGTATAACAAGACGCTAACTACGGGGGTTGAACGGGAACTTGGCACGGGCTAACCGAGTTAACTTAACCCGATTAACTGAAGACTAAGGGCTGACTTGACTAAAGGAGGGTAGTAACTGACTGCGGCGGGTAAATAGCTACGCTGTCAGCCTCTTCATTTTTAATTAATTAGCGATCAATTTGGACGCAAAACACGTTACCAGAATTTTAACGCTATTTTATGAGTAAATTATACACTTTCGTTTTTATTTTTTGCATTTTTTGTTTTTTTTTTCTCTCTCTTTCTTTTGTATCTCTTTAACGAACAATAATTAGGCTGCAGTAGGGAAGAAAAAAGAACCTGCGGACTTTACTCCCCTGGAGAACTTTACATATAGTACATACCTACGTATATATAATATACATACATGTATTATGCTCAAGCAAAAAGAGAAGTACACCCCTCTGTACTACACATGTAGCTATACTACGACGTGCTACGAAGTAATCGCGTATCAGGCCAAGATTAGATCCTTGCTTTAGTGGGCAGTTATCAGACGGTGTCCTGGGCTGAGGTAAATTAGAAAATTAGACGATAAAGCAGCGTCTAAACTCGGCGTCAAGGAGCAGATAGCACAACGTTAGTCCTGGTACTCTATACAGGTAAGATCGCTGACTAGAGAGTCTTTAAGGCCAAGATTAGAGTGGCAGGAGTTAGAACGACACCCGTACATATTCAACGTAGATGATTTTCGTACGGTGAAAGGATGATGGAAGTTCAATTCGTGCGACGAAAAACGGGATCGGCTTGACCCTCCATACATACCTACTATGCAAATCTGTAAAAATAATCAATTCACTGCCTGCTAAATTAGTTCACTAACGATTAAAAGGTATAACTGCAGCCCGGTGCAACTGGGCTAGTTCCCTAAAGCCTGAGGGACTTTTTCTGTGCATTGGTTGGTTTCGAACCAAGGGCCTATATCCCGCACCTACACGTATATTACAGAGTGCGTTTAGTCGCAATGTCCGCACGGTTAGGGACTAGGTACACTAGATATACCTTCGTACTCACCAACACGATGAGCCCTCGTTCGTAAACCCTGGTAATAAAACATTTCGCGTGCGAGCCGGTATAATTGTCGGGGCCGTGCGCTCCGATTGTACGGTGGTGGCGAGCCTAGGTTTAGGGGCCCCGGGGGGCACCGCACCCCCTTTTTCATCCCGTTGTTATTTATCACCTTGTTTCCCGCACTCGCTTCTACTCGCCTCCGATGTGCGTTCGCTCGCTCGTTCCTGTGCAACGCAATAAGCTCGTGGTGGTGATGGTCATAGTAGTAGTACCACCAGTATGGTTCGGACCTCCGTCAAGTTGGCCAGAGACTTGGCCGACCCGAATCAAGAATCGCCCTCACTACCACTTGTTTTGTTTTCATCCAGCTGCCCCTCGGTCATCCCTTGGACACCCCCCGACAATGTGGTCGACCAAACACCGGTTCGGGAACCGTCTTCTCCATCGTAAGCTTTAATTCGACTTGTAAACGCGGCTTCTCTTCCTACCAGAGCCCAGAAAATTGCACTTATTCATTCTCCGATGTGGATTCAGGGTATAAATCGAAATTCGAAACGAAACAGCATCTCCGGGTGAAATCAGAAGATCCAGAAGTAGATCAAGTCTTTAAAATTGTATGAAGCGAAACGAAGTACGGAAATGCTCTGGAACATAATCTTCTCATCTGGGATCAAAACCACTTCATTATGTAAAGAAAAAAGTCTGATGAATCTAACATAAGAGCAGATTGATCACTTGATCACTCGTTCATTTTTTTCGGATATTAATTGATTGACGTAAGTGAAACCTTGTTGTTTTCTCTCCCGGGTGATAATCTACCCGTACCAAAACGGAGCATATCTGTTCCCAGGAGAAGGTCAGCTTTCGTCTAGAACAGGGCGGTGTACGGATGCACGGGTTTCTCCCGGTTTCTACGGTAGGGTATGTATGGTAATGAAGGACCAATCATGCGGTAACTAGCTGCCCATGGGAGGCGGTCAGAACTGGCAGGTAGCGGTCAGCTGCCGTCAATGTGTCACTTATCTGCGTAGAACGCTGAGCCCTCCGGACAGGATTGAGTGGAACACGTACCTCGCCCACGCGACGGAACCGACGTTACGGGCGGGCCTAGCCCGGCGCTCACCGTCGCTCGTCACATTCCCACACCCCTAACAACCATCGAAATTACGATCCGACGGAGCATAAAAAAATAATCATCCCAAAAGATATGGGATCCTCGTCTCCCCGGGCCAAAGGTCGAAGAGTGTCGGTATCCGGAGACCATTGAAGGTAAAAAAAGAGGAAAGGACAACCATGTCGGTACTGTATTGGCCATGGACCACACATTCATGCGTTAAGTAATTTGCATGTGTAATATACACATCGGTTAGGGGTGGAATGTTTCGCCATCATTTTATCGAAAGAAAAACAAGGAGTTCGCAGTATGGGTACGATATGGCAAAAGTCTTTCACGGGGAGAGTCATGTGCATTGTGAAGGGGTATATGTACCGGAAGTTGTCGTCGTTTATATTGTGCCATGACCCGACCGTTCATTGGCATTTCCCAGGCAGAGTGCAGACGGCGAAGTAGTTACTGCAGCAGTGAATCGGCTCCATTCGCATCGTCCCTGTGTCCCCAGGCGGCTGGTAGGTACGTTGAGCCACGATGCTGGTTTGGAAATCTCAGCGTAGAGACGTGATGCGTCTGGAGGGTTTGCAGACATCACGTGGTTGGCACGAGAGGGTAAGGCTGCTTGAACCTCTGGCAACCTCCTCCCGCGAGGCTTCCACTGTAATTAAGCGAGTGCACATTCCCAGCTCTTGCCTCTACCTCAGCTCTCTGCATCCTTCATATAGGATGGATACACATGCATGGTTTTAGTTCTCAATACAAGGGCCTCAACTCCTATCTGCGTATACTCGCACGTTATCATACCACGAAAGTCTTACTCTGTCATTTCGTCGACGTACCCTCAGAGCAAGAACGCTTCGGTTATTTATTAATAATCTGATTGGTTTCGATTATTTTCAACGAGGAAATACGACGAAGAGTTCGATAATTGCAGTACACGGTGAGGTTGAAAATTTGCAATTCTGTTGGAGATCTTTTGTGTGATTCGAATGAGAGATAACGAAATTAGTATTTTAGATGCATAAAAACGTCTTCCTATTTTACCGGAGAAACGCGATCGTCATCTAATTGCAATTCGATCCTCGATAACGAGGGTTCACAAACTCCCCTCCTGCTTCCGCCCCTCATACACCCTTCTCCATCTCTCGTCCCAGAGCGAGGGATGAAAAATTGTTATCTTATATTTATGGGCTCGAGATTAGACCGAGACGCCTATAGGACGCCACTAACAGGCGTCGGAATGATAAATACTCAGTGAATTAGCGTCAAGGTACAAGCGGCGAACAGGGTCAATCCAATTAAGCAATCGATACTAATTAACTAATTGTAAGTACCCGAAGTCCAGAGGGTTAAAAGGGGTGCGTATATAGAAGTTCGAGTTCTACACGGCGACAGACCACCGCTGATGGCGTGATCATCCCTGCGTTAAACTGACAGTTATCGCCCCTTTCTGATAGTTATTTCAGTCAAAAACAAGGCGTCAGACTCTCTTCATTCATTAACCATGTGAAAATAACGTGCCAAATACATTTCCGAAAGGGAATAGTGAGATGCAGACTTGGTCTGAAAGGGTCATTGTTCATTAAATGCATTTTTCAACTTGCCCAAAACCTTCACGAGTCCATCCATCGAAACTATGGACCCATATGAAAGTACAGAGTGGGTGTCCAGATCGAAAATCGACATTTCGGAAATGCTGATCGGTTTTTTTTTACCCATATGTAACTCTTTTAAGTACAAGAACGACAATTATACTTTCTAAAAACAAGAGATACCTTCTTGGGGCTGATTAGAATATGATGTCAACTTTGGAACTAGACAGAGAGAAAAAATTCCTCGTTTCAAAAAAAAGATTCCTTGTTTCAAGAAAAAGATTTCTTGTTACAAGAAGATGTAGTTTCTTGAAGGTTTTTTGATTGAATCAAGGAAATATGTTCTTAATTCAAAATAATATGTTCTCAGTTTGAATTAACAACATATTTCCTTGATTTGATCAAAAAACATCCAAGAAACTACAGTTTCTTGAAACAAGAAATCTTTTTCTTGAGATGAGGAATTTTTTTCTTCTGTGTATAAGCTTTTGGTTGAGGGTGTTGGAGAGGTGTTAAAAATCAGAATAAATGAAAGTCTATTAGCTTAATTGACGTAGATGTACCTGTATCTTCTCTGATCATCATGGGATAGGGATATAAACTTCGAAAGGGTTAAAAACTATAAAAATGGTACTAGAATTAAAAACACGTACCACATTGCGATAACGAGGCACGCACAGGAAGTGTGTTTTTTTTAATTTTTTGGTAAATGGAATTGACGAGGCGTAAACGATACGAATCTACACACTCCACACTCCACACTCCCCAATCCACAACTCTCTCGGCCGCTAGCAGCTTAACCCTTTTATTACTGCCGGACCCAACGGCGAATGTTTTGTCGCAGTTGCATGCTTCTAGAACCTGGTCTTTGTCCAAGGTAACAAGACACTAACGACCGCGATAGAGTTAAGTTCCGTCCTATCTAACAAATGGTGAAATAAAAATAGTGGCCTAACACACGAACGGATCAGGTGTTCCTCGACTTTTTACACGGCATGCTTTGACCGCCTTCAACTAAGACCATTTCGTGCCTAACATGACAGCCCCATATCTGCCGGACAATTGAAATCAATTTCACCCTGTCGAAATCGAATTGTTCGATGACCTGATGAATACTTCTTTTTATTTACGACCCAGGGCTATCTAACGCTTTTCACAAATATCGGCCACACGTGATGCCAGATTCGATTGTAGATCAAACCGTTCTCGAGACAATGTTCTGCCATCGGTAGCAAAAGTGTAACTTGATAGCAAACATCACCGTCTTGGTGTCTTCCGATTCTTCGTATATATATCTCTTCGTGATCCCCCAGGGTGTCAGAGAGTGTGCAAGTCGTCGCACAGGGAACCAGAGGATGCACTCCAACGGCTATCGGTAACAAAAGACAAATTCTGCTTTTCTCGAACCATCCGGATACCGTGACATTGAAAAACCGAAGATGACCATTTCTCAGCTGCTCTTAGTCTGATTTTCAAAAATTAGAGGCCCGGAAAGTGAGGTACCATTCGCAATTGGCCCACTGGGAGGATCCATTCCCATTCAGTAAACTATGCTGCATCTTAAACAAGGGAGGGATTTGCCAAGTATACTTTTTACGCATCCTGAAGAACTCGACGGAAGTGGTTGCCCATAATGGTGGTGGGTGTTACTAGGCACAGTTTATCAGAGCGGGTAGTTTTCGCGGACAGTCACCGAGTGAGTCTGTGGGCGATGGAATAAGTGGTGCTCTCCCTTTCCTTGCCCGGCTCGCTCTCTTCCTCTTTCTCCCTCTTCTGGCCACCCCCTGGCCCACGGTTTGCGACTGGGGTGCGACTGAGGAGACTTTACGTCGACAGCGCACGGTAAACTCCCGGAATTGTGGCTCACCCCCTTTTCACCCCTACGTCGGCCCCGTCGGCCTCACGGGACTTTGCCGGGTATTGAAAATTACATCTTACTCTCCCTGCCTGCCACCCTGTAGCCTCAATTCTCAACCCCATAGCCCATACCACCCACAAGCTGCCAGCCACCGAACTCGACGTCTCGATGCGTTTGTAATCAACCCTGCCATGCATCCTGGTTGGTTTTTTTTTATTTATTGATATAGTGAACTAGCGAGCTCAACGATAAATTGGGTTTGGTAACCTGGAAATTCGCAAATAAGATGTCCTACTGATGGTGTTGCAGAATTTTTTTCGGCCTTATTGGCTACCCGCTCTTTTGTCATAAAATTATTCGTTGAATATTGAATTCGAAACCTGGTAGGGAATTCTCTTTCGATTTGTTGCCCTCGACCCGGCTCGGTTTGGTAGGACGTCGAATCGCACTTGAGACACGAGACACACGTATCGTGTGAGTTGTACGTGCATAAGCCGCGATACTCCGTGAGATGAAATCGGAATTCGGAAGGTGCCACATCAAAAGACACTATGTACGATAGCGGAGGACCAGGGCAAGCCTTTACAGGAGGATATACCCACGACGCGATACACTATACTGTAGTATATAGAAATACTGCACATAAAGAATTGGCGTGGTCCAGAAGCGGTGCCCAGACGTGGAAATACGACTATGGTAGGTCTTACACCAGGGGTAAGTCTATATCCGTCGATGTGTACCGGCACGTTGGCGTTACGGTGGAAGAAATACAGAAGTAAGAAAAGTATAAACATTTAGACAAGTTTAAAGTCGAAACTTTACGCCTGCCGAGTAAAAAGGGGATAGAGAACGAGCGAGCGAGCTGACATCTCGAGGCTTCAATATTTGTTAAACTTTTTCCTCCCTCTCCTTCTTCCCGTTCTTCCCGTTCTTCCCGTTATTCCCGTTATTCCCTTTATTCCCCTCTTGATACGCCGCTCTCCTTCTCTCTGCCCCAGGGCTCGCCCTCCGTCACTCTTACATACACAAACCCCGAAACCCTCCTTTATAAGGCATAAACTTCAGGTTATACGTGGCATATAGATTTTATACGATTACCAAACGTAGTAGACCTCTGTATTCCAATAAAGATAAGTGATTTTGCGACCGTATTTTTGTCGTTTCATTGCGATTGTATTACCACGAAAGATTCCTGCTAGGTCCTCCTGCACTCTTTCCTTCTCTCGAGACTCTCTTCTTCTTCTCCTCTCTTTCTCTCTCTCTCTCTCATACCTTCTCTACGCATTTTACGAGGCTGCCTTATTGGGCGTATCTCTTGGGCTGTATCGCGGGCGATAAGGGTGCATTCCAAATGTTTTCTACCACCATCGATGCCATGCCGCCTCTTACTTCCTCTTCCAGGCTCAGGTGGGGACCGATTTTCTCCAAGACTGTTCAACCCTGAAGCCGTGTTTTTTAATCAACGATACCCACAGTCCGGATGAATAAACGTCGAATATATCTGGACCGATAAAATTTTCTATTCATCATGCTGTGCATATGGGATATCAGACCCTTCCAACCCGACTTTAGTCCAGTGATTAAACAATTATTAATTCGTTAATGACTAGAGCCTATCGCGGCTCTCTACGTCGAGTATAATATCGCGTGACAGTATCTTCTCTATGAGGGCGCGGTCGCACGCAACTAAACTCGCCTGCTGCGCGGTCAAAGGAAGGATATTGTAATTCCTTTACGCGCCCCAAGTACGCCTAGGTGTGCATTCGTCGAGGTAGGTAGGTAGGTAGGTAGGTAGTTCTCTCATTAAATGAATTTATCAAAGCTAGCTGATTAATACCTGCGATGGTACCTTTCAACGGTTAGACCTCACGGAAGTATCGCAGTGCAGATTTGAACGATCTTCCGATGCAAGTATCGCGTCTTTTTGTCGTCGATCAGTACTGAGGAACGAAAAAGAAGTAGGTACTTCTTGCAACTGGAGTAGCGAGGTCCTTCGAAGCTGCAGACCGTCCGTAACCAGCAGAGGGCTCGGAGTTGGTAATTGGCAATATGAGTGGCTGGATGTCGGGTCAGTCGCGTGCCCCTGGGACTACCCCCTTCTGACCTCCCTTGGCTGTAGGTTTCTCTTTCTCTCTCTCTTTATCCATCTCTCTCGCTCTGTCTCCCTCGACTACCGAGCTAAGGGGCCGGCCAGGGAGAGGCAGGAATCAAATTGAGTTTCATATACGCGGGGTCTCTCGCCCGTTCGACTGGCCTCTCTGTATATATAGATACATGTACGACACGCGACCGTTGATTTCACCGGACTGTGGTATTCCGAACTTTTGACCTACCACCTCTCGCCACCAGTGACCATGAGTTCGAGCCAACCCCCTCTCGATAGTTTACAATTTTAACCCGAATCGCTTGATGGGAGTTATGGCAAATCAAAGGACTTGCCTCTGGACCGACCATCCGTTATTACCACGACTCAAACTTTCCTCGGATCAAACGGCTCCAGTCCGAACAGCTGGACACACAGTGAGAAAATTCGTATCACTATGAATCGTTAGAGTAGAGAAGATATGTCGAAGATGTTTTCGATGTACCGATCCTCATTAGCAAGATGTTAACAAATCTATACAAATTAGGACGGAGTATTGATATAGTCAGTGTCGGGTTCGGAGTGGTCAGATATTTGGAGTCTCATCGTTGTGGTTGGAGAAGAGAGAGGCTAGCCAACGAAGCCAGGGGATGGTGGAGAAGGAAGGGTCGGTTGTGCGGTGGCGTCTGGACCGCGGATAATAGGAAGCTACTCGAATATCTCTGCTAATCACGTTAAGTCCGGCCGACCGCTTTGTGCTCCGCAGTCCGGCGACTCCGAGGGCCGCAGGCCTTCGCAGACACGAAGAGGATGGGAGTTATACCACCGTTCGCGGAGTGCTGACTGTCCACGAGAATTTAATTCCGAACTCGAGTATACTCCGATTATGTGACTCGACAACGACGGTGCCGAAGTATTTTTCTTCTTTCTCTTTATTTCAGGATTATTGATTTCCATATCTTGGTTTGTGATTATTTTGAGAACGCGGAAAATGGAAAGAGCAAGTGGAATTTTTGAAACCTCAACATGATGCGAACTTACCGATCGTTTTCACCAAACATTGAAGATTTGATCTTTGAGATAAAAGTTGGAGCATAAGCGTACTTCCTCTTCCATTCTGCACTGATAAAACGACGTGAAGCTTTCGCGATAAAAAAACAGACACGAGTGGGTCCTTACCGTAAGCAAAACTGATAAAAGAGATTATTCAAATTTTGTACCGAACGACGCGAACTCTCAGCGGAAGAGTAACCGCGGTTTTCCCTATCTTCGGATCACACACAGAGTTTGGTCAAAGTGCTTGCGGGCTTCAAAACTCGCTTCAGATCTGTTTAGACGACAAAGACCTCACATATATATGTATACCATATAGGGCTACTCCTGTTGGCAGCGTAATATCACGGGGACGTGGTCATCTTAATGGGAACCAGGAGATCACGCGCCACTGGCTTTAATGAGATTCACAAGTCACGAGCACGCACTATATATGAACAAAATATCATATATATGCCTACCCATATGTACCGACGAATCAGGTATATTTATATCAAAGGTTCGCGGTTCGTTATCACCAAATAAATTTTTTATCTTCTCCAAATATCGAGCGCGAAGAATGAGAAAAAATGTTAAATTGCTCGATCCAGGGATGTTAGGATGAATGTTAAATAAGACCAGGTAACTTCTTGCAGTAAAAGCTGTAACCGTTCCATACACACAACCATAGGCTACTATATACTTGGCCATCTTTTTCCCCGTAGCCGATTAAACTCTTGCGAGAGGCAAGCGCTCGGGTAATTTGTAGAAGAAGGACTGACAAAAAGGGTTGTTTGCGGGGTTGGGCTAATGTGACCCCGGAGATGCTGAGCTCAGCCACAGAAGTGATCTACTACCAACTCCCACTCGAGTGGCATATCCCGTTAACGTTAGCTCGTGACTTGTGTGTACTTACCTCGTTGCCTCGCAGGTGTATCAACGGTCACAATTCGGTTTGTGATGCAAAAAACGGAATACGCATCAGTGGGCTCAATTCGTCCGTGAAAAGTATGCAAATTTGGGTAAAAACCGAACTCGCCGTAACGAAAACTCATCAACGAATGCAAACGAGCCGGCACTGACGACAAATTTAATAAAATCCTGTACGACCAATTTAATCTTGAGCGTGGTAGGAAAACGCTAACTGTCACGATTCCACAAAAACGTTCTTCGGATATTCTACAACTATTTTTATTCATTTTATTTTATACTCATTTTCGGAAGACAATTAACAGTTTTTTTTCATCAGAATTCAGTCCTTTTTGATTTTATCATCGTTCTATGATAGGAAGAAAAAGCAAGAAATTTACAAAAATTGGGGGGAATACCTACGCATCACGATGACGGATTCGAGCGAGAGAAAATCAAATTTCTAGTTCCCGGCCCAGTAAATCTGAATATTGCGTTTGAATATCCAATTTACAACACTGCTTTTCATACAGACCGAATTCTGATTTGCTTGACCTCGACGCAGAAGCGCAGAAACGCGAGTTGGACAACTTGGGGTGAGACGTTCCCTTTTTTCCCCCCTTATCTTACCCCTGTCCAGGGACGTATTCGCGCGTGGTCGCGAACCACTGATCCTCGAACCAGTTTTTTTCCTGTCACCTTTTCTTTTCCTTTGGCCCAAAAAGAATCCTCGGAATTCTATACACACAACCCCTGATGTTCAGGGGGGCGGGGGGGCTCTTCTCGCGCCCCTAGCCTCAGCAGTCTCGCATAAGTTTCCTGACTTTACGAGCCGGTCCAAATTGCAGGCTGAGAAAGAACTAAATTTGTATCTACTCCCGGCCCAATACCCCACCACAGCGTCCCAATTCCCTAACAATAATTTTGCAAATAACAGACAGAAGCCGCTGCTAAATAATGAAGCACCAAGCCGCCGGAAAAATTCAATTTAGGGTCGCCCGCCCGCGCTCACGCTATGCTATACGAAAAACTCAGGTCGAACGAGCCTGCCGTGGTAAGGGGAACATATGTTGCTTACACCAGATTGTCTTTCTTGCCCTCTGACCTCTGACCTCTGACCTCTATCTTAGCCTCACTCACTAATAAAACTGCGCACGAAACCCTTCGCCAAAACCTGGCTGATAAAAAAAACTGAGAAGAGAACACAGGATGTGTCTGCGTTACTTTTAATTTTGGAAAATCCTTCAGACTTTTTTCCCCTGAAAAATGGAAAGATAGACGGGATCAAGGTCTGGATAAAAAAAAAATAGGAAAATTAGCTGTCGATACATGTTTCATTTATTTGCAACGATTTATATATAAGATGCTGAGTCGCGAATATAAGTTTGAAAATTTGTAAACTAAGAGTTGTCCTTCGTCGCACGTGGTTTTCGAGTGAAATATGTTCTCCTCAGACATCCCAGCGACGTTTCCCATGAGGCAGTAAGAGGTGGGTTCTATTCGTCACCCCCTTCCCGCGAACACGCTCACATTATTGCATTGTCCAGTTTGATAGAATCCTGAAATCCTTCAGGTCCGAGGCGGTGGTGGCTAGGGAGACGCGAGGTGCCTACCAATGCGCCCTGCGACCGCTCTCGACGAAGATCCCCCGAGTACCCGGCAACCCATCAAACTTTTAGCCGGACACCTCGACGGCAGGAACCCCCTTCTAGCCACCCGGTGATGAATATTGCAGGGGCCGTTCATTGTTTCCACTCACAAATCATTTGCCGATGTCTCGCGGGGAGCGAACCACGATGTTTTATTCTCCTCCACACCTTCCTCGATGTCCAGGACCCTCTCCTATTACAACCCAAGTCTTTACCGACACACTCCTCACCGATCACCGCCGATACATCAAGCCATATCGCAGAAGAAAAGAAATGAAAAATAAGGAAATCGAAAGGGATAAGCTAATCACACCGATGCGATGGGGGTATCTGCTTTCTGGATTCTGCAACTTAGCCTTACGTATTTGGTTACAGTGGTTACATCCGCGATCGTACGAAAGCCAAGAAGTCGGGGGCGTGAATAAATGAGGGAATTGGTACCCGAGCGAGTTTGGTCCGATCAGTGAAGTCCGTGGTAGATCATACATCGCGTGAATATTTGATCCCTCCTGGACACGTCCCGAAGGCCACTCTCTGATGAAACTACCCAGGGGATCACCGGCGCGACCTTCGGTCCCGTGGACCGCGGTGGCATGCAATCTTCCTTATCTGGACTCGGCGTGTACAATTCAAATACCACAAGGTACCTACTACCGAGAAAGGGAATCCCCGGACCCCAGTTCTCCGAGTGTAACAGCAGCTGGTTCGCGAGCAAACAGGATCTAAGATACCCAAAGACATTTTAAATTGGCCATTATACTATTTAACTTTGGTTGCTGCATGTGTGCCTGTGTGGGTTACGTGTATGTCTACACATTACACACACATATATTCGCACACACTATATCAGGGGAGAGAAAGGAGGACACGTGGAGGTCGCAGGACGGATTGCACACACTTGATCTCCATTCAACTCGGAGCAAACAGTGTTAACCGTATTTGCCTACGAGCTGGCGAATCTAATGTCTTCTCTCGACGTTCGACAACTCGTAACGGACTGGCAATATCGGGGATTTGTTCAATTCCGTAATCACGGCTGTTCCAAGGAAGAACTTTGTCTCAAACTGGACTCTGCCCGGTGTATGAATTATTGAATCCTCGTCTATTCGAGGAGCGATAAAGAGCTTTTGCCATTGGTCAAAACTTCTCATTTCACCAATCCGCGGTCATACCAGGTGACTTTGGGTTAAGTCCGGACATCTTTCATTGACTCTGGGTGCCCGATGGGAATCTACTTCGAGGTAGAAAGAGAATTTGCAATCATTCTCTGGGTCCTCTTGCAGATATGTTATACCGCGTCTACCGGTATAATTTTCCCAGGCAAGTATTTCGTTGGAAGAAAATGATACGGCGGTCATTTATTTAACGGCAGACATTATGCGGCCCGGAATTGTACCGAGCCTGGGCATGCACCGCGGGCAAACACGACGAGACAATGAAGCCAGGTTTTTAATCAAGTCTCCTGTTCCCTGCAGCGGAATTAACTCAAATTATGTGCGACGCGCGGGACCAAGTTTCGATTTAGAATTCATACAGTCTTTTCAATATCCCTATTGTCCTTGGTAGCTGAGAAATAACGAGGACAAAAAAAAAGGCGAGTGCCTCATTTCAGCGGGACTTGTTAATTATTCAATCGACGAATTGAAGCGAAAGAAAGAAAAGCTCCACTTCCGCTGACGAAAAATGACCTTATATAAATTCCTTTCGGTTTCTGAGCGATGTATTAATATCAAATCAGCGATCATTATTTAACTTTGAAACCGGAAGGCAGCAGATTTTTCAAACTCTAGCAAAGAAGTTGAGGCATTGGCCAGACGTCAGGATTCGCGTGGTTTTTACATTCTCGGAAAAACGCTATCCATCACTTACTCGGCGGTGTCCGACTTGGAAATATCACTTCTGCCCGGAGCCATTCCATTTCGCAGTGTTGTATATGTACAAACCAGCCATACTTTGTCGAAAAGTTTAGGAGGGAAACACACACAGTTGTTTTTTTTTTTGTTTTTCTTGTTTTTCTTGGTTTTTTTTGCAGATCCAACCGCCAAGAGAATGTTTCGGCATGCATCACGTTATCACGAGGCGTTTGGTCGCTGGGGATTCTTACCCTGTAGATACCCCGCTGCACCCTCCGGAGACGACGCACCAGTAGCTGGTAGGTATAAGGTATATACGCTAGAAGCCACTAGCTAGCAGACCAACAAGAATTTGTAAGAAACACACGAGTGAACGTGATGAATATTTCGTCTGGCCACGGATTATCATATGGAATGAGATTGCGGCTGAATTATTAATCCGCCCCCGTTTGTGGTCTGCATACATGCCGGAGTGTGTTGGAGACAACACGATTTTTCTCTCTGAATTGTATATTCGCAATTCCGCCTTATGCCCCGCGAGCCTTCACCGGCCCAAAGCACCACCAGTTCGCGACCAATTTGTCTCGATTTAACTGAAACTACAATTGTCACAAACCTAGACACTGCAGAATGAAGGAGGGCTGAATTTTCGCCAACTGAAACGGTCGGGAATACCCGTTCAAGATATAAACGATTGGATTGAGACTTCGATACTCGAGGGATCAGCTTTCGGCTCTGATTATTTAGATAACGAATTGGACGGCAGACATTGGTCGTATTTAGTCATACGTGTAGACGCGGCGGTTTGAGTTTAACTGAAAACTGTAAATAATGCAAAACAGAACGGGATTGACACAGGTTCGAAACCGGCTGAACGGCTTCAAAGGATGTAGGGGCGCGACGTACCTGTGCAACCACGAGTCCCAGAGGCGCTTCGGGGACTTCGAAGAGTCACAGAGACTCAAATATTTGGACAGATCGCCGAGTCATCTTGGGCCACACGCATGTCCCAAGGCTGGCTTTCCGCGGCCTTCGGCACCAAGAAATCGAGAACCGTTGCGAGTGCGAGAAGCGACGTCGCGTTCGCACCGATCTACGACGAATGAACGACGAATATTGTGCGCCTCATCCCCGGGGACAAGTTCCTTCGCCTTGCCAACAGCTGATTAATCGTTTTCAGATCTCGTGGGACTCGCGGTGCCAAGCGATTTCTTTGTCGCTGCGGATGGCCTTCCGAAACCGCCTACCTTTTCTTTACTTCTATTCCAACCTAAGCCAAAACGTCGCTTCAGCCACCCGGAGTTTTCGACAATCGCTTAGCGGTAAGAGAGAGAAAGAGAGAGAGAGAGAGAGAGAAAAAATAAAATAAGAATAAACAAAAAGTTCCGCTGCATCAACTAAGGAAGCGGGAATTCTTTCGATTCGCTATATTCAAAACCGCTGCAGTTACATCAAGAACTTGAATTCCAATTCCGCACGACACGAGTTCGATAAAGTAGCTTCCCTCTGCTCGTTCGTGTTTCGACTTAATTTGTTTATCCGGTACACATAGTAAGGGGTGAATTGCAGCAAGAACCAATCTTTTATTCGAGTACGCGTATCGCTCTGACCCCTTACAGATCCCAAGAGCCATGGACTTTGTCTGTGAAACTTACACTACTGGCTAGAGAAGCTAAGATATTGGATGTGACATGGCCATTTTCATTTCTCACATCAGCAACGTCCCTCTTTCCCTTCGCCCGGATCTTATATGGAGATTAAGTAGCTGTGTCTGAGAAGGATGAGATCTGAGTTGGTGTAAATCGAAGCAGTTGCGATGTTTGCATTTCGCTGCACCCTCCGCCGCCCCAAATTATTGCAGGGACTGAGTCCAGCGATTCTCCGATCTCTGTTCGTCTCTCCCTTACTTATCCGAGCTCTCTCGCTCCGGCTCGTGCACCCCTACAAATACAACAAATTGCACGTTCGCCCCGGGAGAATACCGAAGTTATGACCGAACTACCTTCTAGACTTCCCGACTCCAGTAATTATCTTTTCTACGCCCCAACGCGGTATCGATGCGCGGTACTGCGGGGGGGTTAGCCGAGAATGGATATGGAGCACCCATACCCATCTCAGAGTTTTACCAGAGACGCAACAAAGTCCCGTTATTTGTATCAATCTAAGCTGGAGATGATCAGGTATGACGCTACCTCAACTTTCTCTGACCTAATCCATCGACACAGAAAAAAGAAAAAAAAGAAGAAAAAAAAAACCACGCAGCTCCGTTATGCCTGAACTTCTCTGTATCTAATTTTTTGGAACCTGATTGAATTCCGGGACTAAAAACTGCTTTGTACTAATAATTACCGACGATTTTCTCCCGGCTGCGAATAGATGGATCAGGAAGCAGAGATAACTACAGTCTATTAGTTTTATCATATAAAATTTAACGACTTTGGTAAGATTTTTCGAATATCATACGTCTTCGAGTCTTCCGAGAGCCAGGGTAGATCCAGAGTGGGACGACTCGGTCCTGAATGTGGAAAAAAAAAATCTGCGAACAGGGGATGGTGGTGAACGGGTGAGGCGCGACCTGGTGCGCGGACAGCCACCAGGGGCGTGTCCGGCGCCGCCTTCGTACCCGCGACGCCCTGCCAACCACCCCTGGATCTCGTCTTCTGCCAGATCCTGCAGTTTCCATCTACCTTCTCTCTTCATTCGACCTGGTCCTCTCTTAATTAACGCTATCTAAACCTGGCAGTTCAACTGGATCAACCAGAAAACTTTGACTCAAATCCGTCGAACTGTTTCTTAATTTATTTTATACAATTTTTCAACCCCTATTTTTATCGAAAAATATTCTTTCATGCGATATCTTGAATTAACACGAACACAGCTAAGGGGGTTGGTTTTCAAAGAAATTTTCAAAATCTGCGGTAATTTATTGCCCATGAAGAAAATTCATTCGTTAATTATTGACTATGTTCTGTTGATGATTTTCATCTTGATCTATTCATCAACCGGAAGTTCAACTGGGTCAAAATTTCAAAGATCTGCAATAATTTATAGTCTATAGAAAAAAAAAGAAATTTATTTGAGATCTTTTTTACATCAAGATTCGTCACTTATATTATGGTCCATGTTATTTTTTTTTTTGTTTTTCAAAATGACTGAATCACTCGTATAAGTCGTTTGAATTATACGTATAAATGATTGCATAAAATAGATCTACGAATAATAAGTAAAGTTATTGCAAAAGTTTTGAACGTCAAGACGATGTCAGGGTAGCCCAGCGGGACCTGGTAGCTAATCAAGTAATATTTCAACTGCATGTCTTCATAATTCATTATTTAATATTTAGTTTTTCAACTTCCAAGCTACAGCAGTATTCATCTTCATACCGTTTTAATATCGCCCGCAAACGCCGCCCGCGTTTACCACCGTGTTTCGTGCTTGCATAAAGGGGCTCTCGCCAACGCCAACGCCGACGCCGACGCCGACGTGAAACCAACGTTTATTCGAGTGAACCACCTCCGAGAGGAATAATTTATACCGAAATTGCAACTCGCTAAGTTCCCATTTAAACCATTACTTTCCTTTAAAAATCTCGATATGTTTCTCTGCAATCAACAAATCTGGCCAAAAATCTTATACGAAGAAGACTAATATCTGATCCGAACGAGGCCGTCATTTTTGATGCAGGGTTTCGACCGAATAAAAAAAGACCTCAATGTAGGTACTATCGCTCAGTTTTTTGTTTTATTTTTTTTTCGCCTCACGAGAATCCAAAACTGTGAAGGTGAGACTATCCAGTGACTGCCGAGTTTTATATGAAACGAAATGAGATAAAAGATGAAAAAATCGTCGGTGTATTCGAGGTGACAATTTGAACTGTATGTACCTACTCATATCTAGTCTATTTTGAAAGGTCGGGAAATTCCGGGTACAAAAATATATATATATGCATGTATGAATGTTCGTGAATTATTTAACCGCGTGTTTCGCGAGGCGCTGCGACGCTCGCCGTCTCCGGAGACCGAAGACGCTCTCAAGAGGTGAGAAGAACTGACGTCACAGGGTTCCATTTATCTATCTACATACGCTTTGATATCGTTCTTCGAGACCTTTGTATAGGTATACGATGGAAACAGCACTTTGGTTCCACTATGAGGGGAGGCACCAGGCAATGGTATCGGTAACACTGAGTGGCTTATGACGTTTCTCTATGACAGAACACGAGAAAGAGGCGGCATAGCAGTCGAATATCTTCTCGTTTCTCGAGTGACGATATACTTAAAAAAAAAATCAAGAAAACAGACGATATGTATACCGACACCAACAGCTAATAGAAGTCGAGCTGAACTCCGGGTCATGGATCTTGCCCAAACTTGTAGGGGTTTTTACTTTTACCAAAACATGAACTACCTGCAATATAATTCTCTCGAATGGGCCTTTATTCTATCAATGTACTAAAATATACTCTACGAATCGGCGTTACATGGGTTTTTCAAATTGCCCTGAAATTATCGGTTTTTGCTTGGCGTCATGAGATTCTACATTGCAATGAATGTTTATACATCGAATTCAGTGGTATTATTATGTGCATCTCATTTTTTTGAAACTTGGAATGCACGCATAACTCGGGCTGTACTACGTATCGTATCGAAACCAATAAGTGGCCAAATCAGTCGTTTTGAGATTCACTTTTTGGAAAAAAGTTTCAAAATCCTATCAATTACTTATGATATCATGGAGTTATCGATTGAAGTAGATGAAATGGGTTTTCGTAAGAAGAGTCTCGATTAGAATGAACTATATTTTTTGTCTTCACATCCTGAGGAATAGACCAAAATTTCCAGATTCTTAGGCTTTCGGAATTTTACGCTTCTGAACTTGACGTGACGAATTCGGGAATTTCAACCGTTCGGCACATCAAAGATTCTGAACTTCAACCTATGGCCCCAATTTTCACCTACTCCCTGACCGACAAACTCTTTGTAATTTGCTAATGAAGGTGTATGTTTTGTTTTACTGCCTTGTAACAGCTCCTCTGCGAGCGAAGTGTCAGATAAATTAACGCACGATAATCAACAGGGGACCACGTGGCGGCTCGGCAACCCTGTTTATCTGATCGAGTGTCGGTTCTCAAATTAAATGATCATTTTATACGGCTAATAAAAGGCCGCGATCACACCCTCGCACATATACGGCCTCGCCCATTCACTGCTCGCCAACACCCAAAAATGCCTTAAAATTTGAATGATTCATTGATCACTCTTCGATTACAAAGTCAATATATTACATCGATAAGATGCGATCTATGGGTGAGTTTTGGTTTTTCCAGGTGATTTTGCAATTAAGTGCAAATTTTCTCCACACGAAGCAAATCCACAAGTTCCCAACTTTGAGGAACGCAACAATCTCTTGCCGTCTGCAAGAGACGAGCCCTGCAGTGTCGTTTAAAAGATCCCTGATCGCTGTGAAGATAATCAAAGCGTGCGGATGGCTCGTCAAGTTCCCGGTAAAACTGGGCTCGATCCCCAGTGGCCCGTTCGCACCGTTACCAGCCCCCTTAACGCTCCCGTGACCGATAACTGCGTTCGGATCAGTCAACGAGCCAGAGAATGATGATCGCTTGTTACCAGACCGAATTATACTATCCATACGAAACAGTTTCGTCGGTAATAAATTATGGCGAAATATTCCTGGATCATGTGAAGAAGGGATGAATTCGCGAAAGAAATATAGCGTCCGTTAGTTCGATCCACGGTTCGTGTTATATGCATATAATATGTTGCAAAAATCAGGAACTCGAAGAACAGAAACAGCAGCCGTACATACGCATATATGAAGCTTTTACGAGTTGCAGACGAGACAATCGAAGCCGAGAGCGCTGGTTAAATCTGAAAAATTAAATTATATCGTCATAAAGTGGGATGCCCGGGGGTTTAGTGTCTCCTAAGAGAGTTAGCTTACGGACCTGGGGTGTAGGTATGGGGCGTTGAATAAAAACAGCATTAGTCCCTGCATAATGTATAGACAGCGGCCATGCCGAGGCGAAGCCAAGGTGGCACCGGGTAACCTTACTATACGAGAAGGCTGGGACTCGTAAACCCGGTGGCAGGTCGCTATACGCCCGTTATAATAATTTAGTTTATGAAATTTCCCTGGAACGGATACCCCGAAAGTTCGGTTCCTCAAACCCGGGGCCGCAGATAGACCTATATACAACTTGGTGAAAAGCTCAACATTTAATGTACTCCGGAAATGAACGTTATGTTGCGAGGAATAAACGGGGGAAAAGAAACAAAGACGAAAAATATAAAATAATTAATAACGGATTTGAATCAATGCGTGATTGTAATAAATATAGCAATAGCCGTGTCTGCCACTCCTTAACTTCTGCCCTGGAGAGTTTTTTCGTAAGTATATAAGCTCAAGAATAAGAGGAGACGCTGTACAACGTGTACGGTGCGGGGGTCTGATGGATTTCACGACTCCATGGGGTCCCTTCAATCCACTCTCACGGCCCATCTCCGACGCCCGCGTCGACGAAGAAGTCGCGAACGAGAAGACGTTCTCTCTACCGACACGATGACCCCCGCCCACATGCCGCAGATACGAGATCCTACGGCCCCATAGCCCTGGCGCAATTCTAGAAACGACTGAAGGCGGCGGACCACTTTCCTGCACGGTGGTCAGCTGGTCAACCTTCTTTTCACACTAAAGTGGACATTGGTGAAAGTTGTGGGTTCGTAAGGGCTCGAAAAGGACCAACAATTTGCCACCGCTGTATCGCTTCCGCATCTACTTCTCAAGATCGAATTTTTGGCTCAAGCTGAGTAGCAAAATAATAGAATACTAAGGGTTGGTAATGGGCATATCGCCTATCCGTCTTTTCACTCACTTTTTTCGTCGGAAGATTGGTCTGATCCATCAAAGAAACAGTCAATAGTCACGGAAGTATGAGATAGAGATGGATTACGTCGTGTATGAGCCGGTGCACAGGGGTAGCTGTATTAGACCCGTGCGGGGTGCGGGTATGTTTGGGTAAAGAAAATTTAACGCCTTAACGCCGTGCGAGCCTTTTCTTTCCGCGCGTTTACTGCGCCCTGGTAATTTTATGACACATTTTCTTCCACGGTCTGGGACGCGGGAGAGACGACGCGTTGGGTAAGGGTGCCGTGGAGACATACACAATTCAGTTAGAGCACCGTAAGGGTGGTTTTACGTCATATCTTTTCCCTCTCCCTCTCCCTCGCCCTCTCGCTTTTTCTTCTTCTTCCTCTTCTTCATCTTTCTCTTCCTCGTTCCATATCTCCTTCCTCGTCTATTTGCGACCCCTGGAATACTTCCGCGTCCACGACCTCGCCGCGGAACCGAATCGTATTTTATTTATGTGATAATTGAAAATTCCATGACACGAATAGCTACGATCGATGGATATATTTGTCGCGAGATATAGCTACTTTGGTCGTTTCAGGGAATAACAAGTGCGACCATAGGGAGAAAACGGAAAGAAGCCGTGTTAAAAAATGAAATAAACATTCCTGAAACCTGCGAAAGGGATGCGGAGTCTTCTTCAAGCTCTTGTATTTGATATATATTCATCGTGGACAGACCAGGCTGCTCCACGGGATGGGAGTGAGTCCTGGTATCTGCCTCTGGGACCTAGTTTGAATTAGCGGAGACATATTCATACGCGGAGTTTCCATCGAGGGTCGTTCCTCGGAGGGCACTCCGTCATCTCGGTACTCACCTCCTCGACGTACACCACCCATCACCCTTTTATACACCCACCTTTACCCCGGCTTCATGACCACCTAGTCATTAATTAAGACTTTTTGCCGTCTGACCCGCACAAGTGGATGGCAAAAACTTAAAAGGCTGATACACCCTCGATGCTAAAGCGAACTTTTTGCCCTGGAATGAATACACACCCACCTTCGTAATGCTCTGGACATTTGATACTCTGACACGATAGAAGATAGGGTGGGATGTGTCTGTCTGAATAATCGCCGGGTCTTTCTGCTTTGAACTTTTCACGCAGAGCTGTATAATATATATCGTCAGTTGAGAAAGGAACAATCCCGTGTCTATTCGTAATAAGAAATTCGTAGACAGAAAGATTAGTACGACTTTTAACGCAACCGGACATCACACCGAACCGAAGCGAACAGAAGAGATAAAAATCAACCCCTCGCACGATTCGACCCGGCTTACGTGGTGCCGTTCGCTACAGGCGTTGCAGTCTCGAATATCCTAGCCTCCGAAAGCGGTCCGAAATTAAATACGCATTCGGTTTAAATTCTGAATTATAGTGCCATTAACAAGAAGGAGACGAATCGCCATTGATTGAAAAAAACTGCTGCCTTTTAAGAAAATTTTTACAGCCGAGGGTTCAACTGTTCGTATCTGTTACTCGATTCTAATAGACGCATAGTTGCGCTATATAGGTGTGGGTATAGGTGGAGTGAAGTCGGACAAGCGTCCGGCACTGTATGTTAGCGGGAAATTGTTAAGGGATAGGGAATAGCGAAACACGAAACGGGAGAGACGGGAGAGACGGGAGAGACGGGAGGACGACACCGCGTCGCCCACGTATGCAAATAAGTTAGGAACGTCCGGTGTTTGGCGTAATGTATAAGAGCTAAAGAGCGATAGGTATGAGGTCGAAGAGAAAGGGCCATGGCTCGGTACGGTAGCAGAAACGTGGGCCACCACGAGACAAACAATATGTTAGCAACCCTCAGCGATATTTCGAATTTGAATTTAAATAACTTGGCAGGATCGGCTCTGGGACTTTGGGACCAGCGACGCACACACGCCCAAACTATTTGACACCGTCGCGACGCCGACACCAACGCGCGCCGTTTCCCCGTCGCCCCGGTTTTCGCTATCACCCGCCTGTGACGTCATTATTTTACGTTGTCTCGGAGAAGGAGGCTGGAAGTCGATCCTGCAACAATGCGATTGTCGCGTTTATAACCATTCCGCAGTTCACCTCGGGGCAAAATGGCTATACTTACCTATAGGGTATATTTCATGTTTAATTATTATTTAATATTTACTGAAACGTACGTCGACGCAGACCTATTTCCCTGGGTGACCGCCGAGGCGGAGTTATTAAAAAATATCGAGTTATTTCCGGGCAAAAAAAATTCACATTTTCTTCTGTTTTCGACGAATGGTAGAAGGTTGATTAAACTATACCTTATGTCGAAGCTGGCCAGCGGGCATTGCGGTTATTTCATAGAAAATTCAGAGCTAAATGTCGATCGGGTTCATCGTCTTGGACTTTTGCAGTTGTTTTTTCTCTTTCAGCTATATTTCCCCTTTATCTTTTGAGGAGGAATATGGAGCTGACGAAAAAAGTAGACGTGGAAAGTGGCAGACAACACGGGCGCGTCTCTTGGTGAAAAATCCATCGACTGATCGAATATGAAATTGGGATGGGGAAAAATTTATTACGAGTCCCAGGCGCCGGTGGATTTGATTTATCAAGCGACAAATCCTATCACGACCAGCTACAAGACTTTTCACTCCGTCCTTTGATTAAAATGCGAGCTTAATCATCGCTCCACGGGCACCTGGGACTTCGCCTGAGTCCGCGTTTAGTCGCACGGCTTACCGCGAGCGGGATCCTCCTCATCGCTAAAGCATACAACAACTCCGACATAATGCTGGGAAAGGCACGCCTTTGTCCCAAACGCCTGATGGCACTCCTCCGAGCTTGTTTTAAGATATTAAAATGTGTCATCAGCTGATGCCTTCGTTACCAACCAGTGATGGATCCACCCTCGTTCTTCTTACCTATTTTTATCAATTTTTCTACATTTTCATTCATTTTTTTCCCCGCGGTAATTCTGAGCGATCTTCTTCTTCGTGAGAAGAAAATACACTTCACATCTCTTCCCTCATCCGTATCGCAGTTTTCCCTTTCCCATTTCTTATAATCGGTATCGCGAGCTCAGTCCCGATAATTTCAAAGCGTGGAACGAGCTGCGAGAAATTGTAACGCCGGTCAGTTCTCGGATCGTTTTCGTAATCGAGAAGGCCGCTCGTCAGGCAGTTCACGAACGCATTCGTGATTCCGCTTACGTTGAGGCGTCGCGACGCGACGGCCAGCGTCGTGATTGCGCGAATTCCCGTTCCACTCGCGGCCCCACATTCGCCTTTCGACGATTGCAAAAGTTTTGACGTTCAAAATCGCGCTCGTTCATTCGAGAGGAATTGGGAGATCGGCTCTAGCGGCGGTGACAACTACCGATCATCATCGCCGTCAGCTCGATCCTTTCTCTCGACCGTACGACCTAATCCAATGACGGAAAAAAACAGAGATAAACAAACAAAGGACGAGTGTCAATAGTATCGCAGCGTTACCACGGTGTAAGGCATTCTTGGGGGTTACTGACGGGGTGAAAAGGGGGCTACGGCGAAGTCGGAAGAGGTGGGGTTGCAATTTCCGTGGCTCGTGATTGGGGCAGCCTCCTCGGGGAGCAAAAACTCCATCTACAAATGAACAGCCGTGACAAGAGCCATAATTCCTGGAGCTGAGCCACGGCCTCCACCCGCCGTCGCCCACCGATACCACCTCCGGTATCCTCGACGCCACACAGGAGGACCTTTGGTCTCACTCGCAGCCCCGATCTCCTCTTTTTTTACCTCATCTGAACATCTCGGAAAATGCACTCTGCAATTCGTTCCATTCTGAACGTCACAAGATTAAGATTCTAGTCGCTACCGCCGATTTCTAAGATGTAGGTATAGAATCGAAAGAGCTCGAAGATCGATTTCGGGAAAAGTTTCGAACAATGATTTCGGCCCTTGATAATATCGACATTTTTCTTTCTTGTGCGATTCTTGTTATTTATAAAAGTGACATAGCTGGTCAGGGGGCATAAATCTAGGCAGGTCAGATTAACAAGTCTACCACTTTGGGACGGATTTCATTTGTTAGAAGCGAGAGGGACGATCATCCCTCTGCGGAGGAGTTTATTGCAACCGGAAGTATATAGGTATACTGGTGGAACCTTTCTCGGCTTTTGGTTTTTCGCTCAATTTCTCGCGTGGTAATCCTCCCACGTCTCGCCTACCCCGGCACTCTTCATCCCGCCTTGGCCCGCCATCTCGACCCTCCAGCTCTTCTCCAAGGAGCGGATCACGCCGTGGGGATGATGTATGGTTGTGCTCGCGAAAAAATTAAACGTACATTTGATAAATAGAGTTGGCGGTACCGACTTGCGTCTGGAAGGCGAAGGCGAAGGCGAAGGCGAACGCTCTTTCCTCCCTTATATTTCCCGTCTTGTTTTCCGAGCGGAATACTCCGAGAATGCGAAAGCTACACAATTGTACATAACTTGCGTGTACAGGCAGTCTTGAATTCCGATGCGAAGTCCCAAGGGATGGCGTCACTCTCGACCGGGCACCCCGACGTCGCGGTGCCCGTCGATTACCAACCTCGAGAGAACCTCGCCGAGCCAAGTGCCGGAGAGGGTGGCTGTTACGAAGTGCTAAGAAAGACGAAGGAGCAAGGACAACTTCCGACAAAACCGACGTCGGTCCCACTCGGTCTCGCTTTGTCGGATCCTTCGATTAACCGCACGACTTAAACTCGACCAACTGTGACCCTCGATAACGGGGATTTGATGTAAAAAAAATGGAACTATTTTTGGAAAATACCAGTTTCGTATTCGTTTCAAGAATTAATCGACACTCAATGTATCGCTGCAATTGCAGGTAAACGCAATGCCTTGCCTCGCCAGAGCAAGAGACTTCACCTCGATGTGTCGGACGATTTTGTACAATCCTTTCTAAACCACCCTTACACAGTATTAGAGATGATGAAGTTCGGAATTCGACACATCCCTAGTTTTTGCTGAAGAAAAAATATTCTTCAATATCATTCTGTGGTTGTATGCAAACTTTTTTATGAGAAAACTTTTCTCAGGTTTCATTTACTTCCGTTTATTATTTTACATCGTTGAAAGAACATTCAAATTTTTCGCCTTCAGAGGCGTAGCGCATACATCGCTGCTCAAAAATGCGTACAACTCAATCATGAATTGTGGTAAGATCGGTGAGATTATGGATTCATGGATTGCGATAGAGCACGAATCTTCAAATCGCTAGTCCAATCGTCAAAAAGGTACATCGGTGTACCGAGTGATTCGATCAGCGTTAAATTGAACTTGGCCGAGTTCATCCCAATTTTTTAATTTTTTTTTCTCATTTTTTGTTATTAATTTTTCCGTGTATGAAGTTTGTAGCGCGAAAGCGGCAGGGAGATAACTCGCGTAGGACCGCGACCAGCACCACTAGCATGAGTACCACCCTGGTCCCCCTGCACAGGGCGTTCAATTACGCGTCGGTTTACCGCATTTATGTACGAGGCGTGATATACCTGGAGGTAATGCGATGCCATACGTGAATGTGAATGTGAATGTGAATCCCTTTTTTACTGACCGACTAAAGTGAATTCACGTGTCACACGCGCCCCGTCCTGCAGGCAGGTACTACCTACGGTACGTCGCATATATCCCCTCGCGATGTTCTCATTAGGATCTGGCGGCTCGTTGGTCGTCGACACGACGCTACATGACGCGGCAATTTTTGACCGACATACGACTCATTAATTACCAGAAAATTTACAGGCCACTCGCGAGGCCTCATCGCGTTTGACGACGTAATTAGGTCATATATATATATACATATATAGCTGTATATGGGCGTAAAGCTAGCTGAAGCCTCTATCAGGTGGTCGTTGGACGAAAAAGCCTTTGCCCACAAATTGGGATCCCGATTACCGCGGTGCGGTATGGCTCTTTGTAGTTGAACGAGATTAAACAACGTTGACAAGAATAACAGCCACGACAACAACAACAACAACAACAAAAACACGAAAAACACGCATGGTGTTACAGTAGGTATATATGCCAGCGAGTGGCTAGAAATCCCTAAGGGTCTAAAATTCAGAGAAGCCCCCAAGGAGCCAGGTTCTATTACCTAAGGTTAACCACGCTGCCGTCTCAGTTGGCGCGGACTTTGATTGGCCTGGCAATCCTATTAATTCCAGACGCTGCCTCCCGGAGGTCCAGCCGGATTTCACCTCGCGCGTGGCCAGAAAATCCTCACTTATTCGCCTCGGATGATGCGGTAAGTAAGTATAACTCGGCTTTGGACTCGGTGCAGAATCGGCAACGAAGCTAACTATTAATGAATACGAATTTATCCCTTTTTTTCACATGTATAAAATGTTAGAAGCGGCCGGATATACGCCTACATGTATACGAGTTTAATATGAGAGAGGCTCCGGTTATCACGTGGTTAATATGCAAGGGTTAATACAAAGGCGCCCCCCAGGAGTCGTATAAGGCGTCACACGTTAGCTACATATACCGGCGTCTACATAGCTATATGTTAACCCGCAAGCATCGCCACGTATGTCCTGCATGCCCTTTACACTTTACACTTTACCCTCTCGCGTATATATACATCCACATATACATATATGTATTCTACACTACGCCACACTATACGCGGAGTAGGTACGGCTGCATATTTCATATTTATATTAACCTGATTAAGACATGTTGCCCTCTGTTTAATGTGGATATGTGGAGTTTGTTTCTGAACTGGTATTCATTTTAATGGAATTTATAATTAAATGAACTAATGCTTACGAGGTATATATAGGTGTATATTATACTATACATACATTATACATATAATGCGTTTTACACAAACGAGCGAAAACTGAATCCCTGCTGCAGCCAGAGATTCTTTCTCCTTTCGGATCAGGAATACCTGTCGCATATATATATTCGCTGAATTTAGCCAGGGAGAAACGCGAATAGCAAAGGTTGAAGTTTGCTATTAATTCCGTAACGAGGTGTGATTAGCGGCGGCATCACCTCGCATCAAACTTTGCCGATTAATCAACCAGCGCGGAGCGAGCTCAGCCCGTGTATACCAGCCGGCTTCGTTGCCTTCGCAGCCCTTTCGCGGTGGTGACGATGCCGCCGTAATGTAAACTAATTAAACTGGAGGCCGAGCACTAATGTGTCCATTATGTTCTGCGCCCCGACGCGGCTTCGTACCGGACTCCCTCTCTTTCTCTCTCTATCCGCGTCCTAACCACCCCGTCCTCGCCCTCGGAGAAACGGTCAACGCTGTGCGATACGCCCAGTGACGTCTTAACCAAGCGACAACAACGTTTCGCCGGAAAAATCCCAAGGGATGAATATTTTTTATTTTAACTTTCGTCGTAGAAATGAGTAATTTTTTTCTTTCCTTTTTTTTCAACCCTTGTAGATCCAGCTTCATACGTCTGGAAATACAGTTGACTCATTCCTAGATTAACTTATAGATAATTATTGGGATCAGGGGGGTCAAGGGATGTGGAAAACACATGGTTTTCTCCATTGTTTTTCTTTGTCTCCCTGACTCTTGAGTCGGACTAATGCCTTTCAGATATGTAAACGAACGTCGGGGCTCCGATGCTAAGGACGATCCTGTAAAGGGCATATGGTCACAGGGATGATTAGATGCTAAGTTTGGGTATGGGGTGGTAGTGGTGGGTCAAAACTTCCGACCTGACGATGCGGCGACCCGCAAACTTCTGGGATATCAGCGCGAGGAAGTACCTACCTACGGTGGTTGGCTTTATGCCGACTGTCTTACTGGCGCGTATTGCCACTAAGTAATGCCAGGGACCTAGGGTTCCTCTGGCCCTTGTATATTTATGTTTAACCGGGTCCGTCCGTGAATACAGAGCACCTACGCGTATGGGTAGTTCTATGATCTGAGTAATAAGCTGAAAGTCGCATAAATGAAAAGCCGGGAGAGTTCACAGTGACATTCTCCCTTCTCTTGGCATATTTAGAAGAAGAGAAAAAACGGGATAGTAAATTATTTATACCCTTAAAACACGGAACAGAGTTTCTCCTTTTCTCCTTGCCCAACTTTCGCCATCGCATATCAAGCCGTGACAAGCTCTATTGTCATGAGGTCAGGGAGAGGAGGATCGAGTAATATTCTGGCAACAAATCATCCACCTTTTGGCACGACAATCGAGCTCGTTTTCACGCAGGCAGGCCTGCATTGGGAATAAGGAAAAATGTACAATGTGCACTTGCCATACGGTCCATTGCAGCGGATAATATGATGTAGTGGCGTATTGTGCAGGAAGCGGCCTACTCCGGGGTTAGACGTAAGGGAGAAGAGAGACACGAGGGTTTTGGGGGCTCGGGGCTCGGGGCTCGGGGCTCAAGATACACCAACAGATGGAAGTGTTAATAATTGATAGTCGCGCCCCCCTCATTGATATTTTAGGCCGGGGGCCACGACTAGCCTCCCTCTTCAAGCGATAAGGGGTAGTGTGTTCCTTTCTGAAACAGAAAAATTTCACTCTGCAATGAAATTAAACTGTGCGTTGGAACACGTCGCGTATACCTACCCTCGTGCAGTGGATTATTAAAATTCTAAGTTTCACCTGCATTTCATCGTAATATTTATTGGAATTTGAATCGCTAATTGAAAAAGGCGAGCCTGACTAATGCTCATGAATAATTTATGCCAAAAATGAAACAATACGTCATTGTCCAATTCAGTTACGTGACACTTGCCATTTATATGCAGGGGTGCATCTTGTGTACTGTTTTTAATCAATTGGCTCTAACATATTGTGCCTCGGGCGTATTGCGCAGTGTGCGGTCCTTCGGTCCTCTTACAAATTGGCACCCAGTGAGATCCTGGTATCAACCCCCTGCAGCTAAGTCAACGATACGTCATGTTTCTCTGAATACGTTTATGCTGGCTGCTGGATACATGGATGAAGTATGTCGAGCATATCTAGACTGCAGAACGTAGAAACTCAATTTCGGTTCTCCCCAAGTTTGGAATAGGGTTTCAGATCCAAAATGACGATTAAAAGACGTCAATTCGATTTATTCGCACGCAGTGAAATGTGAAATCTCATAATCATCGCGAGATTCTTGAAACGGTAGTCTTCCTCTTCTTTTTTCAGAAGTCAAAAAATATTCATGCAAATGTCTATGCGTTCGCGTACTATCCGCAGATACAATATAAACCCTACGTTACGTCGTTACAATTTTATGGGCCAACTGTCGCGTGGCACACCAGGTTCTGTTTATAGGCATGAGACAATTTGCAGCATAGAAAATCACCAGTCGTAATATTGTGTCGGGGCGCATTACTAACCATTGCATTCGCCGGCTATAGAACCAAATAGTTCATACTGCCATTCGTTAGGAGGTATTCACGATTCGTCGCAACTTTACCCGCACGATTCTACAGACGTTATTCTACCCGCAACCGTAACTATGATAGTCCTTTCCAATAGTTTAGCCGAAATTTTGCATACGGACACACCATCACCCGATGTAACAACATTCGAAGAATCAGGGGATGAAAATGGCTTGACGCTCTTCTAGCGCAAAGTGAAATTCTTTTGGTTGAACAGACGTGAAAAATATTGGAATAATTTTGTAGAAGAATACTATAATGAGATGAGGCAATATTCTGGGTATGAAGGCGGCTTCATTCGTGACAAATATGGAAGCATAACTAAGCAGAACTAAGATCTTGTCTTCTCCTTCGTTTTTCTGTTTAAAGAAAGCATATTGACTCTATACAGTATAACTGTAGTTTTTTATTGATTTTGCTTTTGGAATATGATGAAAGTTAGGAAAGTGCGAAGGGGGTATAGTGATAAAAATTATTAGCTTATATTCTCACCACGGTCTCTTTCGCTCTCCCTTTTCCTCTTCGTTCGCACCACGGCTTCTCACCTCCCGTCTCCCACCAGTCCCTTGACAGACCTTACCTGTATAATTCATAATTATGACCGGTGATATAATCAGAATATAACCCGACATCATGGCGGTCATTTCAGCGTTCCGTACCTGGTCGTTAGCTTGTTCTATAAATATGTGATATTTGTACAGACAGACGACATTGGACTTTCCTGCAGATATTATTACCGAGCATGTGCGGGTATACGTCTGTATGTATACCTATGTAGACATTGAAGCAAGGGATGGTAAGAAGTACCTAAAGAGTAGACTCTAAACTTTATTCCGTGCTTCATATGTAATATTTCTATCAAGTGGCCAATGAGGGTGTAAACCCTGACTGTGCATAGGAAAAGGCGGCGGGTAGATACCGAAGAGACGTCCCTAATTTTCCCATTTTGCGAGAGATGATATACTAGGTTTTACTAGCTGGTGGTATAAAAGATGCAACCCGAAGGTTTATGGACGTAGTAAATGGTTTTAAGGTCGTCATGTCCACCGACGTCGTCATAATATGATAACGCGGCACCGTCACCAGCACTACGCTTAATCAAGTACATCCAAGATGGGAGTTGGTCGAATCCTTGATGGACCTGAGGCCTCCCAGTTTATTATACAAAGTTTATTGCATCAGCACACACTTCCTACATGTATATTATACACCTTGCAGAAACTGCAAGCTCCGTGTCGCTCATATAGTGAATCGAAAAAAATTTTGCAAATTAATCCCTGCAGTGGGTGAAGGAGGAGGAACTGTATCATCACGTCGAACGAGATATCTTGTCGAGAATAATGTGCGAAACACGTGAGATATGGATGAAGAGAATAGTTTGGCAGAGGTTCGGCATCTACCAGCCCTGCAGGGTTTGCAAAGCCCCTCCAGGCTGGCCACTGCACCCTCGGGAAGGCCAACTGGACTCTGAACAGTCGAGGAACAACTGGAGAACAGAACAGAACTGAACAGAACAGAGACTGGCATAACGTAGCAAAACGATGTAGAGACAGAACCACACTAACTAGCAATAGCCAGATAGCTGCAGCATATCCTCCTCTGTTTTTGATAAGGAAATTAATAAAGTTCGGTTGAACTGGGATGGGATTATCCCGAAGTTTCAAAGCTCGGATGTTTAGCTAGGTGGGAAATATATCTCTGCAGCTACTCGTACTAGGGTATACTCGTATACAGTATACATCGTGTACTGCGAGGATAATATCAACCGAGAATTTCGCACTATTTTTTTATGCTTATTTCTTAACCAACTCTTTGCCCGCCACGTAGTTACCCTTAGAACGAAGGTATATAAAAGAAGGACGGAAAATGGTGATAGGTGTGAAAAGGACCGGGCAAGGAGCTGGGACGGGGGTGGAGGCGTACTGTTGTATAGTTTTCAGCCGAGTCGGCAACAGGAGTTCGCAGGAGTAGCACGAAGCCGTCTAGTGGCCCCCTCAGGGGCTGTGCAGTGACTTTCGCCCTCCTATACCTTTCCTCTCACCCTCTTGCCCCTTTCAGACCGAAAGCCAACCCTGAGACACTTTGAGACATCCAGAGACCCAGGCGATGGTTTCTAAAGACGTTATACCGGAACCCACCCGCCCCCCGATTAATGCCGGTGACAATATGCTCGATGTCTCCCAGCTGCCTCTTAAGTCTTGCGTCATTCTGCTGCCCTCCGTACGCATAAAGTCAAACTTTGCCTTATTACCATTCAAGGAACTGTATAAACAACGAATAGGCCTTTGGGACAGCTAGGGAACTCTTTAAACCTAGTTCAGGTTAATTGTTTTAATATGCTAACTTCCTCAAGAATCGAGATCCATTTTATACCTACCCTTAAATAAAGGCATAATATTTAAGGACATCGCATCATCCTTACGGTCGTTTTTAAAACTATCCAAAAGTATTATACTGCGAAGATTCTCATAATCTCTTGGCTTTTCGAAACCTAAGAAATAGTCTCGTCATTTGCCATACTGTAATCGCGTTCGTCAATTTCGTTCCGGTTGTAAAGTCTGACGAATGATTTCTCGTCCCTGGCCGTTCGACCAATGGCCAAAAATTTTATACCGAATTCTGCGGTAGTGTCTGTGCAAATTTACAGCATGGTCGTAAAAGTATTAGCGGGCATGATGTCCTTCATTGTTCGTACAACGTGCCATTACTTGCCTGTTACGAACCTTTCTGCTTTCAACCCATGGCTAGGGGTTCGGTTTGTGAAAACACCGTTACCTGATTTATGGTTGTGGTTTCCGAGCTCTTTTCTACGAACCCAGTTCTCTCAAATATGTACAACAAACTTTACCAAAATTCCGCTTTAAAATTTGTCAGACATCATAGGAAGAAAACATGGGAAAAATTCTCTCGGCGCAGGCGGGTCTCTACGCCTTCGACGTCAACCCAAGGATAATCCCAGATTAAACGGTCATCCAATTACTGGACAGGTACCGGCGACCGGTACTTCATTTGTATTCATTCCGTATTCATAGTTTGACTTTTCGCGAGGAAAACGAGGATCATTCGATTGAGCTTTAAGCAAAGTCTTAACACGCCACTTACCCTACCGCAGGATTTAACCGAGATTAGACTCCGACGCAATCATTTCGATCTACAAGTTTTTCCTTCGGCTAAAAAAAGGCCACTTTTTTCTCCTGTCGTTAATACGATGTTAATTAATTAACAGTCAAGATGAAATGACAAGAAAACGAAATAAACTCCGATGAGCTTGCCAGCGATAACGTAGCTGCTGATCTCATACCTCGCAAGCACAATGATGGGTATAGGTATATCTATACTCATAGGAGATGGAGCACATATGACGTGGTCTTCACGGCTCGTTGCTCTTCGCCTACTCCCTTTCCACTCTATCTTCGTATAGAGGTGCAAGCAGATAGTACTCGAAGAGAGAGATGGAGAAGAGACAAAGAGAGACTGCACTTGTCCCGTCCCAACTCCCAGTATTCTGCGGTCTAAAATCTGTCGCTCCCTCCGCGATAGCGCCGTTTCGTTGTGCTTTATAGAGTAGGTGTAGTACTACACCATGGAGTAGCGCGGTGCAGTGTAGCTAGTCAGTGTATCTCTCTATTGAGTGGATTTGAGTGATAGCCAAGAGGGGTTTGCGATAGGCCAGCCACATCTGTTTGCAATTGAAACGAGTGGTTTGATTTAGGTTTATAGGTTTGCAGTAAGCATTGTTCGGGGATTACGTTTAAAATTGGATTACCAGCACACCGCGCTTTGATCTGCGGATGGTCCCGCCGTCGGATACTCCGAGGTGTAGCTCTTGCGACCTGGACGATCGATGTCACGCCTCAACCTCTTCTTTTGAGTTCACATCCCCGCTTTATACGCCGACTATTTTTTCCTCCTTTCGACACGAAAATTTTCAAAACCAAAAATGCCGGCTCGCTATTGCCAATAGATATCATTGCGTAAATTTTAAAGCATACACTGCAAATCCAAGTGCGTTACTTCAACACACTTCTCTGTAGTCACTTTTTACACGCTTTGAAACGCTTTAAAACGACACACGTAAGATGTGTAATGTGTTAAAACGACACATTTGAGTGCATTGTTTTAACACATCACACATCTTACGTGTGTCGTTTTAAAGCGTGTAAAAAGTGACTACAGAGAAATGTGTTGAAATAACGCACTTGGATTTGCAGTGTAGAGAAACGCGATGGAAAAAGGACAACGAGGAAGCAATTCGACGAGTGGGTATAGGAGAACAAAGGATTGTGAACGACATCGTCGAAGGTAATTTTCGTTAGAGATAAACGTAACCGAGCTTCGGCTATATAGTAAGGTCCTTCCGCGTAAGCAGAGACGATGTTTTCAATAAGAGAACGCAGTTAGGTGTCTCTAACCGCACGTTTGTTCCAACAGTATTGTCGTTCTATATCCATATCCACGTCCACATTCTCATCTTTATATCTACATCTCTACGTGGTAGAGGTTCGCCGGTGTCATCGTATCGCCTTATAGTGCTGGGGCGTTGTTATGCCCAGTTATGTCTGGTTATGTCGTGAGTAAAATTGCAGAAACACGACGAAACGATGGTATGGGGTCGATTGAGTTCTTCGATAGCTTCTCCATTCGCTCCTCGATTACACTGCCTCTTCCATTCTATCTCCTTTCTCCATTCCTCACGATGCGAGTATAAGAAATTATCGAACAGATATTCGCGGATCAAGCTTCGCCAATCGCCGACCTCCTGATGGCCGATGGCTAACGATAGATAAAAGTCTATAAAACAGTCGGTCCGCGACTTTATCTATCCTATAAATTACCCGGCATCATAGCCCAACGCAAAGTGTACTAGCCGGTAACCAGTCGTATAGGCTTGTAGGGGTGCGTGCCTTTGTGTCGCACAGTAGTCGAGACGCCTCGGTGCTCACCAAAGCCCCGTGGCCTCTCAATCTGTCATAGCGGTCGCTGTCGCTGCAGAGGCAGACTTGCAGACTTTTCTTCTGTCGCTCCCTCCGTCCTGTTTATAGACACGAGCACATCGTCGATCCACTCTATAATCCAAACATGGGGTGCCGGGCATCCACCGTAACCGACTGCCATGTGTTCGGGTATACCTTCATCCGAGCCGGTATAAGGCACCCGCGTATGTACACACTCACGTAGGTGTACCTAGTACCTAGAGAGAAGAAAAGCGGAGACAGGACCTTGACAGGCACTGATTTTTAAATTCTTTTTCTCGAAATTGTCCCCATATAGGCATAATGATGATGTGGATCGAATGATTTGAGGGTATGAGAATAAGCGAGAGTGTGATCATATTTATCAGTGATTTTCACGCAGTTCTTACGAAGCTATGTTAAGTGAAGGGTGAGAGTATGGAAAGGGTGGTTGTTTTCAAACAACAAAATCGTGGTCATTGGCGCTAAAAATTGCTCGTTGAATTTTTCAACCAGGTGCAGAAGGGCTCGCAGTTGAGTTGAGAATCGAGATTCGAGTCGTCAAACAGCGAACGAGGGGCAATATACATACGGACAATAGTACTTGTTACGACGCAACGAGATGTCACCCAAGTATGAATTACCGTCGTAGTCCTATATGGCGTTTCGATATACGAAAAGGGTTCTTCATACCGGGGCTGAGGGCGAGGGTTCACATCGAAAACTAGGAAGGTTCGTTCTTTGCGTGAAACTGCAAGGTACAGATGTGCAGCCGCACAGGGTCGCCTCCTGGGGCCACATGCTGGCGTACCTCGCCGGTATACATGCTGCAAACTAGGTGCATATTATATATGTGTTTGATAAGTACATGGGTATGCCTAGGTATACATATATGTAGTATACATATTACAAAAGTGTATGTATGTATATCCGTCCGCGAGTCGAGTCCTGTCAATCTCCGTCAGGATCATAATTCGCCAGATATGAATCATTCCAAGTTGCTGCGGTGCCCCGCGAAATCTGAGACGACTTACCGGGGATTTGCGTCAGAATATGACGACCCCGGCCCATCTGTCTACCACTGTTAGGGGTGGAGTGAGAAGGGTGATTGCGAAGAGCAGGAGAAACGCAAAAGTTGACTAATTATCGACGAAAAGCGAGATTTCCTATCAAATTAGCTCTTTTCCAGAACGCCAGGATCCTCCCTGCATAAAATCGAAACCTACCACAGTCGCAGATCCTGTAGGATGAATATACCTACTGATCGTCTGGTATGTGGATAAACCGATATTTGAAGTACATAATGCGTGGATTCGGTTGTGTATAATATTGTATGTATTGAATGGAAAGGTTTGAGGGCAGGTAGAAGGTATATAGGTGAATGGCAGCGTAGGGGCAGGCAGTCAGACACATATGAAACATGGAGTGGAATGCGTTTACACAAATGGAATTAACGGGCAGTTTAGTTCGCAGTCGGCGATAGAGAAGGATATTTTTCCCGGCGTATTAATACGGCTGGAAACAGAGTATGATCGGGCGTGTAATGCAGCCCTGGGGGCCCGTGTGATATGATACATTTGCTTTGCATAGTCATCCGTACACACCTGCATTTCGTAACAAGCTACAAATACCTGCGATCTGCACGCGTTAGGGATACACTATGTGGACTCTACAACCGAGTATAACCGGGTGTTTGCGCCTAACCAACCAACCGATCTAGTCGACCAATTATCTCGGTTTATTGTCAGGCGTACGTTATGCTCGATTATACCACTTCAAATTCTAATCCTTCGTAATAAAGAATTTCATCCCTTCGACGTTGATTACTTATATAACATTTACAGATTTTCAACCGATAGTCTGTTCACGCAAGTTACTCGCTCCCTCCATGCATGAGCACAGAACTCAAAGGTACGAATTCTGTGTGGATTGATCAAAAAATTCGATAGTTTTTAGACAAATTTCCTATATTTCACGAATAATGGGTAAACACCGGCAGTATCAGACTGTAATATTCTAGTAATTGATATAAAAAGAATCATCAATAATTTCGATAATGCATGCATTATAGGTGGATGGGGTCGCCAATGTGTCGGGCTATAGCCATGCCAGGAGGGTCACTTGCCCAGGGATACATATTATTATACGTACAGATAGGTTTGCGTTATCGTATTTTGTTGTAATTAGCAAACAGTCGTTTGTATCGGAGTGCGATTCTCACTTTCCTTGATTGTATAACCGTTTTTGTAAACTGCATAATTATCATCTATACAGCGTTTGAATAATACATCTCTTCAATCTGCGTGTTACGGAGTCTGAAATCTGTGCGTTGGACAATGTGTGAATGTATTTTTGACTCGGTGAAATTTCACGCGTCAAATTTCTTTTTTATAACGATGGTTGAATATGAGTGATATGTTGGTGCAATGAGGTGTAAAGCCGATCAAGTCAATCGGAAAATTTTTAACTGAGGGTCAATGGCAATTGAGAACCTGCGTAAAACGGGGTAAATAACAAATTGAAAATCAATGGCATTACGAGATTATGCGTTTATTAGCAGAGCTGCCAGCCCAGAGCTGCAATATCCAGTAATTGCGTAAACTGCAGACTGGATCGGTATACATCGCACCAGTCGGACCAGCTACCCCCAAACACGGCAGAGTGCATATTCATAATGGAACGTACCTAGTTAAAACAGAAAAATCTTTTTTCTGCATTGCGTGTTCGACAAAGATTGATATACCGAATGGTTTTTGATCGTAACTTTTCAAATTCGTACGTAGCACCCTTTTTTCTTCTTGTCAACGTTCACAAAAAATGGGTTCGAATCAAAAAACGAATGTCATTGGTTTCAGCCGATATTGCATTAATGTAGAATACTCTCTCCGAATTTGAGGAAATTTCGACAAACGATGTGACCTGTACCCTACGACAACCTCTGCAAGACAAAGTCTCTGAAATTTCAAATAATTCTGAATGAATTCTGAAAATACTAGCAATCAGCTTTGAGAAGTCTGAGTCAAATAGAATATTTCTACACAGCGTAGCAGCGATTCGAAAAAAAATTCACCCCAACAGCGACGCCGTCATCCTAATTTTGAAAGATGTCCTAGATGCAGAACTATGGCGATCATTATTAGCTTTTGTCAATAAACGACGCAGTGGATTATTCGGATGGTTTCTATCCCGTTTCTTGTAGGTTCGGTTAATTTTGGTCCACGTGCCGGCTGAAGGTCTGGATGCAATAGATCAGGAGGCAAGAATTACATCGTTCGAATTACGGTGTCTAGCAAACAGAGGATATTGCGGACCGGGATATAGCTCCCAGCCGACGCAGTCGTCCTGAGCAAACATACTAATGTGAGAAACACACATTCCCAGGTCCAGCTAAGGTTGGCTGATTGTGAACCCCGAGATGACGGGACGATTGCTAATATCGCATAAGAACTGCGATCTTTATTCTCTGCGCTAACGCGTCAAACACGACGAAAAAAGCCAGGGATTACGCCACAGCTAGTTGGCTCTGTGGTATGATCGTCCATGCGGTATATACCTGAGGGTGAAAAGAGTCTGAGGGGTGGCTGAGTACAGGGTGCAGCGATAAAAAGCAACCTTTACGGCGTGACGAAATTACTAGCAGTATCCACTGGGCCAACGAGGCACCATCACCTCCCCGTGAGGCTTCATCTTCTTGCTGCGTCTTTATTGTTATTCTTTTACCACGACCGAGTGTAATTGTAACTCGCCAAGGCTGGTGGAAGGTTGAAAGAAAAATCCTATGCTAAGTGAGAAGATCCAGCTCCCTCGGTTCCATGGTCAGCCAAAGAGAAAAAAACTAAAAGCACAGGGGTCATCTCAGTCTGAGTATAGTTACGGTGTGGAATAAGCGTCCGTGTAAAGATCGATTCGAGTCTTGAATCTGAATTCCGAAAAGCTCCCCATTTCTCTCTCCCTCTGTGAAAACCGTGACGTCATCATCGACCAGTAAGTTATGCAAATGGGAAGAAGGAAGAACGCGGCAGTGGTAGCGGACAGTATGTCGCAGGGCGTGCAAGATGGCCGTTCTTCTCCCGAGGGAACACGAGAGCAGACGAGGCCGCAATCCAACGGTGGATGGTCTCTCGACACCTTTCTTAGCCCCGTCCTTCGTCCTTTATAACTGTGGTGCACCTATGTATTCAGCAAAGTAAGAAGACTCAAAGAAGTTCTTGATGTGCATTTGAATCAAGGGAAAACAGTCGCTCTTCGTTTTTCGCAAAAGTTGCAGTGCAGATGGAGGAAGATTTTGTTCTAGAGACTCGTGATAGTAGGCCACCTCTTCCGCTCGAATTCGAATTTATTTCACCACGAGGAACACCCTGTATATATGGGTATCAAAATGCCCTGTGCCCGCACCGAGATGAGAAACGCGCGTCTAATTCGGGCGGACACGCAAGCCAGAGGTGAACTGCACGCACGCAATCCACCGAGAATCCTTCCTCCGGCTATTAGCTACCCATTCGTTAATCGGGTTAAGTCATCGGTTACCATGGCTACCTATACCCACCTTTACCAATTCGTATCGTTCTCTACCACCAAATAATCTCCACCCTTGTATTATCAAAATCAACATGCACCACATCATGTGTGCTCATTCAACACTGTCTCCTCTTAACGACTAGAAGAAAAATTGGAGAAGGTGAATCAAGAATTTTCAACCGTTTACAGTATATTTGATCACAATTTTAATTGCAACTACAATTTTGTGCCCATGGTCTATATCGCCATCCATGTGAGTCAGGAAATTGAACGTATGACGTATCCTGTTCGGTAAGGGATCGCTGCATCGGGTGTAAAGAGTAATTACACATTTGGTGACGAGGTCGCGTGCGAAACTGCAATGATCGGTATACGATAATCGGTCAATCGTATACAGAGTACGATTCTAGTTGATGAGAACGTTCGGTGGAATTGTTACGGCGCATTTTGGCTCTTGGGCAGAGGCTAGATGTTCAGTAGATCCAAGGCAGTGGGCGGGGTAGAAAAATTGGGTGGCATCGGGGCCGAGGGCGGAAAAGTTGAGGGAACAGAAGGGAGGAAGGTGGAAGAAGCCCGACCACCGGGGTAGGGCACCCTGGAGAGCTGTATAGTCGGCACACGCATCGGCTCCCGCACGCACACAACCGGCTTCAAGCCACAGAGAAAATGTTACTTATTTTAGGAAACCTGCCGGGTGAGCTAATACGACTTCCGGAAGATGTAGGAGTCTGACTATGTGTGCGCTCGTACCTCTAACTATACACAGACTGAATAAAACGAGATTCCTCTCATTTTCACGCGCAGGGGTTGATGATCGTGGAAGGCTCACTGAAAGGCAACCCTTAAATAGTGGTAAATATGCAGTAGGTATATGAGTAACGAGCACTTATTAAAGCGGACTCCCCTTTCTTACCGAAGCAGAAGTTTTGCCGTTGTAGTACTAGCTGCAGTCAACAAGCGTGACCCAGAATGCCACGCGTTGTCGATTAGATGACAGACAAAAGAAGCAAAAAGGGCATATATCCGGTTTGACGCGTTAAATTCACATAAATCTAACCTGCGTTTTACCCCCAACCCGGCTAGGCTGTCCCTCTGCTTCTGCATGTCATTATATCCCCCGGCGCAAACGGTACACATATACGTACATAATACGTGTACGTATCCTATCTCAGAAGCAAATCCGGCGCGCTCGGGAATACTTAAACCGAAGAAGACTCGGTTTATCAGAAAATTATGCGGTTAGAACTTTTCCAAAACTCGAGAGATCGTGGATATTGCATAAAATCGCGGCAGTTGATAAACATTTTACCTATCAACTACAACTTTTCACCTTTTTCACAATAAATTTTTCCATCCGATTATACCGTCGAAAAAAGTTGCACTATTCCTGTAGGGGGTCCAATGGTCAAATAGCATATTCGAGTTTTAAGTTGGGGTGAAATTGTTCAGAAATTATTTCTGTGTAAGTATGCGATAATAAATTACAATATACCTACGGCAGGGATAATGAGGCATATATAGGTATGATGAATGTGAAGTGACGAGGAAGAGAAGAGTGCGCGTGGCAGACCGGTTCGAAACGTATTTTAATTTCCATTTTCTTTCTTTTTTTTTTGTCTTTTTTGCATACGTTTTTTTACGTACATTTTCATACCTCTCTCCCTTCCTTTCCTCCTGACTGCAGCTGGCTCTCTCTTTTCGTATCTCGTTCTCTTTTTCGCTTAGTGCTGCAGTGATTCATGGGACCTCTCTTAAGGCTGCCCAACGGCCTGTAACATTGCCGCCTTATGGCTGCGAGGAGGTCCCGTTCAAAAATGGAGTCGATCCTCTCGGTTCTTTATGTATACATGCCTACATATCTCTGTGTAAAAACAATGGAAGCCAAATCTAAAGCCTAAATGCTCGATACATATTTTTAACTCTCGTTTCCGGAAATATCACACACACACACATATATATAGGTATACAATATAATCAGAGTAACGGCCTATCTGCAATTAAAGAACGCTAATTAGCAAGGGCTGAAGTGTCATTTGGGGAGATTCCGATTCATATTACTCTGAATGGTCTGATATTCACAGCGACGATATTACCCTGCCATAGAGGCTGTTTGTGATCGTTAACAAGCTGTATAGTATGTATTCCAAAAAAATGTGCAGAAATTACGTTAATGTTAATATTCAGTGAATCTACTTTCATCAAATTTACTTGTTGGACGATTGGAAAATGAAAAATTGAGGGTTGCAATGATCGTAACTACCCTAGGAATTGCCTTTTCACATTTTGGAGCTGTTGATTGAACAGTCCAGCTTGGTCCGACATGTGCGAAAATAAGAATAACACAGTAGAAAGGGACACTTTGGTTCGAAGTGTTATCATAGCCTACTAATAAGCTTAACCTGTGTCGAACGCACTCTATATGGAAGAGATCATTCGGATCAGTGGTTCGGCAGTAGCTGGTCGTATAAGGTCAGACTGGGTTGGGTTAGTTTGCTGTGGTTCCCGGAGCAGGCGACAACATTGAGACATATGCGGTTCCCGAATAATTGGATTTGGTATACCCCGTGATGTTCATTTGACGTCATCAGGACGTTTAGGCACCGTGACACTGTTTGACATTGGATTAACGGAATATTTTATCATCCCTACCGAGTCCGCTGCACTATAGGTACTATTGTTGCCACCCAGTTGATTTACGAATGAATAAGTGATTCGACCGCTGCACATATATACACGTTCTGTCAACCGCCAAAAATGAACATTCATCTACCCCTAGGTAAATTAAGAATTATACGGACTGGATTTCACGTTTTGATGATGATGCTGCATCCCAAAATATCCGAAAATGCAGACTGAGGAGAAATCAAACTTTATTTTGCAATATTCGATCATCGCGTCTCCTTCCAAACCGTGTTGCTATTTTCTATAGAAACCCACCGCATATGTGTATTTGGAGTACGTATAGATACGTACGTATGAATCGTCCTACAGCTATCCTGAAAAAAAAAACCTGACTGACTAAAAAGCTTCCTGATGTTCAGCCCATTCAATTTCTATACGATGCGAGGGGCTGATTCTTTGAAATCTAAAATGGACAGATACATATACTGCAGCACGGTGATGTACGCATATATGTGAACTCCTGGAATACGCACACACGCGCGAATCAGCTTGAACACATAAGGGTTTCACCGCACTTGCCCCGTATATAGTAACACTATACCATCTAGCCTGTATATCTATCTGCTATCTTCCTATAGTGGTGGTGCACGGCAGAAGGGGGTCGACATATGCATTGCTTAGGGGGTGAAACGGCACCCCATACCCATCCCCGTCATCCTGAACGCGTACTAGAAAGCTCACGCACTATGCTACTAATCCCAAAGCGCGTACCAAAAATAAGTTTATGTAATTCTACGACCGCGTTTATTTACCTTAGCCCATATGATTCTCAAGAGCCTTCTTGATTGATTATTTTCATTGCAACCCCACAGTACCAAATTATATTTTCTCTCAATGACAATTCGGGCGAATACAAACTCTCATATGCTTAGGTACATACTATTTTCCCAAAGAGGTGAAAACCTCGTACCACCTTCAAGCTACACCATCAAAATTCCTGTGATAAGGAAGAGTTTCTAACTGCGAGAATAAGAATCGATGTACAGACTTAAACCATCGAGGTTGCCGGAAACTTAATGCATGTCGTATGAGTTTTCGGAGCGAGTATATTTTCCCTTATACAGGAAAGGATCCCATAATCCCCTTGCTTATTCGTTTTGAACCTATATAGGTACCCTATAGTAGGCGCATATAAAAATATACAAGAGAACAAGCAGAGCGTCTAATGACGTCGACACCAGGAACCTGTTGTGGCCCCGATGGACACATAGAGGGATGCGGACAACGGGGTTTCAATGGGTAGGTGTCTCGTGGTGGCTGCGCTAATAAATGGGCCTCTCTTCGTCCCACATCTGTACGCCTACCAAAAACTCGAGCCCCCACTCCGACCCACCCCATACACCCCATCCTCTTATGCACACGGGGGATATAGCCCGAGGAACGCACCCCCTTGGTAAAGAAGGGGATGCTATTATCATTATAATTGTGCATCGATGCGCTGATCAACTGTATTGTACTGCCAAATGCTAAACTATATCCCCATACAACATTGCGGCTCGGAACCGCTTCTGTTGGCTGATTTTTCTCGAGTGTCGCTAACCACGGACAAAAATGTTTAGAGCAAGTTGTAGGCACAGGTATATATATGCTCGACATTGAATCTTGGCAGAGCGTGAAAACTTGATGAATAACTTGATTGAACTTCCCCCCCCCCCCCCCCCCCCAAAAAAAATATGCGACAAAAAGAAGAGGGAAAAATAAAATGATATTTTTATTCATTTTTGTAGTGACCCGTGTAATGGTTGGCATAAGCCATCGATAGCTGCTGCAAATCTCCCTTATATCGCGAATTCGATTAGGATGACCAACTGAGGCACACAGCGTCGCGCGGTACATCATGCCGGTACCCGACGCGAACACAGACGCGTCCGGCATAAGACCGAGTGTCCACCCCATCTCGTCACTAATTCACGCCCTTGGAGATCCCGGGATATAAAAATAATTTGGTTTATGATAACGCGCTCGTCCCGAGGCGAGGCGAGGCGAAGCCGAGCCAAGCGAAGCGACGTCCGTTTTTTTGCACCAAGGTAAATATTCTCACTGCTATAACACGTCTGCAGCACACTAGACTCTTGAATTCTGAAATTTTACCCCACTCGAAAAAATGTCTTAAAGCTGTGCGAGGGGTCTTCAATTTTCGGAATTCAACTAAAATTCAACTTCTTAATTGAATGAATTCTTTTGCCGAACGATTGACGATTCGATGATGGCTGATGGATCGAAGAGATCGAGGTAAGAACCTCGATCGACCTTGTAAATTTGAATTGTTTCGGAATGCAAAGCGCCTTGTGGCGGATCCAAAACCATCCTCTGGGTTCGGAGATACGAGAACCAAATTACCCGACGCAGAACGCATTATCTCCACTTGATAGACCCCCCCTCCGTCACCCCGTGCACTGAGGGTGAGGTGAGGTTCTCAGTCAATTCTGTTTCGTAAAAAAGGCGATTCTAATCCGTCGTGAGGAAGGCGATTCAAGCGGATAAATATACGGCCTGGTATGACAAAAGAAAAGAAAGCACCGTTGGCGGAGTTGCGGAAGAGTGAGAACCGCTGAATAAGGACCACCTCGTACTTTCCCTCCTAAATTCGCGATTGCTACTACCCCCATAAATTTATTCAAACAAATTCTATAATTACTTTTTCGGGAACAAACTAACTCGCCCGCGAGATTTATGGACCGTGGTACTCTCTCGCTCTTAGCATTTTTATTGGACTCAATTACGTGTCTTACAGCGCGTTTAATACGTTCCTTAAAATGAACGGGCCCCGCTCGATCGTCGCGCTTGCGTTACATTATACCATCACCTGGCTCGTTATTACACTTGAAAATATTCCACACATCCTTCGGACATAAATTTTGCCCCACGACGGACCGGACATCCCATATGGCTGCTGTACCTACATACCTAAGAGGAGTCTTAAGGTGCGGTTTTCGCGCTGCACGGTAATGAATGCGAGTGCGGCCTCGTGTTGGGGGTTGTTCGGTCCCAGAGCAGAAGCACCCCGCGTCGCGAAAACTCCAATCCATCACTTAGCCCGTGTCTTATGCATAACATAACATAACGTGCATGGCGATACTTCGACGTCACGTATACCTACTCGGGTTGTGTGAATTCGATTCCACATCGGGAGCGAAAACATTTCTCAAATTCAGGATAGATGCGACAATTTTTCATCACCAATCGCAAACTCAAGTCCAAAGAATATCAGAAAATTTTAATCGACTTTGAAAAAACCGAGGGACTGCAGGGTCTGCTCGTATGGACTCGACAAAGAACCAACATCTGCAGTACCTACTGACGAGAAAATAGCTCGTTGGACCTCGTCGACGTCCAGGAGTGGACGCGGAAGATTCCTCCGCGAGTCCTAAGGGAGAGATCAGCCAGTTCCCAGTACTTGATTGCGCTTTGCAAAAACTGGGCCAGATGCGGTTAGGCGGTATCCGCGAAGTGAGGTGTTTGATGGCGATAGGTAGGTACGTGACGGAGATGCCTTTCGGACCATCCTACCAGAGATTATGGGACTCGGAGGACAGCCAGAACCAAGAATCGACGAGTTTGCATACAGGTAAGAGAGGACGAAGACTCGAAATTGATCCGAAAAACTTCGACGACGTATCCGATACTGTCGCCATGAGCAGTGCGAGTTCCTGGTAAACGTCGAAAGGAAGTTTTGCAATCGTGTGAATTGTTGCAAATCGTCCTCGACGTTGCGATTAAAACCGCAAGCTACAGGTTCCGTGCGAAAAGTGAGACCCCCATATGGTCGTCGATGTTGATTAAAATTCGTTTTGAGCATAAAAATCGATTCGGTGGGAGAGTAAACTGTTGATAAAATAATCGTACGTCGGGACTAAGGGACGAACGACAAAGATCAACCCCTACCGAAGGAGGGCAGTTGCCGTAATGACAGCCTCGAGGGTCGACCACCAGAGCGCCACCGTCCCCGCCATCCGGTTCGAGGCGGTCTCGTCGTCACGTGGTATACTCTCGATTGGCAGATTCCCCAGGAAACGGTTGGCCAGCCAACGGCCAGGGGGTGGCAAGATAGCTGGTGTAAGCGTCGCATTTGGAGGGAGTCGTGCCCGTCGGATCCGCCCCCGGCCTTCCAGCAAACCCTGAGGGAGTCAGGAGCACGCCGCTCGCCGGCTCCCTGACACATTCGACAAGCGGCGTCGTAACTGGAAGCAACGCGCGGCTAGGGACCTCCAGCGACCACGAGACGCCACGCGAGACGTCCTCTCGCGAGAGATCGACGATTTTTAAAATCCGAAAAAACGACAACCGATACGGCCGACGGTCGACGGTCGAGAGTCCACGACGAGGAGACAGTGCGACGATTATCTTGTGCGACTTCATCATAGACAGTGTTAATTGTGACGTTCGTGCATCCGCGGTCATCATCGACGACGAAACTCTGCGATAGCGCCGAAAGAGATTGCGAAAGTGTCGTGTCCCATAGACTGATGCGAGAGACAGTGAATACGATATCTAAGTGCTACTCGGACGTTCGACTATAAGCGCGAAGACATTCGCCAGCCATAGAAACCGAATTGAGTCCAGAGAACGACGAAACCGATCTGAACGAAATCGGTAAATACTTTTTGAATGTGGAGTGACCGCGTCTCGTCTTTTCCCTGTAGCCTGTAGTCCCGGTTTAAGCGATCTTATCGGCGTACGAGGAGCGGCACTGTTGCCCCAGGAGATAACTTACAGCATCACCACGCGGTCCGACGAGTGGTCCGGACTCCTGCCCAGCTCCACGATCGTGGGTGCTGGCGGGTCGCCATGGCTTGGTCTTGGTGTCGGCGGTGGTGCCGGAGCAACAACGGGAGGCGGAAGTCCTGTGGAACTCGAAGGACACTGGGGTCGAAAACTGTATGGTGCAAGCGTCGCCCCACCGCCTCCACCGCCCCATCATCATCCCAGGGCACCGTTGGCCTTCCCGCTTCAAGACATGCGGCAAACAATGAAAGAAGAACCGGTGCCAAGAGCATGGCCTCAGCCCGCCATCAATGATAACGGAACGTAAGTCTATCGCTAATTTATTGAACAGAAAAACTTCCGCAATTTAATTTCAAATAATTTTCAATGAAACAGTAATAATTCCCAATCCACGAACAATTTCACGATTCAAAAAGGCATCTGCGATAATTTGTCATTCGATAGATCACAGACATCCCTCGTCTAAACGATTGATAAAGTATACTATATCGTTGGAAATTTTCACCCTGATGAAGAACAAGCGAAGATCAAGATTCGTCGATCTTCAATATTCCGTGAATAATTAACGTATAAGTCAGAGATGAAATTTCGCGATATTGGGGCTTAGGCCTATCCGTTGACTCGCACTACTGTCGTCCGTCGGATCGAGCCAGAGTGCGACTACTGCGAAAGGAATATATTCGTCGGGGATTTTGCGTGTCGACATACTGTCGAGGGTATCAAAAGTGGTACATAAAGCCAATGGTAATACTTTGCTAACGACAAATTGGCTGTTTGCGAAGGTATAGGAAAATTCACCGGGTAGGTTGAGGAACGAGGTGCAAGTCGAGTGCAGGGATGAAGGGGCGACGCGAAATAATGATCACCACAAAATTGAACATACCGGTAATCCTCTTTAAAACGAATCAGTAGAGAGTAATCCTCTTATGTACCTACTACGAACGCTCAATGACCGTGCCTATACCATGCAGCACGGAGCGTCCTTCCAGGACCCTATTGCACGTATTGTCTAGCAACTATCGTAATTAAATCCTGATTGATAATAAAAACGCAAGAATTACTTTTCGATGAAGAAAATGTATAAGGTAAAAGTAAATTGCTCTGAATCGGAGTTCAAAGTTCAGGATGGAATCAATGCGGTGTACTTATAGATGTATAGGAACATATAACAACCTCGACGAAGCTTAATTGAAAGTCGTCGTCGTTTCGTGTTCACGAGAATTGCAGAACGATAAAGCGGGAGACCGTCGCTGGTGCAGTTTGGTAACGGATTTGTACGACGTGTAAACTGCGGAGGTGGGGAAGGTGGAGGTGGAGGTGGAGGTGGAGGCGGAGGTGGAGGTAAAGGACGATACGACGGGGTCAAAGGTGGTACGAAGCACGGAGCTGCGACGGAGACGACGAAGGTGGTGGAAGGTAGAGCACGAAGCCGGAGGTGGGATCTCTAATCCAATAGCGGTTCCCTTAACTAACCCTCCTCTTCGCGGCGTGTCACGACCCACGTAGCGAAATCAAGTTAATGTAATTGAGAATTTTAGCGCCTTTTACAGATCCCCGCGCCCGCACCCGCGCCACCCGCGCAGGATCCTGGTTAGACTCTAAAAAAGTTTCGCGTCCAGGACGAGGCGGAGAAAATACTGTTTATTAAATACCCGAGGCGAAAGAAGAAACTGTGTCCGGGCTTCGACGTGGTAGAATATTTTTGTAGAAATCTTTCAATTATGGGTATATTACCTCGGAATTAAAACGCGTCGTATAATCCGTGAGGTATAAGTGAGCACATAAATTTAGTATTTTTATTTTTTCTGATTTTTCGATGATTATACGATAAGACAAACCCCCCTGCACGTGTTCCTTCGAAAGCACTAAATTAAACACCGCCGCGTTGCGCGGTCGTGGGATTCCCGCGGAGGCTGGATTATATTCAGATATATTACAAATTGCTCATTATCTCGGCGTGCATTATTAATCGCGTCGGGTACCCGTAAACAGACTATATTCCCTGAAATTCGTAATAACATTCCGACCGCTCGGCGGAACGCGGGTTGCGTGGTATATTTATTGTTATTCTACGTATCCGACAATTCCCCACTAGCTCAAAATCGGCCCTGCAGCTCCTATAAACGTAACTATCCGAATATCACTAACAAATTTATACAAATGGGCCACGGTTATATGTACCGCAGATATTTTCCACCGCCGCAAATTGTGATCACCGTGATTCTGATATTCGGTGAAATTGACCTCGGTCATCACCGTACCAAGTCTTTTCAACCGCGCGAAATGAAGACCAGAATTTTTTCCGCGAAACGTTAGAACCGAAAATTTCTTTCGACATTATCGATCACCCAGACTTTCGGGATTCTTATAAGATAAATATGGACATCCCAATAGTCAATATCGCACTGTTATATCGCAACAAAAGATTCTGTCGAAAGTGCGACTAGCCAAGCGACACGTAACGCCCAGTTCGCTTGAATTATGGCGAATTGTCGGGGGCGAGCGTGAATCAAGCTCGTAATTAGTACCACTGTCCTCCATGTCCCATCCCTTTTCCGTCCCTCCCATGTGTAGGTACACTACATATGTATATACGTGGATATATACATACATATATATATATATATATGTATATGAACTTAGCACAGTGTGTATTAGCGATGAATATGAGAATACGTGGAACTGGTCGTACAAGCGGGCGCAAACAACAGCGATAGGCACTCGATAACGTGCTTGACACGTCTATAACCGTAACGGGTACGTACGTGAAGAGCGATACAGACGGGATGAAACGACGCGAAAAACAGCCGTTTAATAGAGGGATATTGGCGAGAAGTGACATCGCCCCTGCACGCTGCTCGTGTGGCCGATTATAATTATTCCGTATTGCTAAATTGCCTCTATGTGCAACGAGTGTATAACAACGTTTGCTCGTGTACCTCTATACAGGAACTAGCTACACCTACGCCTAGACAGGCGTACAGTCTGCCCTGAAATGCGAAAGGTGTTTGAAATGAAAATGACAAATTGGTTTTCGAAAACGCGTCAACAATAGTTCGAAGAGTATTTCCTAAAAGTCGACACGAACAACCGGCTATCCTGTTTACCGCGAGTTCAACGTTTTTCACTCCGGCACTTAAAATCCGGCGGTAAAGTTATCGCGTTAATTACACAAGCTATGTTATTAATTGCCGTGATACGGCGAAGTTTGTTTAAAACCGTGCGGTTATTTGTCCTATAGTTGTGTTAATTTGTTTTTGTTTTTTATTCTTATTAAAAATGATGATATTATCTCGGCGGGAAACGTGTCACGCCGTAATACCACCCCTCGTTAATTTCCAATTTCCTACATCCTCACGTCTGCAAGAAGATGACCTCGCGCGGTGCAGCCTTGGTTCGCGTATAGAAAATCCGGTAATTCGGTGATCCTCGTATTCGATATGCGCAACTGGCTGCACCTACGCGTAAACGCTGCAGACTATCGCGCGTATTGGGACACCCCGGGTAACCTATAACGGAGGAATTGGTGCATAGCAAACGGGCCAAAATAATCGGACATCGAGAGTTATGGGGCGCGAACCGGCCGCCGGTTAATCAGCCACCGATAATTATCGACACGGGCCGTACATCACCCCGTTCTCGTCTCTTCTCCACCCCGGCTTGACACCCCCTAGGCCACCCTGGGTCACCGATATAACGTGCACACTGTTACATATACTCGGATACTCGAACGACGCGGACGTGACAAACGGACCGTCGATGCCGTCATTTATTTCACAAATGTACTGCAAAACTACCAGGCTATTCATTTTCGCAGTATATTTAGCTCCGGGATCCTTTGACCATGTGTGTATAGTTTCGTCGTATTTTCGTTGGGAGGGTAGATTTACTACCATTTTTATTCATTTTTTCGTAACAACACAACTCAAAATGTGTAATAATCCCTTTGTTCTTTATTTTTATGAACGATCACGAAGCTCTATTAAACGATTTGGAAATTATTCACCTTTTTCTCTCTTGTTAGTTCGCTGTGGTCTTGGTATATCTCGCAAAGGGATGAGAGAGGCTCGTAAACCAGTTTAGACCTGGGTATCCCGCTCTTGTCGCCTTTTTCCCGCAATTAAGCTACCCGCTTGAATATTTAACACTTTGCCAACACGAATCTACTCGGTACCTCGGCGGAACGCCGCGCCGTTTGCTCTCTGCGTTCCTCTGCCTCGAGTCGCACCGTTTCGTTTACTTTTCGCGCTGAATTTGTTATTTTGTTTGCACGGATCTCTTTACGAATGAAAACCACGTATAATCGCGGTGTTAACGGCGTAAACTTAGTGTTATAAATTTGCCAACTTATACGTCCCGCGGTGTATCACAATGAAAATTATTAGTACAGCGTTCGATTATAATCGATTGGAAAAAAAGATGACATAGGTATAGGCACGTATGTTTTTTTTTTCTCTCAAACGTTCAGTCGTACACTGTCCTAAATTTTCAAGTCCCAAGAAGCCCAGGGAATATCGAGCTTATACCAATTCTCAAAATCACGAGGGACAGCCCATCACTCAACGTCCGACGTCCGACGAAACTTGAAACTTGAAACCCGGTTTGTAAGTTTTACGAAAACACAATTAAAGAAAGGGGCAGGTACAGAATAGGGAGGGTGGGAGGGAGGGAGGAAGGAAGAGAAAAAAATATATATATAGAAACATGAACGCCCTACGGAATGGGATTTGGTAACAATTTTTCAACCTGTCAAAATATCCCGAACCCCGCGTGATCCTGCGAGGATATATATCCACGCGGCTGAGAAGTTGATGCCCTTTTTAGCATATTTCCTTATTTTTATATCTTGTATTCATTTCATTTGTACTTCTTTATACTTCGTGGAAAACCACTTATCGGTCAAATCGAGGAAACTCGCTGTGTCTCGCATACGCAGGTACCTATGATATAATATGTTTGACGAAAATTTCTATATTTTCTATACGTGAATTAATCGTTTATCGTTGATTAACGATAAAACAAAATTATAATCTGTATAGGCATTCCTTTGGTAGAAGTATAGGTACCTAGTACATTTTGTACTTGTTCGACTAGGGTATATCTGCGTTCCATAGAAGGTTTAAATTATAGAACAGAAAATGATATCCACGCATAGCACCGTCCATTTCATTAGCGAAGTCCTTTGGGTGGAATAACTTCACACAGCCAATTAATCATGCCTACGTAATTGCGACGTTCACGCGCGACATAGATTATGTGATCAGCGATAAAATAAAATAAAAAAAAATGATAAAAAAAATAAAATAAAAAAAAAATACTCGCCGCATAACGTTGCGGCAACCCGCGGACTATCTTTTGTTCGCCGGTAACGACCCTGCAACTCCCGTTCCTCCTGTTATTTCATTCCCTTTCCATTTCTCATTTCTTTTTTCTTTTATATAAATATATGTATAGACGCATGAAAAATATCAGACTACCTGAAAAGGATTAAAATAAAAATTGTAATTCCCTCGCCGTTTGAATTCCCATTGAATATAAATACCGAAAAAGAAAGACCCATCTCCGTCTCTCCGTCTCTCCTTTATATCTACACCGAATTATATATATATATATATCAACTATTTGCATCGCACTTGTAGCTCTTTCCGGATTCGAGATCAAAGATTCACGCGGTAATGCATTCGTATTAACAAATCGCTCTGAATGCACGAATATACCTCTACCGGGACGGATGAACGATGATGGGGTTGAAGGAACTGACTGATTGCGTAAAGAGGGTGAGCTAGCTGGGCACGCGTTTAACGCCGCACTCAATTAATAATCCAGAACCTGCACCGCGTTTCTCTCGAGCATATAAAAACGAAATGAAAAAAAATTTGGTTCTATACCGCGTTAGGCAATCACATTAAGAAAAAAAATAAAAATCAACTCGTATGCTACATACGAATCGCGGGTGACAAAAAAAAAAAAATTTCCGCGCGTATCTGTACCGTCATAATTACAGGCATTGTCATTATTGAAGCTCTTCGATATTCCCTCTTCCCTTTTCTTTCTCCCGTAAGGATGCCTAATATTATTGCTTATTGTACGTATCCTGGATAGCCGATAGTTGCGTAGGCTATTATACCGCGAAGCCAAGGGGTCTTTCCGTGCCATTACTCAAAGATGGTACTAGAGTCCGGCGGCCTAATCTCGGCACATGAGACCTTAATGGGATTTTAAGGCGTTGAGACCACCTGCGCTCTGTAGCGACCGTGCTCGTTTGTCTTTCCTTACTTCCTTCTTCCTTGTGTGTCTTCGTCTGTTTTCCCTCCTTTTTGCTTTTCTTACTCCGCCGAGGTTGCGAAAATCGGCTCTAAATTAAAGCACTGCGCTAGACAAACCAAACGACGAGTAATTTCACGCCTTTTCTCATTTCTGATGTTTCAGGGTCGGTGTCGGCACAGCTCACTTCGAAAAGCAGCCACCTAGTAACCTGAGAAAAAGCAATTTTTTTCATTTCGTAATCGCGCTGTACGATCGTGCGAGACAACCGATCGAGATCGAGAGGACGGCCTTCATCGGATTCGTCGAGAAGGATCAGGTAAGCTGAAATTAATTACACCGATTGCCAATTGCCAATCTGCTCTAACATCACCGCGAGGGACGAAAGACTGAGGTAAATTCAGACCGCGAGCTATGTACAGGGCAGAGCTAAGAGCTTGTCAAGATACGGGGTCGGGGAAACAGCGCAGAGATAGTCGAACGAACGATGCAACTCCTCGGAAAAAGATCCTTGCGTCGACATCGCGGACAGTCTTGACGACGAGACGTGAACCGAGAAAAGTTTTCAACGTAGATATATAGCTGTCTAAAGAAGACCCGGAAACATATACGTCTTTACCTATTTCCCTCACCTGCAGCAGGTGACTCTTCAAGACTTTGGGAAACTTTATCTTCAATTAAACTAGACCCGAGGAACTCGCGTATGGATCTCGTTGTCGTGTTTCTCGCAACCGTTTCAATTAACTTGACTGTAGAAGGAAAACTATAGAAATTTTTAATCAATTCAGGCCGATTAAACCGCGAATGAGACAGACGTTGATAGTAACGTGAGACCAAGCCAATGCTTATAGCTACCATGTTAAATCTGCGGCTCTTGATCGTGGCGATGTTAATTCTGATTAGTTATGAAAAAATCGGCTTCGAATACGCGTTCCACATTTTCATCTCACACTAGGGCTGAAAACCGCGTCTTTGGGGTCAAGGCGGTTTTCAATATCGCGTTACCCGTTCTAAAGCTCGAGTCAATCCCTGTCGCGAAATCAATGACGTAAAACTCAATCGTTCTACGAATAACACCTCGAAGCATGTATGCAGTGTGTAGAGCTACGAAGCTGCTTACAAAGGACGTCTGTGTAATCAGGCGTCTTCGATTCCAGCTTCACGGATCGGCGTGTAACTAACTGAGCCAGGGTTGATTTTAATTCGGTTTAAAAGCTTGAGCTGCAGATAATCCCAATATGAGTCAATAAGTTTCAACAAACTAAACTATGAAGAAGATGGCACAAATTCTTAACCATTGCAAGGAGATGAATGAAAATAAGAAGTCGGTATCTAAAATTGTTAATACACATTAACCGGGCCGTGGTTTCCTCGCATATAGCATACAGGAGTGAGAAACAGTGCTCGTGTATTGACTTTTCGTATTTGAGTACGTGAATAACGAATGACTAGTACGAGGTGTAATCTTTGATCAGTAGCGCTCTTCGTTCTATCGGATGCTATTAAGTTGCGTGACCGCTAAGAGCGAGGGTTACATGAAGTCGCACATATATAGATAGTCAGTCGTTGGACTGTCCTAACGACAGGCACTCGTAGGCTTCAAAGTGACTAATAAATTTGAGCTTTTCGTCCGCTAGCTCGTTCGATATTAATTGACACTTTGGCACGATGTTCGTTTCCATTAGCTATATATATCAATTGATTATTATAAACCGCGATGAAAAACATCCTAGGTACCTCGCACTTATTTATCCTCCGATTTTTATTTCTCTATGGATCCGTGACGCCATGAAGATCTTCATCTTGCTTACTGCACCTAGCGATGCTGATGCCAAGACATTCGTTTCACTTTTTCACCGTGATATTTTCTAGTCCTTTACCGCTGCTGCTACTGCTGCACCACTATACCTATGTGAAGTACATATATATAAAAGGAGACCCGGTACATAGGTGTAGATAAATGTTTCGGTGAAAAACCAAAACCGAAAAAAGAGAGAAGTTAAAATTGTTGAAAATTTTATACCGGCGATAAGTTCTTTATCGAATATCATATCTGTATGGAAGAATTTTTGAATTTTTACGAGACGGACGAATATACGCTCGCGGTACCCCGTACCGTACGTCTAAATATACGAGGAGACGTCCTCTGGGAATCACCCTCGGAGGAGCAATAAGGGCTTCGAGTGCAAGGAAGCAAATCTATCTTTGGCACTTCTTCTTGGTGCAGCAACTCGGTATACCTTATAGGCTAAAGTCTCGGAGGAGACAAGCTGCCCTTAAAGAGTCAGACTAATTGAGCAATGGAAAGTCGATTTACGTGCTCCGATGATCGTTGCAGAGTTCGTAAAACAAGTCATTGTGCATCTCCGTCGTATTAAATTTTCGGATTATCTCAAGCAAAATTCTTAACTCGTATCAATTCGATCGGAGCTCGATACATACTGCCTAGCCCTACTTAACTAATTACACGACGTTGTGTTTAATGCGTTTACCGCGACGTCCTGTCCCCAACTCTCTGCATTCGTACGCCCGCAGTTGGCACTCGATGTAAGCGTGTATAATTCACCTTGGTAGACAGTTGCATCGCGTGGCCTCCTATTAATTAGGGTCATGCACCGGGGGCATACATCAACCCCTGCGACGCGACGCGCGAGCATGGGTCCGAGCCGACGTCAGCGTCAGCGTCGTGAACTATAATCCCCTTATTTACATATTTTCTCGCTTTTTTCGAATGAAATTATTCAAACAAGAATCCACGCCAGACTTAAAACGGATTTTACCTTTTTTTCATTTTGTAAGAAGAAGATTTTCGTTTTTCGTTTCAATTTTTGTCTTCTCTTATAGGAAATCGAGAATTTTTTTCATATCTTATCCACGTATGGTGAATTCACGTTAACGCTGGCGGCATTGGGGGTAGTTGAAAATGCATTAAGGTACCCACTAGCATATGGCACGATGCGATGCACGCGTGACTCGTCAGCCTAGGTATAATTATGCATCGCACGCTATACGAATATAGGTTCTATATGTAACGATGCAGCTCTTACACGTTCATCAAGGAATTAATAATTAGCGAGCGACGTTAGTATATTGTTCTATATATCAAAATGCATTTAATTAAGTGCAGTCAGTGCGTCGAGGTGGGGCGTACGAGTGCGAGTAAAGTAATCATCTACCTTAAGCCACGCGACACTCTTTACGCGACAACGTTATACTTCATTGACACATACACCCCTAAATAATTTTTATATTTTATTTCAGGAAACTGAGGGACAAAAAACGAATAACGGAATCCAATACCGACTTCAACTTCTCTACGCCAATGGTAAGAATAAAAATGTTAAATATAAAAATTCAAATGATCAAGACAAGCTTCTCGCTAGATGCTAATTAAACCATAATAATTAAACTCTCAATGATAAAAATCTGGATCATCGCCGAATCGAAGTATACCTATAGTACACACGGTATATCCTCGCCTCGTGAAATATTTGCGAAATAGCTTTGAGAGGAATCGGGTGTTGATGCCGATCAGGACGGGCCATCAACATTCCATGCAGACACCCGACGGTCGCTCTTACGTCTCTTATAGTCTCTAAAAAGCTCTCGGAGCTTCTCTAACTTTCATCGATTCAGTCAGTCAGTCAGTCAGTCAGTCAGTCAGTCAGTGAGAAAAGGAAGGTAAGGAGGTGAGGGAACAGAGACATATTTTACGTCACTGGCGGTTTGGGGATCTTGCAAAAACGCAGCGACGTCGGTACAGAATCGCTGGTATTTTCGGGGTATGGGTAAAGAGGCAAAGGTATAAAGGTGCGATAGTGGATAGATGAGAGAGATGAGGAGAGTCGGATGTGGAAAAAAAATCCAGCGTTATAACCGCACATTTATTAAAAAGGTGCTCGGCGCTAGCTGTGCTAACGCGGTTTGAGGATATATTTTTAAGTCCATATAGGTAGACCGTATAGGTATAAGGTAGAATCTGGAGCCACGGATTGCCTCGCGTCGCTCTTGCCTGAATCCGATCAATCAATGCGAGATTTTTGCGCTGGCATTGCTGACTGAGAGGCCGCCCTTCCATCTATGGGCACTAAAACGTGTTGCCAACATCGCGGACAAGAAATAACTAACTGTTGCAAAGTAGAAATGCCATCGCGATCTGTATAGCCCACACTATACATCCATATGTACACATACGCGCATATACGTGTATGGACATATTTACAATACATTTATACTACATACTATAGGAATCACACGCATCTGATATCTCTGATCCCGTTTCTCGTTCCCGGTCTGTATAGTCGACGTCCTTCGGGATCGGGATCGGGATCGGGATCGGGGCCGGAGACAGAACCGAACTACAACACCCGTATCCACCGTAGGTAGATCCGTATTAGTTAATCACCTGTCAAAAGATTAGCATAACTGGGAATAATGCCTACGCCGTCGGGAGTTAAGCAGCTAAAAGTGAGACTTTGGGAAAAACTTGATCGACCGCACCCTCGCCTTGCTGTAGCAGCTCGTACCGATATCGAGGATCGTCTCTCCTTAATCGGTTACACTGATGTTAGTTATATGTGCTTTTCTCCACATCGAAAGCCTCCCGCAGTACATCCGTCTGTTTCTTTAAACTTTTTTTTTCTCTTTTTCTCTTTTTCTCTTTTTCTCTTTCCGAAGCTCGTCGGACCATCAAGGTGCAAAAACTATGCCTTGATATGGAGAGCCTCAGGGGTCGGCCCAGAGGCCCTACGCTGTTTCCAGGTCTAGCTGCTACTCTCTTACTCGCTCGCTCCTTATTTATTATTTAATTATCGATTTATTGCTTGACTGAACTGAACGGTGACGCGATGACGGACTCGGACTCGGACACCTGACGCTTCGTGAGATCGTACCAATTTGTCTTATATGCTATAGGTGCAAAGGCCAGGGAATGGGGATCGAGACACTAGACGTGAGCGTTGACAGCTAACAAAAACTAAAAGAAAAACGAAAGACGACCTAATTCGATTTGAAATTAATCAGCAAGTCATCCTAAGCGATTTATTTCTAATCGTGATGAAAATTTTTTATTCATTTTCTTTACACATTCATCGCTGCATGGATCTTTGCATGAAAATCGACAGTCGCATGGTACGGTGGTTTAGTAATTCTTCTATAAAAATTTCGTGAAGAAGTCGTCGATGGACTCTGTGTTGCAAAAGATTCAAATTTTCGAATTCAAATTCGAGTTGGTTCATCATTATTCATTATATTGAAATGAGAGTAGATATTACATCGAAGTTTCTTCCTTTAACAGCTGGGAAATGCATGCACCGTGTATAAAGACATGCTGGAAAGAGTAAACGACTCGAGTAGAAGTGGAAAACTGTTGCTTAAACACCCACTCCCAACCTCGGCTGATTGTGAGTACGTGGGCGACTAAAGCGTGAATGAGACAGACGTAGGATATAGTATAGCGCAAAACCGAGCCAATGTTTAGCTACCATCCGCAAGCTCCATTCTCTATTTACATGTTGAATCTGCGGCTCTTAATCGTGGCAACGTTAATTCTGATTAGTTATGAAAAAATCGGCTCCGAATACGCGTTCCACATTTTCATCTCGCACTAGGGCTGAAAACCGCGTCTTTGGGGTCAAGACGGTTTTCAATATCGCGTTACCCGTTCTAAAGCTCGAGTCAATTCCCGTCGCGAAATCAATGACGTAAAACTCGATCGTTCTACGAATAACACCTCGAAGCATGTATGCAGTAGGTAGAGCTACGACGCTACTTACAAAGGACGTCTGTGCAATCAGGCGTCTTCGATTCCAGCTTTACGGATCGGCGTGTAACTAACTGAGTCAGGGTTGATTTTAATTCGGTTCAAAAGCTTGAGCAGGCCCGCAATCCTCAGCGTCCATTAAGCTTCACCTAATCCCAATATAAGTCTGGTGCCCCATAGATGGACTGTTACTATACAGTCTCTACTTCCCTACCATCCGCAAGCTCAGGATCACCTACTGTACTCTGTGTGTTCTACCTACGCTTATGTATAACGGTTATATACATGAACATGGGATATATATATATAGATATATACACAATATATATAGATATATTCGTACACATTACCACCTACATATCTCTATATACCTACCTTGAGCCAACCGCAGTCGGCTAGAGGTGGCTACCGCGAACCGGAGCAACTATATACACCGTAGAACCAGACCAAGTAACATTATGTTGCCGTGGATTATAATATCTGGCCCCAAACTAGCTCACAAATTACCTCGAGAACCCGTCGCGGCTTATTACAAGTCCGTGCTCCGCGGTCCACGGATTTCGAGCTAAAGCTTGGGTCGAATCGGTGCCTATAGTTGTTCAGGTATGGGGTATGGGCTGCAATATTTTTTCTCAAAATATATCCAAAATGTATGAAATTTTCATTACGTTTTTTCACCTCTTTCTCACTATTTCTTATACAAGATAATATTAACGGGAAAAACGTTTCCAAATAAGTGACTGATTTTCGTCCAACTGCTTATATATCACATATTGAGGGAATAAAAGAACGTAATTTCATGCGTGGTATAAGTGGACCCTTTTAAGTGACCGGCGAAAAAGGAACGAGCGGTCGCGCGCTTCGGTCCCAAGAGGCGCGTGCACCGAGTCCGACGGTCTTAAACGGTTTTTAATGCCGAGCTTTTTGCACGCCCTCTTAACCTGCAATCCGAATTCTGGGGATTTAAAAGCGCTTTGTTCTACCGATACCTTATACTCCTTCTTTGCGAGAGGCATTAACTCGCCTGTGCTTTTTACGCCAACATTTCGTTTATTCATTCCTTATTTCCTTCCCCTAATTCCTTACCACGTACACATCTTCGTTGAAACTCTGACAAAAGCTCGGATCATAATCTCTCGATAATTCATGTTCCAGGTGTGAGACAAGAACAAGACATCTTCGTCAGGCTGATTGACTCCGTTACCAAACAGGTGAGTCTTTTTCTTTAATATTGCATACGAAAATGAAGATTAAAGAAAGCTCCTGCAACCCTCAAAGGAAATTCTTTCCTGCTTAGAAAGAGTGCTGTAGTAGCGTCGGTGTGTACCCTGTACTGTTATCGGTGCCACGTGGCGTCGTACCAAGCTAGGTTTGCGCGGGCGTCCTACGTACGTACCTACGTACGCGGATAGATCCTTACGGAGAGATAGGAACGAAGGAGGATCATAACCTTCGCGAGCAAACACAAATAAAGCCGGGAGATTAGAGCACGGATAAGAGCTTTACGAGTGAAGGGTGGTGGTAGCTGGATATCTCTCGGCTTTCGCGGGAAGCTCGGGCGTAAATCGTTCGCACCTCAATCTCCGACTCCTGTTTCTTCAGAGCCATAAGTAAGATTTTGGGTTTGGCAAGTACCTCCCGGGTTAGATAGAGCCGCGTTGATACTGCCTGAGAAATTTTCACCTTTTCAAAAAACATGGACAGCCGATCATTCCTATTATACCTATACTATAAAACGCCGCTCTGGCGTGACTAATAAATTGAATGGATAGCGAATTGAAAAACGCTCTATGCCATGCCCGCGCAGGAACAGGACGGCTTAGTAATTTAATCAGCTAAAACTAACATCAGCTCCGGTCTTCCTCCGCCTCTGCCTCCTCCGCCCTCGATTTCTCTTTCGGTCTCATCCTTTCTGCCCCAGAATATACCATGTACTCATCGCGTAGCACTCTTTTCCATTCACCGTTACCAGTGCTGCAGCACCAGCAACAGGATGATTTAATCTGCTAAAACCTTTTCCCTAAAATAAAGAAATGAATGAAGTAAAGAAAGAAAGAAAGAAGAAGAGAGAAAAAAGATATAAATGTAAAGCTAGGAGGCATCGAGCCAATCGTGTCAGATATTCGGGGTAAATTTGAACTTATAATTTATTTATAAATTTTCACATATCAACAAGTCAGGTATATAGGTATATATCAGAGAACGATTGGATCCAGTTTAAACTACCGGGGATTTATTCCCTCAAAAATCGTTCTCCCTGTTAACTCCCTGCTGGTTCGTACAGCGATTTATCTTGTCGTTGGTACGAGGTAGGTATGCTCTGCTGTGTCGGCGAGGTACCTAGTAACGAACTTAGTTATTACCTATACCTACCAGTCGGCAATTTCCCGCATTTGAAAGTAGTAAAGTTGAATTAGAACACCGGTTGTAAATCTGTAATAATTGAGTATGGCGTTGGTTCGAGAAATAATGATTATTGCACCTCGTTGTTAGACTTGCTCACCGCTTCCTACCCTTTTTTTTCTTTCTTTCGTTTTTTTTTTTTTAAACAAAGTGAGAAACACGTACGGGGAGCGAAAATTGACAAGGGGTAAAATTCGGAAAAACAAGTAAAATGTGTAAAATAAAAATAACGAACCATTGCGGAGTAAAATTTAACAGTCGTGGTTAACGGATAAAATGTTTGAGCTCGTTTTTGAAGAAATTAAAAATGCTAAATGCTAATTACTTCCGAGGGGGCGGTAGAGAGGCGAAGAGGAAAGGGGCAAAACATTTATAGTCTAGGTAGGAAATGCGAGGCCGTGGAGAGTCAGCTGAGGGAAGTAAAAGAGTAGGGTGAAATAGGGGTGGCGTAACGTTGTTATTCTAAATGAATGAGCAACACGAAATTGTACCTAAACTTGTAACGGTGTTACTCAGCCTCTCATCCTCGACTCGTCTCTTATATACCTGCAGCTACTCTTCACTGATCTGATACTACTATACTTACCAGTTCGAACAAAGGGAACAGAAAGATTATTATATACCTACACCAAACTCTCTCGGCTCAGCGATCTGTCGTTTCTCCATAAATTTTTCATCGACCAGTTAAACTGTCGTAAATTTACTCGCAAACTCGCGGTCGACAGCGACACGTATATAGAATATATAGAATTCAATGAAGTGCGTCAAGCTATTTGGAAAAGAAATACACTTTTTTATTTTTATTTTTATTTTTACTTCTTTTTTTCCTCCCCCCATTTCAAGTGTAAATAAGCGATGTAACGGGAACATCCGCGACGTATTTTATATCCCCGTGCGAAAGAGATTAGAAAGAAAAAAAAATTTTTTACACCTTTTATAGTGACGCGTAGAAACTTTCGGTATAACAATCATTACGCTCAAATTCCAGGGACGTTAAACCTCGCAGTATATATGGTAGCGTGAATTTTTATTTTTTTTTAATTTTTCATTTCCAAATTGTCGAATCAGACTTTGAAAATTGAAAAAAAAAATTCGCCGTTATAATTTCACGGCGTTGATGTTTCAACTTTTGGCAAAAATTAATCCGCTATCGGTACGCGATTTTAAGCGGTGTTAAAAAAAAATTTTCAGATTCAATTTCCATTAGCGACTTTGCCGTACCTACCTACCTCTACCTACCTATCTACAGCTACCGTTGGCTCGTCCCTTCGAGCGAATTTTAAAGCTGCAATAGCAATAGCGGTGATTGGGCCATTTCGTCCCCGAGGACAAGCGTGTCGACGGATCGTTATTCGGACAAATTTTACGCTTTTCATTGCACCTGAAATCTTCGAATTAGCAATCCTATACTTTTCGTATTATTATACGATGATTTTTATACGCGAATTATTGCTATTCGAATAAAGAAAATTTCGTTTTAAAGGGAGTGAAAAATTTGAGCATATCATTTCGATAGGGAAAAAACAAAGGTTAGTCAGAACCGAGTCGAATCGAATCGTGTATCCATGGGCGCAGCACCCCATATGCAAGTCTAATGCTAAAATATGAGTATTTAACTATAGATTAAGGAAATAATAAGCTCTAGATAAGTTAATCCTCGGTAGATAAGAAAAGGACGACCCCAAGCTGCTGCTAAACCATAGGGGAAGCTTTGCCGGGGGTAGTGGCGGTGTTAGTTCGATGCATGTAGTACAGGGTCGTGTATGGAGGGGCTGGTCCACTGATACGACCGATTCCCATGGGATAACAGGATCGATTCGCGATAGAAATCATTACGCCGCATTTGAATGTCTATCTGCGAATTTATCTAAGGCTCTTTTATTCTTCCTCTTCTCTGCATTATATAGGTACATATACTATAGATGTGAGTATATATATGTATATATATATGTATACCTATATACCTACTCACTTACGCACATGTGTACCATGTTGGCATTTCGTCTTAATTTTATCGAGAAAAACGTTTGGCTTGAAATCCCGTAGCCCTAGAAACCCTTGGGGTTCGTATTCCGAGTCACAAGATAAAATATCATTCTATCAAGCCGATATAGTTGCAGGGTAGCCATTTATCTGGGATTCTATTCGGGAGATACTCTCGCATCATTCTCGATTAACATTGAAGAAATCGACTGGTTAAAATCGGCGAGCTTTTCTGAAGATTTTTAAATAATAAACCGAAATGGTAATCGGATATATCGCTATTAGTCCTTCATAGGTAATTCCCGTGGGAATTAGAGGGGGTGGAGCGTAAGAAATCCTAGTGGGACTTGCCGGAAGTGGAAGTAAGCCCCACGGGGATGGTGCTGACTGGTCGCACCCCCAGGACGCGTCGTCTGACGTCGTAACCTCCGCACTACCCGTAGCTGTCTCCGTATCGCAAACACCAGGCAACGTCTGGATGGCACGTGAAGACCGCGAGGACCTAGGGAGACGACAGCCTCTTCTGGGACCGATGCACCCGGCAATCCCGTCATCCCCTGGGGTAGCGACGTCTATAACTATCTTTAATTGCGTTTTCAGATCTCTAACGGGACCAATAATCGAATATCTCTTCTCACCCAAGCCACGATTAACCTCGACTCTCTCTTCCTCGAAGAGAAATTTCGAAAACGATCTATGGGGTTCGAAAAACCGCCTATTTCCCACGCGGACAGAGTCGAAAACGCGCGTCAAGACGTACGTGTTATTATTTTAACAGCTCGTTTTAGCAGATTATTTATTATTTAATAGGGTAGTGCGGAGAGATGGAGGGGGCGTGTTGGTGTACAAAGGCCAATTCTCTCTCTCGTTTCACCTGGCTACTGTAATCACTGGTTAAACAAGTAACAATGAATACAGCGAGAGGTCGGAAGAACTCGCAGACACGGAAGCGACACGCGACTTTGTTTGCAGAACTGAGTATTACACCAGCTATAATAATTCGTATAAGCTGTTATTTATTCTTTATATTTTTTCACTCGAAACTGGGGTTCGATTTCGATAAACGAGAAGTTTGTTCATTTTTCTTTTTCTTTTTCCATTATATTATTCCAAATACGTAGATAATGGGTGGTAATTTCTTATTCCGGGGTTGAAACTTAAGGGATGAATACCTATCGCGGAGCGCAGGCGTAAAATAGAAAACGGTGCATCGTGGGGTAGTTTTAATTATTCAAAGAACAAATAGGCTCGCATGACTTTTTCCTATTACGTCTAATTCCTGGTAAGTATCTCTTCGCACGATAGCCTTGCCTCTCCCTCCGCTAATTTCTAGCCTCTCCTCTCTTTCCCAGAGGATCCCTGATTTAGCCATGAAATGGGGGCGAGGAGGAGTGTATATATATATAGAAAAAGGTATATGTATACGTTTGCGTTGCAATTTAGTTATATCAACGGGCATAAATATTTGACACTGGTTGGAAAATCGCGGCAAAGTTAAACCCGCTTCGCGGTGTATTTGATATCGTTATCACCACCCCGTCCTCCCTCTTCACCCCCAGAGCCATGCCATGCTCTTACGCCGCCTACCCCATTCGCACAAACTCCCTTGGATATTGTATTTCAAACTATTTACATTTTATCGGGCTGAACCATCTCTGGCAATTTTCGTTATTACAATTTAGGTAAACGCCAGGGTATATCCTTGGTGTTGGTATGGAATTGAAACGAATGTTTCAGAAAACGTTCGGAGCTGTTTTTAATCCTATAATATTTACTCATTTCACGGTTACTTCGTACACTAAATAAGAAAACATCGATTACACCTTTGTAGGACTTTAAGCGGTATAAATACCCTCTTGTAAACATCAAAAGCTCGCGGGTGTTACCCTTCACGTCATTATTCCATGGCTAATCCATACCCGAAGCCCTCTATACATAAATACATGAATACGGGGCAACAAAGTGTTGTCATTAAATAAAAATCAATCAGAAGATCGTGGAGTAGGCTTAACGGATTTTCCTGTACCGCCCCTGGCTTAGCTGATGCACATATTCAGAGGAAAGGGAGGCAAGGGACCCTGTGGCCTTTTCTCGAGTCGTGTGTCCTTCCACGAAACCATATAATTACCACCACAACTATGACCTGGTGTTAAAGTCTCGAGAACTTCAAACTGACAAGACTGAAATATATATATATGTTTTTTTTTTGTTACAGGCCATCATGTACGAGGGGCAGGACAAGAACCCGGAGATGTGCAGGGTGCTGTTGACCCACGAAGTAATGTGCAGGTGAGCCCTACTCCAGATATTATACACCTGAGTTACGACTATAGGCATAGAGGTTCCCTCTTTTGGAGACGGTTACGCTACGCGTCACTCCCCAACGCCATTCGAAATAATTCCACACCCTCTGGTACGGGGGTGGTGCGTCGTCCCAACCAGCCAACCAGTCAGCCAGCCAGGCAAGCCACCCTTGCAGCAGTAAACCATAAACGTAACGAGCCGTACGGTGCGCGGGGGTGGCTGAGTCACTGGCCCGTGGGACTTGACGTCGACGGGTACAGCGCGGGGGAGGATAGCCTTCGAAGTCCCATGGGCACGGGGTAGTTTTTTTTTTTTTTTTGTCTTCTTCTTTTTATTTGTTTCTTTTTTTTCTTTCGGATATAGTAGACGTCTATACACCCTGCTTATAGACATTCTCTACGTCTCTTCCCCCGAGTTCCTTCCCAGCTAATGAAGTGCTTGCGCTTAGTTACCACCGTTTCAATACCAAGTGATGATGAAAGAAAGAAGAACCACGTAGGTAAAATCAACGTTAAAGTCCACTCAGAGATGTCCAACGAATTGCTACCTAAAATGCTAACTCCGAACCAATACCCTTTCCGGATTAGGGCTGATGATCGTCACGGCGAATTGAGATGGGTCAAGATTGTGTCTGAAAGTAACATTTTCGCTAATCGAAATTCACCCACATTTTCTTACTTTTATTCACAGTCGATGCTGCGACAAGAAGAGCTGTGGTAACCGAAACGAGACGCCTAGTGATCCAGTGATCATCGACCGGTGAGTGTCTTCCGCTTTATAAAAAACGTCCATCTTCAACGATTTGAAATTTTCTGAAAATACCGTATTGTCTGAGGCAGCGTCCGTGAAGAGTCCTCAGCTACTCTGACCTCAGTACTTGTTGTATCAGCATGTGTTCAAGTATAATAGTAGTACTACCCCTGCAGTTTGACCCTCTCCTCGAGACGTGGGACTCGGAGGCAAAGGTAGATGCAGAGGTATAGGTATCTTTGAATAGGCTATAGAGTGTCCCGAGATAGTAAGGTAGTAGGAGGTGGGAACAGGAGGAGGTCCTTCTCCCGTGGGACCCCTGCTGAGATAGTCTTCAGGAGGACATCTTGAGCTCAGCGGTGCTCATTGTTCGCCGGATGGTAGCACCCCGAAATAAACCCGAGGAGATATACCTACCCTTCACAGCCTATTCAGAGTGGATCACAGATACCATAGTGGAATAGTTACCGGTCTCTATTTAACGCAGGATATTTGACCGGTTGATAATTATCCTTCACGGCCGTTACTCCGTCAAGGTATCTTCGGCCGATTGACGATCAAGACTTCTAAAACTAAACCGTGCAATTCATCAGTATAACCGTGAAGCGCAGACCATGTAACAGCGAAGAGTTGGGGGTGGTAAGCGATACACGAATTAATCTCGAAAATGCCCCTGCGTAAGGGCAGCAGCGTGCAACGACGTAACAGGAATGGGGTGGTCGCGTGTCCTTATACTGTCCCCGGGTCCCCGAGTACCCTTCATTTAGTAGACACACTCAACATTGATTGCCATTGCTAACGGTATAGTTGCCACAAGCTGTTGTTGCCGGTAGTTGCACCAACACCAGGGTATCGTCTTATTCCTGATCGTTATTGCTTTCCGTATATATCTGGTAGGAAACATGCTCCTAGTAGTAGCTAATAGACTTCGTTTTTATCCGACAAAAACCACTCTGTGGTACGCGGGTAACATCGGGGCGGGGTACGGGCTGGCCGATGGATATCAATGCCACGTTGATTGAGACGGGCTGGGTTGATTGTGACGTGTTCATCGAGCTGTATCACGCCGTGCTTTTTGAGGTCCCGTTAAGTGCCTGGTAAACAAACCACGGGGCGATGCGAAACTCTCGATTCGACGCCATTTCAACTCTCTTTTGTCCGAGTCTTTGATGAATGGGAACGAGTCCTACCACAGTCCGTCGTGATCACGTAGATTTCCCTACGCCCCACCGGAAGGTACCCGTGCCGACTTCGGGGATGATTAAGACCGCGGCGCAACTGAGATTATATTTTCTGATTCATCACATCTTCCACGGTCGACTTTCGAACAATGAGGGATTAGCAAAGTCGGCAGAATTCTATAACTAAACACTTCTCGAGCATCAAACAATCGGAATTGAACAACTAAAACACTCACGGTACAATGTGCTGAAATATGAACCCATTATGTGCTATTGCTTTAAAGTATATACGGGAAGATCTTTAGCTCGATCTCGTTTCAGCTTTATCTAGATTGAAAAAAAAAACTTCGATCACTACCAGTGGCTCTTGAATAATTCATCCCCTCATTTTCTGCGACGGTTTAGGATAGTGATCCTAAAAACTGAAACCTGTGTCAATAGGTAAAACTGAATACTTTAGAGCCAGGTCTATGAGTACTACCGAGGCTTTACAGAATGGTGATGTCGAATGTAGAACCGAGCGCGAGTGGTAAACGTGATAATTCTAGGCGACGATATTCTCTGGGTTAAATTCGATCGCTGTAACAATCAATCGTTATCGTAATTGATTGCGATTGGTCGAGGGTGGCCGTCGGCTTGACTGACGTCACAATGACGTACGGATTGTCAATCAACCGCGTTTGTAGCGTTAATGAATGCAAATCACATCCGGTTCTGTGTTTGACGTCCGATTTAACGCCAGGTTTCACAGGTTTCACAGGTTTCACAGGTTTCACAGGTCGATTTCGCTGTACCGTTTTGCGATAGAATGAGATTTGCGTATCGAGTAAAAATACAGCTATTCGTATGGGAATATTCGAAGAGGGAGGTGAAGACATATGTACAAGTAGATTGATAAAGACAAAGAGAAAAGTACATGCGATAGGTATTTACTTAGGTTGATTGAAGCAGTTTTCATTGCACGCATATGTGTACAATGTATATATATATTTGTATAAATAAGATTCATCTTATCGATCTGTGTCATCTGTTAGCACGATGCCACACAGACCTGTCATTAGCCGGACGGCTTATCTCGTAGCGCAGGTAATTTTAATGATTTTCATGGAAAGTAGCGTTGAGTAATAACTCCTGGCTCGTCATTACCGGACGTAGTATTGACGCATCACTTTTTTACGTATGTCGTGCGTGGCCGGCGACGCCATCTGATATTACTACGTACAAGAGCCTCGCACGCAAGCCGTCGAACCATTATAATTGACCAATGCGATTTGGTTACGAATTATAACACCGGCATGGAATCATAGCGTTCATCTAGAAAAGAAATAAAAAATTCAAATAAGATAAATTACAGACAAATGTCCTTAAAGCTTTATCCAGAATCGGCAGGTGACGGTTTATGACCACAAGTTCCTGACCACCCCCTGCAGAGCTCCTTTGTCACCTCGTATAATCCCCACACGTCTATTAGGGAAATCAAAACACACTCAGCTGGTGCCACAGGCTTTGGCGCCGTATAGCATATGGGGTCCCCGCAGTGGGAAGAAGAAAGGGAGTAATAGTCCTCGTCTAGTACAGCATCCCCTACGAAAGAGCAGAAAATAAAAGGTCCGAAGGGCGTGTGCCATGCTCGTCGACGGCCGGCGGTAGGTGAAGCGAAAAATCGTCGGATAAATAACCAACAGCAGCCCCATATTTGCCCGGCTAATTATTTTTGGTTTTCCCAATCTCGAAATTGGGTCAATATAATAAACGCGCGGGGGCATAAGGGTGCGTTCCCGCGGGATGTTGATTTGTTGACTTTTTTCCTATCGCACACGCCGGTCATCGTTAGCGAGTTCTCTATATCGTTCATTTTTCGTCAGTCAAAGTGTAGATCGAGGGAGTTGAAAACTATTTCTTCAACGAACCCAATTAAGGCGCGGAGTTACGGATAAGCTGAAAAAAAAATCGAAAGCAATCGTAGTGCAGCGTTAGGGAGGGACGTAGGGACCGAGAGAAATTCGGGATATCTTGGATAACCAAGAAAATGAATAAGGCTGAATGTCGAATGAATAAAATAAAGTGAAGCCCTCCCAGCCATCCCCAACAGATCGACGGCGATTTTTCACTCACTTAGTTTGGCGCGCATCAATATGCATTAAGCTGATCGGCCCTCTATTGAGTTTCTGCTCCGAGGAAAGGATATGCGCGGAAGAGATAGCGTGCGAGGACGAAGTGGCCAAAGGGGGAAACGCGAATGAGAAAAAGAGGAGGATGGAGATGGGGGTGGGGAGAGAAAAAAATAAGATACAGCGAGCAGGAAAGCCGTGTAAAAGAAGCTACCTACACCAAAGAAGTTAAGATATTCCGCGAAAATAAGGATACCGTATCGGGGTAATTCTCGACAAGAAATAACCGTAACAAGATCGGTCCAGGTTCCGTAATACCGCCACGGTGGTAAGATTTCAAGACGCGTTACGAGGCTTTGGGGGGGTTTCTTGAAAAGCTGCCAGAATCCAGGCCGGAACAGAATCCTAGAATCCTACTAGTAGCTGACTATCTTATCCCCAGGCTCGTCTACGTCATGAGATAATATGAAGGTTCGCTTTAATTTGCACCTTTCGATATCGCTCTGTTATATGCACTTCCTCGGTTGTACTACGTAGGTATATGTTGTATCAAAAAAAATTCCTTGTAACGAACGAGCGGATTTTGGCAATGTTTTTTTCTTTTTTTTCTTCTGCCCGCAACGAACCGCATGAGAGAACCGTTTGAGGGGTTCACCTTTCTCCGGATCACTGATACATAATGGATCGTGAATTTAGCATAAGTTTTCCATTAGCAAGCGAAATAGATCCAGATATCGGCAATATCCAATATACATTCTCGACGTAGTACGTTACGTGGGGTATAGGGGTACCGGGGTATGGGGGTCGACCCTTCGTTCAGCGAGGGCCGTGAATTTTTTGGTGATTCTGCTAATTGGGAGAATTTACGATGTCCCCGGTTCCATTTTTGGCCCGTTTAATGCCTCTGATTTAACTGCATTTTAACGAACTTCGTTGGACCCTGCTCTGAATCTCTAACTCGAAATTGGTCGAAGAAATGATCGAGACCAAGGAACTAGAGCCAAGTTAATATTTCTTATATTATTGCGGGAGACTCGCGACAAAGAACAAAACACGTTTATGATAGATCGCGTCCGCAGACGCGTGTTCCGAATGTCGTTCGAGACGGAGACCGATGAAAAAGTGATTCGCAAGAGATGAGGTTTGATGAACAGAGAGGTGCCCGAGGATAAGGAAGCGAACCGATTTCCGCGGAGACAGCTGGAGTCTTAAATTTACAGGATCTCGTTAACCTTCGCAAGCGTTCGCTTAGCAAATCGCGGAGCACGCTCGAGCGAGTATATACCCTTATATCAAATCACTTTACTCGGGGTGGACGCGCGGAAGCCAATGCCGACGCCGACGGGCGTCGGGTCGTGGGCGCGAACCGAGTGTTTCCGCCCGATTACCGGCTCAAATCGTTTGGAAAGCCAAAGGAGAATTGCGTGATTCGACTCTTCGAGAAAACGAAACTGTGGGGGTTGATGGAGCCAGTGGCTCGCTTCGTTCGTGCAGTATGAACCGACGGGGGTCACCTCCTAGTGGCAACCGGGGCGACGAGAGAAAAAGAGAAAGAGCGATAAAAGAGGAAGAGGGAAAGGCGTCTCCTACTATAAGTCCTCGAGTCCCGGCCCACGGAACAGATGTCAAACGTCACGGGTCGCTGCCGGGCGAAAGGAAGGGCGTCCTTTTAAGTGACACCGAGATTTTGACTGGCGCCGGGAACTTAATCTTTTAATTTTATGACCAGGGAAAAGCATTGTGCGAAATTGAGCTCTATGGGGCCGCAGAATTCAGCGGTCAATCCGACCTCGTCCGCATTAAAAGCTTGAAATTTGACGAACCTCCCTAAATAGTGGTGAAAGTCTGCGTCCAGGAAACCTCGAGCAAAAAAAAGAACAGAAATATCTAAAATAAAGAGATTTCGTGTAGGTCTAAAAAAAACAGACACGTGACCGTGGCGTTTGCGGAAATTTTTTCGCGACAGCAGATGACGGTCCAACTGTCGTTCGAATGACAAAACTTCTTTGGAACCGTGATCACGGATGACAATGGGACTCGCTTATCCGTGCTTGGTGTGTTTACGCATGAGGATATTCAGAGACGGCAGAAGATAATAATTGAGTCCGCCACGCGACTCTTCGAGTACCTCCCACCCCAGGTTTGCTCTCAGCACCCCTCTGTGCCGCTGGTAACCACCTGTTTTGAGTGGCAGCCTCCATAAAGGCGCACTGGGGCCTTTGAATCGAACCCAACCAACGGCCGCAACGGACCTGGTGATTGCCGAGGCTGCGTAACCCTTGTGACCCGACATACGGACGACAGGCCTTCAGCCCTGCATGATTTGTTTACACTTGTTCTTTATCGACAGGAGACAAACACTATCGAGAAAGTGATTCGGTTCGTTTCAGTTTGCAGTTCGGTAGGTAGATCTTATTCTATTCACGAGGCGAGAAGCGTGGGATAATCGTTGTATTGGATGACGGTGAATTATTACCCTGACGTGTATGTCTGACGGGTATACGGCACTATATAATACAGTAAATTGTTGACATCGATAGGCATTCCACTATAATAAACTACACGTAATTCTGAATGACTCGGACAGGTGTGTAACCCTCCTAGGAACGTGCGACGGAAAAACCGAGACGAGCAATCGCTGCAGGGATTTCTGAAAAGTTGAATTCCACTGAGTGGAAAGATAGGCCGGTGGTATTCGCCGAGGTATGGTATACATATATACGATGAATATGGGCGAGTGGAAGTAGACGCAGTGGAGATAGAGCAGTGGATCATCATTAACCGGATGGCACAAAACCGTCGACGTCTGATTGACAGGAGTGCGCAAAGACTTCCCGTTTTTCCTAAACCCGCTTTAAGTTCCCAGTAACCACGGCGGAACCTTCGCAATTTCTCGACGAGCCGTCGAACGGTTCGCGAGGCGGTGGCAGCACGTAGAGGTGATGAACGACCGTCGAGGCGCCAAGCTATGCGAGCAGTCAGGGGCCGTTCGCAAGCGATTTGCCGATTTCGTTCGCTCGGACTACTTTCGGCCTCTGGTCGTAATTGGTGAACCAATTACGCGTTCCTCGGCTTTTTTGCCCTGAACTCGCGCGGTGAAAAGTTCGAATTCTACATCTGGAGCGAAGGAGTGAAATCACGAGATGGGAATTAATTCGCAACACAAATTAGTCGGTAAAACCGACGGGACCGAAACCGTTAGTTTTCGGTCACTTCTCTCTAACGGATAATGGCTCGACGTTCACTTGGTCAAGGTTGACGGGTACAAATCGACTCGACGAACTTGAAACGAGAGCCGAGAACCGCCACACAGATCTTCAAGTGTCAACCAGACTCGAGGGTTTTCAGATCGAAACTTTCGGTAGCTGGGAAAGATTCTGACGTGAGATCGAGCTGAATAAACTCTGGTCTACGGGGCCTGGTCTTTGGACCGTTTGAAATTACTTGTTTCCGGTAACGCGCCGGAAGCGAGGAGTAGATCGATACTTTAAGATTTACGCGATCGATTGGAACGTTGCGGAGTGACGGGACAAGGAAGAGCTCTTAGTCCTGGCTGTGTACTCCCTCGAGGATAACACCCTTGGCATCCTGTCCGAAGTATCTCTATAAATTTGCATGTAGAATACAGGGAGGTTCTCATGGAGGAAAGGCTCGCCTTTCAAAGTCGTCCTTGTCCTCCGAGAGTCCTGCTGCGCGACCTGGTCCCCCGAAGCTCGAGCGTAGTAGTCAGTCAGTCAGTCGTCCCTCTCGAAATCGATACGTCTCTCTATTCCTCGCACCATTGCATCTGTCGGTCGTTCGTTAGCTGCATGAGCTTCCCTTCCATCCAATTTCTTCCTCCTGCGGGCAATTCGTCGTTGCAACGGATCAGCCTCTGCAAAATAAAGGATTGTCAACGTTTTCGAAATACGCACTCGACGAAGACAGGCTACAGGCTTCAGTCAGCCGGTCGAACGACTCAATCGAAGTAAGAGCAGGGGAGGAGTTTGTCGGATTGTAACAACGGTGTCTTGCTACGACGTTGATCGGGTGCCGAGGAGTCCGGGGATATCCAGAGATGGACCGAGATGGAAAGGACAAAGGAGCTGTGTAGACAGTTTCGCAAACAAAGCCTCATGAATACATTTGCTCCGGACGTTCGGTCGGTAGTCCGTTCGGTCGGTGTATCTCTCGGTCCAGCAAGACACCCCGGAGAAAGTTCCTAGTACGGGACTATATGAGAGAGAGAGAGAAATACGGAGAGGGCGAGAGTGAGGGTGAGGGTGAGGGTGAGGGTGAGGATGAGGGTGAGGTTGGGGAAGAAGGAGAAGGAGAGTGCTTCACCCTTGGCTTCCATCGGCGAGAGAACGACAAGGGACTGAGAGAGCGAGAAAATAAGAGAGGAATCATGCGGGACTCGAAGGGGTCCAGCGTTCAGCTCGGCGTTCTCTCGTTCGGCTGGCCTCCAGAGTTGAGCCAAGAGGGGTGGACAAGCAAGGCCGCTGACCGGTTGCCATGGCGACCATATGGATTGATCCGGGCAAATATCATCCCCGAAGACGCCCGAAAGAATCACCGGATTTTAGAGAATAGCTAGACCCGTAGAGCAGACCGTGGTTGGCGACGTCGGTGTCGTCCAGTCCCGTTCCCCGTAAGAATGGAAAAAAAAGGCGAGAAAAATTCTCCACATACGTCCCCAACCATGATCAGCGCACCTTATAATATCGACCGACAGGTGTATATCGATTACGAAAAGATTTGGAAATAAAAATGCAGCAGAGCATAACGACAGAGCGATAGGTGCAGCGGTGAAGCGTTCACATCCATCACCTGTGTGGCTGGTCAGTAAAAGGTATTTCCAACCTTTCAGAGTGAGCAATAGGAGCGTGTCGCACCCTATATAGGAAGGCACACGGAGTAGCCGATAATCAGTTTCCGTAGAGAGACAGTGTAGTAAATAATGTAATCTTGTATAACGCTGGGTGTACACCAGCTCGAGAGTTAATAGGGAGCCTCTGGAGGGGAGCTGTACTCGTAGGGCTCTGAGGACTGGACGGTCTCCGTCTCGATGAGTGATTCAGTGCGCGTCGCTGGTCGAACTCACTCTCCATCACCGCGTAGATTATGGAACAGCATCCCACTGCTGCGGGGAGAGTCCTAGTCGTCGTCCTGCTCCTCGGCGATGTACCTGACTACGTATAGTGGTTCTCACCGCGTCGTGTTTGACGGTTTGAAAATTTCGCGACAACGGCCAACGCGGTTGTTGTTGGTGTCTATCGAGAGGGACGCGGACCACCCACGGCGATGACGCTCCTTATAAGCTAGTAGCTGTTCGCATTATGGAACGATTCCTCTGTCAGTCAGTCGCGTCGGCGAGGTTCGAGACCGTATTTCAACGGGGCCGAGGACGCGGACGCGGACGAGGACGAGGACAGTTCTTACCACGGGAATTATAAATTAAGCTATTAAATGTGTGTTTACGTTTTTGCACCTCCGGATCTCTTATAGGCATTAAAGAAACGTTCGCTGAATTTTGATCAATCCCAACCGTTCCTCTCGAGACTCCTCGAATGGCCCTCGCGCCAAGTTCAGGACGACTTATAGACGGTTGGTGGCGGTTATCTGGTTATCTGGTTAGCCGGTTGGTTGGCCGACCGTCTGCCTGCCTGCCTGCCTGCCTGCCTGCCTGCCTGCCTGGATGGTTCGCGTTTCGTTCGGTTCGGTTCGGTTTGGTACGCTGCTTCGAATGCCTCGAGTAAAGTTCCGGTTAAGTCAAACACGATGTAAAGTCGCCTAGAGTTAGGACTTGGAAAGTCTCAATGAGGCGTGTAATGCTATTAAAGGGAATCTTATTACGACGGGAGAACCTCGCCGTAGATTCCCAAGCTAGCGTCTTCCTGAAAATCCGCCTCCAGCATCACCAGACCGCCGCAACAAGTATCTTCGCAATTACCTCGCCGTATATATATACCACTTCGTTATGAATCATTTCATACGGATAATTAACCGATCGGTTTTTCACAGACCCAATTATAAACATCACCGACCCTCGCGGTGGACATCGATGAAATTACGCAAAATCTCGTTTAAATATTTTCGATAATTTTATCAACCCATATTGCAGTTATACTATATGATAGCCGTACAACTCGTTCAAAGTTTCCGAGGTAGTATTAAACCCGCAAACAGTAAACAGCAAACGATGAACAGCATGAACCCTGAGCAACGAATGGGAATAGGAATGGGAAACGGGAGCGAAGAGAATGAGGAAGTAGAGGGTTGATTCTATGATTAATACGGCAAACAACGACGCGCCCAACCTAATCCTACAGGCTTCTACTGCCGGCTGTAATACAGAAGTATACAAGTATACAAATATCTGTGTTGGTATACCTATATGGACTGATATGTATCAATGAACGAGCGTACGTGAACGGGAAGCAAGAAGAGTCGGGGTAGTGGTAAAAATGATTGCTAGTTATTGCATTTTGCGCTTAACTTTTATCTCACAAGTTTATTCTCTCCTTTTTTTTTCCTTCAAATTAGCGATAAAAATAGTCCGAAGAACTTGTCGTCCGATATACCTACCTACAAGCCGGAGAACCGTGACGCGGCATTATAAGTTTTCGACAAGTTTACCCGCTCATAGTCTTCCTACGTCTGAAACTGTTCCTGACCCGCGACCCTCGAGATCCTCGACAAGCGTCAATTATTATCAAGCGATCCTCGCTTTCGGGAAGTTTGGTGCTTCGAAGTGGACGGGTAGCGATATACAAGAGGATCTCTAATTGCCCGGATCGGGACTAATTTCTTTGCCAAAGAGCCAAGACCCGGAGTGAACGGTGGACATACGATCAAGCAGGATCTTGTAGCGCTATGAGGAGTTGGTTGATAAATTAAAAAATCTGATTGCGAGAGGGAAACGATGGAGTGAAAGTAAAGGCTTCCTACATGCTCTCCTACATCTATCTCAGTTTTATCGTACGACTCCGGGAATTGTTCAAAGTCCTCGTAACGTCAGGCGTAAAAGAATCAAGCCGATCCGAACCCGCAGGGTGTCGTTGCTTGGTCATATGGCGGTCGAAACTACGAGTTTCACGACATGGGCTCGCGGATCGCCCATATGTCGACGAGGGTGGGCGCCGACGTACCCGAAGGCGAGCCCGAGGGCTCAACCTTTGCTAAACGTAGCCTTAAAACCGGGAACATTATAATTATCAATCAGGCTAGGTATATACCTACGACTTCGTATAGTTTAATAATTGAACATTCTGCCGATCTGAGAAATGATACGACCTCGTTTCTACAGCTTATAATAAAAATCGTGGGTCAGGAGGGTAGGCCATCAACTTTCTGCGACTGCCTTCTGCGCGTTGGTTATTTATTTATTTATTTATTTATTTATTTATTCATTTATTTATTTATTTATACGGAAGGTGCGGTGAAGTTAGTACAAGTTCGTGTGGTAAAGTAGGAGAAGCAATAATCAGACAATTATTCGTCAATTAGTTGGATTGGGTTAGGATCTCGTTCGATCTCGCCTCCCGTTACGACCGGCTGAAATCTAATAAAATGTCCATAGTATCAAGTGTCAAGGCGAAGGGTGCCCGGGGTTTATCCCATGGCAGTGAACAGCGCTCCGGGATCCGTCCCACTCCTATACCCTACTGTATGGCGATGTCCCATTGTAATTTTTGATTGGCTAATCTAAACTAATCTAATCTGAACGTGACTCTCCCTGCATGCACGTCCCCCCGCACGAACGGTGACACTTCATCATCCACGCGAGAAAAGGGGAGAAAAGGATGGAAGAAATATATGGGAAAAGAGAAAATAAGAAACCGCGCTTATCTTGAAAAGCACTCATTGACCCTTCAGCAGAGATATCAGTGTCTTACTTACTGACTCATTCATTTATTTATTTATCATCCGAATCGACGAATCTCGAGCCAGGATCAAGTCCCAAGGTGAAGACCGGAGGACTAGGTCGGTGAGAACCGCTGTATACAGTGCATAGAGGAAAGGGGCACATCATTAAATCATGCAGGGCCATGAGGCAATTTACTCGAGGTTCGAACTGCACCGTTCTCCAAACCTGACCTCTTCATCCCCCGATTTTCCCGGTCCCACAACGTAGGTATATGGCAAAGCAATATTCTCCTGCGGTACCCTACCTACGCGTTTCACTCGAATGAATTATGAATTCACACTAGCGTTATTATTCCCTTCGTATTAGGTGCTGTACAAGTTTGCACGACGACGCGAGGTGCGGCTGAAATACAAATCTCGAATTGTGATCTCTTCGTTCCAACTTCGCAGCCGAACGTATGAGGCCGAAGATTCCACATCCCCCAATAATTCAGATCAACTAAAAACTCCGGGCATAATGAATCAGGGTGATGCCAGATGTGCGACTTCCCGTTCGTTTGTCAAACTAGGTACAAGTCTCACATCGGGGTGCAACAGAACCTCGTGTAATTGATAGTGCCACTGTGTCGTAGCGAATCCAATGAGCCGTACAAAAATAATAAGTCTCGCAGTTTCCCAACGCGGTCGTACATACATGGTATTACTGGCTCTAGGGGTGGATTCGCCCCGTTGACTGGTGCAGGGACCACGATATACCACCCTTGCACCATGAGGCAAGGAAACCAGAGCCGGAACCTAAGCCTTGTCTATTCTTGAAATCTATTAATTCTCCTTCTAGTTATTCTCTAGTTGAACTATAGTGTTTCATTATGAAAATATCGAGGCGTGGAAAGCGAGGCTTGGACGTCACGTAAATACTCTTTCATTTACGCGGGCGTGGGGCATGGGGGGCACGCCGCATGCGTGTTCAGGCTTAAAGCACGCGCTAATGACGCCGTGTCTTCGTCGTTTGTTATTTTCGTTTTGTTATAAAACTACTCTGAACGTATGGTCAGCCTTTGGAACTCGGCCTCGCCTTAAAGTAACAGGTTAATTAATTGGGCGGTGGTGAAATCGAGCAATTAAATAGTTAAATGACACAATTTCAGCGAGCTTTGATCAGGATTAGCACGTCCGGGGGTTTTCATCCGCGACTTATGCTCACCTAATACCCCCGTTATGTAATTTTTTCATTTTTCAATGAACGTATCATTACGATAAAAAGAGAGAAGAAAAAAGAACGGCGAAAGTGATGAGCTTTTTAAACAGCTTCCGCGCTTTTGTCGTTACAACTGACTCGTGACTAATTTCTTCTGGAAGAGATATCAATTATAAAAAATGAACACGCGCCTCTGCGCCGTTAGCTGGTACAGATATCGCACCACCACGAACCCCGTCATCGTCGTCGGCTCTACCCGTCCCTCAAATGTGTGCGGGGGGCGTATGCGAGCTCTCGGGTGTCAAGTTACAACCCGGTGACACTACAATCGTCCTGCTATCCCCGGCTTGAAAGATCTCATTCCTATCCGATAGCTTAGTCAAGTGATCAAACCCGGCCATAGTGCGTCTGGTGCCTCAAACACGTGCCAAGTAATCTCATAGGTTTTTTTCAATTTTTTCAATTCTGAGAATATTTGATGATATTTGTCGTATGCGTCGATGAATATTTGATGATTTTCAATCAAGATAAAATCGAAGATTGAAAACACGCGGGGTTCCATATTTTTTCTTCACATTTTTGGGACTGAAAATTGTATGTGAAACTAGAGCCGCCCCTGGGCTTTATTTAGGGTAGGTTGCACCCCGGAATATATATCGAAATAAAATGAACACTAGAGGAGCATTCATTCCGCAGCCCCTGTTGCCTGCCGCACACTTCACCCTCAAATTGGCAATTTTATCAATAATACGAATCTAGTAATTTGATAGAGATATAATGCAAATTCGGTTAATTGTTCCGTCCGACGTGAAGCGGGGCCCCCAACGGCCGGGGCACCCTTGATGTCATTTTACCGTTCTAGTCTCGAATATCTTTCAGCTGGCTTGAATTTCCATCATCTACACGTGTTTCACGACGCGAACGTGACGCACTGAAACCAGTGCTGCAGAGAGACAACGAGAAATGGGACAAAAGGCACTAAATAACCAACAACATTCCAACAGATGGTTCAAACGTACTTTCCTATCATCCATCTCGATTACCACTTCGCAAATACAAAATTTGCGAATGTTGCGTTTTTTTTTTTGTTTTTTTTTTTTTTTTTGATCGAAAAGAGAAAAAAAACAAGAAAAACGGAAAAATTTCTGTAACTTTCCACGGGGACTATATTGACATTTAATTTTGTGAAAAAAAGGATTCACCCTCCGGGCTAAATTGCAAAGCTTGGACATATTGTTCTACATTGTAAATACTGACAATTTATCAGAGTTCGCAACGGCTGAGCTAATGTATTCGAACTGTTACAACAAATGCCGTGTAAATGGTAATACCCGTTTCCGAGCACGACCCACGTGGGCTTGCACTAGCAGCCAGGGCACAGATGGCCGCCCCAGGCACTTACTGGTTGCCAGTTACCCCACACTGCCCTCGGCAAAAGGGATCTATACGGTTAGGCTTGCCCACTAACTATATTTATTTACGAGCTAGTTAAATTTGGCAACCTAGAGTATACATATATACATGCGTGTATTACACGCTTCGTTTTTTTTTTTCTTGATAATATGGACAAATTTTGAATATTGCAAAAAGTTCGTGATTTTAGCTGAAAAACGGTCTTTCACTTCGAACGACGTAGAGATAAAACGACCGAACAAAATATATATATATATATATATATGTATACTATAATCCGTATATACACCTATACATAGATGTGACACAGGTACACACACACACATACACATTCACATTCACATGTATATTTCTCTTCGGATATCGTGTGTGCTGTTTAGTCTCGCACATACCAGACCTCAGTTATACCGCTTGCAAGATAACTCTGATTTATTTCCATTTCTGAAACGGATTATTCCACTATGAGTTATTGTGCGGACTAATATTATTTACCGGAATCACATATATGCTATATGAATTGAGAAATAAACTATGTTATTGAAAAATGAACGATTCAAATTTATTAACTAAGTGCAACTAATGCAGTGATTTTTATCTATATGAGACTCTGATTATGGGCGTCTTGAAAGACGACGAGACCAGTCGTCGTCGAGGTCTTAACTCATTCATCGGTCTGCGGTGGCGACGTGCGAGTAATTTTAAATATTAATTATTCTCTTTCTTTCTCTGTGGGGTTTTTTTTTTTCTTTTTTTTCTTTTCTTCTTGTTGGCTCGTAAATGCAGACGCCCCGATCACGCCAGATGCCGAGAACGTCTCCTCGCGCAATGATCGTGGGCTAACGCATGGCCATCCGAAAGCCTCCCACTGCGATAACGGGCTATTTGGCCACGGTTAAATACCTCATAACTAACTCAATCCAGGCTTCCTAATTAAATATCTATCGTTTAATTAAGAATGATTTACCGCTCGCATTTGCTGGCTGGCTTTGCTGGCTGGTTGCACGAGAAACGTATCATTCAGCTCGGCAATCAATGCAGGAATTATCCTCATTAGGTCGATCCTAAGGAGTCAGTCTATCTCGTTGCTGGCTTGTCGTTGTTTCAGGTCTTATGTTTCAGTACGAGTTGCTGCAGGAGCTATTAGATCAGGAGCTGCAGGTTGCATGCTCTCCGATTTGAGTGAAAAAACTTGAAACGTGCTGGGCTCTCGAGGGGGGCGATGGATGACGGGCAAGCCCCGAGGGGTTACCGACGAGGGAGACCCGGGGGGATCCCTAAGATAAAAACAAGTCCCCGAGCCCCGCGCTAGTGACAACCAAGCGAGCCGGGCCTCACCTCGGTATCCACAATCGAAGCCCACACAGGAGGCGGCACGACGCGAATATCCTGCTGCAAGCACCAGGACTCTCATTCTCTACCTCCGTCCTACGAGACATTCGCGAACCCGTCTCGACGATAGAAATTCAAATATTTTACCTCGTCGTTAATCCCGCGACTGAGATATCTCGGACTTGAGGAATCTAGGCAATCTATCGCTCACGTCAAACACGTATCTCATTCTCGGGACTAAACTTTTGTTTCCGGCAGGAGGGAACTCGTTCTTAACTTTTAGACAGCTTCTATAGTTCTTCGCTGAAACTAATCTCTGCAAAGATCGGACCGGGTATATGAGAATTTTCAATACCGAAATACCAAACCTCTGCGGTTGTTTCATTTCTTTCATTTCTTTCATTTCGAAACAAGCTTATAGATACTTTTCACGGATATCGTCTCAACCTGGAGTTAATTAGTTGTATACTAATTTTTCAGTCGTACAAATCCGATGAATAAACCCGTGACAATATTTTCTCAGGAGAAAACCAGGGTTAACAGATAATTGGCAAAACAGAAATGCAAATGATAACTCAAAGGGGAATACAGCCTCTCAATTTGAGAAAGCTGCGCGAATCTATTTAAATTAATTCTACAAACAAGCCGGAAAAGTTAGAATCAAGAAGCTCAATATCTGTGATGCAATACAAGGATCATTATTTATTATATTTCAAATATTTAGGATTCAAAAAGCTCCCTGCGTCACAAATTTTAAGTTCTTTATATTTGAGAGAAATTTATGCACATAATTGTACCTTTTTTTTTAATCAGTTTATACTTCCTCGTGGTGAAGTTATCTGTATAGATCCCCCTTAACAATACTAGGTTCAAAGAAGACCCTGTAGAATGAAGAGTATCCTGACTCTCTCTCTCGGGACTAATTTGGTTCGAAAGTAGTTAAAACAGGACCGGGTTGAAGTTCCGAATTTTAAAAGCCCCGAACGTTGTAAATTCCCAATTTGAATATTGTACCCACTCACAGTTTTTGGAAAAGACTTTTCTCCGGAAGTCTACATAGTCGATTTCGAAAACTTTGAAACTAAGAACACCGAAGGTTCAAAATTCCAAAAGCTAAAAATGAAAAAAATGTTTAATAACTCGATCGGGCTGTATTGATCGTATCGAAACCAATAAGTGGTTGAATTAATCATCTTAAGATTTCCTTTTTGAAAAAAATAAGTTTCAAAATCATGAAGTTATCGATGCAAGTATAAGATGAAATGGGTTTCCTTATGAAAGGTATCAATCAGAATGAACTACTCTTCGTCTTCACATCCTGAGAAATAGACCAAAATTTCTGGACTTTCGGGTTTTCGGAGTTCTGACCCTTCGCAATTTAGAAAGAAAAAAAAAAAACAATCCCTAAAAGACAAAAATAAATAAAAATTCTAACGCCGAAGTGCAACCGTAAAATATGTATGCGCGCGTCTCGCGTCGACGAGGAGATGTACCGAGTGATAACTAATGATAATTCTCGAGCGTGCGGCGGGGTTGCGGACGCGTCTGCGCGTCGGTTGAGGGGTGCAAGCGGCGAGTTGGAGAGTTGGTGGTATAAATTGTTCACACGTTCACAAATTGGAAGCCGGTGTTACCGACGGCAAGAACGACGACTACGAGGAGTCGAGCCTCGGGACGACGCGCCACGTGACTTTGGTTTCGGGCGTGTTCACTTCGCCGGATACATAAAACACTTAACGACTAATTTCCTCGTGGGTGTGACTGTTTACCGCTTTCTTCGCTCCCTTTTCCCACTAGCTCTTCGTCCCAGGGTGTTGTTGGCGCGAAAAAGCTGTCAGCAGAACGGAGATATGGACAGACAGCGGTGAGGCGGAATGACAAATGCGTGCCTGGCCACCAGTAGGAGCAAAAGTTCGTCTTTCGGGTCAGGGAAACGAAACCAAATTTCAGGTCCTGGTTTTCGTCCTTCTAAAAGACATTTCCGTTAACCCCGACGTCTCCACAGAGAAACTTCGCGCCGGTTTCATATTACAAATCGTTCTGAAGATCGTAAAGTCGAGTGTCTGGTTTGTGTCTACCATATCCGCACTTATCCCCACTCGTGCCATCATGGTTATATTCTGCACATTTTTTTTTCAATTTCCAATTCAGTATCTCAAACTTCTAATTTCTAATAACAATGAAATAGATAACGGAGAGGGAAATTACTGTCCGGAAATCCGTCGCTTTTATCGCTACATCGTACACCCTAAAGTTAATAGAATGTCAAAGCAGTTATTTCGCGCTGTACCTATATGGCTCCTTTATGTCGCGGCTATACGATTACGACGCGACACGGTATTTACGGAAACAGAAAATCCGTTCTACTCGATGTTTTCCTAAAAACCATCATTCTCTCTTCGTCTCTATTGCGGAGTTCGATGTGCTCCTATTTTTTCCATAAATAAGTTGAGGGCTTGCCTGCGATCGAAATAAAATTTCGGCAAAATCGAATATCGCGTGACTTCACTTCGATTTACTTCGAAGGACGATCAAGTCCCAACAATAAAGAAAGAAAAAAAGAAAAATGATACGTCTATTCCATGTCGTTGTAGCAAATTTACAATTTATCATTTCCCAAGCGATTTTGACAGAATGCAAAAGCTCGGAAAGTAGTTGAAATTAGAATCGCGCTTCCCCATCGGTAATTGCGATATTAGAAATAAATTTTGATACATTGATTATCGAATGTACAGAAAAGACACGCTGCAGTCATTGGGTTTGAGCATACATAGGTGTAGGGGTATATATAATACACGTATGCAGGAGTGAGGCAGAAAACGAAGGACGCGTCCGTTATGGGCCATAGGTATACAGCTAAACGGCATTTTGCCTCGAGTATTACATTTATTAAATATTATTTACGGCAGGTTTTACGACATCAATGATACGTATACCGAGTCTATCCAATATCAAATATAACGTCGTAACCCGGGTAGGATAACAGCGCGGGGAAGGCTCCGTGCGGGTTGAGGAGCGAGGAGACGAGAGGGTCCAAGAGGCAATAAATGTACGAGGAACGCCGTTGTCGATAGGCTCCTATCCGTTGGGGCCAACGATGTTTTTTCAACAATACAATATTCAGGAAAACGCGAGCCCACTTTCGTGGTGAACAACAAAAAAAAAAAAGAAATATAAATGAAATACAAAGATTGAACGAATTTCGAAAATATCACGACGTTGTCTGAAATTCTAGCGATTTTTTTATAGGCTTTCGCCATTTCTGTTTTTTTTTTTCCTTGTTTTTGTTTTTGTCAACTTCTTTCCTCGCGATGAACAAAAAAAATGAAAATCCATCGACCTTAGGTACTCGGAATTATTTTTCTTTCTTTCGAAAGTTTGACGACGAATTTCTATTTTTCTTTCGACAATTTTACAACGTTTTTCAAAAATCACATTAAAATTCTCGCGATTACGTAGATCTGAACAATTTTATCCCTAAACTGCTATTCGCGCGAGAAGAAAAATAGTCGCGATTTCGTATTATAGTTCTTCGAGATTCGTTTATAAACTTTTAAAAAAAAAAAAAAACAAGAAAAAAAAGCAAAAATGAAAACGTATCAAGATTTTTATGCTCACTTTCGCGCTTGTTAACTTTAACTGCGTAACGTTCAGATTTCATGGAGTGTGTATTGTGCCGATAAGTGAAGTCCTGCAAGTGCAGCAGGAGGCTAAGCGAATCGGTTCAAATCCTAAATCTCGATGCGAGTGAGTGAATTGAAGAGCGAATAGAATACTGTCCTGTCCATCGGACGTAAAACTCAGAATTCAATTCAAATCGAGTTAAAGTTGGCGTCTGCCCTCGTAGCAGTAAAGCGACCTATACCAGACAACCCTGAAACGGCTAAATAGAAAACGCAAACGACACCTGAGTTTACGGCCACTCACTCTCCGCGTCGTCGCTGTATACTCGTCTCTTTCTCTTTCTCTTTCTCTTTCTCCGTCTCTTTTCCTTTCCCTGTCTCTCTCTATCTTTCACCGGGCCGAAGTTCAACCCCTAAAGTTTACAGTCGCAGCTACTCGAGTAGCTACTCCACCAGCCCTTGCGGGGGCAGCTAGGGGTTGCATAAGATCACGAAGGACTATAATCGATACGAAAGGCTCGCCAATCAGACACGCAGAGTAAGTTAGACCCCTCCCATCCCTTTGAAAGCGCAAAACTGAAAGCTGAAACGTGGAAAAAAGATTGAAACAAAAAAAAAGAAAACTACCAATCGACGAAATTTTTTGATTTTCGTTTGGCATCCGCGATCGATAGAGTGAAAGGTGTGAAACGCTGACAGTGATAGACAATTATTTCACCACCCCTTATATATAGATGATATGATATATATATTTATATCCGAGGTCCTTGAAATTGAGGAAAAGTTTATCTCGTCTGGTTTTTCGTTGCTCACTTGTTTTACCTTTTTCTAGTTATTTATTTATTATTTGAGAAATAATAAATACCGACGAGAGAAAGAAATCACTGAACCCGTTCTATTATTCAACTCCGTCCCGAGGCTTACCGGAGCTTAAAAACAATCACGAGTAGTCCGGTTCCGCTGCAAAACAAGTCGATGAAATAATAAAGATAAAAAAGTAAAAATTACAAAAAAAAACAGTCATAAAAGAATGAAAACTGAAAAAAGTAAATGAAAATGAAACTACAAAAAAAAGGAATTAGTCAACAAATCAAACAATCGATCATTTTTTCTTGTTTTTTTTTTCATTTCCCGCAGTTTCTTCACTTTTCCATTTCATTCAATTCCAAATAATTCTGCAACTGCATAATATTCCTGATTTTCAGAATAATATTTGCAAGCGAATTGTATTATACTTGTAGTATAGAGTTGCATTAGATGCAAACTGAACAATGTGGGGTAGATACTGGTAAGGGAGAGAAGTAGGTAACTGTTATATCAAGGCGTACCTGCCACGTATATAGTTACCATTATATCAGATAGGTGTAAAGCTCTCCATACACGTAGTACAGCCCGCAATTTATACGAGCATATACGTAGTCGTATAGAGAGGTAACGAGTGAGAGAAAGATAGAGAGAGAGAGAGAGAAAGGAAAGGTAAGGTAAGGTAAGGTAAGGTAAGGTAAGGTGAGGTAAGGTATGCAAGGTAAGGTAAGGTATAAGAGAAGGTAAGGGAAGGGAAGAGGTAGAAAGGCGACTATGCAAGGTTGGAGCGAGGTAGACCGTGCAGCCAAGCCCGTAACATTTGCATGAATTTGTCGAGGTGATATCGTTGTAGGATCTCGCTTTAAGTTTAAGGTAAAGTGGCAGGGAGTACGAGAGTAGCGAGTAGGTTTGGTGTACCAGCGCAGGGCACCTTTAAGAATAACTTAAGGGGAGGACTTTTTTCAATTTGTTAATTCAGTGTAATCTTAAGGGCGGCTAATTTCGACTCTCTACTTCCTCTCCTCTTCCCCCCCCCCACCCCCCACCCCCCTCCACCCACCCGCCTCTTAAAACCACCCCGGTTCTCATTGTCTCCCTCCGTAAGTTAGACCCTCGATGTTGCCTCGGCGGTTGATTTGCAAAATGGCTGAAAGAATAAGGGAAACCTTGTACAGATTTTATTACAATTAGAAAATTTCGTTACGTATAATAATAATAATAATAATAATAATAATAATAGCGAGAAAAAGAAATTGAGGGGAAAAAAAATGTACGTCTTATTCGCTCCGGAATCGAGACGGACTCGGGAATATACCGAGGCGATTTCTACGTCGAGGGTAGTCGAATACACGGCTAGTGTACACATAGGGTAGAGGTTTGGGGTGGCTGGTAGCCGGATGACGGGCGTCGGGCGTCGGGCGTCGGGCGTCAGCCATGTTGTCTTGACATTCTCCCTCGGGGGTTGTCAGGGGTGGATATATTTAGCCTGCCGCCTCTGGGGAGCCCCAGACCACCCCAAACCTCAAACCACTCCCGACTTATGACGCTGTTGTCCAACTCCTGCACCGCCCGCGCCGTACCTACTACCGTTACCGCATCACCTTATTGCAGTTCACAAATTGGTACCGAGTAGGTACCTATATCTTACCGCGTGCGAGGGTGTACAGAGGGTGAAGTTTCGTCGACGATAACCGCACGGTCGTTTTTTAATTTCGAAAAATTATACCGAGTGTTAATATGATGGAGATATAGTGAAACTCAAGAATCTGGAGGAACAGAAAAAAATGTATAATCCGATCAAACACGTTCTACCTATCATAACGGTATTACGGGCACGCGGCGTGGGAGAATACGTCGAGAGTATGAAAATGGCTGAAGTTGCAAAAAATGGAAAGCTATTTCTATTTTCTCTGTATAGATATTCGTACGTGCAGCGATCGTTGAAAGAAAAGAACCCTCTTCTTAGATACCACCCACAGACCGGGCTCCACGTCGATCCCCAAAATTCGTAAAATGTCCTCCCTTTTGGTAATACGTAACGGTAGCGATAAACTATTGTCCCAAGGAATCCTGAGGGAGACTGGGCGATTCTTGGGACAACTTAAACCCGGGCAACGTCTCTTGAGACTTCCATTTTGACTCTGGGGATTACGCCTGACTCCGCCCACCCACGGCTAAAGTTTTGTCCGTTGAACACCGCGGAGCAAAAGCCACGCGATATTGATGACTTCTTTCTTTGCCAAGGCGAAGGCGAAGGCGAAGGCAAAGGCAAAGGCGAACGCAAGAACGAGGGTAGAGGCTAGGGCGAACGCGACGCACCCCTAACTACCGTCCTGGTGCTCAACCGAAAAGTGCCCACGACATGCATGTGTCTTGGCCTAGTCTTGGACGAAGCGCTACACTATGTCCGCGTAATGGGCCAAAGTGAAAATGGCAAATGTAAATAGAGAAAAGAGGAAGAGGTCCATTACTCGAAGATTGGGTCACATCTTTGAGAAGAGTACCGCATAGGCATGATACGATATGAATATGAATAACGTAGATGAGAAATAAGCTCGAGAGCTTTTTCACCCGCGGACTCGTTCGGGTTTCACTTTCAAGAAAGTAGGTTTTTGACTCGGTCGAAGTTTGGAAAGTAGTTTTTCAACTGGAGCCAAGGTCGCGGTATATATGCGGGGGTGTATAATAACGGGGACTTTGCGATTCAGTTATATACCGAAACTAATTCCCTCCCTCGTAGTCCACCTCGTGTTTTCCATCCGGCGTATAACAGAGCCACGAGAGTTGTTAGCGAGAGGAAAATAAAGTAAGGGAGAGAGAGGGAGAGACAGGGAGAAAGAGACAGAGAGCAAGGGAGTAAGAGAATAGCGGAGAGACACGCGCGTGCGTAAGATGTTTAGAAGCCAAAGCCCCGGAGGAGAAAGAGTGAGAGGAGGATAGTGTCCCTGGAGTATCGACTTGCCCCACGGGACCTGGCAGTCGATAGTCCCGAGGGAGCCTCTGGCTCTCGCTTGCTCGCGGCGCTCCGGGAACGGCGCGGTATAGAGAGGAGTGAGGAGCGGAGAAGAGAGGAGAGACGAAAGGAGAAGGACTAAGGGTAAGAGGCAAGGACGAGCTTTCCAAGATTGTATGAAATTATACGCGCTTGTATCGTACAAGGGTAGTGCGCTGTTACAAGACAGGTGTTTTCTGCCCCTCATAGTATACGGCTGAAAAATATCGGCTAAACTTATACAACCCTTATCTCATTGTTTTACCATACTATATAATCCTATCCTTATTCTCTCGTCTTCGAAAATTCATTTTCACAGTTCCTCACCGTCAATGAAAGGAAAACTATAAAGTGAATCTTAAAGCGGTCTGTTATTGTCACCTCAAAGATGCGTCCCTGAAAAAAAATCGAATTCCCAATACTGCCAAACTTTGTTCTTCGATTCTTTTCGCAATTTCGCATCTCCTCGTGACAGTCTGGGCGATAATTCGTCAACGTTGGTTTCATCCGCGGGAAACTTAAGAAATTAGCCTAAACAGCTGCGTAAATTTGTCCAAGTAGTAGCGTCCCGTTCCCGTCAGACACGGTTAGTAAGTGGTACTTCACTTCCCTACGCTACTTCCTCGACATATATGGCGCTCACAAGGTGAACTGTGAAGTATCGTGAAACGCGGAAGCGATTTTTCAATTTCGCAGTTCCTTTGTCTTAAACAGTTCGCATTGACGAGGGGATGAAGCTAGAGTGTGTGAAAGTCAGGCGCGATCGGGTTGTCAGCACCGTTAAGTTATTTAGAGGTCGAGGGCCACGCGGGAGTCGGTAGCACTGTCTAATTGTAACGACGCCTCTGGGACCCGTATTCCACCGCTGTTCCGCGGTCCTCGCCCCGTCCGAGTACGTCGAAGCGGTCAGGTACGCCCTCGAGTATTCCCCGTCACCCGACGCGGACGGCGGACGTTGTAAACCGAAAATACGACGCACTCCTTGCGACGCCGGCTGTCGTGTATTGCCTAGTCAAAAAATACGACGCCGAGTGTCTCGCGCACCCCGAACCCACAACTTATGCCCCGGTTCGAAAATAATTTTCACTTTCTGCTCCGAGTTCGTTTATTATTTTCCGTCAGCCTATACTTACGTTGTGTTTAACATTTCCTGCGGCCGTAATGCCGCCACGAATTTCATGGTCAAGAATTCAAGGGTAGCTTTTGATCGTAAGAAGTCGCTCGTCAACGGTAGCTACTTTATATTCGCAGATCTGCCGATAGTACGAACGGTGGTAGTATAGCAGCTAACGCGGAGTCGTAGAAAGCAGGCGGGTGCAGGCGGGCAGCATTATCATCCTCTCCGTGAGGGTGAGTGAGGGCATTCGACCTACCTCCCTCACGACTACTACCCTCCGTAGTCATGGCAACCCCTACGCGCGGACCACCGCCGCGTCGTGTCCTGCCGTTCGCATGCCCTGCCAGCATGGCGACTGCTAACCTCTAGAAGTCCTCAACCGACGTCGACTACCATACGAACATCGAGTTTCGGAGTCCATAATTCCTTCGACGAGAAGGTCCAGAGCTTTTTTCAAAATCTTATTTCCATAGCGAATGTAGAGAAACAAGTTTGGGCATCGCGTGTTTTTCGAGCCGTCAGCATAAGGCGGAACATGTCGGAATCATTGGCACTGAATTTGTAAAAAATTCGTAATTTTTTTCTGCAAGAAATCCGAGCGATAAAAAGCTTCAAATCGGTACCTGCACTGACAATGAGATGTAATTATCTCGTTCACGGGATAGGCGGTTGTAGAGGAAGAGAGGCAGCGCTCCCAGAGGGCGAATTAAAAAGCCAACCCTGGCTGGGAAAAATTAAGAAATATTTTTTAATAAAACGTGATAAAAATCGAGTTATTGCCGCCGTTCCTCGTTCTCCATTCTATGCGTGTGGTGTATAATATCACCGCGGGGTATGCAAGAAGAATTATGAAAAATTAAGCGCGTCCACAGCAGCTGCAAGGGGTTGAATTATTCATCTGCTTTTTTTCTTTCTTTTTTTTTTTTTTTAATCCGTGCAGAATGTGGAAAACTAAAAATGTCATATCGTCGAAAATTTGAAGACGAATTCGCACATCGTTGTAATCTATGATAAGGTGATTTTGAAAAATCGTACACGAACGAGAGGAATGAACTTATGGAACGAGCCTGCGGTGTACTTTCCGACTCGCTCACGTCCGAGACAACGATTTACTAATGTCTGTATTTAGATAAGACCTAAGCCCACGGGAATTTCGGGTTTAATGCAGGCCGTAACCGCTAACCGCCCTCTTAACTTTCTCGCGTCAAACATTCACAAAAACGGTCGTACGTCAGCCAGTTGCGCCCCGGGTGACACGTGGCCCTGTACGTAATACCAAGACAAACGTAAATTACGTTCTATTACTAATTCCGACCAGAAACTGGCCTTAGAAAAGGAACAGGAAAGCTCGGCTTTTCCGCTTCGTCCATTCCGCAGGTGTATGAAAATTGATTTATACATCCCAACCGTCGATGATGACGATGTGCAAATCCGCAGCAGGATTCGCAAGAGCGTTTTACACTACGTTGGTGAAACTTCGAGGAGACGTTGAGGCGGGTTTCCGTTGAAGACAGGGACAGCGTAAAGTGGGAATAATTCAGGTGGCCAAATGCGTTTACAAAACGGTTTACTTAATCGTGACTAAACTCGTTCCTTCGCACATTTTGAAATTAGGCTTAAACGAGATTTTCATATTCGTCCCTGTTACACACAACCCTCTACCTTCCTTCCTTTCTTACTTCCTTATCCTTCCTTCCTTCCTTCCGTCTATCCTTACCTTTGAGTCACGGGCGTATATAGGAGCCGCGACTCGACTCGCGACTTGCCCACTAACTGGCTTAAGGAACTCTGCTCCCTGTCGGCACGATCTCGCTTTGAGGAGTTTCAAACTTTGTAAAATACCTACTTGACTACACGCTTGGGAACTCCTCCCTTGCCTCACCCTCGGCCTTACTCACCCTATTCCTCCAGATGCCATTGTTCATCCTCAAGCATGTGACATTATCCCTATTATCAGCACAGATCAGAACTCCCCGCAGATCCCGATGAATATGTAAAATTGATTTATAATCACCTGGAGTTTTATCTTCCCGAAAATCGTTCGGCCCTTGCGTTCGGCTCGAAGCACCACTGACATTTTGGCTACTATCTCAATACCTAGAACATGGCCCTTGCCTAGTTCTGTGGGGCGACGAGGCTTGCCCGTGGGTTACAGCCAGTAAGACGTATTACTTAGCTATGAATTATAGAGCGCATCGGTAGTGGCTCTGTGGACCCAGTGAATAGCCTGAACCGCGTCTTAGACTTAGTACTCTGACTCTGTGCCCTTCCGGTAAGGTGAAGTACGTACCCAGAGGAGTACTTCTCGGTTGTGTTAATAGACCGCGTAGGATAGCCGCGATTAACGCGTTCTTATTATACGTTGATTAATTTCGCTTGAGGAAAGATTTCCACCATTTCAAGAGAAACTCAAACAAAGTGAAAACCGGACGACGAAAATGTGTTTTCTTAGGGTGTGTAAATTCCACTGTTCGTTAATTTACGCCACACGTATGCATCGTATCTCATACAGCTATTTCCAACAATATTATCCTTCGTCGATATTTTCGCAACGAATTATTATCATCGTTTGAAGATTTCATTCGTACAACGCAGGTGTATGAATCATCGGCTATATTCCTCGCTAATTTTATTCCCCCGTATCCTTCGTCTATGGGACTTCCTGGGTAAGATCTTCGAAAGCTAAGGTTGCCCGTGGTGGGAGCCCAGGTTAAGGAGACGAGGTGGTAAGGACAGGGGGCGTAATGGAGTCTGGTTAAACATTAAACATCCCTTGATACCTCGCTCACCCGGTACTAACCCTGGTTCAAGTTTATGCAAGACACACACCTCCGCAGAAGGTCGCCACCGCCGCCTCAACCGGGTGAATATCTGCCGACCGAAGACCTTAGTACACATTCTTATTAATTGACGTCTTCCCCGCGCACATTATGCATTCGGGACTCGGGACTCGGGATGAGAATTAATCCAGGATAGGTACCACATCTTCCACTCCTATATGTACAGGGTGATATTCCAGGGCCATCTCAGTACTGCAAGTCTCGGACCGTCAGGCAGCTGATAAATATGTGCGCGAAATTATCAGGTTCGTCGCTCGACTATTAGGTAGCTATAGTATAGTCAAAATTCGATCAACGCGATCGTAGCCACAGATCGTAGCCGTGGATTTTTCTTTCCTTTTATTTCTCATCTACGATCGGTGGCTACGATCGCGTTGAGCGAATTTCGACCATACTATAGCTACCCAATAGTCGAGCGGCGAACCTGATTATTTCGCGCACATATTTATCAGCCGCCTGACGGTCCGAGACTTGCAGTACCGAGATGTCCCTGGAATATCAGCCTGTATATAACTGCATTCTATTTTCATATACAGTGATCAAAGGTATAATAAAAGTAATAAATATCACATGTAATAATAATGATAATAACTAGCTAACTAAGGACGCACGCGGATTGTCCTTAATAAGGACTTCCGCCGATCGTGGCTAGCGCCGATCGTTTTGCGAAGTATAGTAAAGCCGAGAGGAAGTCGGGTTGTATTAATAGGTGATTAGCTACTCGATCGAGCACGCCTTCCGATCCGCTGATCCTGAGGTTTTGCCTCTGTTAGGGCGGTGCTCAAACGAGTACGGAATTAACAACGTAGTAAGGTATAAGGCAAGTCACCGAGTTTAATTGCCATAAGAAGTGAATCGTTGAATAAAATTTCTACTTTCTCGATATCATTATATAAAGATATAGTATAGGAAATGGTAAATCGATTATAACGTGTTCTCCCTTGGTCCGAACGAGACGGATTAATGTATATAATATATCCCGCCGCCGATGTGCAGGATATCAGAAATTCACGAGCTGTATAGAGAAAAAGGGAGCTTTTAAATTTATCGAAAGAAATTGATCTCCGATCAGCGATTTCATCATTACTATTATTATTGTTACTATTATTATTATTATTATTTATTATTTATTTTTATTTTCATTTTTATTTTTATTTTTATTTTCTTCTTGTGTTATAGGTACCTATACCTCTCATCGTTATTATTATTAAAGTCGGTTTTTGTTCAGACGCCCGCACCCCGTCTTCCTGCCTCGGTTACCTACCTACCTAAGAGATAACGAACACTTTTGCGTTTGTAAGTTGGCCACCCCGTTATGGCGAAGCAGACTTTAACGACCCTAACAAGATGAATTACCACTTCGTCCCGGCCGCTACCACCCTATTCCCCTTTTCCTCTTCTTCGTCTTCTTCTTCTTCCTCGTCCTCATCCTCATCCTCATCCTCATCCTCTTCTTCGCCATTTCTCGACCCGATAGTAGATAGGCTGTAACAGAGTGGCGAGAATCGCCTGGTCTTAAGAGGCTGCACACATCACGATTCATTTTTTGATCTTCAACATTTTTCACCGCTCCTATAGATATATATTATTCTTATATGGGTATGGGAATCGGAATGGGAATGGGAATGGGGATGGGGATGGGGATGGGGATGGGGAACGGCGAAGTTTACCACCCTGCCTTATAGAGAGTAGGGGACCTCAAAACATGATTAAAGATTTCGCTCCCGTAAGAGAAAATGGATTTCTGATGCCGGTAATTCCACCCTATTTGGAACTATTACGCGTAAGCTCAGGCTAAGCCACCTACATCCATCCACCCTCCAAGGAAATATATTTACTAGATCAGAGCTTGCTACTTACCCGGTGGATCTAAGAACTCGAAATTGACGCGGGGAATGAACATCGAAACTCGGAAAATCCACTTATGAGCTTCTTTGCAAAGAGTAAAATTATTTAAGAAAAGCCGAACCTGTGTCCGACCCCCTTCGATTCGGCTGATTTTTTGTAGGCTTGTTACTCACCTAGAGAGTAGTCAAGAGCCAAAATATTAGGCCCCGCAAAAATTTATTGGCTAAGCCAGAGCTATTTTTGTTTTTTTTTTCACATTTACGACTTGAATTTGGGTATTTTTGATTACGCAGGGGTTTTTTGTACTAAGTGGACAAAAATTGTTTTCTCATTGTAAAATTGACCAAGGAACAAGAATATAGCCACAGATTTGACCCACGACGAATACCTGCAGAAATATTTGCCAAAAACACTCAAAATTGACCAAAAAAGTCCCAAATCTTGGAGAAATGGTCAAAAAATCTGTTTTTTCACTACCCGAGGCGGCCATCTTGTAGAGAAAGAACCAACGAATACAATGAGCACACGACCAGATTTTTAGGACGAACCGTTTAGAAAATACGTGGAGTTAAAGTGGGAGGATTTCGATTTTCGTCAAAAATTGACATTTTTGACCTCGTGGGAGAATGTCCGACCTACAGGCCTATTCTGCGGCGTCCTCCCTGACTGTCTAAATGGTGTATTGATAGGTTATCTTTATTGAAAAAAAAAATTAAAAAAAAAAAAAAATTATACATTTTCGCCAGAACCTTACGAATCTCATTTAATATACCATTGAGACAGTCAGGGAGCACGCCGCAAAATAGGCCTATAGGTCGGAAATTCTCCCACGAGGTCAAAAACGCCAGTTTTTGACAAGAATCGAAATTCTCCGACTTTGACTCCGCGTATTTTCTAAACGGTTCGTCCTAAAAATCTGGTCGTGTGCTCATTGTATTCGTTGGTTCTTTCTCTACAAGATGGCCGCCTCGGGTAGTGAAAAAACAGATTTTTTGACCATTTCTCCAAGATTTGGGACTTTTTTGGTCAATTTTGAGTGTTTTTGGCAAATATTTCTGCGGGTATTCGTCGTGGGTCAAATCTGTGGCCATATTCTTGTTCCTTGGTCAATTTTATAATGAGAAACCAATTTTCGTCCACTCAGTACAAAAAACCTCTACGTAATCAAAAATACCCAAATTCAAGTCGTAAATGTGAAAAAAAACGAAAAATAGCTCTGGCTTAGCCAATAAATTTTTTCGGGGCCTAATATTTTGGCTCTTGACTACTCTCTAGGTGAGTAACAAGCCCACAAAAAATCAGCCGAATCGAAGGGGGTCGGACACAGGTCCGGCTTTTCTTAAATAATTTTACTCAAATTCTTCAAAAGCATATTATATCAAGAAACAAATTTTTATTTATTTTCTCATCTACAGGTGGGTATATGCGTGTACCACCTACCCCTCTATATAGCCCATATAGGTACACCTATACGTATATGTGTAACGGCGGCTGTCAAAAGTGATAGAGAAATGTCAGCCGCGTTTACGCGTAAATGCAATAGCGAGCAGATAAAAGGGATTTGGCGATGGAGGGTGGAGGGTGGAGGGTGGATAATATCAGTCCCAGTGCTGTGCTATGTTGCGTGTGAGTGAGTGCGAGTGCGAGTGCGAGTGCGAGTGCCGGATATACTAATCATTCGTGACGCCCCGGTACGTGCAGCAGGGTATCATATACGATGGAGTAGGATCGCGTCGCCCAGAGCTTTATACTTATTCCTTCTTTCATCGGGGCCTCGGAAGTATTGGCTGTTAGTGACTAATGGATTGCGTTACAGACTGATTCAAATGCGAACTGGATTTCATTCCGGAGCCGATAGCTAGGGCGGCGGCATCGATAGAGCGTTAGTTTCTTACTTGCGAGGGGCGAACAAACTCGATTCGCACACTCTATTAGATTTTTATTCCGAAGAGAAGAGAAGCTCTAGCTTGCTTGCCTTTCCGTTCGGTTCCGTTCCGTTCTTATCCGTTCCTTTCCTACCGTGAGAACCAAACGTTCTTGCCTTAGAGCTATACACGTATGTAACAGAGACTGAATCTCCTGCTTGAGCAATCCCGCTGCGTCTTGTTGCACCGTCTTGGGATGTAAGTGATTTCAAGAATTGGTGGTAAAAGGCGAAACTTTTTTAATCAAATACTTTATTCGTGAGGATAAACAATTTGAAATGATTTATCTAATCATGTGATAAATATTAATCAGAAATTAGGCATGAAATGAGTGGAAAAATATATTTCAACCCTTGATCTTTGGGGAGCAAATATAAAATCGGTAGGTAGAGAATAAAATTGAAAAAAAAATGAAGAAAAAATATTATTCGTGTATCGTTCATCGGTATATGGTTACTAATTGGGAAGGGAGAAGAAAAATAAAAATAAAAATATATAAACGCGAACGAAAATATATAAACAAACTGGCGAACGAGAGTCGATGATTTATCGTCGAAGGTTTGATTGAATTTATCCAACTTTGTTTGCACGCCCGTGAATACGGGATAGGCGCGGTTGAAGCCCTCCGCCGATATTCGGGGGTTGCTTTTTTTTTAATCACCGACGTTTATTTTTCTGACTAAAATCGAACCATTTCAGAACCAGTAACCGGGAACCGGGAACCGGCGCGCCGCGGCGAACAGCACCCAGCAACGATCGTCGAAACGATGCCGCGGTAAAGTTGCGCGATGTGTAAAGCTATGGAAACAGCAAACGGTGCACATTTGCCGCCTCGCCTCTGTTCAGTTTCATTTTTTTTTATTTTTATTTTTTTTCTCTGTTTTGTTTTGTTTAGTTTTGTTTTATTTGATTTTATCCCAGAATGGAAAGGTACAGCCCAACCGATGCGGATGCCACGCCGTATGTGTACACGTCGTAGAATTCGTTGTATCTGTATATACACCGACGAAATAAATATACGTGCGTATGCGTGTACGTTCGTGTCTATCTGCGAGGGCAGTAGGGATACCAGGAAGCCGTTCTATGGGTTGGGGATGATTTTGCAATCGGCCTGCGAGCTTCTGTATATTTTATTTCGTGTCAATTCGTTAGTGGCAGGGCAAGGGGTGCCCTGCAGGACCTCCGGAGCAATCCGATACCTCGATCCACCAGTATATGAACAAATTGGAACGAGTAGGGTTCACTGTGGGTGGATAAAGGGGTTTTCAAGGGCTGCCGGGGGTAGTAGGTCGAGTTTAACTTTATATCCATCGGAATTTACCTCGTAAGAATAAGGACCCTGATCCTGATTGAAATTTCGCTACAAGGTGAATAAGCTTGAATAATTCAGGAAATATAACTCTAATCTAGGCAAGGTGAGTAGGTATACGAAACGAACGCGAAGTATCCGAAGTATACCTACCGCATAAAATCATAGTTTATAAAGCGAAGTACCAATAGAAAAGTAGACGACACGTCTTCTAGGCATTAAATACGCGTTACTATCGCTGGTACAGATCGTCAGACGTAGCACCTGTTTAGCCGTGTGTCTGTCTGGTGATGGAGCTCACTATCTATACGAGCGGGAGTTTGGTAGGTAGGTACTACTTGTTCCTTCCGTTTCACATCCCGCATCTCTATTCCTATCTCTCTCTCTCTCTCTCTCTCTCTTTTCGTATATAAGAGACACGGAGCTTAGAACGCGATGGGGGTTCCGATAACCAGTACAATGCCTTTGAATACCCATCCAGCATCGCGATAAAATCTTAACGTTCTAAGAGTAAACAAAATTAAATTCTACCGCCCGGGTAAAAGCAGCTGGCTCGAACAAGGTGCCCCTCTACATCCCTATATAGACGCACAGAAATCCTTCTGAGACAAAGTTGGGGTGGTTGCAGGTTCATCGGAAATTTCTTTCTCCCAATTCGTTTTTTCACTCTTTATAATTACTCGCGATTCACCGTAACGCAACAAACCCCATTCACTGATCTATGGCAGTTGTATATAATATAGACGGAAGGGTAGAAGGGTGTAGGGTGTATACCTACTATGGTGAAAAAATGTACATGGCTGATTCAAAAAGTACACGTTTGATTTTTCCCGTTAACTCCCTGAGGGATGAAGCGCGCGACGTTCTCCGCTGGGGGCTGACAATGGCGTCCCTCGGGAGGGAAGGCCTACTCTTCTCTTTCTCTCTTCCTCTTCATCCCCTGTGCGCCTCATTCTCCCTATACCGCCCTCCTGATTGTTTCCTACGCTGCGTCCCTCTTCTACCTCCAATCCACGCCGCCCGCTACCTCCTTCTCGCGATCCACACATATCCGCGGCAACATCCCCTCTTTCAACTCCAACCACCCCAAAACCACCCCTGCGCGTTCACGGTAGTATACCCCGTACGCCATCGCCCTGTTCTCCGAAAAATTCCCGAATTCAATATCCCCCGATATCCTACATAATTCATGAAAATTGAGCCCGCCGGCTCTTTGCCTCGTCGACGCTCGTCTGCGGCACCTATGTCGACGGGTGGTGGCGCGGGCGTCCCGTAACGCGTTACCAAACCTCGCCGACGAATATCTACCCCAAACCAAACCAAGCCAAGCCAAGCCCAAGCCCAAGCCAAGCCAGAGCCGAGCGTCGACGTATACCTGTCTCTTGATATGTAACATGTATACGCGCACCATATAGATATATCATTCCGAACTCCTCCTGACAAAACTGTGAGAATTATTCTCGTCGACGATGGGGAACAAAAAAAATTCAACAAAATTCATCCCACTTATATATTATTGGCAAAATCAAAGGAAATAAATTGGCTGACTTTGACGGGTCAGCCTTTCTGTTTGCGGATTTTGCAAGCTCGCAGAAAATGGCATATCACGATAGCGAAGTTGAATTTTGGTCCTCGATTTGTCTGCAATCAATTTCGAAATTTAACCAGATTTAAGTCAGAGAAAGTCCTATCGATTGAGATCAAAATCGTCAAAATCCGCGGGGTGAAAATAAATTGTTAACAAAATTAAATCGAAAACTGATCGAAAATCTTACCAATTCCAAGTTAGGAAAAACCTCGTCGATCGATTCAAGGAAAGTTGAAATCCGCGGTTCAGTCGTTTCCGAGATATCGTTAAACGAAAAATTGATCACACATACAAACGCCGAGGATTGTCGGAAGTGATTCTCTGTACTTTCTGAACTTTCTGTACTTTCTGAAATCGGGAAATTAGGAAACGGAAAATTTCTTGTTTCAGAGATCAGTATAGCTGTTAAACGCATTCGTCTAGATGAGTAACGTGGCTGTGAAATTACACGTGCGATGTGAACCAAATAGGTCTGTAGGAGTTTAACTATTTAAGAAAATATCGAGACTACGTTCCTCGAACTTTGCACGCTTCAATTATTGATCATACACCCCCGCTTCGTATTACGGAGCCGAAAGCTCGTACGCCTTCCAATCTCAGTCTCGATCTCGCGATTTTATCTCCGATTGAACTTTACCTTCAAATTGATAATCCTATGCGGTAATTCGCTTCACCTACGCTATCCAGCGCGTCGAAACTGCAGATTCGCATATACGTAGGTATCTCTATTAGGGTGTTCCTCAATCCGATCATTTCCGTAATTCAATGCTCTCATGAGCCAGAGGGTCTTCAAATATACACAAAAAAATGTAGTCAGAATTCCAGGTTCCTAACTCAATTCTAATCACTGCCCCAACGCCTTTGAAATTTCCCACTCAAATAACACACGATTTTTAAAAGTTCGGGGTTAATTTTAGCTTCCCATCGCATTATCGCTTCTCTGAATGACAAAATTATATCGTTTAAAATCTGTCGAATTTTCCCTAAAAAATATATAACTCGACCCCAAGATCACTGCACTTCTTCATCGGACGCAGTTTTAAGTAACTCAACGCTTTCCCTTATCTTGCCTTTTGTTTTTGTCCTAACAAAACACCGGGGCAAGGGAATTTCAAGGTTCTAGAGGTCGGACCTAAACACGTGGCTGGTTTAATCTAGAGAAATGTTGAATAATGTAGGGCTGGGTGGAGGGTTGCGATTGGTACATGCAGAATTCACGCGTGCCCCGCCGACCCTGACCAACTTTCGCCGTCTAATTAAATCTCTAGAATAGACGTTAGCAGCGTTTAATACTCTGCAAATTAATTCATCCCTATCTCTTATTTCGGTTACAGGTTCTTCCTGAAATTCTTTCTAAAGTGCAACCAGAACTGCCTGAAGAACGCCGGTAATCCACGAGACATGAGACGTTTTCAGGTGAGAATTAAAATTCTTTAAACAAAATAAGAAAGGAAATATAAAACTGGAAATAAGAATAAAAATGGCGTATAATTGGTAGAATCCCTGCAGTGACCCCCGTCACGAAATCTACGCGAGTCAATGAGCCGGTGAAAAAGAAGTAGATTAGGCTTAGCGACAATTTTTCCACCCGGCCAATATCATTCCGGGATTTAGTCGGGCAAAGTTAAGGAAAAGTTGTTGAAAGTTGAGCGCCCTGGCTCCACGGAGGACTTGTAATCCGGGAGGTTGGCAATTAGCCCGACTCGGCATCAACCGACAACCCCGTTTCACCCCTTATCCTCAGTAACAACCCCCACTTCGAAGAGAACCAGTTCCATCCAGTTCGTGTAACCGAGGTGCGTCGGTCTATGGTAGTAGGTACATGGGGTGGCCATGGCATGGTGGTGGGATATCTCGTCCCAGAAACAAAAGACAAAATTAAAAAATAAATTACCAAAAACCAAGCCACCCCGCAATCCGGTTGTTCACTTTCCCTCTTTTTCCCCCATCCCTTCATCCTTCGTTCGTTCCTTCAGCTTTTCAGCTTGGCCAAGCCGCAACCGGAATTAAAATATTTATTGCAGTTTTGAATTTGTTTAGAAATTGCTTATTGCCGAAAGTTGCGGATTAAAATTTTACCAGCCGCGCAATGAAAATTTGCACTATACCTACCTACCTACCTACCTGCCCTCGCGCCCAACTTTTCACGTCATTTTGCACGCGTCGCTTTCGCGCAAGGATATCTTATTCTGGTAAAGAAATACCTGCACCTATATACACCTACCCGAACTCGAAAGAAAGAAAGAGAGAGCGATATGTCGAGGGAAAAACTTTCGAGCTTTTTCTCGAGGCGTTCTTGCGCCTCAAACTTTCACCCGCGTTTTTACACGAATCTCCGCGTTTACTTCCCCGTACTTATTTTAGTTCCTTGCTGATAATAATTCATAACGATTAATACGAAAGGGTGAGTGAATTCTGGAACGCGATATAAACAGCAACAGAATCATGGATCCATATTGAAGAAAAAATGAAATTTAAAAAAAATAGTAAAATTATGAAAATCGATTTCATCCCTTAATTCGCAATTCACCTTCGACAGGTGATCATTTCCACTCAAGTCGGAGTCGAAGCACCTCACCTCGCCCTATCTGAGAATATGTTTGTCCACAACAACAGCAAACACGGCCGCCGAGCGAAACGCCTAGACCCAAGTGACCCCGGCGAGTACAACAGTAAGTAAAGTAGATTTGTGAGTATGTAATACATATATGCTACGTACATATAGGTGTGTGTATTGGTGTAAAGAGGCAGCAGTAACTGTTGTATATTATATAGAATCGTGGTAAGTTATCCGAGTGCCGGTAAACTTGGGGTTAATTGAGGGGTTGAAAAATCCACAATTGATAAAAAAAAGAATAAGAGTCCGCTTAAACTTGCTTCCCATGGCGCCATGGAAATTCATATGTCTATAACTGAAATGAAATAGATGATATAGAGCCGCTGATTGAAGGATTGATTTGATAATTAAATTCGGTGTGTTCGCAGAATTGATGTACTGTACCCTTGACGGAGTGATGCATTACAAAGGTGATTATAAATATTATTACTTGATCCGCGTACGCCAGTGGTAGTCGAGTTTAAGCGGTCTTTAGATAAACGATAAACATGAAGTTAAATTATAGATATATATATAAATAAATAGTTTATAAGATCTTCCTCATTTCGAATGGTATAAGGGATGAGGATGGGTAGATAGGATGAGTCAATGAATGGCTCATATATACGATTCAAATATACTATGAACGAAATTAATCGTTTGAGAATTAATACACCCCGTTCATATCAGAGAAGAGAAAAGAGGGTGAAGTAGGTACTACATATACCTAGCTACCTACCGCGGTGGATCACGAGATGTAACGGTATAAGGTACGACGAAGGTATAAGGTACAAGAAGTCGTGAGGCAATTCAGCAAAGTTTGGCGTCGGTCGCGCATACAAACGGCCGATATCGTGAAGCACCCCTCAACTTGCTTCCAACGCTACGCAAGACAAGATGTAAATCAATGGCAGTGAGAGAGAGAGAGAGTGAGAGAAAGAGATAGAGATAGAGAGAGAGAGATAAAGAAAAGGGGAAAAATAGAAGGAGAAAGACTACACACAGGAAGGGAAAAGATCTCTTCTCGCCCCTTTCGTCCTTTCCTTTCCCCATTTCTACCCTTATCCTTCCCGTTCACTCTATTCTTATTCTTCCTCTCTTTTCTCTGGTTCGTCGCTTCAACGGCGCAAAGACACGGCCGAATTGGCTGCCCGAGCCACCCAGAGTCGTGTTGGTTTGCGAATCCTAAGTTTAACCTATCTCCGGGCTGCCACGTGCACCCCCACGTACACTTACATAGTCGTACCATACACCCCTGTCCGACACCCGCTCACTATGCGTACATACATAATGCACGGACACATAGAACGTCCCTTATATACCGAGGCAAAACGGGCATACCAATGAGACAAAGTGGTATTTCGTGCTTTTTTTAACCTGTTATAATCTCAACCTCCCCCTCCCCCTCCCCCGCGCGGACCTACGTACTCCCACAAATAAAAAGAAAATAAATAAAAATGAAAAGATATAGATGCCACGAATCCACCTTCCATTTAGGAATCGGAATGAATCGCGGGTCTAATCAGACGTGACAAACAAAATAACTAGTTTTTTCCACCCCTGAGTTAAATGATACAATAATTTCGGTATGCGAGTGAAAATTTAGTCACAGAAGAAAAAAAAATGATCTTCTGATTGCAAGGGACGTAGGTAATTAAAATCTAATCTGTTAACTTATAGCTAATTTAATCGAAAGGTTTCATGCTGGCTGATGTATAAAATCTTGATAAGGAAAAAAGAAGAAGAAGAAATTTACAATCGAACTAAGTTAAGCGGGATCCGGGAGTGATCAGAATCGAGAAGAGTATAAGCTTCGGGGTAGGAGTAAAGGGGAACGCAGGGAACGCAGGGAGAACAGTGAGGATTTTATTTATTCCGAAATGGTACGCTTGTTCCGGGATGGGGAAAGGGGGTTCCATGGTCCCCGCGCAACCACCGTCTCCTTTACTCCGAGTCCCTCTTTTCAACCATTTCTACCCCTGCACGACAATTTCCTCTACCTCTTCAATGGGAGAAGAGAAGCGAAAAGGTAGGTAGGCAGGAGGCGGTTGCCAACGTAAACGAAAGGAACACTTCGCGTGCAATAAATTGAATTTATTTTTTTTTTCCTTCACTCTCTTAAACAGATTTTGAAAACATCCTGATAGTGGAATAAAGCTATGAGCGATCGAGTTAGGTTGACAGAAATCAGAATGAGACAGAATCGCCGAATTGCCGGATGAATTTAGCGGCATAGCCATATATATATACATGCTTGTAGAGAAACACGAGGAGGTAAAGGAAAGATTGATAAAGTGGCGGCGCTGTTTGCGTTCGCGAGAGATTTATTTGATTCGTAAGATCGAGCGGTGGAAAGTGTTTGAGAATCACTGAGGGCAATATACCATGATGTCAACCACTCCGCCGTGGCTGGATCCTGGCTGGGGTATACGAGGAGGAAGCAGAGAAGAGAAGAGAGAGAGAGAGAGAGGGATGAGAAGAAGAGGGAAGAGGGAAGGTGGAGGGTGATACTGGTTTGGCTTTGCTGGGGTACAAAATGATATCATTGGGTTATAAATTCCAAGCAGAGACACCGGCGGCCCGATCGCCCTCTCCTTCTTGGTACAACCCTTCTCTGACTGCGTGTCCCGTCTCTCTTCTCTTCCTCGGTGTTTCTCTGCCTCTTCCCTATCTCACTGCAATACCTCGCTCTCTACGGCACTCTCTCTTGTTCTCTGGGTCTCTGGCAGTTTCCCATACCCCAGAAACCCGTGCCAGAAAATATATCCGCCACCCTACCTCAACCGAATAAACAGAATATTCAGATAATTCTCCCTTCCTGCAGCAGGGGCGCAGCTATTACAACAAGAGACGGTATTCTACTTTTTTCAGGCTTGTATCCACCGCTGCCCGTCGCTACACCCTGCATCAAGGCGATATCACCTAGCGAAGGATGGACGTCCGGCGGTTCCACCGTCATCATCGTCGGCGATAACTTCTTCGACGGACTACAGGTCGTCTTTGGAACGATGCTTGTATGGAGCGAGGTAATATTTATTACCTTTTTTCATCAAACTTGCCAACCGTTACACATTCTACCCACATATTTTACACCATACCGTAGTGAAATGGTTATCGCAGGGTACAGGTCGCATCGATCATCGAATCCTTTTCAAATTTCGAAGAAATACTCCCTCCGAATTCGAAGAAGCTTCGATAATTAACGGTGCGACCTGTACCCCACGACGGCCACTTTTTCTTCGTGCGATGAATCGGTGAGACGCGAAGTCTGAACGAAAAAAAAAAAAAAACGGAACGAAAAGTTAAGAATACTCGATTTTTAGCTCATCACTCCACACGCCATCAGGGTCCAGACGCCACCGCGGCATATACCGGGAGTAGTCGAGGTGATACTCTCCTACAAGAGTAAACAGTTCTGCAAAGGTGCACCGGGCCGATTCGTCTATGTTTGTGAGTGTTTTTACTTTCTGTTTATCTTCCTGCAGGTTCGACCAGTCGAACGCATTGAATTTTTCTTAAAAAACAAAAAACCGCCTCATTTCCAGCATTGAACGAACCGACAATCGACTACGGGTTCCAGAGGTTACAAAAACTCATCCCCAGGCACCCCGGCGATCCTGAGAAGTTGCCGAAAGAAATAATCCTTAAAAGAGCAGCCGACCTCGCCGAGGCTTTGTACAGCATGCCTAGAGGCGGTAATACTGGCATCACCGGTGCACCCAGAAGTCCGGGATCTGGTCATCCGCCGCCTCCACCTACGTCCACCTCTGCGACAGCCTTCAACTCGTATACTGGCCAGCTAGCCGTCACAGTCCAGGAAAATGGTAGCGCCAAATGGACCGACGGTAAGTTGACGTTCCTTCGCGAACACCTTGCGACGATCGGTACCTACCTTCCCGAAAAAATCGCGGAAATTTTATGTGCATACCGTACGGTACGTTTTTTCAACCGATATTGAAGCTCGTCAATTTTAGTAGCTAAGGGATTGACCAGGCAACGTCTTGAATCTGAGTGATTGGATACTGACGCGTTGATCTGACGTGCAGGTTTCTATTTCTAGACGGCGGATCAGCGACAACAGGAGCTGGGGGTGGCGGCGGTGGAAGCATCGGGGGTAGCGCCGACGCCTATCGCCAAAGCAGCAGCGTCAGCCCCCGGGGTGGTGGAACTGGTGGTGGCTACTGCGGGAGCAGTGCAAGCACGCCACATAGTCACAGCACCGCCGGAAGCTACTCAGCCGCTACGAACCCCTACACGGTTCCCCTGCCCGGAAGTCCGACCCTCTACAATTCCCGTAAGTATTTTAAACCATCTTGGTGTATGTCGCTTTGCCACAACCCTCCTTCAACCAAATCTGTCATTCTTCATCCCCTGTGACTCTAGTTACGCATTTCATTGTAATTCGCTGTTGAACCTTAGCGGTGGATGATAATATTTCTGCATGGGATGATATCCACGACGTTGATGACGATTGTCATGTGGAGAAGAGCGAATATCACTTTTTCGACTCGTCTATACCCGCTGGTTGCTATTCTGAACATTTATGCGTGCATGGTGTAGCAATCGTTCGAATTACCGCACGCTGCTGCAATGGAACACGCTTCATAAGTTTTTTGCTGCACGCCCACTTATCGTTTCTCGAATGATTTTCGTTTTAGCGCACGAACAGTACGGCATTTTCTATTCGTCCGGCGACGCCAGTGCTTTCGCCCCGGTCCTGAGACCCCCGACTTCCTCGGTCCCGTCGCACTGGCCCACCCAGCATCACCTCGCTACCGCCGCACAGTAACCGCTAAACTCATTCGACAACGTACGTATATCAGGCACACAGTAAAACTATTTGCAAACACGCAGACAATCGAATGCATGTTCACCATAGATTATCACTTATCAGTAACATGATGAATACACATTGCAAGTTTCACCCTTATTATTCCCTCATATGCATGAAACATATGATACAACGAATGCAATTTGTACAAATTTCGGCGAATTTTACTACGACTCAAAACTTCATGAAGAACGATTTCTGATGGTACACAACAGCTAGTATGATTAACTTTAAGCCAGTCTAGGGTATTCCAAAAGCTGCACTGAAATTCACAAGGGGGACAATCGGTTTTAGCTTCGAGAAGATTCAGGACTGGCTTAGCGTGAATTACTACTGCCGGACTAAACGCCGGCTTTTACTACTGTGGCTCGTACTACATGGCTCGCTCGAAATTCTTAAGCATAGCAGAGCTCGGTTACACCTTGAATTTCGTTCTTCATATGTCGCGAAATGCACTTCATCAAATTCCCAGCATTATAAAATCGCTTAATAATGTTATACTGACATATTTGAAACGCCATTTGCTACCTAGAAGACGAATCTACCTACTATTGCTGCATCGAATCAATACCTTATACCATTATATTGTGATGATTGGGAAAATTGTTCAAAGATGGATTGTGGCCGGATTGAAGTTCCGGATTCCAAAATTCGCAATTTCAATATAACGGAGTCACAGTTTTTAGAAATGGTACATTTTCCCGAAAGGCTACACAGCCGATTTTCATGTTTTCGATAATTCTGAACTTCAACATGGTCCCGATGGATTACGAATATATCGATGATGCAAATATTAATAATTACCCGAAGTTCATAGGGGAGGACAGCATCTAACGTATGACTAACAGTAGCAATGTTACAGGGCTAGGTGGAGTGGTAGGTTCGCCATTCAACATGAATCCATTCATGCTGCCAACATGCAGTCAGGGTTACTCCGCCGCTGGTAGTCCGCTGCTATCAACTTCTGGCAAATAGTGTTACGAGATCTAAGCTCCGTCTAGACCGAAGTATCTCGATATATTTTTCGAGGGATGAAGTTTAACGAAGCTTAAGAATGAAGGGAGGAATTAAATAAGCGACCGGGACGCGAGACGAGATTATTACATAAAAATTTATGAATACAGATATAATGCGAATTATGTATATATACCTATATATATATATATGTATTTATGTATATGTGTATATACTAGATACGTATATGAATATATTTAGGAAAAAGTTCCGCTGGTTATATATATATTTATTATATTATATTATATAATATACTATATATATGTATAGCTAGTGAATTTTGCTCGTCTTTATTGAAACATCATATTGAAACCAGTGCAAATTTACTAGGAGATACACAACATAGTGATAACAGTAGGCAGTAAGGAATATACATATCGCAAGATGGGGAGTTTGTATCTATCAATAGTTTATATCGAATCGTATTATTATCATTATAATATAAATCAATAGATAAATGAATGAATAAATCTACCCATAGTATATATATATATATATATATATATATATATATATATACACATGTATATGTATATATATGTATAGAACAGAGGAAGGAAGAAAGAGAGCTAGATATACAGATATAGATATACGTCGATATATACGTATGTATGTATGTATGTATATGATTGCATCTTAATTTCATTCCTCATCAAATAACGTTAAATTTATTTTATCGTTGTTCATATTATTATTCAGTTTTTTAGTCTCGTTAGGATACGAATGGGATTAAGTATTGTATAGTAAATATATAATTTTAATTTAGTGAAATAAATTTAAAAAAAAATTTACAAATCCGATCACGAATGAAATATATTATATATATAAGTATATGAATAATTTAAACCCAACAGTATACCGTCTTGATAATAGCTAAAACTTTATATCATGTATATAGATACTATATATACGTATAGAATAATTTTTATCGAAATTCTAAAACGAGGGAAACACACGTTGTAGTCAAAGACATATCGCTTTTAAATATGACAGACTATCCGTAGTTTTATAGATACAGAAACAAAAAAACAAAAAACAAAAAAAAAAAACAGAAATAATAAGATGATATGATATTATTGATCTCGAAATTAAATTAAATTATACTCCTTTTCGTGAGTGCAGAACAGCTGATCCTTATAATGTAGGTAGATAGGTCATACATATATATATATATATAATATGATATATTATATTATATGTAATCTGTAAAATATATGTAAATATTGTTACGATGTACAAAAATTATTTCCGACTCAACGAAAACTAATGATTGAACGAGGAGGGGGATGGGGATGGGGATAGGGATGGGGATGGGGATAAAAACGATTGTAGATTGAAATAACTATATATATATAAGGTTAACAGGATTTAATAAATTCTTTAAAAAGTTAACTTTGAGTACATATAAATAGATGTAAATAATCTTAGTGCACCTAGCTTACTTGTAGAAACCACTTTTATTAAGTATCACGATCCGAAATAAAAATTTGTTGACGGCAACTGCGCAGGCCACGATAAAATACATTATATATATATATATATATATACAATATACATAAAATATAAAATACCTACCGATTGATAACTGAATAGAAAAAAAAAAAAAATTCATCTCAAGCCACGACCAAGAGACAAGCCGTTCTTCGTGTAAAAAATTTAATGAAAAAAGAAAAGAAAAGAAAAACAAGATAAACGAAAAGAAAAGAAAAAGAAAAAAATAATTAATGTCAATTTTGTTTCAATAATTATTTGATAACCGCAGGCTGGAAATCTATCACTGATTCACACCCTCTTTCTTTATCTCTTTCTCTCTTTATCTCTAAAGAAAAAAGAATGAAAATATGAAAAGATAAAAAAGTAAAAAGTAAAAAGTAAAAAATTACAAAAATAAATAAATAAAAAAAAAAAAAAGAAACAAGTATACGAAAACCAAAGTCCCAGTTTTATGTAATAAGCCTAATGTAATTATTATAATTGATTATCTATACTCTGCAGGCTTATTATTATCATTATTATTATTATTATTGATATTATTATTTTTATAACGATACGATCATCGCCATTATTATCGTCTAATATTATTATAATATTGTTGTTGTAAAAAGTTCCTTTTCATATATCGGCTTTTTTTTTTCAATCTAATCTACGGCTTAGGAGATTTATTTACCTATTTACTATACGATGGCTCTGTGATGTTTTACGACTATAATGTAATTTACATTTTATTTTACATAGGTATATATATGGTATACTTATGTACGTATATATATTTATATATCACGTAAAGCTGTTTTCGTTAATTCCCACAATACGTGTCTTCGGTACACATACACAGTACACACACACACACACAAACTCATCAATGTATATTAATATAAATTAAACTTACATTTTTGAGAATAACATGAAATAATTATTCCATCGATGATCCCCCATGCATGTATTCCCATAGATTTCCTAATTTTTCAACAGATTATACGAAGCGGAAAAATCTGGTAAGAATTAACGTAATGTGTATGGTATAAGTACCGGTACACCTACACCTACGTCAGGACAAACAGGATGCAATTGCGAGGACCACTTTCGAACGATTAGTTCACATGGTGTCGCGTTACTCTTAGCCGCGTGCAGAACTAGCCGAATGGGGCGCACATTGTTACAAGTCTGTTTGCGTTATTAGATTTAGATTGGCTGGCACGTGGCACGTAGCTACATATTTCGATGGGGAAATAGGAACGAACAGGGAATAGAGTACCCGGACAACCCTCAACCCTCAACCCTCAACCCACAACCCTAGAACACACGCGGCAGAAAACAAACGCGATTTGAACGACTTCTTTACATCGTCCTACTCAGTGAACTCACGTGAATCACAAGGGCATGTTATAAACAACTAGTACCTAATTATAAACCGTTTGCATGGAATTGGGTCAAAATTCCAAATTTATGTTTAAAACGATTTACTATCTTAGAATTTTTGGAAACGTTGAAGTCCAGAACATCGAAATTCGGGAATTTCAGACCCCCGGAGGTTTGGCCTTTCGGATTATTATAGCTTTCGGAATTTCGAAACTTCGGTGTTCTTCGTTTCGAAGTTTCTTTGAATAAGCTATGTAGAGAAATTACCTTTTTCAAAAACCGCGAGTCGTTAATATTGAAATCCGAAATTCTTACCATTCCGGACTTTTAACATTGGGAACTTTAACCCGGCCCCGTTTCTACATTATATAATCAATTCATAAGATCTGTACGATAAAATGAACGTTCAAGAATCATCATCTCTTATATAATATTTATGATTTGAGATGCGATTATTTTCGAGTTAATAATTACAACAGTAGGTATGTACCTACCTACCTACATACATACATGATTATCCCGTTTATTTTTCCGGTAGTGTGCTCTTGTTAATCCGGAGAATGAAAAACAATTGTTTTCGCGAGAGGGTGAGAGAGGTTTTTTCACAGGAACCGGAGGACTTACGATTAGCTGGTAAAGAGAGGGTGCCTTCATATTTTTCTCTCTTTTTGGGAGATTTTTTTGTACTTTATTCTGCAGTGTTACTGCATACTGGACGTGCCTTAAAAATCTGTATCCTATAACATTTTACTCGAAGTAGGAGAATTTGATAAAAAAATAAAATCACAATATACCTACAGAAAATATAGCATTCGAAAATCACTATTTCCAATTTCTATAGGAATTTGTAATAATCATATCACCTACTGCAGTTCAACAATTAAAATCTCTAAAAAATATATACGTAGTATGCATCGATTTATTATTTAAAATAGCCTCGTAATACATATGCACACATGTATATAGGTATAGGATTATAATACACGTATATATATTTTCGTAATAACAGCTTGGATGCGTTTCGTCTTTTCAACCTCCGCCCTCGGTACAGCCCCCATCGGTTAACCCACCGCAAAACGTCGGCTTACCCACTCGGCACGTGCATCTTTGCCACCCTAGTTATTACCCAAACTCGTCACATGTCGCAATACATTTTCGATCAAGGAAAACCACCGAGCTGAGACGGTGCTGCTGCAGTTTCATTTTTTGCGATAAGAAATAGCCTCTGCAGTTTATAGGTACCTACCTACCCTCTCTAAACTCCGAATCCAATAACTACGTCGATCGGATAAATTCTTCAAAAATGATAATAATTTCAATGAATTATGTCGAACAAATTCTACGATGAAAAATTTACGAAAAAATTGACCAATTCGTTTCCAAGTTTGAAACAACAAACTTGCTTATATTAGGTTCGTTGGACTCATTTCTTCTATGTTTGTTTCGAAATTCAACGGGAGTTATGGAACGAACGTTGGGTTGGTTAGAGAGAGGACGAGTATCGTTCATATATTTCTGACTGGATGTGAGCAGTCCAGAGATACGAGCTGCTGCACCCCTGACGATATACGATAAGATCTGATCTGGCTGTCAAGCGAGCTTCTATCCGTTCGAATTCTGTTTGTACGCTTGAAGGCCGCCTTTGAAAGCTTTGTGACCCATGCAGGCATTAGGGGATAGTTACCATCTGGTGATTACTGGTAATCTTTATTCAACGATCTCTACATCCAAGGATTTCATTGCAAGTCGAGCTGGACTTGAACATCTATAAAGTCTATCATTAAGTGTCAGATAGAAACCAAAATATTTATAACTTAGACATACTGTATTAGTCCTGGTGAAAATAATTCGAAAAATTATCAAGAAAATTGAAACTCTTCGTAGTTCTTCTTTAGAAATTGTAGTTTTTTTTTTGTTTTTTCTTATTAATTTTTTTCATTTATAGTTTGATTGAGTAGAGCAAGAAATTTTACTGTAAAACTTGCGTGAATCTGAAACTATTTATGATGAGTCATGCAAAATGTACAAAATAGTTAATTCTAGTTAGGTCGCGATAAAACAACGACTAAACGTCATTGCGACAAGAACTTGAGACAGTTTAAAGTATTTCATTAGATATTGTTAATTTGTTATCTAAATGAGAATATTAATCTGTAGATAACTAGTGAGTAATGAAACGAAAGAGAGGCGAATATAAATTTCGTCATTGCGTTAGCGGCGGATGCGATCCATGACGTTTGGTGTTTGAGATAAGAATTTGAGAGATGAAAAAAACATCGGAAACATGGGATTCCTTGTATTTGGGGAAGTTTTAATGACTGTAAAGGTTACTGCGAGTGAATACAAATTGAATTTGATTATTTTCATGCAGCTAGGTTGGCCGAGCGGTCTAAGGCGCCAGACTTAAGTTCTGGTTCCCGTCTGGGAGCGTGGGTTCGAACCCCACACCTAGCAGAATTTTTTTAGGTCTTGGAATCCGCGCGGAAATTGATTCGCCTTTCGTCACAATTTTATCTAAAGAAATTTTATCGAGTTCTGGCCTTCTCTAGGTCACGTACACACGCTCGATGAGATAAAGCTGCGATTATCTAGATTCTGAGCAGATAAAGATTCGCTAGAAATCTACGCAAAATAAAGGGAATCGTGTTTTGTTGTCGAACATTGATTTCGAAAATAGCCAGGTGATAAAAAAAAACAGTTCGAATTTATTTCGAGACGCTAATTAATAAAATGCAATGACGTTAATCAGAGAACTGCGCTTGCTGACCGTCTAATGAGTATATGGTACGTCATCGTCTCGATAAAGAGGGTTCTCTCTAGTAGATAGTTATCTGAATTTGTATATCGATTATTTTTCGGCAATGACATTATTGATATTTATACGGTTGACTCAACCCGCGATTTGCGATATGGAAACTGATACCGATATCTTCAACACGTTGTACAGTTCAAGCTAGAAATCTTTCGAATTTATAAAATCGCCAGAAACCGTAAACCTCCTGTAGTATTTAAATAACAAATCGATTCACAGCCGATTGTCGTTCCGTCAATTGAACTTCCGGTATTGATTATAGCCAGCGTTGTTAGAGCCGATCATCTTCATACCGTAAAGAAAATATCGCGTCTTTATAAATCGAGTGATAATATTTTGCAGGTAGTGTTCACTGCCGAGTTTTTATACTCGAAAACATAAAGGTCCGGTAAGTTTGGCCGAACTGCAACAGGCACTCGCAATCAGTCAGTCCGTATTTTCCCGGCACTAGAGTCGGTTGACCGCGTGATATCGTTTCAGGAATATCTGCTTGACTCGAATCATTGTTTGTTTACGTTTAGAGAAAAATCAAAAAAATTGTTGACATCGTAAAGTCTCCACATTTTCACTCGATCCGTTGTTATCATTATAGTGATTGCGCTTATTAATCGTGTAAGACGTGTCGTGCGGATCGGTTGATCAATGTAATAACATAATGAAAGGGTGAAACGCGGATAAAAAATCGATCTATTACAGAAATGACCAATTTGATATACATATTGAAAATTTATACGCATGCAGAAGTGAAATATGTGTCTGTTAATTAATTGTTTGTGATTTGTGAAAATGCACGGCAACACCCACGATTGCACTATACGGGATTAGGTCACCGCTATTTCAGGATCTATAACAACTCTCACGTAAGTTTCTGCATTATTTAAAAACACGCTTATAACAACTGCGATCAATTTTTTTTTAATTATATTCAGCGATAACATCTCTATCATGCTTGGACGCTGCTAAAAAAAAAAACATATATTTTCGTCACTTTTCCGGCTACTGCAGCACATACATCGATTTCCGCATATATCGTCAATTAAATAGCATTAATAGCTATATTCTTTCATTTTTCATACGAAATAACTGCAAGTTGTGCGTCAATGCCGAATAGTTATTGTTCTGCGTCAATAACTGACGTGGGTTTGCGGTTTAAAAATGTCTTTTTGTTTATCAAAAGTCACTATAAAATATTTCGCGATAATTGATGGATCGTAATCTTCGAATATTACATTGAGTATACAGTATGTATCACACTGTTTACACCGTATAGTACCAAGTGTCTCGATAATAATTAGAGGCCTCGCAACAGTTCGCTAAACTGTTTACCATCTGTCGTTGAAATTTTCTCATAACATTTCCGACGTGACTGAAAGAATATCATGATAATAATAATCACAGGCCCGACGTGTCTTCGAGCTACGGGACTTCAAATCATCCCGCCATCGTTAAACCGCACTTCGAAACGTTAGAACGATAATCTCGGTGGATAAAACAGAACTTCAACGTCGGTAAAAAGGAGTTTTACCCTTCCAGCAGTTGCCTCGGTAATACAGAGAGGCTAGAAGTACGAAATGATAAACTGTGACCCTCGAAGGATATTTGAAACTACTCGAAGCTTCCGCCTTTCGTTCGTAGATGGCGGATGCAGTTCTATCATTCGATGCGACTTGCGCGCATAATTTCAAACTCTCTTTCCGCCCTGACTTATCAATCTGTTTAGAAATTAACTAGAATAACTATGAGATGAGAACTATTTTTTTGAATTTAATTCAAATACATTAACGAAGTTATTCTCGGTTCAATTTTCGCTAAAAATATTTGAGAAAAAAGAATTGAAGGTTTGAAAAAAGGAAGTATATAGGTATGAGAATTAAATATCGCAGTTTCGTACAAAGCGTGTAAACGGTCATAAAGCAGCGACTGATTTCCAGGACTTTTACCCCCATAGCAATAATGGTAGCTGCAGGTCTTAGCAAGGGGGTTCTTTTTTTTCCCCCCACAAGGATCTTCTCGAGTTTTGAAGGTGCTAACTAGGCGTGGGTGGGCGATTTCCAACGAAATTCAAACCTCGAGTATACGTGTATATATTCTGTACATATGTATATGCATGTGTGTATGTATATGTATATGAAGACTGGTACCTACGTACGGTTGCGGGAGCGTCGTTTATAACGCGTCATTAGTATGGATCGTAAATAAATGATATAAAAAAAAAGGAAATATATATACGTATATACTATGTATGTGTATATATATATATATATATATATATATTTCCTACCGCCTGTTAACGGCGGTTAAACGCGATGCCGTGCCGCAGCCGCACCGTGCATCGAGCGCGCGGCGACGTGGCAAAGTTGAAGAAAACCTCTTTGAATACAAATTGCATTCCACTGCTACGTTTGTTCTCTCAATATTCCACCGTATAGTGTATATATGTATATAATCCCATATACTTACATACATAAATAAATACATACGTTCATGCCTATGTAACGATACGCTCATACGCCTGCATCGTTTATCGAAAGACGAGAGAGATATGGAAAGAGAGGAGTGAACGAGGTGTTCGAAAGTATGAGAGAGCTAAGAGAAGAGAACGATGCGCACCGCGGGCACGTGGTAAAGATCGCAGCTCCAAGTAATTAGTAATTATAGTAAATTAGCCGTGAAATCGCTCGTTAATGAGAAGGTTATTCTTTATAACAACGTGCGCCAGGCCAGGTTGGATCGCCGCTGCAACAGGCGTGCCGCTCCGGCTCTATACGGACTACTGCACGTAGGAATTAGTGGTCCAAGGCGAGCGGGTGGCATCCCCTACCATCCCGGCGCACGGCCAGCTACGAGCCTCTTTATTATGCCTAGACATAGTATACATATATACATATATGCCTATGTATGTATATAAGAATACGGCCGAGGTGTCTTCTTACCGTTTAAAAACCCCGGCTAGAAGGCCCATGGTCTCGAGAATAAACCCCGAGTCCTAGTTCAACGTGAAATACGGAACTGACCTCGTATTTTGTTGCTCATGACGACTGCTAATTGGACAATTATAATGTTTTGAAAAATCTGTTCCAAAATTAGTTTAATCGATTCCCGTTAATCAATTATTATTCATGCCTTTGTGAAAGGTAGGTATATGTATATACATCATACATGCGTTCGAACGATAACAAGGATCTCGGACATATAATTGGCGCGGTGAGCTAGAAAACCGGTAAAAAATTTAACATCAAGAATATAAACATGAATTCTTATACGTACATCGAAGTCAACATTTTTATCACAGTCATGCGAGCCGTCATCGTAAAATGAGAGAAAATGATAAGTAATTTATCATCAGATGTATCGCCATTGTGAATTCTACTGTTTCGATTCCAGATTCGAAATGTATCGATATTTTGACCCACTGGGTGAAATTGCTGTATGTACAGTAAAGATGTATATAAAGATGTATGCGTATACGAGAAATCGGGCGCGATATGTAACGACGCGTTGCGGTTGAGTTTAACGATTTTATTTTTTGTCCCCCCGAACCCACGAATTATCGATTGCTCTCGCCGGTCCGGTTGAATATAATGCCTGATCTCTAATTCAATATAGCTGATAAATCGTATAATTTGACCGTAGTAAACACACGGTTTCTCTCGGTAGTAAGTTGAGCCGTAGTGGGTCCGGCTCTCGGTCGAATTCAATGATCGTTTCGGTCGAGGAACTCGATGAAGAACCCTAGTAGAATAACCCGTAGAAGAGGCTTCTGACCCAAAAGAGTAAAACTCTCTCTGTGTGAGGTCCGGCTGCTGAGATCGGCTGCCGCCGCATCACCTCCACCAACGATCTTCAGTATAAAGATTCGAGATCCCTCGTCCAACGCCCCTTGTAATACTCCAGGCAACGGTCCACCGCCTGCGCTTTCTTTCGAATTAAAGGGTCTTTTAAATCCGTATAACGTTTCGCCAAGGTAGATAATCACTCTGAAACGTAAAACCAAATTAGCGCTACGGAGGCTCTGCGCCAGGTCTGGTAGCGTGCAGACGTCGGCTATTTTTGACTCGAGTCGGTTCATCTCTTCTTACCTCCGCACGTCGTCTTTTCTCCCATTTTCTCTCTTTCTCTTACCAACCATCTCGATATGTTTATGGAATTTTTTCCATAACTTACAGTCATATCTTTGATACTGATACCGAAGACGGTTGATACCGGTCACGCCGGCTTTAAAACTATCGTCCGACGCAGGAGAACCGATTTGCACTCGGCGTCTGACAATTTGTAATCATCCTTCGAATCTTCCATCGCAGAGACACCCTGCGTCATCGTCTTAAGTTTCGGGAATATCGAGGAATTAGGTATTGCGGTCAAATCGGTATCTTAGTTGACACGAAAGTCGATGAGTCCTTGTTCGTCTTCGTTATTCAACCGATCAAACACGCTCCCAAATCCAAAACCGAACATTGAAGGTTTTGAGCCACTGAATGACGAATTTGCAGTAAAAGTCTTTATGGTATTGCAGTGAAATCGGTTCTTAGTTGACACAAAAATCGATGACTCCTGTGATCGCCTTCGTTATTTGACCGATCGAAGATGCTCCCAAATCCAAAACCGATCATTGGAGGATTTGAGCCGCTGAATGACGAGTCTGCAGTGAAAATCTCTAATCCGGTCCTTCCTTTAAGTGCGAATTGCCGAGCGATATGTGTTGGAAATTCGAATCTTCACGCATGAGTATAGGTACTGCACTGAGTGGCTAGGTTCAGGGTTCACATCGTGGTGGAAGTCAAGAATTGACAGAGTCACGGGCGACGCGACGGCTACATCATTCTTAGTCTCTGCACGCGTGAGCCGTGAGCTTGAGCTCACCAAAGCGAATCCGATCTTCACACGCAATAAATCAACACCTGGCATCATCGGCCGGGATGCACGACGCTGCTATACGGAATGGTGGTGTAATTACCGTTGCCACTTCGACGTAGAACCTGCACTTTATCGCCATCAGGAGGCAGAGAAACGTTTGACCATCAGCACCACTGGAACTCCTCTTCGCTTCTTCCTACGGTCTAGAAGATATGGCGATGGAAAATCACCCGTTTGAACAAGCAAAGTTTAATTTCAAAATAACTTATAACACATATGCTGCAGCTGCTGTGGACGAAGCTGTAAGGTTATCTACGGTGATAATCTAAAGATGGGTTCAAGGTACATGAAAAAAAAGATATTTTCACCGTAGGAAGGTGGTGATCGCTAATATACGGCAGTGCTAGACCATCGTTCGCCATAAGACAATATCGGGAACTAAAAAGGATGAAAGAAGTTAAACACGAGCAACATACTTGATCGGTTTTATGTAGATCCGCGTGGGTAGGACAGGTAAAACCGAAACTCTTTCGGAAGCTCATGGCATTTGCTTATCTTGTAAATATACCATTATAATAGTTATATCTATAGATATGTGTACAGCGGTATTCAAAAAGCGATGGGGTTGTTCATCTCTCGATTGAACTGTCGTAATTTTCGTCGAAAGCGCGAGATCTGATGGAAATTGATGATCTTCGAATGTAAATTTTCCCAGAATAATTGTTCCGAAGTTATGTATGGTATAGCCTTCTCTTGATCTTGTCTTTTTTCTCTGATATGTTGCGACAGAAAATGATTTCATTTATAAATGTGGAAGAGAAAAAGTGAAAGGGGAAAGAGCTGGTGCAGGTTTTTGTATAATTATGATCGAGGACTTTTGAATTGGCCTGTGTCGACGAAAATTCAGAGCCATGGGTATATTATAACGTAAGAGGAAGGCGCTATACATCGATAAGCTCAGATCCGAGACAAGATCGAGAGATCGATAACCTTCCCTTAAAGGGACATGGTAGTCAAAGGCGTCCAGGTTGTACGCGATTGCCGATTCGGACCTGGAGCACCAGCAGCACCGTGGTACCAAATTTGGGATAAAAAAGAAAGTGAAAATAATAAAAATCCATCTCATCTCTTCTTTAGGATGCATATAGGTAGTACCTACGTATAAGAGTTACGCAAGACAAAAGTGGACTCATGAACATATTACACATATATTAGATCCATGACAGGTCTTCATCTCTGATCCCCAACCCTTCATCTCGATGTATAAATCAAAGATGAACCTGGCACGGTTGTAAACTCGAGAAAATTGATCCTATCCGCGGGCACATCGCCCCAGGATCTCATAAACTCATTGCATATCGAAATGGGTATCGATCTTGCCATAGATCCCGGATTTAAGAATCGTCCGAAGCGTGACAAATGATTGGCAAACTTTTGTCGTCTATTTGGAAATCGATTCATGCATACAGAGACCTAGATTCCGGTCGCTCCCAAGGAGAGGATTGAAGATTGGGGATTGAGGTAGAGGCACTATCTTACGCCGAGGTTCAACTACCGACCATCACTTTTCCCCACGGCCGGAACGATTTCGTTTTAACTTTTAGAACTCGGAAATAAAATACTGGACACCTTATAAGGCCCGCGCACGCGGCATTCTCGGTAATTTATAGAGCTGGGTGCCGGTCGACAGCGCGCGGTGGACACTGCGGGGAATTTTGGGTGTCGACTACTGGCGGGCTCGCGCCTTATTGCTACTAAAGAAATTTCATTTTCCTCGCATAGTGTTTCTATGATGGATATAAAGACCGAGGACAATGTGTCTTTTGTGAGAAAAAAAATGCCACCCGCGTTTCCCAAACAAAATATATTTATCCAGAGCTTTTTCAACAACGGAGAAAAAACCCATTTCTAGAAATTTTCCATTTGACATATTTCGCCATGTGAAGAGCTGGATCTCATGGTCAGATCTGCGGCTCGTATTATTCCGCGGTATATTATATTTTACTGCTAAACTTTACCGCGATTACCTGCATCAGCAGCGTTTGAGCCTTAACCGCAATCACCGAGCGAGCTGATGATGTCTTAATTAAACTTAGCCGCCGACACTCAAAGAGATTCTTTTCACCGCAATTACTTTATCATCGTATTATAGTCGTAGTCGGGTTGAAGCTTACTTCACTGTAATGTTAACAATAAACTGAAAAATCCTGGTTAAATTTGATATATATTACAAACTTATGTCCAAGAATGTTAGGTAACTGAGAGAAGTCCAGCTAATTCTCATTACCACAAATCGCATATTATATCCTCGAGTTGAAGAATATTACGAGAAAAGTTCAACGCCCAGAGTTCCTTCAGCTGTTGATTGAGCCACCCAGCAGCCATATTTAATTACCCTATCCTCCCCATAAAACTGCAGTTGTATCTGCGAGCGAAAGGACGCGGCGGGTAACGTCGAGACGTCATAACGTGTCGGGAGGATATTAGGGGCGGAACTCTAGCAGACGGGAAATTCGAATAACTCTGTGAAATTTCCTGATCATCGATGGGGGATGCACTGCAGGGTCGAAAGGCCACTCTTCAACCCTTATCTACCCTCCGCAACAAACTTGATTGTATATCTATGAAGTATTGCCCCGGAAGGAAATTTTTTTTTTCCCATGATGGTTTTTGCACATCGTATACAATTATTTTCGAGGGATGTTCTCGAACCCGTATTTTAACGACTCTTTGGAATCAGGGAGCAGGCCGAATCGAGAACGCGAAAGGTTAACCGCCCTGGCGCCGTGCAAGATCGTTAATGGTGGTTTGGCCGTGATGTTTCAGGCCAGTGTCCTTCAGCCGGTAGGATATTGGCGGGTTCCGTAAACATGGTCCTTTGTCCAGGAGCCAAGAACCGGGGAGAGACACTGCAGCCGCCAAGTGTATCACATTAACGGCAGTAATTACAAATCTGTACGGGGGCCACCTCGCTTGTACGATACACTGCATCATGGAGAGGCGGGAGTGAAACGGCAAATGAGATCGGCTCGCGTCCTTCCACATTAATTTTCATTTTACGAGGCCAACTAGTAGACAATTGACTCTACCGTTCGTTCTCGAATCTCGTATCTCATCGTGCACATGTGCAAGGTCATCGCAGACTTCGAAGCCCCTTTGAACCACGTGCACACTATGTGCTCTCAGAGTCGGAGCACCATCTTCGAAGGGCTCTTCACCTTTTCCTGAATAAACTATACATACGACTGAGCCGATGCTCGAGGAATTGATAAAGTATGTATCTTATACCACCACTGTTACACGAACAGTACACATACTCCACGGCTATGACCTACATCCTGGTTCTTCAGTCGTACAGAGCAAGCCGATTGAAACAAGGAAACATGCGTAAGCATGGCCGTGACAAAGGTGATCGAAGTATCGGATCGAATGGTATATTGGTAGTATCAGTGTGTCACAGATATCAGGAGGTATTTCGTTGCCTAAGGATCGTTGTCGAATACGAAGACTCTGCCGGTGGTCCAGCTCGAACGAAGAGATTGGTTTATGCGCTGCCTTTTCTACGAGGATAAATCTAAAAATCACCTGCGACACTGATAGGTATACATATAGGTATAATATGGTCGAATAAACCTCACGAGAACAGATCTTTGCTATCCACCTCAGATATACACTCGCGATGGATAGCAGCGCCGATTTCGCTACGGAGTTATTTAATGGCAGGAGATGGGGAAAGTAGCCAGGGGGTTGAATGAAATGTTTCATTGGGTTTGGCCAGGTGGGATTTATCACTGCGTGAAACTAGTAGTGCAGAATTTGAATAATTCGTTTTAATCTGTTATGAAAAACGGGAATAAAGATAAATCGCGCGGAGCGATCGGAGATCGATTGCGTATACCTACACTTACGCGAGCTGTGCCGTTCTACATACGCAAACGCGTTAACTCACTCGCACTTGGGCGTAATGCTAATAAATTATATTGACCGATCTTCGGGTTAGTGTACGTGTTACCTTACTTTCGTACCCGCAACTACAGGTACGTCAGTCCATCCGATGCGACGGTATACCCTCTTCTTGAACGAACCCATATCCGCGAGCAGAATAACAAGTTTATGTCTTCATCCGGACAGCCGTGAGTTAATCAATAGCTTATTACATAAATCTTGCACAGCCGTTAAATTATCCCGATTACAACGCGCGCCATGCGGCTAAGAGCTTAACGAAAGAATAATATTCGGAAATTTCGGAACGGACTCTTATGCCTTACCGATATTATACATCTATATCTATATGTCTGTATATACCTACATGTATCGATTTACGTGGGTGCAGAGATATATCCATAGATTTTATACGCGGTATTTTCTAGCTCCTATTACCGCGAGATCGCTTTGTGCCGATCGTTGCCGACGCGGCAATTATCCTTTCGATGAATTAAGGCACCGTGATTGACCAGGCTTGACCAAAAAATGCCACGGAATCAAAAAAAAAAACAAAAAAAAAACTCGGTTTAATATACAGGCGTTAATTTTTGTCGCCGAATTTGGTTCACTTTGACAAAAATAAACTGATCATTTATTTTGGGAAATTGAAATTCAGGAAAATCTCTTCGCGTCCCTGTTTCTCTTCACGTACCGTGAGCTTCGACGACAATCTTGTTAACTCGTACACGGCGCCCTATATTTCGTTCAGATTTAAGGTATAAACTTATCCGCTTCGTGGGCGCGAACCGGTCAACGGGAGTCACACCTAGAGAAATAAATAACAATAGAGAGACCCATTGAATTCGGTGGGAGCCGCTGCAAGAAGAAGCCCTGACAGAGGTACACGTATGTGTGCATCACAATATCTACAACGATGTGGGAGTTTCGTTCGTCTCTACCGTCTACCAGGCGCGCCTTACACCAAGGGTCGCCGCCCTCCGATCCAGTTCTTCATCTGGGATAGTCGATTCGCGCTGGACCCCGGAACTAATCTTTAAAAAATCTGTGAAAGACGCACAGCGTTTCTCAGAGATGTAAAATCCAAATCCAACGTTGCTGTATGATAACGAATAAAATTGTCCTCTCGAATACCAAAAGAATTATTGCTTTTCATTCTTCACATTGTTTCCTCATTCTCATCCTTTCCCTATCACCGTCCCTCTTTGCAATTCGCACCATAATCTTTGCCATACCATTACTCTTGGTAACTACGCTGACTTTCATTAGTGGTTTAAGAACCCATTGTACTATCTTCCCTTTTTAACTCCGTGTCTACCGCATTGTTTAATAATCTGTAAAAAATGCTTGGGCGCCTTCGGGGTGGAACTCCAACCCCAAGATGGCTAGTTAGACATCCCCATGAAATATATGGTACAGCGGCTAGTAATGGACTTGGTTTTTTTTTGTTTTTGATCCCGTCTGACCCTAAGCATTATCGGATATTGATTGTGTTCGGTAAAATTGAATCCTGGATACAGAGGAGAGCCCCTAGAGACGCGGATTTCACGCTCGAATGGATAACTGTTCGTATTTTGACAGGGTCGATGAAGACGGCACAATACCTTCACGACTAGTTCAGTATCGTGATTTCATCTTTCGACATCAAAGCCGGCGGCTAGCGTCGAGATGAAATTCTGCATCGCCTACCGGCGCTAATCTTGCGCGTAGATCTCGTTCGGCATCTCTCTGTGAGAATCGAGCGCGTAAGTGTGTCCGAGGGATTTTTAATTGGAATTTTTATTGGCTGAGTTTAAGAAATGTTGAAAAATTTTTCTTAATTTGTCGCCCATGGACGCGTTGTGGGTACCTACCTACCTACCTACCTACCTACCTACCTACCTACCTATCTACCTACCTACCTACCTACCTACCTACTACGTATAGGTCGCCTCTCCTTTTACCGCGAGATTGACGGCTCGACTCGGCATTGCTTATCCCATATTCTCCCATTCACATGGCACGTTGTAATTTTATTAATTTATAAATTTCTCCCATCTAGTATATTACCTTAATTCATCTGCCGGCTCTTATATAGCTACTTCTAGTCTGACTTTGGCAACTCCTCGTCGCGTGCCGCCTTTAATTGACGTTATCGCTACCCGAGACACTGATATATTCGTTTAGCTACATAGCACGGCTACGATTCAACTTTTGGTCAATTAAAATCTGAAAGAAAATCATGAATAAAGTAAAAAGAAGAAGAAGAAGAAGAAAAAGGAGAAGAAGAAGAAAAAAAATACGAAATGGATTTTAAAATTATCAACACAACCCAGCGTAAACTCGTACAAATGGGGACTCGACGCGTCTAGAAGTCGCTACCGAACTTTATCTACACTTTCCGATCTACGCACGATGCACACGCACGGATACAGGAGGGGTGTTTAAAAAATAATCAACAGTTCTTTATTTTTTATACCATTATATCTCACCCCTCGAATCTCTTGTTTCGATTATCAGATCGAACCCCTAAATCGCTGGGCTAGTTCAATGGAATTGAAAATCTTGAAAAAAAAGAGAACTTCATTCTCGTTCATGACGTCGGATTCCAACAGCCTTGCTAATCATTGTCACTCTCCTGTCTCGACGTTCCTTTGTAACACCAAAATCTGACGGGTGAAAGTCCTGGAGCAAACAAGCCCTTAATTAAGCGGCTCCCACCCCTGTAAGCCCCGAGGGCGACGGTTGCCACTTGCTCTTGTTTCTGACCGCGTCACATTATCCCTAGGGATGTTGGGACCTAGGGATCATTTTCTAGGGACCCCGTGTCCAAATGCACGCATGATTTCACCGACACTGTTTTTTTTAGTTTTTTTTTGTTTTTTTTTCCGAATTGCTTATTGCTTACCCCGTGGTCAGCGCGATCACTGGCTCGCGTTGTCTCCTAAAAAAATCTGTGGGAACCGTCCACCGCACAATGGCGGGCTTATTAAAATTCCAGGTTGTATTTTATGTGCGCGAGAAAGAAAGAGTAGATACAAGAGGCCCTGGTTAGGGGGAATCAGGAGTGAGAAGGGCCACGCGACTCCTTCGAGAGTCTAATCAAGCCGCATCTTTATACACCCACGCATTTCGACTCGAGATCATCTCCGATCGTCCCCGTATAGCCGATTTACCTATAGTATATATAGCCGCGATAATTTTCATTGTGATTTTCGTTGGGGCATGGCTGGGAAAAATAAATAAATAATTATACTTCGATATGGATGTACAGAAGCGATGGAGTTTCGGTCTATGGATCTGAATCGTAAATTAGTCAGCGTATGACCGCTGTCCGGTCGTGGAATTAAAAGTATTTGGGTTAACGTACGCGATAAGGTGCAGTAGGTAGTCGTTGGTACAAAACGTGGCTCATTACCAGGATGATTATAATCTAAGAAATTAATTACCGAGTTTCATAAGCAGGTTCAAAGGCTGTAAGGTCAAGGTATAAGGTAGGTACCTTTCTACCTCTGCTGCTCGAGGATGCGTTTTATTGGACTTTGTCTGAGGTCAAAATTACACGGGATTTCTCTCTGCGTCGCGTAGGTAAGGTAATTGCCCTAATTGGATCGCGTACCGCACCGCCAAAGTGATAAACCGTCGAGGATATAAGGAGTCTGCCTCGGCAATTAACCCGGTCAGGAATATCGGCTTTTCGACACGATAGCTATTAAACAAGGGAGGAAAAATCTCCTCTTGAATAACTTACGAATATATACCTATACGACATCATCTGCATCTCGCCTGATTTTAATAAAAATAATTAACAACGACGTATAATAATGATGAACTTTGAGTCTTGCAGCACTAATTCCTATCACATACATATTACACACGTGAGTACATATTGTATACGTAATATCTCTCGAGCGGGATGAGTAGTTGACCACGTGGTATTCCGGAAACGAAGGAATGTCTTGGTGGCGCCTGCCGAGGCCCACGCGATGCTGTGGTCCACCGCAAATCAATTCACACTCGGTCCTCTCATATCTGAGGCAAAAAGGCGCGGCGCGACGCAGCGCGGCGGTCTGACGCATATATAGTATATATGATACACATATGTGTGCGTATGATCTTTGACAATGCGACTATGTCATCCCGAAGAGTTATCTGATCTGTTTAAAAGGATTTCTCAACCTTTTGTACCAGATAAAAGAATTACGCAAAAGATTTAATTTTCAAACGCGCTCTTCATCATCCGAGAAAGTTTGAATACCGTTTTTATTTTCATTAGAAATTTGTTTTCGCATTTGGCGACGGAAATTCATTTCGCGTAAATTACTACGCCAGTTCGTCCGCGTCTGACACGTGCTCAGATTAAGAGTAAGTGAAGGAGAGTTAAAAACCCGGTGCCGCACGTCCTACTTGATTGCGAATTATGAATTGAAAATAATCGCCTTGACGCCGATCGAGGACCCTCTTGAACTTACACACTCTAAAGTGGACTCGAGAGCAGCGTTCAAGTGCGAAGGGAACTTGAGTTTGAATTGGAATTGGAGCGCTGCACTCCTCGCCTTTCTACCCGCAATCTCACACGTCGTGAAATGCACGTATAACTTGGTAATCGCGATCGTCCGACCGTTGGGCATTTTTTTTATCAAAAAGTCGTAGGGGAAGGTGGGGTAAGACGGGGACCTTAAGGTATTAAATCAAAAAAACATTCAAATTTTAATCGCACAAATTGGAAACTTTTATTAAGTGATAATCATTCTTTCTTCTAAATAATGCTAATCAAACAAAACGAAAAATGTAATTCTTTATCTAGAAAAAATAATTTTTTCGAAAGAGTGCAAAATGCCCATCTTGCCTAACCCATGGGGTAAGACGGGGTACCCCTTGCAAACTGGGCAGTTATGGACCGCGTCGATTGAGATTATGAAACGAAACCCATCGGAGTGAGTTTTTGTATTTATCATAGTAAGAATAAAGCTTCCCAGACAAAAAAATGTTTCCTAGATATTGGACGCCATGTATTTTGAACGGTCACGCACTTTATATACCTCAAAAATTAGATCAAATAGCAACAAAATAAATATTCAATCACCAAATCACGAAGTGCACAATCTCGACGATTGTATTTATGGCACTGAATAACTTCCCAAAAAGGGCGTTAAATAGCATTAGCAGTATATTTATGGCACCTTCGGAACATAGGTTTTGCTTGGGTCCCCATCTTACCTCGCGACCCCGTCTTACCCCACCTTCCCCTACAACTTTTGTCGTATACGTATTTATGCGAAAAAATCTCAAAATTTGTTCGAGAACGGTCGTATCCGCCCACATACGACCTTCCGCTTTTAGGTTCTCGAATTTTCATTCTCCAATCATTCTCTGCGTTTCCATCATTTTCATAGCTAATTACTGGACGAAAAAAATCACACGATCTCACGATGTCACAAAAATCGCATTTCCACTTACGACCTCACGTGATGCAGGCAAAGCATTCTCAGTTTCTATTCTAACTCTCCAGTGGACTTACATAGTGAAAGACGAAATGTTGAAATGAATGGCGATAGTTATTTGCGAGGTACCTAACTAATTCGCCAAATCCATACTTGAGACATGATGATGTATCATCTGTTAAACAGTTAAACCATACTTACTTAGAACTTTTGTTACTAGAAAGTTTCCTCATTTTTATTGATCTTCGACATCTTGTGCACCTAGTCATTCGCAATTGTATTCGTAAATTGGTGCCTCGGAGTTCGCATCCAGGTGTCCAGTCGTACACACACACACACACACACACACACACACACACATATTCATACCTATATGGACCCTTGTATAAAGGACAGGTAATTGTGTACCACTTTACGACGGCGATAACTTGAGCCAGCGCAAAAACTAATACCCGGCAAATAACGGACATTACTTATACTTATACTCATACTTATACTTGCCTACACGCGTTTGCAGTAGGGTCTCTACTGCATCAGGTCTTGTGCTCTTCGCCGAACACCAAAACCCTTAAGGGACCTACCGGACCGCCAATATCGCATTACGCACGCATGATGTACGGGTTCATTTATTTTACACCTTAGGTTTAGCCCTGCGGTCGCTAATCGAAAAAGTTTCACGCCAATCTCTTGTTTCATTTGCGAATTAATGTAGTTTGGCATTTAGTGCTGGTTGGATGTGTGATTCGTTTCATTAGGTCTTGTTCTTTATTTGAGAAAAAAAGAATCTTTTTTTTGTTTTTCTTTTTTGTTTGTTTTTGTTGAAATTGTATAGGCACGCAACCGTTTAGGATCGATAGCATTTCCGGGGGCCGAAACGGTCGCCATTACGGGTAATGGCCAGATAAGAACGATTACTAAAATCGGAGCATTTCATTCCGTTGGTCCAATTAACTCTCGGCGAGCCTCAATCAGTAAATTCCACCGTAAAGATTTATCTGTCCTTCGCGGTGGGCCACACGCAAAATCAATAGGTTAAACTTCATCGTCCGCCTCAGCATCGTCTTGGAACTCTTGGATTTCTACGTCCGAGGTGGTTCGAGGCCTTCAGGACTGAACCGATCGCTTCTATTCTCTACCTGCGAACTCGTATCGGTGATGTCTTAATTCCCCAATTCCGAAATTCCCTAATTCCCTAATTGAGATTGATGAGGGATGAATCCCTTGAAATTGGCAGTTTCTCATACACGGGACACCCAAAACATACGATGATAATCATTATTCCTCCTGGGGCCGGAGCCTGGTAGCAAAATTTATTTCCAACCCATTAGAACGATCAAACTTTCGGCCTACAATCGGATACTTTTTATTCGAGTTTCAATGTATCCACGCAGCGCAGTGTGAGAAGGTAGCAAATTCTGTCCGCAAGTTTTTTATTTTTTTCTTCGTCTTCGTCCTCGTCTTCTTCTTCTGGCCTCGTGGAGCGTACTTCGCTTCGTGCCTACGTCAAAAGGAAATCTATGGAAGAGAGATATTAACATACGCCTTTGAGCATTTCGTATTCAGCTCACGACTACGTGGTACGTCTCAATTTAAGCACATTTACGGGTCAGAGTAAAAGAATGCGATGCTAGTTTAGGCATGCCATCGTTATACACTGTGCCTCGGGAAAAGACTCGGCCTAATGTACAGAGAAACGATCTTCTTTTTTTCTCCTTCTCTCCTTCTCCTTCTTCTTCTTCCTTTTGTTTCCAAAGGCAAAGACAGATATACGTATAATTATAATTTGCTGTTCTCTTAATTTGAATTTTGGTTCATTTTTTATTAGTTTTTGGGCGCAGAAGGGCGGGGAAGAAATTGATTGAACGAGTTTTGGCGTACTATATGTTAAATAAAAATAATTAATCTAATCAAAAATATCTTTTTATGAGTTGCGATGTAATTTTTTTTAATTGGTCGTAAAAAATGTTCCACCGATTACAGGTAACCCTCGGTACTTATAATATACCTACCTGATGCAGCTGGTGGTGTATTTTCTTTTTTTTTTTCATTTTTTTTCGTTTTTTTTCTTCAAGCTAAATAAATATCTGTGTCATTGCGTCATTCGAAACGATCGTTATCTCTTCTCGGTAGATATAAGTTGAGCATGGAATCTCTGCTCGATCGAAATTGGTTTGACACTAATTGTCCATAGGTACGATCAAAGCATCGGCAACACCCAGTATGTATGTGTGGATCAGATCGCATAAACACGCGTTAGCACGATAAAAGTGGCGTATAATACGTTAAGGCGACATATATATGCGGAGGACTTGCAAATCATTTGATGTAACGTGGTAATCGAAAAAGCTATAAATTACCGATCAAAGTGAAAGCCTGAATACAAACTAACCACCGGCGATCCACGCTCCTCAAACTCCTTACTCTTCCATCACGGTATTACCTGTCGTAGTACCTATACCTAGTCTGCTTCGGGCGGCATTCTTCTCTCCTAAATTCCCCGTAAACGTTTCAAGCCGTGAAATAAATAAACCTGCAGCCAAGTAAAGAGGGAGAGGGGGAGAGGGGGAGAGAAAGAGAGGAAAAAATCGGTAGACTAGGAATCCGACAAATCTAGGATTGACTTTATTTTATTTGTAATAAATTAACGAGGGGAAACCGAAAACGGGGACGGAGTCACGTACAGATTTCTTCAAACTCGAGCCGCATCTTTCTGCTCTTGAATGCGTGTATAACGATAACGATATGCATGCATGTGTGCATGTACCTACGCTTGCATATACATATACATGCATAGGTACTAGAGATATTTTATTCAACAAACGTGGTCGGTACCACCCCAGCTGTACTTTACAGCAGCAAATAAATTCCCTAATACGTTTATCTTTCGGGTAATGTTAAAATGGGTCAATCGTCGCCGTAGCTATAACGACCGCAACCAAACGTTGAAAATATTTTCATAAAGTTTTTCATATTTTGACGAAAATAGTCACAGTTAACCCAAATTCTTATCATATGTATGTACATACCTATGTGTTATAGATTAATAAAATTGAGGCGAAAAACTAATATGTATATGTATACGGTAGGTATGTAGGTACCGGTCAAAATGTCTGGTCGGCGAGTGTTTGAATTAAGTCGTATAATATACATATACTTATATAGTACCTATAGGTACGTGATAATGAAGAAGTGTTCTAGCCCTTTTAAAATTCTTTCAGAATCCCGCATCTTATCCGGGATAAAAAGAACTCCTTTCCTATATATGGATATCGGTGAACATTAAATGGATAAAAAGGTCGAAGTACTTTGAGGTTTCGACGGAAGGGTATAACTGGTATCAGCAAAACTAAACGATAATAAGGACGTCGCGTCGCGTACCTAGCTATCGGTATTATTCAGTAAGCTTATACGTCGGATTTCTCTATTCTTGATATCGCGGCGGGCTAGACTAGGCAGTATTCTATATCCTAACAGGAAGTTGAAAAGTTACACAATGCAGGCTTTCCAGGGAGGAGCACTGCCGCTAGTAGCTGGTACCACGTACAATGCGTCCGATCCTGACCGTAAATATTCGGCGACAGCCCGCAGCATTGTCGTCTGCGTAGTTTTCTTAATTGTCACAAATTCGTTGGTCGGTAAATTTATGTAACTTTTGGGTGGTCGACGCGACGCGACGTCGAATTGACCATACGACGTTCGCATAGTCGAATTTTCCGCGCGTTATACCTGCGGGAGAAGAAAAAAGACGGAATATTGCCCCCTGCAGCAGCAGCAGCAGCAGCAGGAAACCCAGGTGCCAATAATTCTCCTCGGTCCTTAGAAGCCGCCTGCGCTTCTCCACTATGCGTCCATTCAATTTTATTCTATCGACACTATGGCGATGGAAATTCAAACTCCGCAGTGTAGGAAGGAAGGGGCAGTACGCAGGCTAAAGCCGTGTAAAATTCCTTCGCGTTAAGGAAACCTTATTGTAATGATGTTTAAATAGTAGGTAGCGGCTAGCCCAGGCTAGAGCTTGGTACGCGACAAGGGTAAGAAAGACTGAGAGGTCGTGGGATAAAAAGAAATGGAAAAAGATGCCAAGATATCCGTATAAACTGTAGGAGGGTCGATCGGTATAAAGCTGCGTTGAACAAATGGGAGATAAGATAAACTAATTGTCAGCTCTTAATTGGAAGCAAGTCAGACTGTGTTGCTGTATTCCTTTTGCTTTTTCTCCCCGGGGAGGGACTACATTCTAAATTCAGTCAGGTCCGTCCGTTCGTTCGTTCGTTCGTTCATTTCGTATAGAGTTTTGGTTGTATGTAGTTGGTCTCGATTTCTAACCGAAATTTAATTAAACGCGTCCTTCCGCCCTGTCGGGACTCTGCTCGCCGTGTACGACTGCTTTTATGAGTTCGATTAAGATATGGAATACGAGAACTACCGCGGGAAGGTACGGCATTAAAATACGGTAACAATTCGTCCTTACATAATGGAACTCTCGCTAAGAACTAATTACTATTTGATACTGTAGAGCAATCGCCGTAATTATCATAGGTACCATCCTGTATCGAACGGCTAATAGAAGAACGGGTTTTCTGGCCCTTGGGACTTATTTTATAGTCGAGTTACACTCTTTGGGGAAAAAGTCGGAAATTATTTCTCGGAGATAACACGCGGGGGCGGTAAGAACGACAAGAAGACGAAGAAGATGAACACCGAAGCCGAAAACGAAAAACCGATTTACTCGCCGCGGTACTAAAAATAAAATCAAACAATCCTCCTTCTGCACCGAAGCCGTAGGTCGTCCTGCAATCCCTAGTCGAGAACACATTAGGGTGCTGAAGGGGTTGCGCACACAGGACGGCCTACGCACACCGACACTCTCCATGCCACTCCAATTCCAACCGTTGATTTCCTTCGGAGTGGGTCTCAAGGGCTCCCCAAATAATGTCAAAACTCGCCTGTTCTTATACTCTTCGTTTTATTCTTCATCCATTGCCCTGCGCAGGAACCTAGGGATCCGGAGCCGTGCCCGTGGTCGCGTACAAACCAAGCACAAGCACAAGCACAAGCACCGGCTGGAGACCCTCTCTTGTACTTCCTTCTTAACACACTCGAGTGTTTGATCTGGAAATCACGAGTGCAAACCGGCGGCGACCGTTAAACTCCTATATGGCATATGCAGTCGGTTTCTAATCTCTTATTGACCATACTAAATTTTCTTACAAAAGTTTGCCCACAGAGTACCGAAATATTGACCGGATATCAGAAGCGGATTATAGACCATCGCAGTTCTCGTCAGATTTAATGATTTTCAGAAAACTTCTGGACTTCGGAACCTGTATTCAGTCGTTCGTAAAGAGTTTTGAATATCATTGACTCCACATGGGATTAGTACTGTTTTTTTAGAATCTCCACTTACCTCAATTTCGATTTTAGATTTTAACCCTTCGAGTGCACCTAGCCGGGACCATTCTGACCCTGCTGTGCGCACTTTCAACTTCAAGCGAGTTTTTCGATTACTGAAAATTTTATTTTCGAAAATCTAACTGTGCGTTATTGAAGTTGAATAAATTCTCTACAAAAAACGTCGAATAATGTTTTCCAAAAAAGTATATAGTCATCGAGATATTTCAAGTCGAAAATCGCTGCGGATTATACTTTGAGATTCACTACGCTTCGATCGAAAGATGAGTTTTAATTCGCATTTCTTCGAGCACTTGCGAGTTTCGAATAAAAGGAATCTAAATTTGACAAATCTGCTCAAATTTCGATGAAAAATATTCAAAATTCTTGAAAATTTCTTTGAAATGACGAGTAAGAAAAATCTGAAAATGTTGTAAATAAAAAAACGAGCAAGAAATCGGCGATCAGCAAACGATCGTCATCTTCTCTCCTGCATATCTCGTAATAGCTCGTTGTTTATTTACCCGACGAATTTTCTCCTTTGCACCTTAATGTCGATAGCTGAAATGAGTAACGAGGAAGGAGGGAGGAGTACCGAGGAGTGGGTCAGGGTTAAGGTGATATTGAAATAAGTGAGATATACGACACGTGTATAGCAGTGTATGAGCGTGTATTTGACAGTGTTTCTTTTTGTTTTCTCTCTTATAGTGGCACACACACACACAACACACAGCACACGCACGCGCTTCGCGATTTTGTGTTGGAATGTTATTATTGTTATTGCTAGCTCCGAAAGCGAATGCGTCGATTATTTTTTGGTAAATAACCGCATCGTTTTCAAAATTTTAAACAACGCCGTTTAAATATATCTGAAAACTTTTCTCTATATATAAATTATAGATTCCTCTCAGTATATTATAATTTCATATTCCCAACTCTTAGGTCAGAGTTCCTACATAGTTTGCCTCGATATAATCAGCGATTATTTCCAAAATCTAATCGTGACGCGTTCGCTTTCGTAAAAAAAAAAAAAAATCAGCGCGTTGCTAATCTCGACGTAAACTGCGCGAAACTCGATTCCAATTTTCTGACTCTATCCCCTCGACGCGGTTATACGCCTTTCTTTGAAATTGTTAATAAAAATCGAGATATGGCGCAAGGACACGTCTTAGAGGAGCAACCGCAACCGTATGACTCTCTCTATAGTACATACGACGTGAATAAGTTATTATTATTTTTTTTTCTCATTTTATATTTTATATTTTATTTTTTATTTTTTATTGTTATCAAGTGTGCCCACGTCAGTATTTAAATATCTTACAATACACATCTTTCATATATTTTATTTGTATATATAATATTTTTATTTTACTTTTTTGTTTTTTTTTTTTTCTTTCATTTTCTTTTTTTTTCCCCTCATTATTATGTATAGGTACTATCTATCTAATGTAGTCAGATTCATAGGTTCTTTTCTTTAATTTTTTTTTTTTCTTCCTTTTCTTTTTTTCTATCGCTGATTTTTTTTACGTGACGACACATTGTAAAAAAAAAAAAAAAATTGATGCTCTTTATATATTACCCTAATCGGCGATATATCAGACGATCGATGATTCGATTCTGGGTATTCAACTTTATATCCCACATAGAATATAAAAGAAAAATAATGTTCTTTCGTTTATTTTACTTTTATACGGAAAGACAAATCAATATGTTGAAATGAAATAATGATTGTTTCTAACTAATTTTGTATTGTATTGTTTTTCTGTTTTTTTTTTTTTTTTTCAACTTCCCAGTAAAAAATGATCGACCCTTTGATATATCGCGTTGAAAATAGGTAGGTAGGTAGCTCTACTGGTGATTTTGTGAGATTATGCGCATACATATACAAACGTTTGGGTTAATTTTTAAAGGTGGCGTTTACAATACCAATATTACAATACATAATACATTACACGTTATATTAGTTGTCTGTTATTAAATTCATTAAATAATAAGCGTCGGATTTACGTTTTTTTTTTTTTTTTTTTTGAATTTTTTTTTTTCTTTTCTTTTTCTTTTCTTTTTTATTTATGGTCAACTGCATTTCTTAACGCGACATTAATATATAGTTCACGATCAGCTTGCTTGTGATGATGATCCGTGCTCGAATCGGCGCCGTATTATTTTCGTTCGCAAGATCAACTTCGTATAAATTTTTTTTTTCTCATTTTCGTTTCTATTTTCATTTCTCTCAATTTATCCCTAAACGACGTGGAATTGAAGACAAAAAAATTAAAAAAAAAAAAAAAACACAAAAAACAACAAATTGAGCAACCGATTGGAGCACGGCGTTCTACGCTCGGCTATGTATAGGTAATTCTAGTTCCTGCAGCGTTATATACATATATATATATATATATATATATATAACAAACACCGCTTTTGTCCCAGGCCCTCGACGCACATTTATAACTCTCGACAATAGATTAATCAATCAATCAATTAATTAATTAATCGATTAATTAATTATTACTTTTTATTGAGTATTCTCAGATTTGATTAACAGAACGTATCTGATAGAGTGGCGAGAATGAAGAAGAAAAAAAAAAAAAAAAGAATAATTTTTAAAAAATAATAACGTAATGAATCTAAGATGTTTTTTTTTATTTTTTTGCGTCGTATCGTTTTTATGTGATTTGGGTGAGATTGAAATTTGACCAAATGAACGTATTAGAGTTTAACCAGGAAAAAAAAAAGAAATCGAAAAAAAAAGTGTAGGTATATAAAGATGCCGTGTGCGGGGGTCACCGGGGTATGAATATACATAAGGTATATGTGATTATGAAAATGGATGTAGGAAATAGACGACAAGGGATTGAGGGGTGGCGAAAAGAGGGAATGAAATAGGAAAGAGGAAAGAAAAAGTGAGAAATTGAGAAAGAGAGAAAGAGAGATAGAGAGAGAGAGAGAGAGAGTATACGATTGAGAAATAGAAAAAGAGAGCAGCACTTTATTTTTATACATAGTACAAGGGATAACAGGAGTAAGGAATTGAGGAAGAAGGATGTGGTTGGATTTGGGTACCTGTCAAGTAACATCTAAACATGATTTCAATAAATAAGCTACCTAGGGAGCGTAAAAACGCTCCTTGCGTGACGACTACGTGAAACTTTGATACGATCGATCGGTTCTGGATTAATTTATCGTACATTTCTCCGTTTGATTTTCTTTTTTTTTGATTTCATTTTTTTATCATTTTATTTTATTTTTTCCAATACTTTTTTTTTAGTTATGTCCGCCATACGTTAGAACTCGGCTACCCTCCGATCCGACGACTAACCCCATACCTATATTTTCATACGACATATTATACTTGTAATGTAAATCCAAAATTCAACTTCCGGTTTAAAGGGGTTGAAGAACGTCGTGAAGAGAGTAACCGGGCGGCATTAGTCGTAGGTATAGAAAATAAAAAAATAAGAATAAAAAGAAATGAAAAATAAAAAAAATACACAGAGATACTGTTCTGGTGATTATTCCTCGAGTCGTCACCGCGTCACAATATTACATAACGATACCTATAACCTAGTAATACAGTCTGCAGCAGCATCCTAACAATTAAATTCATTAATATGTAATATTTTACACGCACTTGCTCTGACACAACGTAACAACAAACACGGCATTCACGATCGGCATACAAAAATTCTCCTTTTTATTTATTTATTTTTTTGTTTTTTTCTTTTTTTTTCATCAAGTAATTTTCATTTTTCTTTTTCTCTTTCTTTATTTTCATTTATATTTTCGTTTACTTTCATTTTTTTTTTTTTCTCATCATCTCGTCGCTAATTAGCATTTAAAAAAATCAACGACATTGCATCAAGAGGCTGAATTGAAAAAAAAAAATAAAATCCCTCAAGGAATTCAAAAATCAAAAATTTCCGAAAGAAAAACGAAAAAAAAAAACAAAAACCTAATTACTTCGGGGACTAATAATATTATTCTCTCAAACTCTCTCATGTATACGTCAACTTAGTTAGTTAAGAAAAAAAAAAAATAATAATAAGACCTTAATTACATTACCGTGCGACGCGAGACTAATTATAATTATTACTATTATTATTATTATTATTATTATTATTATTATTATTATTATTAATATTACTATTATTATTATTATTACTATTATTATCATTATCATTATCATCATCATCATAACCGTAATTATTATTCATATTATTATTGTTTATTATCATTATCGTTCTTTATTGTTATTTTTATTTTTATTTTTATTTTTATTTTTTATTTTTATTTTTTTTATCCCTTTCTTGGCGTTAGGTAGGTAGGTAGGTAGGTATGTATGTAGGTAGGTATGTGGGTGTGTATATAATATACGCGCGATATTACGCGGGTATAGTAATACGACGACGATATAATAGCACGCGGATAGCACACTTTGCAGCTGCGCAGCAATAATTTTCTTCAACAGCTAGGAAAGTGAAAAAAAAAAATGACGAAAAAACTCATCAGTCAGAGTCAGTCTGATATACATATGTATATATATACCTAAATATATATATATCTGCAGCGCGAACGACTACTACTTATTTTTTTATTTATGATTATTTTTTTTAACATTTTTCATTTCTTCTTTTACTCATTTTCGTTTTTTTTTCTTTTTCCCCCTTCTGTTTTGATTATTATTAATTTTTACTTTTTTTTTTTCGAACTTTATTTTTTATTTTCATGACTTACTCGGCAACGACATCTGCATTTATTAGCACGCGGCATTTAATTTTAGGCACGGGCGCGGGTTAGGCCGTGCGCGAAAAGTGTCTCTCTCTCTCTCTCTCTCTCTATAAACTCGACAATCCCCGACACGGGTTGTGCACGACAGTCTTTCGGGAGCTTCAGTACTTGTTTGCATCATGATGACGTAATCCAAGTCGTCTTCGAGGTATAGGCTGTTCGTTCATTTTGCCACGGTTGTGTCGATGATGATGGTGCGGTTCACCTGCACCTGTACGATACTTCTTAGGCGCCCTTTGCATCGTGGCTTTTCGCAACTCACCACCAACGTTCGCGGCCACTTGAATATTGTGATGATTTATGTTGAAGTGCGGATTGTACTTTATGAAGTTTAGACACTGCTCTCTACCCTGGGCGTCTTTCAACGGTGAACCACGCTTGTTGAAACCAAGATAGTGAGAACCGTCCACCGCACTTTTGTACCTCAGATACGAGCCGTTGTACTCTTCGTAAAACTGACACATTGGTCCTTTTCGTTTCTTCGGCTGTAAAATAGAACGATAAAAGTTCCATAAAAATTTCTCTTCATTCTGTGATCAATTTTATTCATAAATTGATTAATATATATGTAGGTATAAGATAAGTCGAATATACTCACCAAGCCTACTAGCTTCCATCGTTTGTTGAAACATATATATCGCTCGCTTTCCTCTGCAAAGATGTACAGCTTACCGCTAAAGTCATCCGACTGTGTGGACAGCTTTTCTGTAATCATAAATCATAAGGGTATACGAATTAGACAAGTTTATATACAATTATACGGTGAGTGCAGAGGATGATGACTGAGGAGAGATCATAATCATTATTAGGGCAAGAATTTTCGCGGTTTGCTTATCAAGGGTTTCCTTATATTAAGAGAGTTTCGAGAGTTAAGAGTGAAGATGCTCGATCAATGAACTAAAAAGGATGAACGAACGGCCTGCTGCTGCTGCAGGCAGGAAGCAGTGGTATAGAATATATATTTCGTAACGCGGCGACAAACGATGCACCGGAGGTCGACCGCGGTCCAACAGCATCCGCTAAGTGGCGAAGCACACAGAGTCCGTCTGTGTCTCCATGGTTTCTCTTGGTTCATCTTCATTCTACTTCATTAGCACATCCAACGCGTTGCAGACTCGAGTCACTCTCCTCGGTCGGCGGGCATATCAACGACGTAGGTAGAGAGGAAGGTAGAGAGGTAGGTAGGTAGGTAGGTAGGTAGGTAGGTAGAAACTCCCGCCATAAATGCCATAGATGAGAAAACCCTTCTCGGAACAGAGGCTTCACCAGGGGTCGGTTAAAGTGGCGAGTTTAGAAACCGTGCCTCGATACAATCCTCGGTATTCAAGGTATAGAAATTGGGTACTTGTGTATATACCTACATAGGTGGTATACGTGTGTATGTACCTAAACAGTTTCTGTGTACCTGTTCCCTTCTTCCTTACTTCGATTCCTTAGTTTGGTTCGTCACCACCTCTATACGATCGTAAATGTTTAGTGGATCGTCAGAGTCCCGTAGGAGAACGTCACTTGAATACACTGCACCTTGACGCAAACACAACCAATTTACGCCTCCACGAAATTGTGAACTTAAACCGTTGATTGGATTGCGACAGGCTATACGTATAAGTACTACATATATACACGGGTATACATGTATCTATACTATATACATGCGTATAGTTGAGTAGCTATAAAAGGCCAGATGGGGTGATAGTTTGTGGTTCGTAATAAAACTAAACGCAAGAGAGCGATGGATAGATTGGATATGAATCGCGTCGTACCTTCTGCGGAGGACACGAGGACCACCACTTTGTTTCTTTACTGTTCGAATGTACCTCATCGTACTGCCAGCAAATCGTCAAGTGTAATTAATAATATTCGCATAATCGGTTGCACCAGCACGTCCAGACGTCATAACAGATGAAAACTGACTGTAACGTCTTTATACCGAAGCTGAAGGAGAGTTCCGAGGGATCTGCAGCGAGTCCACGTCCACGTCCACGTCCACGTCAAGAGGCTCTCGCTATTCAATATTTAATTAATTAATGAACGCGTGGCAATTAATTGGTGCACAACGGGCACGGACGGACAGAACTCGTGAGAGTTTGAGATTAAGACCTCCCGTAGGGGGTTTACGAGGTGGTTCGGGGACATTCTTGATTTCAATCCTTGGTAGAGGTTCCCCGGATCTCCTCGACGGACGAGCGAGCCACTTCAGTTTAACGAGGCACCGCAGGCAAAGGGGCCACCCTGAGTCCTGACTCGCGGACCCCTCCTGCCTCCTGCCTTCTGCCGCAGAACCCCTGCCACTGCAGAAATAACCGAGTTGGCAAGGTCCGCGAAAACTAAGGAGCAACGTTATACTCATATTTATACAGAGGCACGCACCCGAACCCTGCAAGTGCGAAGCGAGGGACTCGATCATCTGCAGGAAAATACATCGAACTCGACTGCGTCTAAAAATGTCGTCGAAATAGTCAGTGCAGTGGAATTGAATTGGGAGATTTTCGTGGCCCTTATTTCTCTACTGTTTTCTACAAACTTTCCGAAGTCAGTCGGTCGGGTCATCGGCCCCTGGTCCGAGGCTAGGATATCTGATTAACTCGGATCAGTTGTGTTTCCATAAGTCGGTGATAAATAAATTTAGATAGCGAGCTATCTCGGGTACACGACGTGTCCCTCTCCTGCCCTCTACACCTCTCGATCCTCTCCCGCCCCTGACTATACTATCGCGTCATTTTTCTCGCCGTGTTTTCTAGGCGTGTAGCGGTGACTTCATTCCCCATATCCACGAAGCCGACTGATTTTATTTTCCTAGGTAGTAGGTATATTATGCATAAACGCGATATCCCGCAGCCCTTATTCTCGCACGTGTCGCACGCGACTTTATAAACCCCCACCGTTAGTCAAATAGACGAAAGGACAATAGCTCCGGCTAAAGAATGAGAGGGGATACAAAATGGGAGGCAAGGGTACGAGATTTCTGGGGTCAGGAAAAAGCAATTGCCATCTCCTAATTGGGATTAAGCGACCATTAGGATGCTACAGAGGTGACGTGCGGCGGCAGGGTCTGCGAGGAATCGCCGTTCTTACAGGGGCGGAGATCCGATCAAAGGAGACTCGTCCTCGGTTGAGAATTCCTCACCAATACCACCTAGTAGCTATTTAAATAGTCCAGATAAGGATGCCGATTTGAATATCGAAGCCATTGTTCAGATCCATTGAGATTACACACCGTCAGACTCTGTGTGTATTCACCCTGGTTAAGGTACACCATCAGTCACTGATCGTAATTAACTTAGTAGAGGCAGCAGCGCGTTTGACCTCGCAGGAATACAAGCCCTCACCTTTACCCCGGAAGTCCTTAACGTCGTGTTTATCAATTCAGTTAATTACGAGTATTTTATAAGGTCGAAGACTCGTGCATGACTCCTCCTTATAGCCATGCAGCACGGAAGGATAATACTCCAACATTGAGATGAATACGAAAAGCGAGATAATGTGCAATATGCGGAATATGGCTTGTAATTCTAGATACAAGATGCATTCCATATGCAATTATTATTCACTGTGTCAGTACTGCGTGCGGTAATGCATGCAGACGTTGCACTAACTCGGCAGGCTCTTCAGCAGCAACGTAGACCGGAGAAGAAGATAACACGCGGAGTCGTAATCGTATTGGTATACATACCGAGCAATTGTTTATCAGTTACGATTCTCACTACCGTCTACGAACTTTCCAGACACGATACCCAACATTCAAGTTGAACTTTTGTCTTGTTATATGGGTCTAACTAGCTGCGACTTAGTATGTACTTATATTGTATGAAGAGACATAGGAGGTACTGCGGCACCGACCACGATTCGCAATAGCCGATGGTGAAGAGCCAGAGGATTTCCTCATCGTATTCTTTTCTCTTAAACTATTTTTCTCCTTTTTCTTCCTCTTCTCGTCCTCCGTGCAGCCTTCAGGATAGCGTTTCTATGCTAATCAGAAGGCGTAAACGTCGGTATCTTGATTACTGGTAGATTCCTGACTCGCGGACGTGTCCGGCTGCAGTTACTTTGCTCGAAAATATACATTCGTGATATATTACAGTTATATATATATATAAAATATATATATGTGACGTGTTTAGTTGCGTGGCTGATGGAAAAGTCGGAGTGAGTTAACGCCGAGAGTTTTAAACCATAAGAAGGTAAAGCGCGGTGTGATAATTAAGTGTGACCTCCCTAGGTAGATGGTCATCTGGCATGGAGTAATGGCACCACTAATTGGTTGTAGGGCGACGATGCTCGCGTCTTCATTATACCTCAGTAGTCGACCTAGTCCATTACCAAAAGCATGCTCGCATCTTCGGTGCACAATCGTCTCGAAGGGTTGAATGGAAGTATTCAATCTTCAAGAATCCCGGGTATCAGTAATGATCAGAATTGGTATAAGTAAAAGGTGAGGAAAGCGACCGGAGCAAGTCGCGATAGTTAGTTCCGTTGAGCAACGAGGTTGTTAAGAAACTTTATTATAAGTGTAGGTATATATCGGTTAAGATCAGATAGAAGAGCTGTTAGATCAAGGAATCAAGATAACTGAAGCGCAGTAAGGCGTTCGGGTCTAGATTCGTTTTATTACCAGACAATTTGAAGGCGTTACCAAATATTTAGAAACTCTCACCTCTTAGCGAGGAGGAGTTGGCTTTTATCGTACGACGACTGTTGCATAGGGAATTTAATTATTCTCGTTACAGGCTGTGATTATCCCGTCATGCAGTAAACTAGGCTTCACCTGTCCCCGCGCAACGTCAGGGCTCGATGATCTTCACAGAGAGATACGGGGTCCAGCTTATCTTGCGCGTATGTGTGTGGATGTGTAAATCCCTTCTACTTCTTCGTCCTCTTCTTCGTCCTCGTCCTCGTCCTCTTCTTCTTCGTTCCTTCGACCACAACCAATGAACGGAACGCCGGCCAATCATGCATTTAGGTGTTAATCATAGGGTCTCAGGTTAGCGCGGGTTACAACAAGAGCAACCTCTGCCGCTTACGTATATTATACCTTTCATAAAGCCGACACTATTTACCCCGAAGGTTCTCAACCGGATTAAAAACCGCCTCTTCCGCTTCCGAGGACTTACGTATAAACTTCGACTCTTCGCATTTCTCAAATCTGTCTCGATTCGAAACGTCTGACATAGCCACACATGAAAGAAATATTCCTTTGCCTAGAACCCAACCGGAATCTTGATTACCTCGAATACAAGGGTGGTCTTGGAGTTGTGAACCTTTAGGTTTGATCGGTGCTTCCGATCACGTTGCGTCCGATGAAATGCAGTCTTAGTCGATACCTCGCAGAGTATAGAGATTATATATAGGTGTACCTATGCAGGTAACCTTAGACTACTATGGCCGTTGATGTATGAGGGCTATTCTTTTCCTTCTTGAATCAGTCTTATCCGATAGCCTACCGCGCTGCTGTCTCCTCACCCGTTATTATCGGCGGTAATCGTGTCTAAAAGGCTGCGAGAGCCCTGGTCTTGATTAAAATTGGCTTTTAATTCATTTGACGGCCTCTAATCTTCCGCGGCATTATTCGGCACTCTTTTCTCTTTTCTATTTTCTCTTTTCCCTTTTCACTTCCCTCGGCCTGGTGTGTCCTCCCTTCGAAAAGTGGGGTGAGGTTGTATGAGAAAGGGGGCAGCGTACGTTATGAATAAATAATAAATTCGAGTACGCGTCGTAATAATAATTTTTCGACGCGTATATACGCATGCGGCTCTCAAGTCACTCCGAGAACGAACGCGGATGGAGGTTCAGGATGAAAAGGCAGGAAAGTAACGAGGTAGGCGCAAGGATCTTCCAAGTACTTATAACCAGCTACCGCCTGGTTAAAACAGGGGAGGACTTAAAAGACGCGAAAAAAATCGTCTGAGCCTACGGAACTAGGCGCAAAAAATTTAACGAGAGTTTTATACTAATTGTAAATATGCACGGACACGATCGCCATAAGAATTTCATCACGCGTTTTGAAGTGGGTAGCTCTCATTGCAAAATTGCTTCTCTGAAGGCGGAGGCTTAGGCGAAGGCGAAAGCCAAATACTGAGACAAATCATGGATTAGTCGAAGGCTTTGATGGCGTGAAAAATAAGTCCGAAAGGAATATAGGATCAGGACAATGTGCGAGTAAACCGATCGCGTACGTCGACACTATAATCTCCGTTGATTTACCTCGTGATATTAACGACTGGAATGTTTATGGAGTCTAGTGAAATTCTTAAGGTTTGTATGAGACCAGCAGCAGCAGCAGCATCAGCAGCGGAGTGAATGAAAGTAGGTAAGGCTATAAGGATGTTCGATAAATTGGGGAATAAATAACTAAGGCGCACCAGTCTCGGCTATCTACGCGTAGTCGATAAAGCCAATATGTGAGATAAACATATAGTGTCTAGTCGAAAACAATTCCCATGTATAGCGAGAGCTGGATGCCGTAACTCAGACTCACGGACGCCTAGCACCCCGACGCCTTGCCGCACTTCACTACACTTCAACTTCACTTCAACTTGACTTGACTTGGCTTCACTTCACTTCACCGGACTGCACTGCACTGCACTGCACTGCACCTCGGCATCTCATCGTCAGTCAACGCGTAAGGATCACGAACGAGATAGCGGCTAGTTATTAGTTCATAAATATCGGAATACCAATGATCTTTAAACAAGGCCTGGTAGCCGGCCCCGAAGATAAGCGTAAACGAGAGTAGAGATAGCACCACCTTGGATCTAGGCCCCCATAAATCACTGGCTAAATCAGACCCCCGCCACTAAACGGACCTTTTATTCCGCAGCCTCTCATCCAACTATCCGGGTATCCAAACCTTCTGGGATGATCACAGCTCAACGATTTCAATGACCATTTCAAACGCCGGAAAAAAGATTCAATAATTCACTACGGAATAGCCTTATACCTATACTACAGCTATAACGGGGGGATAGATAGCGTCCGATAAATGTACCAAATTTATCGCGAAATAGATCGTTCAAAAGTCTCGTAAGCTTATAGACTGTTGTGTATATTATATCGATTAAATTTTATCATCTTTCGAATGTCATATTTATGATATTGTTGAATAATAGTTATCTCATATCCTTTGTGAAGAAAGTGCATGCGATGCATTTGAACGGAAATGGATGCATCTGCAGCTTGTATAGTCGCGCAGCACTATACGCATATAGCGTATAGGTGGAAAATTTACTGTGCACGGTTCAGTACTGGGTAAAAGGTTAACGGGATGTGTTAACGATCTGTGATATATACTTACGGTAGGCTGCATTTTTTTCACTGCGTCCAACTGCCTTGACTTCGCGGTTGAGGACAGTGACGTTGCCGCTGCTGCAGGTCGAGTAGAGACTCACGGAGCGCACCATCGCCGGCACCGCCCCGCACATCACCACCTAGAATGTGAAAATCTTTTGAGTTTCGTTCGAGGGTCGAATCCTTCGAGTTAAATAGAACAGAGAGTTTGAAGAGGCTTTAATTTCGCGAAACATTTCGCGAAGCGTTTCGCACTAATCTCATATCATCTCATCTCATCTCATCCTCTGATCTGACCTTTGACCCGGCGCTGACTAAGTTCCGAGATATATATACACGAGTGTACGTGATGCAAGGGCAGATTTTCTTGTATACAGCTGCAGGTCCAACTATCCACACGGTCGGGTAATGTCCACGACCCATTTTTTATAACCGTGACGAAAAAATAATCAAGGAAATCTGTTACGATCTTGATCGCAATTGCAGGTAGGTAAACTCTGCAGCGACGCGAGGTTGATGCGAAAATTATACTAACGAGACGAGGAACCGCTCCTTATTAAATTTATAAGCGGTTCATATTTTTCGTTGCAACATTCTCTCGTGACAACGTCGCTGCCATCACTGTCAACCAACTGCAACCGCTACCGCACAACATTATGGAGATTGGCTCGAATCCAATCGTATCCTTTCGCGATTACAAAGTAAACTTGATTATTCACATTTTCTTGAATACTATACGCGACGGTAGATGTAAAGTAAATCAGCGTCGTTTCAAGCTATGTGAACTTGGCCCCCCAATATTTGATATTGTGAAATTTTTCAGGTGGAAACGATTGCGCATCGTTTGCGCTTATTTGCGCACAATTTGCTATCGTTTGCGCCGCCTCAGTTTTAGAGTCGAGAGAAAATCAAATTTAGAGGGGGTAGATTCACACTGCAGCCCAACTTTGAATATCTGTTTTTTTCTTTTTTGCGATCGTTTGTGCTTCGTTTGCGCACGTTCGCGCCGTGATTACTTTCATTTGCGCCCTCACCGTTTTCCAGTCATGTCAAGAAATTTTTTTTTCAAAAAACGGGAACATCTTCATTACTAGTGTTGCTACCCCTCCGGGTTTGACCCGGAGTCTACGGGTATAGTAACTCAAGTTTCGTCGGGGAACGCGTGATAGTTTTCGAGATACAATATAAATTGAGTATTTTTTAGAATATTTTTAAGTTTAAATCTTGCGGTCGAGTCGCGGAAAGCTCGGAAAGGGTTGTGAAAAATCTGAAAAATACTACTTTTGGTTCCGAAAAAAGAAAACCAAGTTTGGTCGGGGAACGCGAATTCAATACTCGTAAAATTATTGTCAACAATCTTGGTGTAACTGGAATATTCCCACACAACACACATGTCCGATAGATATCCATAGGATAGCCATTGGATGTCCTATGGATATCCTATGGAAATCCATCGGACATGTGTGCTGTGTGGGTTAGCATCGATGTATGAAGATAAGTTCTCGCTTCGTAAGCTGGAAGTATCTGCACATAGGTATTGATATTCTTTGATTTGAGTGCCCTTTTAACTAATAATACTGGTTACTAGAAAACGGTAAAGGCGCAAATGACAGTAATCGCGGCGTTAACGTCCGCCAGCGATCCCAAAAAAAAGGACCGGGAAATTCTAATTCTGGGGGGCTAGCCCAAAATTTTCTTCGCAACATAACTGAAGAAGGGTGAGGGTGTGAACGAAAGTAATCGCGGCGCAAACATGCGCAAACGAAACGCAAACGATCGCAAAAAAAAGGACCGGGAAATTCTAATTCTGGGGGGCCAGCCCGAAATTTTCTTTCTGACATAACTGGAAAACGGTGAGGGCGCAAATGACAGTAATAGGGGCGCAAACGTGCGCAAACGATGCGCAAACGATGGCCAAAAAGAAAAAAAGAGATATTCAAAGTTGGGGTGCAGTGTGAATCTACCCCCGCCCCTAAATTTGATTTTCTTTCGACTCAAAAACTGAGGCGGCGCAAACGATAGCAAATTGTGCGTCAACAAGCGCAAACGATGCGAATCGTTTTCACCTGACAAATTTCCCAGTATCAAATATTGGGGGGCCAAGTTCACATAGCTGTCGTTTCACTCAGCAAAAATCACGATCACGTTCAACATTAGATTCGGCGAATTTCTCGCATGTTTCAAACGGTTATGGAAGACGATAGATTATTCCCATTTGGAAAATGTCAGTTCCTCGAACAAATCCTTTTTCGAAAATGATTCTAAATTTCTATCAGTGAACTTTTGTGGCAAATTTAGTCTCTTATAACTTTTGTTTCGCTCCTCTTAATCTCGATGCAACGTTATACGATATTCAAGCCACCGTGGCTTATGGATATTACAGATGGCGTGTAGATGGTGCGTTTGATCGTTTAGACTCGAAACTATGGCAGGTAGTTGTTGGATACGACGTAAGTAGTTAACATGGGCATGGGTTTTAATGGTGAAGAAGAAGTCGGTAGGCGCACGCGATGACTGCGCCAGACCGCTATCACCGTTAGTGATCTGACCCCGTCACCCGGTTCATACGAATACGTGTATATTACATTTACGTATTGTTGTTATTATTCATCTAGCGCTAGTATCTAGTAGGTAAAGTTCTCAGCTGTATCGTAGGGCATAAGAAAAGTTGAAAAAAAAGTGAAGAACAAACAAGAAGAATGAATCTTTTCGTTAATTGAAATCTAACGAATTTAGAATCTTTATGTATTGAAATTTGGAGAACAACGTGTATCGTGTTACTTTTTTTGTTTTTTTTATTATTTTGGTCTTTTTTTTTCATTTTTGTTTGAAAGAATAAGAATCATTACTTACCATCAGGAGGCACAAAATCTTCGCTAAGACGGCAAGCTGTGGTAACCTGAAACAGGATAGAAAAGAGACTCGATTAATTTCGTTGAATCCGGAAGAGGAGAAGAGGAGCAGCAGCAGATAAGAGAAGATATAAGAGACGAAAAGAGAAGAGAAGAGAAGAGGAAAGTTTAAGTTTAGTTGATTTTACTCGATGGTGGGAGATCGCGGAAGAATTGAGGCAATAAAACGCCGTAGAAGGAAATTCGAGAAACTAAATTCGAACGGTGATAATGGCGACTGGAGGTCGTCCCGCGTGTATACATACACAATCACATACATATATATATGTACATCGTGTAGCGTAAAAACGTCGTCGTCGTCGTCTTCGTCGTCGCGAGCCTCGTCGCATACGTTATTACCATAATGAAAAGTTGATTAATTTGCAAACTGCCATCATATAGTAGAATTATTTTATTGCTACAGGTAAATTCTTAACGAGTATTGAATAAACTCGTGACGCGTGTGACTTGCCATGAATTTAACATGAGATGCAAAGTGTGGGGGCCACGGTGTTAATCTCTACCTATAATGTCACTCAGCCTGGGTAGTCAAAATACATTTCACGACTCCATGAAAGAGAAAAAGAAAAAAGAAAAAAACTAAGAACTATCAAAGAAATTATTCATTTTTCTCGCTGCAACTTCTCTATCACAGTCCATCAGTTTGATGAATTTTTGAAACGCTAAGATATTTGTCGTTCTTTTTTCTTTTTCTTTTTCGTTTTCTTCTTTTTCTTTTTCTTTTCGACATGGTTTGAGTAATCGGGGAATTTTGTTTTAAGTGTCGTATACCGTTTTCAGTTTGACGCCCGCCGACCCTATAGTAGTCGTCGTCGTGACGTTCCGATGGTGCAGCAACAGCAGCAGCAGTAGCGAGGATATTATTAAAATTCCAATCTTTCGTAGATAGGATCGCCGAGGCACTAGACTAGCTGGTATTCTCCCAGCAGCGTAATGAGCTAGTTATAATTTGTCCCCGGTGTAATTACCTCGTAGATTTAGTTTCATGAGGCGCGCGATACCGCATCGTATACGCGGGTCTCTACCGCTTACATCATCTTTCCCTAGTATACCTCTAATTTGTACAGTATAACTGTGACTTTTTCTCGTTAACCACTCGCGACATCCGATACCCCTTTTTATTCCTTTGTTGTTTTCATTCTCCTGGCATCTTATTCGTGTAGTTTTTTCTTCAAATTTACCCCTGCACTACTGCAGTTACCGCGGTAACCATGCTCACGTCAGGTATTATAAAATACAGCCTACCTCGCGCCAGGGTGCTGTCGATAAACGCCTGCTGTTGCTGTTGCTGCTGCTACATTGACAGAGGCATATGTATGTTGTACCTGTACCTGTATGATGCTCCTCCCTTGTTTTTTCGTACAAAAAATCTATTCTGACGTAATAAATAATTGAACAACGAGTCCAAAATACATAAGAGCTGAGTATACATATATATAATACATTATATTGTATATTAGTAACCCAGTTGCCTGCAGTATGAAGCCGCCTGCGGTCAGTCAGGCTGCTGTTGCTCCGTTACGCAATACGAACGCATCTCACGTTACAGAATCCTGTACGACCGCAGCCAACGCTTTCAGTCACACTCATTAACCATTCGGCTTAGTACGGATAGCCTGTATATAGTTGGATTGGGCCACGCGCCAGCCGCAAATTTCATGTACATCGGTTACCCCCGGTGGAGTTTTAATCAACGCCTAACCACGCGAGAGTAATATCAGTCAAATAGTTAATAATAATTACTGTTTTTTCAAAGAGATTGTATGATGTTAAAAATGCTCAACAAATTATATGCGATGCTCGTATATACACATAGGTATATGTATATATTTACGCAACTTACACAAGCCAGGATTAATATGCGTCATATGCCCTCACCGCGATTATGGAGCTTAGCTCTCGGGTTTCAAGAATTTAATTGCACCGGTCAGCTACACCGGGGTTGCACGGCGGTGAAGTGCGCAAGCGGTATTTGAATCATATTTATACTGTGCGAGGCGATTCTTCATGGCTAATTTCACCTAACGACAAAAATCATTAATTTACTGTCTTGTTCTCACGGCGCGAGTAGCTGACCAAAAGTCACAATATCCGCTACACGTGGAGTGAGCCACAGATACAGGGGCCGAGTTGAAGTTGAGAATTTTTTAAAATTCCGGAATGGTTGATATAAGACGATTTCGAATTTTTAGAAACGTTGAAGTTTGTAAAACATCGAAATTTCGAAAACCCGAAATCCCGAAAATTTTGGTCTATTTCTCAGAATGTGAAGAGAAAAAGTAGTTCATTCTTATCGAGACCCTCTTTACGAAAACCTCACATACTTGAAACACATGCGTGAATTTCAAGTTTCGGAGATTTGGCTTTTCGGAATTTTGAACACTCGATGAGCCTAGTTTCAAAGTTTTTGAAAACGGCTATGCAGACACTGTCGGGAAAAGACCCCTTCTGAATACTGTGAGTCGGTAATATTCAGGCGAAAGAGATGCTGTGCGATTGCGAAGATTGTATGACTGAAGAAGTTTCAAAGTATAAATCTTTGACGACTGCAGTGGTAAAATTCGCTTAGTTGAAAGAACTGGGATTTTTGACCTTACCTGGGATCGACGACCGACATCTCTCAACTATCCGGGTCTCCTAGATCCGTAACGATCATATTTCCAGAAGCGAAACTTCCCCACTGAATGATTTTATGAAATGACGTCAATGTGTGAAACCGAACTATATACAATGCGCCTTGTAAGTCCCGAATCCTCGGAGCTTTCGCGATGATATCATAACATCGTATATATATTATAAAAACCGCAAACTCCCGAGACGTAAATTCGCACAAAGTGCAACACCGCCGCACGTTCACAGTTACCACAATTGTGTCAGCGAAGCAGCCGACAGATTAGATAGCGAGACGTTGCGAGTCGTTGGATAGCAGTCACCTATATCTAAGAAATCCGTTCCTCGACCGTGAGGAGTGAAATTAATAAGTCTTTATATCCGTGGACTGGTCACTGCTCGGGATCAACATCCGGAATGACAAAGATTTGGCACGTGGTGGGTTCGTACTAAAATTTTAGGAGGGGATGCGTGCGCTCGCCCTTTGCAAGCGAGTGATTGTACTCTCCTAGTTGGACCTAGGAGAGAGAAATAATAAAAAAGAAAACCGTCATGATGTTCCACCACCATTTGACCATGAGGAAGGTCTAGACGAGGCCCCTTAGGCGTTCATTCGCGCGTGTATAAGTCACGGTTGTAAGGTCGTAACGTCTCCATTCCATTCAGGGAATTGAAAACCACAAAATTTACTACTATTGTGTAAAACCGACACGAGCCGGGATCGATTCCGTTGTTACAACCCGGTGAAGTCACCTGGACTACCACAAAGCCGGGTATGAAACCACCCCCCAAATGTTTCCCAAACAGGCAGAACAAATTGCGACAAATCACCAGGGCTCAATAGACCTCCCTTGCTACCAAGCCATGGTAGGGTGGAAGCGAAGTAAGACCTAGGACCGACGTGGATGTAGGAACACATTCATACCCATCTGTATCTATATGGAGCAGGAGAGACCAGGGTGACGGAGTATACCTACAAAGAATAAACGGCGTGTAATTGCGACGATTTCGCATCGACCGTCTCCCTAAACGTTAGCTAACGACCGTCTCGAATCCGAACCGTCTCAATCGTCTATTTGCACGGATGTCACAGCTAGTAGGCAAGATCATTGCGATTTGCACGTGCGACCGAGTGCTGCATTGCAGAATATCTGTTCTAGTTCGAAACCCCGGCTTTTCCTCCCATCGGCCGTCTATCTATCATATCTAAGTCGACACCCCATCAGTTGCTCAAACGATTTCTAAGAACAGCAGATTCGTCATCTCTCCTAAGTTCATAGAAAATTAATGAGCAACTAACTAAACAATTCTATTTTATCTCCCTCACTATTCTTTGCTGTATAGTAGACGCATAAAAATCATTACATCAATCACGATCGGGGTAACGGACGATAAGAGGTGTGCGGTGGTATACGCATGGCTCTCTGGTCCGGTCGTCGACTTATCGGTGTTGAGGGGATTGAAAGTGCAAGCAGCAGCAGCAGCAGCAGCAGCAGCAGCAACCTCACGAGCATCAGGCGTCAGTATGAAGAGTTGCGCGTTGTGAACGATCGCGGAGAGGAATTCGTACGACATATATGCACAGACGTATACATACCTAGCACTTAGGAAAACGGGGCAATCGCACACCAGGCGTCGTGGTTTTTACCAAAAAGTAGCAAGCGCGACGGCGACGTCAGTTCCTCGTGGCTATATGACCTGAAGAACGTAAGATGGAGAAAAATGAATGAAATAAAACCGGGGATATAATAAAACTCTTGACACGTCATCGACGGCTCATTGCTGAAGTCTAGTCAACACTAATTCAATAGGAATGCGAGACACTGATTGGACCCACTTCTGCTCTCAATTACCCTTCTCAAACAACGACTTGATCATACAAATTAGCTCTTCTGTCTCTGAGAGTGGATACTACAAACTTTTTACGAGGGTAGCTATCGAGTTTCGATTTGACAAGTAAAACGTCACGTCTATATGTTAGTTCTGCATGAAAAGAGGCGAAAAAATAAGTCGCCTGTCAGTTAGTCGGACGTGACTTTCAAGAGCCGTCATTTGAATGTCTATTTTTATTCTCTCCATCTCGTGTCCCTCATTGCGGTGAATTCTCTCTTATAGTTTTCTTGTGTCGTTTCTATGGGATAAAAGAATCTTGCGAACGATGTTAAAGCGCGCCGGGATGCTGGGAGCCAAGGAGACACCTAACGGTGGGTGGGCCATGGGTATGGGTATTTAAATACCCATAGAGGCCATTAGAGATTAGGCTCGAACAACAAATAGCGGTACGAATGACTCGAGGCAAACGGCCGCGACATTCAGTGAAACAAAACGGCTTGATGCTCGTTCTCTCTTGTGCGGGAACGATGATCAAGAGAAAGTGAAATAAAAGAATAAGTTTCGTATTTTTCTTCCTCACTTTATATCTTTCTCCGCACCTCCGGGAATAATCCAGACGCTAACGAAGGTGGTACGTGATCCGGCGCCCAAACAATAGAAGATGCATTATCTCCCTGTGAGCCATGCATCTCGGTGTTATTGTGTTTACACCGGTAAATCAGGAGACCACTTAACCGGAGTCAATTTTTTGACTCATTTTTAGAACGTCGTTAAAACATTTATCTATAAACAATTTAGAAATGGAGGAGGAAGACGAACGAAGACAAACACCCCGTCAGCTGTAGTATTCGTGACATGAACATTACCGTCTTTGCTGCAGTCGGACCAAAAGACAGAGGCGTAAGTTTAGCGTGTGGCGAAATATCAATTGTGATTAGGTTCGGTATATGAACATTGATGTTACATACTATTAGTGTAAATAGTAGTATAGGCACATACAACGCGTACGTATGCGTATATATAAAGAATAAACTAGTGACGTCATCGGGGGCCTGAGAAGACAGCTTCGATCGGGGCGAGACGAAGTCGATGCGATTGGCGCCGTGCGGACACCATTCACTGATAATCTCGTAGACGACTTTACTTTACTTTACTTTACTCTCCCCATACACTCGACCTGACTTACGTGCCTGGAGATGATGTCACCGATTCGATTGACGGGCCGCTAACCTGCACCAGCACCAGCACCAGCACCAGCACCAGCACCAGCACCAAGATACATATCTATTTCTCTCGAACTTTCAACCCTTTTTTATCTACAGGGTGAATCATCCGACGCAAGACAAAAGGAAGATCCGCACATACAAGAGACTCGGACGTTCTTTGGAAAACTACTAGAAATTATTACGGATTCGGTAAAAGGTGTACGATTGATCGATCGGGTGAAGTGAAAGTAAAGGAGGAAGAATGAAAATAGATGAGATGAGATGAAATGAAATGACACAGGAAAGAATCACCCTGGGTCAAGCTAGTCGGGCATTCCTGGCGTTTTACTTAAGGCCTACTACTTAAAAGGGTTGGATGGTTCGGACCTTTTAAGCAGGATATCGCGTCGGTGGACACGCGCACAGGCACACAAAGACCGATCTACCATGGTCGGCCATTAATTACGTGGTACTTATTTGTTTAATGCACTTTTAAACAGCTACGGTTAATTGAGTTTTAGGAATTCATTTCGTCCGCAGATAGCGCGAGAGTACGGGGTACCGTAATCCCGGTCCCTGATTCCAAAAATTTGTCTGGGAATTCGTCGATACTATATAACCCAGGCGGCGAGGGGTACGGTTGCAGGCTTTTCCTCCTCTCGGTCTTCATCGGTCCTTCAAAAGACCCGCAGGATTCAATGTTCGAGTCATTCGAGATTCGGAATCACCGCCTACTAGCCGGTGACGATTATGAGTCAGAATATCGGTCGGGTTAGGTGAAACGATAGTTATCCGAAACCAGGCGCGAGCGAGCCCTGAAAAGTGCTGCTACCGCTGCACTTCTAGGGCCCTGAGCAACCCGATGACCAATACCGGGGATTGATACCGCGGATGCGAATCGATCGTACCTTGCGCATATAGTCCGCACCAGACTAACGGGGAGTTCCGTAGTCATTGAGCTTCCTAAAAATAATCCCCCTTATCTACTTATCGTCGATTCAGCTGAATGAATTGCGGCTAAAGATAGCATTGGGCATGACTTGCGAATACCCGAATCGGTTATGCAAGATCGTGACGTTAGTTGTATCTGTTTTCCTCATGACAACAGATACTCTTGCCTATATTTTGATCCCGTCAAAAGTCTATAGGTATGGATCAGTTTTTTTTATGGCCTTAGATTTTTATCTTCATTTAGCGTGTTACGTATGTCAAGTCTTTCTCTACACCAGTTAGAATATTATACCTGATACATACACAACTAGTATGTATATATATATACATACATATATATGTACATATTTTCGTGATGTTGGAAAGAAAATCCACGTGCGACTGATAACGAAATCGTTATAGGTATAGTTGTACCAGTGTTATAAAAACGCGTGTACCTACCGAGTACTGCCCACGCAGAGGTAGAGGCATTCGATCGAAGAACTTGCCGCCGATTTGTAAATACATAAGTAGCGACGTGCTTTCGAATGACATACCAACTACCGACGACGATAAGCAGTACTCGTATATACATTCGTAAGCCTATGCTTCTTAGACTTTGACTACAAGCTATCAACTTTGACGATGGGCATTTTCTGGGTTAAACAAACAATCTTCTTCCATCGAACTATGATTTACCACAGTGTCAACATGTCGTGCACTGCTCCTGCTCCTGCTGTTGCTCTTGCTCTTGCTGCAGACATATCGCGGGCTAGCTACCTGCATGCGGTACCTCATACTCACTCCAGTGTACATTCATGTATCTTTCTATATTACTCATATCTCTGGATATATCCAATGTAAACTATGCATACACGTCTACATGTGGGCATATCGTACGTTACTTGAGAGGTACATATGAGTTTTCGATAGAGAACACAAAGAATCGGCAAGCGATACTCTGAACTCGTTGGGATGGACTTCGAAATGCTCATGCATAGGACACTAATTCATGTTATTTTCCTTGGTGAAAAAGTGTCTCCTTTCCTCGGAGTATGAATGGCTCGCTTTATGTTTTCGTGACAAATTGGTGGTCAGGATTAAGGACTTAGCCTGTCTACCTAAGCGGTTATCGAATGGCAGGTAAATATTTTGCTTCACGCGTTTTCCCGCTCATTTCCGGCCTTGACTGTCACTCGTCTTGATCGGTCTTGAGCCGGTGCTCGGCGGCGGCTCTCCCTTTGAGTCTCGGACTTGCGTGGCGAATGGGATCACACTCGGCTTATACGAGTCGCCTTCGTCGTCTTCGTCGCCATATACTATTGCGACGGTGCTTACGCTGCCTCGCCTTATATCGAATCCTCGTTCGTGCGTGCGTGCGAGCGTGACACAGTACGGTGTTGTGTAGGTCCACAATGAACGTCTGACAAACAAACCTACGCGGTGCTGCAGAGCTCGAAGCTTTCAGAGTGACGGTGTGCTTGACAGACACCTGGAGACTCGACGCGACTCGACGCGACTCGACTCAAGTCGACTCGAATTCACCGAGAAAACGTCCATCATAACTCTCGACTTAACCTTACGACTTATGGACTCACGGAGAAGAACAAATCACATACGAATATAGTTTCCGTATTTTTCTTCATTCGATAACACAGCCGTCGCATTTTTCGTCGAATTGAAACGTGGGACAAAAAGGAAAGCAAAAATTGTTACGAAACTTCTTAGAATCGCAGACTTCCAGTCTCGCTGCAGAATAAGAGAGCCACTCAAAGACCGGTGCGAGAAAAAGGTGAGCAGTCGAGTCAAAGCTGCCGTGAAATGAACCACTGCCTCCAACCAAGAACCTCTCTCCTTTCTTAATAACTTAATACTGGACCCCGAGTCGATGGAACCTGCACTCCACCGGGCCGCAGTAACAGCTACGCGATTTCTGTACTCGCGATATTAATTACCGCACGGTAGTTCCTTTTTAGTAAAATCACGAAAGTGTGTGACGAATTTATATAGGCTCTTGTTTTCCATTTCTTCGTGTCTTTTTTTTTTTTGTCGACAAAAAATAAGAAAGAAAAAACAAAAAAACTGAAGAGGAATAAGAAACGCGAGCGAGTCCTGAACGTTGTTACGTCTTTACCTACAGCATAGGTGGATATCTGTGGCTACCAGCTCCCAGCCTGGGATACTTTGGCGAGCCCAATTAACCGGGCTAAAGAAAAAGAAATTCCATTCCAGGATGAGTGTACCGGACTTAATATCAGGCTGGTTAATTAAATAAGATACGTTTATTGCTAATTGGCGCCTTTAACAGCTGCCGAGGCAACGTTTTGCCAGTCTTAAAGCGAGCGGCAAGCCCCGATAAGCATCGGTTATAGATTTTATAATACCAAAAATTTAATCCGATGAGATGGAACGTTTTTATTTATTTATCTCGTTTTTTTTTTTTTTTTTTTGTTTTTTGTCTTTTTTGGTCTTCATCCACCGCTGCGGAGACCCAAGCTGTGTATGTGTATATATATGATGTCTCCGGTTTTCACCGCAGCGCAAAACCGCTTTCCCCATCGCTCGTATTATACACTGTAACCTGAAGAAAACCACACTTATACCTACTTACGATTACGGGTATACTTACCGCGGGTAGTGGAACACCGAGTGCAACAAACATTCGCTTGAAGAACCACAAAGAGAAAGCAATAGAGAGCAACTAGTGAGAGGGTTGAACAGCTTTGCGGATATAGTACTAATACGTGAAAAATAAAAGATAAAAGGAATACAATTTCGTAGCGGAATTCGATTAATCTGAAAATTTATAAGAAATTATCGCAATTTACTATTTGCGATTTTAAGATTTGCAATGCATAGTCACGTACGCAAAGCCGCAGGAGGATACAACAGGATAACGAAAAGACAAGAAGAGGGATGAATGGATAAATCCAGAGCGAAGGAGGACACCACTGCAATAACTATTAGTCGTAAAAAGCAATTTTGTGATCGTATCTCATAAGAAGAATGAGAAAAAGAAGGAGAAGAAGAAAGAATGACCTGGTGTCCCAGATCACCCTAGGGCCTAGGCGCTCATACATGCATATATATGCCTATAATTTATAAAACTTATTGCAACTATCTCGTTGGACTAGTATAAGTTGGTACAGGAACTAGATACAAGTACGCGGCTATTACACGTAGGGTAAAGATAATTATACCTGTACTCGTACGTATCGTTGGCAATTAGCAGCAATCTATATTACGATTGGAGACGGTTTCGAGCGTTCATCGAAGCGTGCAAAACCGAGGAATCGTGCCTATCTATCCACACATGATAGATACAAGAGTATATAATATGTATGCATGCGTATCTATGCACATGTGAATTCTGCATGTATCTGACTAATATGCAGCTGCAACAGGAGGCGGAGGAAGTTCCTCCTCCGCAACTAGCAAAGACTGCCTTCGACTAGGCTTGACCACTGGCGACGATCGTTTTACAGCATAAGACGATCGCTTACGCGAATCATTACTCATTGCAGCAAGTCACTCGCTAATTACATCGAAAACAACTCCGCTCGCCTCTTTCTTCTTCTCCTTCATCGTCGTCGTCGTCGTCGTCGTCGTCGTCGTCGTCGTCCTCTTCTTCTTCTTCTTCATCTTCTTCTCGCACACGTTATATGGGAGTCAAAGTCTGTTGGTAGTGCATTGGTGCACGATATTCCCATTCGACACACGCCGCTCGCTGACACACGTGAATGTGAACGTGAACGTGAATGTTGAACGTGAACGTGAGGCCGTTACCAGAGCGTGCTAATGGCGCCTCGATTATGTATATTGATGGCCGAACCGCAGGCGCAGCGATTGATTCCGGCGCTAATTGTGGCTAACCATGCATTCGTTATCCCTCAACGTTGATTTGTTTATGTTTTTAACTTTTTACCATAGTCGTATGTCGTGTCCACCTTTATAACTGTTACTCCAGCTAACCCTGCTCAGTCTTATACCTATACCTGTACCTATACATGTACGAATAAGTATATATGCATATATTATATTTCTTTAGGCAAAGACACGAGTACTTATATTATATGAACGATAAGGTGGTCCTTGATTTGACCATCTACAAACTTCAATGCTCCCGTAAGCCAGGACGTCTCGAAATATATTTTTCATCACACCTGCTCCGAAAATGCCCCTTTGCGACCTCTTGAGCGGGCGCAAAACAGAACTTTGCGGCCCTCGGGCGGACAAGTATTTTCCGCCCGCTAAAAGCGGGCGGAAGAGACTCCCTGTCCGCCCTCGGGCGCAAAGTCCAGTTTTGCGCCCGCTCCCTCGGTCTCAACAGAGGCATTTATGCAGAGCAGGTGTTAAGAAAAATATCGTGTGCATCACGGGCGCAAGGCTATTTTGGCGAGTGTGCATGCAGCACACTCGCCTTCGGCTCGTGCCGCACATTGCACACTCGTAATATAGCTCTTTCCGCCCTTGATACACAATGTACTATAAAAGAAATGTAGCCAAAACTGATGCATTTGGTTTCTTTCTATCACATTCTTGTCTCCAAATTGTGAGGAAGAAAATTTTGTCCTTGAAAATCTGTAAATTTTTCACTGATACAGCTACTGGTATAGGTAAGAAGTGTGCGGAGTTACAGATTCAGAGAAGCGATAATGCGATAGGAAATAAAAAATAGCCCCGAAGTACCGAAGATCGTGTGTTATTTAAATAGGGAAATTCGAAGACCGAGGGGCAGTACTTAGAATTTAGATAGGAATCTGGGATTCTGACCACATTTTTTTGTATATATTTGGAGACGTTCTGACCCATGGGAGCATTCAGATTCGAATATGACCGAATTAAGGACCACCCTAATGAATTTTCGACGCACCTACCACCTTTCGTTGGGACTTGACGTTTTTTTCTTTTTTGTTAGGTAAGGTAATGCTGTTATAGGTACTCGTGGTTTTCTATATCGATTTTGCGAATCATGCCACGAGAACAATATTTTTAAAAGCTAATTTCCATCCGGGAACTTGAAAATACTCTTACCGTGGCATGACATCGATTTTCCAATTCGATGAAAAATCACGAGTAGATATATATATGGCATCAAGTTGATAATTTCATACGTGAGAAATCCACGAAATGGAATGATGGATGTTGCTAATTCTGTACATAGCGTACAGGATTTGATCATCTGTATATTACGAAACTAGAGAAATCATCTTGCTACATTGACGACAGCGTTTGTACCTATTATACTTTTGTTCTTTTCTACATACGAGTCTCCCTCGAGATTTTACATACATATATATATATATATAAACTATATATGTATATATGTACAGATATATGTATGTTTGTTCGGTGTAGGTACCTAAGCTCAGAGCACTTAACAAAATAAACAAAATAAAGAAATAAAGTGAGAAGAAGCGAGCAAGTAGCATATGAGAGAATGAGCATATACATGTAAGTATACAGCCTGCGAAGAACTGTATAGGTATACCTACATAGACGCGATCGCGTAGGTTGGTTAGAAAATTAATTCGATATGAGACGAAACGGGAAACGGCAAACCGCAAAACTCTTTCAGTCGCGTTTTAGCACGTCACGTGCCACGGCGCCAAGAATTCGTTTTGTAAATAAAAATTTGAATCTCTAATAGGTTACATACACGGATATACATACTCGTACACCTATACATGGACGAAAGTATACGCGACACATTACGGCTTACGCTATCACTCCTCGCGTTGCTGTTATACGCTATTATCATTTTAATTAACCGATGAAGGTGCCGTTCGCTAATAATATCGATGCAAATTATACGGTGAATTTTTATTTCTATATTTGCACGAATTATCTAAACGATTTAAAGAAGATTAGTAAGGAGAAGATATAAAGCGAAGAAGTGTGTCTATATCCACCACGGAGTCTGGCTGGACCTGTTTTTGAGGAAAACCTCGCATGCGTTCGCACGATTAGTTTCTCAACTAATAATTCCCTCGTCTTATAAGATAGCCGAACGTCAGTTTTCGTATAAGGAGAGAGATATTAAAAGGCTAAATGAGCAACAAAATGTTAAAAGAGACAATTTCGTGTCCGATACCTTCGTGGTTATGATTATTAACGCTACAAGTTCCGAAACTAGTTGGACCACCCGCACCGCGCCGTATATAAGACGCGGTTTTCAACCGTACGTGGCGATAATATATAGAACTTTGAGATAACCAAGCCGCGAATTTTCGAGGGAATAAAAAGACCCGAATTATTGCATCGGCTCGTAAACAGTCCCTACCCCCGTATCCTACGATCGTATTTTCATCGGAATGAAAATTTGCATGCAAAACCACGTAACGGCGCCCTCTTCTATTCCCTTCTATTATTCTATTCGATAATTTCTTTATTCAAGTAAATTTCTACCGAAGAGATCGCGGGAGGAATTCTGCCTCGCTATACGATCTCGAGAAACTGTGTAAAAACTGGGTCAGTCCGGGTGGTAGTTCCAGAATTTAACATTACCATAAATAACCAATGAAGGGGTGGAACCTTTATTTCTGCGCTCGTTCGCGGTGGGTGTAATTCCTTGTTTTTCAACCCCACGTACGTTGGATAACTGGACTGCAATTTCGTTCACGAGCATAAATCCCACATACACTATAGTATTGCCTGTATATACTCGATGAGAATGAGAAATGAGTATGAGAAATGAAGAAACAAGAAATAAGAAAAAAATAAAATAAAAATAAAAAAAAGCAGTTAACGCGATAAATTATACCATCCCAAGTGGGCTCGGATTACATTGACAAACAACTATCAAAGACACGCAAAATATTTTCAACCAATTAGCATATCTTTAATACACGATTGTATTGATAGACAGACACGCTTCTGAGTAGACGTCAGATTCACATCACATCAGGAGGCTGGCCATTCTTTCACCTCAATAATATTTCATAATCATAATTTCACCTTCAAGTTTTTTTTTTTTTTTTTTTTTTTTTTTTTTTTTTTTTTTTTATTTACACGTAGTAAACAAATGATGCTGTTGAAAAAATTAGTCGATTTCATTCCCTCCCACTCATATGGAATTTTATCGAAAAAAGAATTCTCGGTTTTTTCTTTTCTTTTTGTTTTCTGAACGAGAAATGAAAATGCGCAGTTTCTGTGGATGAAATGCAGTCGTAGCGAATTTTCACTTATGCGTTTTATTATTCTTATTGTTATAATTGCAACAGAATAGAGCTATTTTGTTGTTGTGCTGAAAAACGGAGTCGGATGATCAGGTTGAGAATGCGAGTTGTACATGAGGTTTTGTTTGCTTTGCAGATAGGCATTATATATGTATATCTGTACCGAAACTGGTATGAAAGACGAATTGCTGCAGCGACATAGGGACCGATAAAATAATCCAAAAAGAAGTCACAACTCATTCCTCAGACTTTGATCGATATCGCATTAATTGCATACCTCGCTGCTATAGTTATGTTTCTTGCGAATGCTAAAGGTATGCAGAATTGAAAGCAACGCGCGCTGCACGCGGTGCACAACCATATAAGTATCCAAAGCACGCGGCTCAATCCTGAAAGGAATGTCATCCCAAAAAAATAAAAAAAAATAAAAAAAATAAAAAAGAAAAAAAAAAAAAGAAAAGAGGAAAAAAACATATTGCCAAAATCTGATATTAATAACATACCTACCTACACGAAAAATTCTTCCGCTACATAGTGTGTAACGTGTATATCGGTAGAAAAAAAAAAAAAAAGACCGCGAGATAAAAAGGACCGAGTCTCAGGAAACTTGACAAAAAAACCTACCCCTCGAAATCTAATTGGCAGGTTAATTCATAGTCAGCCGTAAGACGGATGGTTATATGGTACATTGTAGAGATTGGTGACTCGGTAGAGGGTAGAGGCTGCAGAAGTCGAATGTATAGCCTCTATCCATTATGGGTTGGTGATAATGACTCGTCAGTTCTCATAGTTGTACCATTTTTTCAATTATAACTATCTGTACTTCATACTGAATTCTTAGTTCGTAATCGAATTCCCAAAATTTTGAAGAACGTAAAAATGAAGAGGATTTTGAGGGAGCACAATCTAAGGTACCGCGGTGAAAAAAAGAGAAGTGCAATGTGGATCCATAGTAAGCGGTAATACGAGACTGGAAGTAAGGGGAAAAAAAAGACAAAAAATAAAAAAGAATAGTGCCGTAAGAGAAGGGGAAAGAAAAGATAGAAAAAAATGGAAAATAAAAAAAAAATAACTAGCTATGAGCATGAAGAAGAAGAAGAAGAAGAAGAAGAAGAAAGAAAGAAAGAGGTGGGCGGTACGGCGGGCAGTCAAAACAAATAACTACGGACGTTTCAATCTCGCTGTAAGTAGGGTTGAGATGAATTTACCGCGCGGCTAAGAAACTCTTCAAGTATGGAGAGAAGAGAAAAGAAGAGAAGAGAAGAGAAGAAAAGAAAAGAAAAGAGAATAAGAGAAGAGAATAGCTGACTTATGCGGTTCAAGAACGACGACGATGAAGTGAAGAGAAAGAGGAGGCGAAAAATGTTGGAAACCCCGAAACTACCTAATTGTTATAAATTACACGATGAGCATGTGGCGTTTAGGGATGTAATTGATTGCGGCAACTCTAAGTGAAAACCAGGCAAGTCCAAAGGTATAAATTATAATTGAATTAGCTTGAGCTCTTAATTAGTTAGCCCCCCTCATACATGAACACATGTAAGTAGGTATACCTACACACATGTAGTTACATATACACAAATGAAACGTCACTGAATACCCGTGTACCCCGTAAGGTAACAGGGGGAATCCCATAACCTTCGTATAGTACGAGATGGGGGCATAACTTCTCGTTCGTTTCATCCGTGCGTCTGTTACCTTGCCTCCCGCAAGGTAATTTACAACAGGGGCGTCGCCGTTGCACATGCAGTCTGATATGTGCGTCTCTTCTGTCGTATACCGCGCGTCTTCTCTCCAACTCCGAGCTGCCGAAATATCTGTTCTTATCAATATCATCGTTGAACATATTGAGTCGATCGAAAAAAATCCAGTTTCCCATAATACCGAAGTTAGCTCGCTGTAATGGTACGTAATAACGAAAAAGCTTTGATACTATTTCCGTTCAATATTCATCGATTTTTGTTCATTTTTATAGAAATCATTAGTCAGGTACCATAACGAATCCGTCACAGATCCAAAATAGAATCGCGTAAATTTCAAAGTGAGAAATAACGTCACGGGTTAAACCATCGCGAAAGATATCCTGCGCGGTCAAAATGCGTAAGTAACAATAATCGCTTTTAGTTTTATTTTATTCGTATAGATAGGTATAGGTATAGCTACTGTTTGCAGAATTGGTTAGAGCGAGTCTCGCACCCGTCACGATCATTCGCTTATGTTTCTTTGTGGATTTATTTATTTATTTATTTATTCGTCGTAAGACATTCTCTAAGCGATCGTAAAAAAAATAAAAAATAAAAAAAAATAAAAAATAGTAATAATCATATCCTGCAGTCACGATTAGGTCATCGGTATGTTGACCAGGGGGTAGAGCCGCGCGTAATATACGAACGAATAGAATCGCTCGTTCGAGTGGAATAAGAAATAAATAGGTAATCGAGAAACCGCACACGGTGCAGTAAAACAGCGAGAAAACCAACCCGCGTCATCAAGGCTATACTGTTATAAACCTAACACACTGCATAATGCATTAATACGCGTGTATTATTTACGCCAGATTAATGCAATACGATCCTCCTTTTACTGCATATATCTGGTTAGATCGGATCAGGGAATATAGAGACGGAGCAGGACCTTGAGTCGATGACAGTGACTGACGTTAATGTTGAGACATTTGCCAATCAGGAGACAATGAGAAGAAATTAGAAATTAGAAAAATCTATGGGAAGAAGTTGAAGAACATTTCTTCGCCGTCATATCTATAATACCGCGAATTAATATGGACGAGTGCAGTGGAGTGATGAAGGAGACAGTTTCAGCTGTACCTCTTGCTCTTCGGACGTAAATTTATCGGAAGTCGTAATAGCGATGTGAGGAAATAAATTGTTGCACCTTTTAGTAGGTACTGCGAATAAATAACCGTATTTATGCAAAAACTTGATTCTTTTTTCTCTATCGCTAATTGGACTTGCGAAATTGGATATAGACTTATGTGTGTGCAGACTCCCTCTATCTCTGCAACTCTCACCTGCGCGACTGGTACAGGTAGATTTTTCTTACCTCTAAGCAGCGAGAGCTTTCTTTGTCGGCTATGACAAGACAAGTAATTATTATAACAACTGAAATGAATGAATGAATGAATGCATGAATGAATGAATGAGTGAATAGAATTGACGAGACGAGACGATTTTCGGTCTCTTATGAGATAGAAATACGAGGAAAGAAAGACTTGGTTCGTGATCGAGGCCGAACAGACATCTCTGCAGGTTTGAGGATTGGATATGTGTACGTCGTACCCTCTCTATAAATACATTACCGTGTTTGAGGAGCACTCAGAAGTCAACGGCGTTTACCAGGGAATGCGGTTCTTACCGGACACGAATCAGTTTGAAAAACCGACCAAGCGCGGTAGTATCGTCCTGATGATTTGACGAGTAGGTGTAAAATATATTACCGTGTGTACGAAAGAAGGTATAACAAAAAAAGGATGAAAAAAAAGGATGAAATAAAAAAACCATTCTTCATTCATCCAAATATACGTATGGTAAGAATCCCGCATCGTTAATTAAATAATTATCACGATCAAAGTCCGCGGTATAAGATAATGGGCCGATAAGGAGGCGTCATTCGTCAAGATTTCGCGAATGCTTAGAGGTGAAAAAAGCGATCAATCCAATAGCTGTTTTCGCTCGAAATTATAAGTACGGTAAGTGCAGCAGCAGCGGTAGGAGCAGTGACAGTGTAGTCCGTTGATCGCGATTCGATTATGGTATAATTTCGCTAACGAGGACAAATCATGTTAATTAATCGCGCGGAAAATAATTGAGGCGGGTTAATTATTGCCTATTTTTACGACTATTCTCGTGCTTGTATAGTATAATAGAGGCACGTGACCGAAAGTGTTTCTATCAATGAAACGAACAGGCCAATTACTATTCTCGCAATAACTCTGAGCGTCAACATAAGCGAGTGCAGCTAGCGCAAGTGCAGCAGCAGGCAGCGATAGGTACGAAGTCGAGATGCAGGTGATAAGTGTTCTTCAACACCCCGTAAAAATAAAAACGAGAGTAAGTGAGATTTGCGCGGTTCGTCCTTCCTCTCGTCGGCGAACCGCATACGTTCGATTTCGCGTTTTTCATTGCGTTTTCGTTGCGAATCTTATTTCTGCAATTAACGTTCGTGGAATAATGAGTGAATTCGCGCGCTATAAATGGCGGATAAAAAAAATCTCGTAATTAATTCTAACAACGGCGCCTGAAACTCTGGGGTTGTCGCCGCGATATTATAGTGGTGCGGTCGTCCGTTGCCGGTTGTAGAACGATAAATCCTTAAGCCTGCACTAGCACACCCGCGTTGTAATAAAAATAATTTTTCTCATTGAAAATAAGAATAATGCGGAGAGCCTTTTTCTTATCCTGACGAATGACGGCCACAGGATTGTGAGGAGGCTCTAAGCCTAGTAGCCCACGCATATAAGTTGCGTGGGCGCTATTGTTGCCTACGACGAATTTCTCCTTGTTTATTAAATTTACTGTGCATAAATACACTATACGCATGTATACACGATATACATACATACAAACATGTATACCAAAGATCGTCCTCGCCTTTTTCGGAGGTTTCTTCGAAATCCGTACCCACTGCAGCATTGTACGTCGTACGTCGTCAGACAATATGGAATAATAAAACCGACGACGCGACGGTCAGATTTTGATTAATTGTAAGTGAGGTCGGTACTATCAGAATCGAAAGAGCCATTGATTACTAATTAGTGAATTCGATGCTGAGTGACTGCAGCAGTCGATTCTCGTTTATCCTCATTCTATTTTTTGTCCAGATAATTTTTTTTTTTTTTTCTTTCTCTCTTTCTTTCTTTCCATCGTTTTTTTTCTCTCGTCTTTCTAAGATAGACACGCTCGCAGCTCCGCGGGTAGCTAGAGGCTTGGACCCAGTCGGGACGCGAGTTCATCCATCATTCTTTTAAGCCTGTACGTCACTCATGCCGAAAGTGACAACGCGCGCGATTATCACTCTACGATAGAGACAGCTGACAATTATACCTCTATTAGCAGACCGGCCGTACGTAGTCACAACCTATAGAATAAGATATCTTCTCATATGTATATATGTGTGTGCATATGTGTGCATTGGAAACGACCGAATGAAACTAATTATTACGTAACGATCATATTTATAATACTAAACAGCTTCTCTCTTTCTCTATCTTCTCCTATAACTCTACCCTCCTACCTCCCCCTCCTCCCCCTCGCCGCCGTAAATACATTCTTAAATCCTATTTTTTCCTTTATCGATCTCACAGAGATTAGATAGGTACTGTGTGAACGTTGATCAACAGAACGGCGCCAACGACTTATCGTAAGATACCTACCTACATATGGTTTGCAAAAAAAAACCATAATCTATATATAGGTATACTATATATTAACCTGCACTCGTTCACCTAATGACTATGATATACAAACCGATCGCGCGGCACACACCGCAGATACACTTTAAAACTCGCTAAAGTAATTAACTTTATCGCGCGTGCAGCATTACGCATATCTATTCTTTAAGATAGGCTAAATGTAAGAAAAAAACCTTAACAAGTGGATATACGGCGACCACGACAACGACTACAACTTTCGATTGAAAACTGTTAAGACTAATTCGGCCGCAAATCATACGAAAATACGCATGAGGAAGATTACATCGTTGGTAGCGAGTACAGATTTTTATCGATACCCTATATCATACGCCCCGCTGCAGCAGGAGCGAATATTTTTTTCGCGTATTCGTGCGAAACCCCGTAGGCTGATATACAACATCGATGGTGTGAGTTATAATCGCGATGTTGTTTCGCAGCGAGGAAACGCTTTTTTGATTCGTTCATCTTTTCTAGTCCGGAAGTTGTATTAAGGTCTGGTTAAAATCGTATCGGAGTAACCGATTAATCAACGTAGGATTGTGGCTTTTGTCGCAAATGAAAATTACTCGCGAGGATTGACAGGCTGTTTTCGCCGTTATTCTCCGGCCCTATAACAACCACGAAGAATATAAGTGATCAATTAGTCGATTTGTCAGATCATATGGCACGGCGAGAACGAGAGCGTCCATACGAATCGAGAAAATTTAATCGGGGGCACCAGCAGGTAACCCTGTTTCGAAAAATTTTTCAAACGACAGTTTTGACAGCCAGAGAGTTATACTTGATCGATTAGACGGTCTAGTATCGTCGCAGTCGTTACTCTGCTAAAAATTTGTTGAAATATTTATTTTCGAATCGATACATACTTATATATCTTTCGAAAGACTGTATCAAAGTCAAAAATTGATACATTTGGGGCACGACAACGATACAGTGGATTACAATAAAGAGACACGATACAATGGATGTACCTGTATATTGGTTGATCTTTCGTCAATATCGTCGGCGGCTAAACGTCGACTTTGAAATTCATACTCGCTTTGGTAAACGCTAATGCATCAGCTTTCGATACATATGGCGCCGAATGTGGCAATGGAGATCAATTCGTTATTTGAAACATGTTTATGGTTACCGATGGCCCGGAATTACGATCGATCATATCAATCCACGATTATCGCACCTGTAATTGTTATCATATTTAGACTCTATAAAATATAGCGAATATCTACCGTATACAGAAACGCGATATCGTGTGCGATGTGTAGAAAATGAACTAGTCGCATATACCAAGTCACAACCGCAATCCGATCGGATCCGGAAATCCTGCGACATATTTGATACCGATTTACCAAAATTTCATACCGATTTCAGTTTCTTATCCCAATCAGTTAGGATACAGAATTACGCGACCGAATTGCCAAACACCGCAACGGCTATAACGCGGATTCCAATCTGCTGCAGTCGCGAAAGGGCAGCTGGGGTAGTAGATGGGCTGTGTTGCAGGCCCGCGGCGGGCGGCTTCCAAAGTGATTGTAATTACCAGATATTTTCTGCTGATCACACTTTGCATAACTTAAGGAGCGATATTTATGTCCGAATTATGGTCGGAATTTTAATTCCGTTTCAGACGACGTGAAGCGACGCGACGCGACGCGACGCAACGCTCTAAGCGTCTTTCGCAAGAGGCCATCTTCTTAGCTGCCTGTCGTACTGATCGGCTATTTTCAAACTGGCTAAATAAAATGAAACAAAGTGATTCGGCTGAGCTACTGAAAAATCGTTTCTGAGTACCTACTCGATCCATCTGACCCAGATCGCGGTAATAAACTGCCCCTCCAGCCATAACATCGGTACACCCAGGAGCGAAATCTGCGTTACTGCATTTGCGCGTTGGTACCGATTAACGCGGCTCCTGGTTGGACCTTACAGCTGCAGTAACTGTACCTGATAATAAATGGAAGTCGGTAGGTAGGTAGGTTCTTCATGCGTGGGTGTGTACACTCGCGAGTCGCACGCATATACATGCAGGCACTCAAAGTACCTGGGGAACATCGAGGGAGGGAGGTTCGCAAAGTGCGATAACATTTTCTCTCATATCTAATCCAACTTTTGCCTGGCATAAGTGGAACGGATTTTCATTTTCTGAGAAAGGAAGGAAAGTCCAGACACAAGGCTTCTTACGTCTGTGTGGCGAAAAGGCTAACGATCTTGTCCCTCGTCCTTCGTCCTTCGATAGTAAAATGATGTAACGAACGTTTTTGTGCCGCAGCGTAATTTTTCCATTTGGTATTTTAACACAACGTTATTGTATATGTGTTGATTCGAATCGACGTGGTAATTACTTCGAAATCAATTACTGTTTCTGCCACGCTCGCGCTGATCGTTCGTGCATCGCCCATTCCCTCGGGAATATAATTCCGGACGAACGGAGGAGCATATCGTAATAAATCTAAATCGAAGTAGGGAACCGAGAGCCGGGTGTATGGTGCGATCAAAAGCCTTGCGGGCAAATTCGGATTCATCAAGACACACTGGTTGATTATCAGTTATCCCCTCGTATAGTATAGCTGCTGTTCCTGTTGCTGGTGATGGTGATGGTGATGGTGATTCAGTTCGGCAATTATTTTTATTATTACACTATTCACCTCTGATTGAACGTGTAATTGCTGGCAAATAACACCTATTACGATCCCGCTCATTGTCCAGTTCACAAATTGATTACACAGAACGATCTCAATAACGCCTCCTTCTCCGATCGCCTGGGGAGTTGAAACAATAAAATGTAAAGAAAAAAAAAAAAAGAAATACGTGTTGTAGAACTTCGAGAGAAACCGCCGAAACTTTTTATCAAACGCTTAATAGTCACGTTCCAAAAATGATCGCCGAACACCCGACATTATATTCTGTCAATGTCACACAATATCGCATATATATATACGCTAGTAGGTATATGCACATTATACCGATTTGCTTTCAATCAGCTATTGCTATAGCAGTGCGATATCATTCCAGAGAGCGTGACGCCCCAGATAAGAGCTAGCGAGTCGCCCATCGAGACTCCCAGACTGCGCGGGCCTGCAGAGACATGAGATTCGCGAATTGCCAATTGATTTGGCGTTTATCAAAACGGCTTAATAACGGATTTTATTTTAGCCCATTATCGCCGCGCTCTGAATCAATTCAATATCGTAAGTTACTAAAAAATTTAATATTCTGTTAATATATTATAGTTCAACGTTGCGGGAGAATATGGTGGCGAGGAGGATATTATTATGCACAAAGTTGAAAGACTGAGATCTGTGGGGGTATAAAAGTTTCCTTATACTCCATCATCTCACAATCTGGAAAAAGATTCATAACTCTTTAAATTGCCGCAATTTCGGGGCTTTTGTATCGCAGTAACAGTTCTTCCGTTGTAGACTGAAGGACCATTCGAAATCCCATTTAGTTTTTATCGGTCTCACTATGACGCGGACGACTCGGCTCTTCTCATCCTCTCGAAGGAAATACATATACGGCTGCAGGACCTTACGATATGCATCATTCTAAAATCGATAAGAACATGACGTATGAAAGTAACTCAATTGTCGTGTGAAGAAAGCTCTTCATCTGCGTAGAAGAGGCGACGAAGTGTGATGAAACTGCAGTGAAGTTTTCATTACTGCGGCAGTTCTTCCCTGTTTTCGCAAAGTCTGCATCATGCATTCGGGATAGACTCATGTTCTGAAAAACCCCTACGGTTCGCCGACTCCCCGTTATCGAAACGCCTGTTTACAGATTGGATTTTCCCGAACGGTGGTATATGCCACTACGAAATGTCGTGAATTTAGGTTCGAAGTATGTAGGTAGGTAGGTACTGGACTTTTAGTTGCCGGCAACTTGGTCGGCGCCGTTCGTTATTCTCTTCTCTCGACAAGAGGAAACTTTTGCCGCTGACCTAGCCGATAGAAAGAAGATGGAATGAAAGAAAGAAAGAAAGAAAAAAAGTAAGAAAGGAAGAATATAAGAAATGAAGAAAGAAAGTCCTGCAGTCCGTCTTATTTTGTCGCGGATCTAAGTTCACCAGGGTTGACGCCGCGACGAGGGCGTCGAACCCGATATCCCTGAATCGCATCCATGAGGAGGATCATACATACAGTATAAGACAATCGTTCGCGAGCTAATCTATCGGAGATAGGTGGGTGCCTATATAAGCTTTAGTAATAGAATATAGGTGAGTATGTAATACTATACGATAAACTGAGTACCTATATAATATATTTGTATAATATGTTAGACTGTTATATGCTACGGGGAAGACCCTAGCGGCGTTGAGATGGTCTGGACGACTTCATACCCGTATGATTACGTCGTTTACTGTCTACGGGTCTACGGGTCTCTGGGTCTCGTGATACAGTGGTCAGTTACTAATATATAGGTATATACATGTATGTACTTATATATCTACCACAGACTAGTTGGTTGGATCGAGTGACGTAATTGGAACGGAGTTTGTTAAGCCGGCAAAACATTAGGGCAGGTTAGTTATAGTCAACGGGTGTTAGTATTTACTATAGTATATGACGTTTCATGTTCTGCAGTAACAAAGTGACGAAATTTCACAGAGGAATTTTTATACAGGAATTTTCAGCTGCAGGAATAGCGGATTGCGCAACGAGTGCGCAAAACAGGCGATTCCCATGAACAGCAATTGCGTGTACGCGATTTTTCCCCAACGAGTGTGCAAAATTCGATTTCGCGTGCTAATTTTTCACTCGCGAATAACTCTCAGACGTCTTTTATATGATTTTTCAACCATTAAATTTTTAAGTAATATTTCCAAATTGTATATGAATTCGAAGTAACTATACACCGCCAAATTTCGTTCGATATCGATCGATTTCATGCTTTTCAATTTTATCGCTGATCTGTGGATCGGTGATTGATATTGACTCCTCGCGTGGTTGCAGCGAGCTTCAGTGCTTGAATATGTAATTATTGTTTGCCGGCAAAGAAGAAGACGAGGAAGAAGAAGAAGAAGAAGAAGAAGAAGAAGAAGAGGAGGAAGCAGGCGAGAGCGAACCAGGAGAGAGAATTAATGGCGGCGAAGAGAAGCCGTCGTGTTTACACGGTCGCTAATGTCTGTCCATTTATCCGACCAGCACCGATCCTTATTTTCTCTTTGCACGTTTAAACTCTACAGTACATCGTTCACACATACCTATATACGTGTAATATTGTATATATGCGTATATAGTATCGCAACGTATTTCGCAAATCGCTCTAAGATCGCTACAAACTTTAAAGATAATTAATAAAATACCCAAATGCGAAAAAATGATACGATATAGTATATGGTACGAAATTTCGCAGTATGTAGTATGTAGTTTATCTAGGCGCACACACATCGCGTCGTGCAGCACGGTGGCAATAAGTTATACCTACACCGGTACGATCGACGTCTGTCACATGCGAGAGATGCGGTTGATTGACTTTTTAATTGAAACGAGAGTATCGCAATTATCTCTCGACCACCAAGCAGCTATACGTTTACCATATGAGCGCCCTTTTCTTATTCGCGGGGACTATAAGTATGTAGGTTTTGCCAATCAAGATGCGATCATACTGCGGATAGACCGCCTTCACTCGACTTCCCCGAAGAGAAGCGATTCTAAAGAAAAAAGAAAACTATGTATATAAATAAATAAAAGGAAAACCACGATGGGGACGAGGACGAGGACGAAGACGAAGACGAAGACGAGGTCGTCGAGCGAGAGAGGGGTTCCCCGTATACAGCAATAAATTATAGACAGAGTTTCAAATCGGTAGACGATGATTATAAAATCTAGAGAAAAAAAAAATAGTAATAAAATATATATACGTATATATCCGAAATTGCGTAACCTGGTAGCGCCACCGCGAGGAGGAAAAAAAAAAATTTTTTAAAAAACTAATTTGCATATTCATATGTCTACTAATTTTGAACCACGTGTCTGTATAGTTTGATCGGAAAAAAAAAGGAAAAAAAATGAGCGAAAGATAGTAAACATGTATAAAATTTCGCCCAAAGCGACGCACGTATATTTCGCCGGCACTGATTATCAATTATCTACACGAGAACCCCAGCGAGCGTGAGTGTGCGAGATCAGAGTCTTCTAATCAGTTAATGATACGAGTATGATAAGCAAAGAAAACATAGTCAGCTTGACGCATGAGACCGTAATCTTTAGGTCTGGATCACCATGAGGCGTAGAGATTCCGCGACATCTCAGTTCCTTCTTTGGTATACAGCTGTACCATATACAGTATACCATATACATGTAAGTATGTATGTACCTAGTTATCATTTTTATCATAGTCGCGAATTATGGGTTGTTAAACAATCGTGTATTTGCTGAATTCTTTTCCTCTTCGTTTTTATTGTACATATTTGATCAAACGAAATTTATTTACTAGCGCCAATTCGGTTGTTTAGATTGTTCAAATTGTAATCAAATAAACTGCGACCTTGTTCAGATAATAATTAAGAAATTCGCTGAATACTGCCTATAGTACAGAATTTATCAGCGAGCTAGTGCAAGATTTATGCGATCGAACAGAAAATGTGAAATAGAATTATAATTCATGGTAGGATAAGAGAGTGTGAAATCATGCCTAAAACGATTGTAATTATTTGCTCATTATACGCAGGTGAACAACACGCATTACGTAATTCTCATGATTTCGTGATAGACCGCGAAGCTGCGTTTGATATTTTTCACATCGCGAATAAAATGGATAATATAATATATATTATAATAGATGGGATTTTTGGAAGTGCGCAATAATATGATATAGCCAGGACGTTGTTTCGCCTATTAATAATATCAGTGGCCAAATTTTTCGCCCACAATTGCACAATATATTTTCTCTTAACTCGTATTCAACCCCTTCCCTACTTTCTTACTTTCTTTCTTTCCTTATTTCTTTCTCTTCCCTTAATATATGATATGGAGCAATAATTTACTCCGTTTCGTTGAACAATACATACTCGGTTTAGTTTTTGGCCATAAACTGCACTAAATCTTACGATAAATATCTGCGGTTGTCTATTCAATAGCCGATGAGAAAGAGACACTTAGATCGAGGGCGTTATTGTGCATTGTTACACATACACGTGCAGTAGGTATATGGGATTCTCGGTTGTTCGTAGTTTGCTCAATTTTGGCAGGAATAACAGGACGATGGGATTTAATAGACTAATAAATGAATGAATGAATGAATGAATGAACGAAAAATTGATGAAGAATGCCCCATGTACATATGTAACTAAATAATTTCACCCTGAAAGTATTCCATTCCAAGATTATACACGTTACCTAATATTCAACGACGATGCATTTGCTTATGAGGAAACCGACTAACGACGCACACCGGATACTGTAACGTATAAAATGCGCGAACGCAGCCAATTCCCAAAGAAATTTAATCCTTTATTAGTATATCTTATATGCTCATATATACGTTGACATCTTCAGAACAATTGTATATTATAGTATGGGTAGATATCAGAGAAATATGAATACTACATAAAATTAAACGAAATCTAAAATCCTATAAATTTTTTTATTTTTTTTTTCATTTTTTTCATTTTTTTCATTTTTTTTTTTTCTGGGAATGAACGATTTCGCAAGCAAACGTGAAAATTTAGGTGAATGTTAAATTTATTGACCCTTCTCCGAATTTCGGAAGAATTCCATTTATAAATCCGCAAATGACAATTTTTAGAACTTTATAATATGATAGTATGCAGAATCGGTAGGTATAAACTGTTTCAACGAAATCCTTGAAATCAATTTCGCATGTTGATTATACCTATACCGCGTGATTTTTAATTTTGTCAACGAAGTAAATAAGGTTTTTAGTTTTTATTTTTTATTGTTTTTTCAACTTTTAACAACGAAATGTATAATTTAACACGAATTTTGAAAGCCAACTTTGGTGAAATTCTCAGGGTCAGTAGGTATATAATGTACACGGTCGATCTACGATCATATAATCTGAATCCAATCCAATCAGGGAAACAAAGCCAGCGTAACGGAATTATCCTACTCATGTCAGCCCGATCCGATCCCGATACCTCGCAATAAAATACGTGCAGGGCTTCTACGTGTGGGGGAGTTTCGAGGCAACTCAGTTGAAAATTGACAAAAAAAATGGAAAAAAAAAATAAAAAACAATTTCGTCAAAAATCTGAAATTTTTGTTTCTACACAAAAACGTCATGACTAGTTTTTGATAATTTTATTTCGGTTCGTCTTCTTGTGTCGCGTGTCTGTATCTAATTATAAACTAACTAGCTGTGGATATAAATTTCTCCAAAGATAATTTTACGCCATTAAAATTTTATACAGAGAAAAAAAAAAAAGAAAGAAGAGAGATATAGGTACTATATGTATATGTCGAGGTAGATATGTATTTTAGAAGAGGTATGAAATTCTGGGAATCAATCAACGCGCGTATAGGCAATCTGTTATATAAAGCACTTAACTTAAGTCTAGGTATAGCTACGAAGTATCTATAACCTATAGTATAAATATAGCCACGGTAAGATATATATATTTGGAATGAGGTGAAAATGATCAATCGAAGAACCGCTATGGTAAGAATTTGTGTCAAATACTTCCTCGAACCTGCAGACATCATTCATTCGCGCAACTAAATAACTAACTCCAACTAACGCTGTAACCTACGATATTATGCATATAACACCTGTACCTGTACCTGTACCTTTGCTGACCTCGGCTTGTAGCGATATGCATATTACACACACTTGGTTGGTACTTCAGCGTCACGAAAATGTAGAAAAAAAAAAAAAAAAAAACAGAAAAAGAAATTTCATCAGATTTCTTCACTGTAGGCAATAAGAAGTCGAACCTCGCCAAGCCTTACTACAAACTGTGAATACTAGGGTGGTCCTTGAGGGGACCAGTACAGCGACTTTTCGAGAAATTGTCATGGTCCGAAATCAATTTATTTCATCACCAAAGTTCATTTCACATCAAAATATTTTTCTTTTTCCAAATCATGTGTCGTAAGGATTTTGGCACACCGTTGGTCCAATTCAATCTCTTGACGTCTCATTTTCTCCGGTGAACCATTCCTCATCTTGTGAATGTAGGGATTTTAAAATACAAAATTATGTCATAAGTTATGATCAATTTACCAAATTTGCAGAAATTATTGTCACTCATTTCTTAAATAACTTGGCCAAAACGAAGATTCTTCAAAATTCCTACATTCGCATGATGAGGATTTGTTTTCTGAAGAAAATGAATCCAAGATGACCTGAATTGGTCCAACGGTGCTCTAAAATCCTTACGACACATGATTTGGAAAAAGAAAAATATTCTGATGTGAAATGAACTTTGGTGATGAAAAAAATTGATTTCGGACTATGATAATTTCTCGAAAAGTCGCTGTACTGGTCCCCTTAATTCGATCATATTATAATGAAAAGCCTGAAACGTTCGACGATATAAAGACGTGCAATTTCCCAAGTCCAGTCTGTAAATTTCAGATTTTTTTAATCTTTCGCAATTTTTTAGATCATCTGAGATTACTATCTCTCGTGTCTGCTAGGCTGCACTAGGTACACGATAAATCCATCGCGAGATATATGATCACCGATTTATGATAGATTTGTGAAATTCCCGTAGATAAATAAAAGAAACGCGGAAAAAAAATCCCCGAACAAAATTATCTCAGCTCTTGATCATCGATATTTGACAACGCTATTATCGTTCTAGCCAAATCGAGAGAGATAGAAAGAAAGAGTTTATGTTTACGAAATATTCTATTAACAGATTATTACATACCGATTAACTAAGTACAGATTATATTATTATCGCAGTAATGAGTCTGTCTATATATACCGTGCAGACGATTATATTCGCACTCGTGATATACTCTCCGGGTCAGAGATACTTTGGACTAACTTCAAATTAGAAAGTAGATTTTCCAGAAATCTTGTTTTCATTTCACTAATAATGCCTAAATACAGATTGGTTCAAGATTAGCGCTTCATATTCTCAGCGTAGATTTAGATTCCTTGCAAAATTCTAAGACTAAATTTCCTTCAGCAAAAATTCGAGGGTATAATAGTTACCGAGTTACGAAAGATCTCAGTTGACCAATCGAAAAACCCATAGTGCATTCTACGCGCATAAATGAGCTCTTTCGAAATATGTAGCACTTCAATTATTTTTGAAATTCTTAAACATGTAAAACTTTGGAAATATGCGATTTCTTTGTTCTTCTACTCGAAGGGTCTAACCGATTGCCCTGAAATTTTCACCGAAATTACTTCGAGGTGGCACTAAGAAGTGATCAAAATTTCAGCCTCCCGTTTTACTTCTTTTTTTTCCAAAAATCGGCGAAGCATGTAAAACTTGGGAAAAATGTGTTTCCATTTTTTTTCGACTTGAAGGGTCTAATGGATTGCCTTGTAATTTTCAACGAAATTACTTCGAAGTGCCACGAAGAAGTGATAAAATTTCCAGCCTCCCGTTTGTTCCTTTTTTTCTTGTTGCCAAAAACCGATCCGGTTCGCGTGGAATACCCCATATACACTCTTTAAAATCGTAAGTATGTAGGCACCTGTATCTAAAATCGGTTGACAGTCTTGACAGCGACCTAACTCGATCATAACCCTGGAAATACGTCTACGTAGTTGAACTTTCCTGCGCCTATAAGGACTAAGGTTTGACCAACCGCAGTTCAAACACGCATGCGAAGGTAAAGTAATCCAACTCCGTGTCGCGTAGTTGCGCGCGTTGAGCACATATATACCTACTATTATTATACATGTACAATACCTGTATATGTACATATACTAGCGAGGAATGAGAATACACATACATATGTTGGTATGTACATACCTTTTACCTATGTAACGAATTACCACGCTTAGGTATGCACGATATGGTGCGAGTCGACATTGCACACATATTTATATATATATATATATGTTATAGTCTGAGGGCGAAACGTTGCCATGCTGCATGCCGCTGCAGAGGTAGTTGGCTATATGTATACATATAATGTACCTTAGTTTAAACTTTAATGCGATATCAGAGTTTAAATGAAAATTTGGTGAGAAAAAAGAACTTACTTAGGTAATCGCCGTCCCACGCAGGGATAATTTACTACTTTAGTCGCAAATATTGGGGAAAGGTAGACTTGCGAATTTGTAGAAGAAAAAGAAAAAGAATAAAAAAGAAATAAAAATAAAACTGCAAACACATCGCGTGCGAATGTAAATATAATTAATCTCCAACCGCAAGACCGAGAAGACAAGACGCTAGGTTTTTTTTTTTTTTTTTTATTGCGCTACTTCCGATGATAACGTTCGTTTTTTGTTTTTTCTTTTGGTATTTCAAGTTTTTTCCGTCAAGTTTTATGCAATTTTTAACTCGATTTCAAAAGAGTGAGAAGAGAATTGATTTTCAAATAAAGAGAAAAAAGAATAGAAATCGTAACAGTTTCAGACACTAAAGTGAGTAATGAGGTTTTTTTCCAAACCAATATGATGCAGGCCCCGCGTATAAAAATAACGTGGGTTTAGTATTAAACCATCGGAAATGGTCAGAAATTTGATGAATAATTCTGGTCTCAATTTTTGTGAGAAATAATTATCTCCGCGTCTTGCGCCCTTTTATTTTAATATAGCAAAACGTAAAGTCTATATTATACTTGAGAGTATAAATAAAAAATGAAAAAAAGTATGTGTATAAGCGGTATAAGAAGTTAAAGCTCTTAGAATCCGCGATGCTTGGTCATGTATGTAGGTAGGTAGGTAGGTATAGGTAGAGAGGTACGCGAAGTGGTTAGTCGTGCAGCATAGTAGCGCTAAAATATTTCTTATGTTCGGTTATTATTCATATTAGCACATGTGCTGCAGCAGTCGAGGATTTACAATGTTTGCCTCCTCGGTCGAGGCCCGCTTCTTCGTGGCGTAGGTCGAGGGAAAAGCACATACGTCATCTCTCGAGGCCGACGTTGTCGTCTTCGTCTTAGTCGTCAGTTTTGTACCAAGGCGCCAACTTTCCTAAACACTCTGATCCGCGACGATAATTCAAAGTGAAAGGAACGATCCAGATCCCAATTTTTATCCAACATATACGTAAGGCCGGTCCTTGATTCAATCGTCTGCGAATTTCAATGCTCCCATGGACCAGGACGTTTAATAATGTATGCAAAACCGCAGGTTCTGATCTTAATTTTTTGAGCAAGTGAGTTAAAAAAAGATCCCAAAAACTCTGTGTTACACGACGATCATGTTCAGCCACAGCCTAAAGTGGAACTTATTTTTCTTCTATATATTTAATCGATTATAAGGTTTTATCGATAATCAGATACACTGATTTCAACTGATATAATTAATGAGTCACACTACTATATAAACTTCGGACGAAAGAATTATAATTTTTGCATCATTTTTTTCTGTACCAGCATTACAGGACCTTTTCATTTCTTTATGGTACTTGTTCGTGTAAGAATTGCGTTAATTAATTTCCTCGATTCGTTGATACAGTTAATTAGATTTGATCGAATTTTTGGTACAAAATTTCTGTGTATATTGATGATGTTGGATAGGAAATAAAAAGAGAGGTTTTCGCATGGGAAAGTAGCGCAAGAGAATATGAAAATGAAGAGAAGTACGAGTAGGTAGGAGGTAAAAGTAAGTTCTGCCAATCTGTTTAAATATGAAATGTACACAGTGAATAGAGGCCGACGTTCTAACGAATTAGCGTAGGTGTAGTAAAGCTCTTTACCTCACGTGTAGCATGTAGCATGTAGAGTATATGGTATTTGTGCATTGATTGAAAAAATTGATTAAAAAAATTGACGAAAATGAAAAAAAAAAGAAAAACTAATGATCGTTTAATTCCAAGTAAAGGAACAAAGAATTCAGACGATATTTTACGCAACTATTCGAGAAGGGGTTGTATCCCTGTATACCTCAAGGATTTGGTAAACCTTTTGCAACGCGAGCTGGTGCAGTCACTAGCCATTATACCCCCTTGCTCAAACGGGTCAGAGAAACTCTATTTCTCTCTTCGTCTCGGGTGAAAAGAGGCTGGATCATCGGCAGATCAAACACAAACGGTAGGGTTGCGCGATCGGGTGAAGAAAAGAGAGAGAAAAAAGACTCGCCAGTATAGCGATGCAGATGCAGATGCAGATGCAAAAGTAGAAGAAGAAGTAGACGTAGAATCAGACGTACGACGTACGTGACGACGTGACGACAGACCAAGGTATGCGTTATACTCGCATTGTAGCTACACGTATGCATTATACCCACATATGCAGTAGGAAGGTAGGTACCTGCGTATGTACGTCCGCGTCGCGGGCCTCGGGGTAGCTGGTGCTTCAAACTTGGTAGCATCGACTACCGGAGTGCGAGTTAAACTTCGACGTAGACTGAAGCTATCACGGAATTTGCTCTGCACGAACGCACGCACGCACGCCTTTATACATATACGAGTCGATGTGTCCAATGCGCGAGATCAGTCCATAAGAAGAAGAGGAAGAATTCGAAAACTGAAAGAAATTGATCCACTCGAAATAAAAATTTGATAAGTAAATGCCTACCTACACCTTCCGAAATGATCGTTATCGAAAGTATATCTGCTTCTAATGAACGTCTCGATCAAGCAGCTCGGTGCGGTTCATTCATCCATTAATTAATTCATCGGTGTAAAGATCGAATTACGTATAAAACATATATTGGCGAGACAGCTGGGGGTACGGGGGAAGCAATCAATCGCGAGAAATTGATAAGCGTGAATCAAGTAGTAGATATATTTATGCTGTGTGCAGCAGCAAGGAGGAATTCTATCGTGAAATCTGATGTCACTTAATTGATAAGGCGGAAACGAGACTCGGGTACTTGTTACGTGTTCAAAAGTAACTATACCTACTCTCAAATAAGAATTGAAAAGTGAGCATAGATTTTCACGTTTCCTTCGATAAATTGACTACGCAAGATAAATTTCTGCCCATCCCCATTCCCATCCCCATCCCCATCCCCATCGACACGCAAATCGTATCTGACTACCGAGCTTAGCTGGAAAATAATTCAAAGGGAGCTTCGGTAGGGCCCAGGTAGGGTGTCGTAGAAATAATTTAGGGGCTAAAATCTTGATGTATGGTACTGCAGGCAAGGGGTGAATAAGAAACGGGGCTCCCCATGGGAGGCATGAAATTACGAATAAAGCGAATAAAGCCTTTTCTCCCTCCGCTGTTTCCTAACCCATCGGATTAAGACGGGGTAGTAGCTTTCATATTTTTTTTCTTTCCTTTCTCTCTATTCTTTTCTCTAGACTTGTTTAGAATCGCCTCCTCGTCGTATGTATATGCATTTGAGCGAAAAAACAAAATTTGTCTCGCAGCCAGTCGCACGACCTTCTTTACACATTTTCATTCTCAGCCTGCAGTTCACCGAGCGTCAGAGATATCCAGAGAGCACGAAGGACCGAGGTCCTTCCTTCGGGGTTGTTCGACATCCTGGATCCACCTTTACACCTCACTCGAAGGATTTGAGAACCTCTGTTCTTCCCCGTAAGGTACCGTTATGCAAGCATTCAAATTTAGACGGTAAAAGAAATTGAATTTTCAATTCCGTATAACGTAGATTCTTTTTCCATCTTTTTCCCATTTTTATAACATTTTTAATAGCCACGAAGAAATTTACACGATTTTTTAAACCCCTGGGCGTTTGTTGCACACATCATACTCGTCACGCAAGTAACTATATGTGACGACTTTGACTTTGTAATACATTAAAGCTGGCCGCGGGGCGGTAAGGTGTGATCATTTGTGATCTGCATTTATCGCTATTGTTTTCGGCGAAAACTTATACAATCTGAATAAACGCGGGAATCTTATTTCGGTTTTCGCTGAACTCATAGAAGTCAGAGTACAAGGTATAGAAGCCCGTGAAAAAATGGATTAGATCAAATTTGATCCAGTTAGATCTAAATTTTGGGAAAATTGGATCTCAACAGATCTCGAGAGATCTCACTACATTTGCTTTGATCTAATTCGCACAAACGTACAAATGCAATTTTATATCTAGCGAGGTTCAAGTAGATCTTGGGAGATCTATTTAGATCTAAATTTTGGGAAAAATTAGATCTAACTAGATCAAATTTGATCAAATTCATTGATACACTTAGATCTAATCCATTTTTTCCTGGGAGCGGTGATGGATAGTTCCGTAAAAATTTCGGAATTCAAGTTTACGATACGAATATAAGTTTCACATATAAACTCACGTGCTTAGAGTGAGACGCATCCAGGCGCGTTGCGTCAGCAGCGTCGACGCATTGCGTCGGGCTGGCCTCCAAGCTGCTTTCAAAAACCGCACATCGAAGACGTACCTACACCCTTCTTCTTCTTCTTTTTCTTCTTCTTCTTTCTCCGTCGCCTTTCTCGTTCACACGCGATTCCAACACCTCGAATAGTACTTCAAGGGTTTTGGTCGGTCGGTCGTTGGTTCGATCGACGCGTTTCTATCTCGAGCTTAGTTCACCTTAGCTCCGAGTATCTATCGCGTCGTATCGATGAATGAGGATCCAAATTCGATCTCTTGTTCTTAATATTCCGTCTCGTATTCTCCGCGCACTTTTATCCCAATCTGCAATGCCGCGCGGATTTGAACTCTCGAGTTTTATTCCTCCCAATATGATCATAGATCGTATATTATATTGTTTCTATCGATCATCCTGCGTCTTCCTGCACTATGATAATATCTTCCTTATTCTTGCCGCACTTTTATTTTTCTTTTCGACAGAAGAATATCGCCTTTTATTGATCATACATTTTTCATCATCATCATCGTCATCATCTTCGATATGAGATTAGAACTTTAACTTCATTAACTTTAACAATATTTAATTAATTAATTAATTAATCAATTAATTGATTATTTATTCATCTATTATTCAGATTTATAGAATAAATCGAAATTCAGTAATTCTAAGATGTGTACTGGCTCCTGAATTGCATAAGGGTTTATCTTCTTTTTTTTATATAGTTAATCAGATCTTTATTCGTATATACGTATGAAAGAGTTGTGAGTTTCTTATTGTTTTTTTAATTTTTTTGTTATGCGATATCAATAATTATTTAATAGATACTGCAGATAGTAACTTATATGTTATATAGTACGTTTCATTCATATATATTGTTAATATAATGAATTATACTATTATTTCTTTAATTAATATATGTGTAATATAAAGTCGAGAATTCTCAGTCGTTACACGTGATTTCTCTTATCGCAAAGAAATTCTGATAATATTCAATCGTAAACACATCGACGACACACTCTTCCCTCATCGTGAATGAAAAAACAGATGTAAAAAAAAAAAAAAAAACTAACAAAAAAACAAAAATCAAAAAGAACACTTTTCAATTTCACTTTTCTCGTTAATAATTAACAAACGGCGAAATTCAGATATAGATAATTAATCAACCAAATATCCAAATTGGTTTCACATTTGCACAACAGAATGATAATGATCAAACTGCAATCTTATGAAAAAAAAATAATAAAATAAAATAATAATAACATCACTTCTTAATGAGAACAGAAAAAAAAAGAAAGACACCAATTCAATTTTTTGCAAAGTTTTTTTTTGCAAATTCACATCATTCAAAAAAAAAATATACTTTCTTCTTTTTTGTTTTTTTTTTTTTTTTATAAAAATTTTTCGGAAAATCGACGAGAAAAATTTCACGTATCAGATGATTTGTTCCTTCCAAAATCCACCCCCCCACCCCGTTTTGATATATGGGTACGTATTGTTGTACGTAAACACTGGTCGCAGGTTAATAATGGTACTAATGGTAATAGTAATGGTAACGTCACGCACGTCACGCACGTCACGGGGCACGGGGCACCGACTAACACTTATTACGATATAGAATGAGAGAATAAAAAAAACCACCAAAAACCAACCGGCGGTAAACTGAGTGCCTGTGCTGCTGTGATCACGGTTGAACGCGTACTGACTGACTCCGGTGGGGATCAGTGATTTTCGGTAGGCGCTCTAGCGAGCTAGGGTTAGGCGAGTGATCGGTGAGCCAACTGCCAACCAGTAAGTTTGCTGGCACACACGGCACCCACCACTAAACTCAGCGGCTGGCCAGGCGCGCGAGTACTCCCCCCTGACTCTACCAATCCCCCGCCACCCCCTTCTGCCGCCTCCCATTACACTACACAACGCGCTACGCTACGTTATACTCCTCGCTCCACTCCGCTCCGCGCGGCTGTTAGAGACGCACGACTTTACGCCCGGTTCTTCTTCCTTTCTCGATATATACTCATCGGAGTACTTCTCGATTTGATTATTTTTCAATTTCGACGCTTCCGTGGGTCAGAATGGATCGGCAAATACATATTTTTTTGATCTAGCCAGAACACCGGTTCCGATATCGATTTTAAGTATATCTGCCATCGCAATGACTTCGAATTTTACAATTTTAATAAAACTAGATTTCTCACATTTCGCGGTTCATTTATTTTCTTCCTATTGCAGTATAATAGCTCCGAAGTATCTCAAACTTGGTACACTCCTTACTTGCAGCAGCAGGCATTTCACGAAAATTCGACAGATTTTTAACGATATAATTTCCGAAGCCACAGCCCACCAAAAAAATTCTCATCTACAAATTGTGATGAATAAAATTTTGTCGTTATTAATCTGTAAAGTTTTGCACGGATGACTACTACTGTAGGCAAGAAGTGTGCGGAGTTTCGGATTCAGAGAAGCGATAATGCGATAGGAAGTAAAGAATAACACCGAAGTACTAAAAGTCGTGGGTTATTTAAGTGGGAAAATTCGAAGGCTTTGGGGCAGTACTTGGAATTCAGATATGAACCTGGAGGTTCGACTACACTTTTTTGTAATTGAAATTCGAATATGACCGAATCAAGGACCATCCTAATAATGCATAATTCCTTCAACGCTTATATGTTGTTGTTTTCTAGTTTTATTTCGAGACGTGAGATGCGATCTTTCCCACTCCGAGCTAACCAGCTAGTTGGCTGGTTGACTGTACTGCCGCTGCTACCCTCGATAGAGTATCATTAGGTCACGATACGCTTACCGCGTGTCTCATTTCTCATCGAGTACGCGAGTACGTAGGTCGTGGGCGTATGGACGAGGGGAATTATAAGATTAGCGTTTTTCTTTGCGGTATAAACGGTGCTATGGATAATTACTGGCGTTTTAATAATCAAGAGTTTGTTTCTGAACGATTAAACTATTGATTATTATCGTATACCTATATACCGATTCTAACAATGGGTCAAATCATTCGTTCGTATTATACTACTACATGTATAGAAAGTTCTACTATATATAGTCACATATACACATACGTATGTATGTATATATAATTAGTATTTTATTCATTAATCATTCATCACTTAAATGAAATCAATTAATTGAACAAACATAATAAGGAATATTATTGTCTATCTGTACAGAAAACCTTTTTTCCCCTCTTATAATATTTCTCCGAAGTTGATATATACGAAGCGGTAAACGATGCAGTCGGTGCTGCAGTATAATAAATTACGAAAATGAACAACGTATGCAATTATCGTAGTCGCATATAAAATATATATATACATATTAAATAGGTGTACATACACATATTATGATACAGCAATTGTTGTTCTCTTCAAATTAACGTACATAATATATATATATATCTATATCTATGACTTAGAGACATGAGGTACATAAGTAATCTTAAGTGAAAGTTTGGAAAATCGTTTAAAACAATCACACGTACTTATACATATATGCATATAAAAAAAAAAAAAAAATTATAATATTGTTTAATTTGATAAACATTTCATACGAATAAGATTGACAATATAATTACACAGTCGCGTAACCCGAAGCGTTTAAGTGAAATCTGTAATTGAATTATTTATTATCTTATATTCAACGTCGAGCTGAATACTTATATAACATTAACTAAAACTGCTTGATATGTACCTATCTTAGTAAAATTTTTGTATTATTGTAGATTATTGCATCTACCATTTTAGGAGGTTTTTTTTTTTTTCAAACGAATTTTTTGAAGAATATTTTAAAGATGGAATTTTCCTTCGGAATATCGTTTTTGATTTGGATGAACGAAGAGCATTTAACAGTTCATTGATATATATATTATATTATACATACATAGGTATATGAATAAGCGAGAGTGGGAAATTTAGTATATAGAAGCGGAAAAATCTGTTAAAAAAATATTGCGGAATTGAAAACAGACCGAGATAATGAATTATCATTTGGTTTTAGATTACTAATGCGGAGCTGCTGCAGCATATGCAAATGCAAATGACTTGCGACACAGTGCAGTTCGTTGCCTGACTTTAGTTAGAGAACCAGCTATATTATATTACGTTACAGTATTTTTTACGGTATGTATAATATAGTATATATAATATACATATATGTACACACATACGCACGTATATATATAACTATAACTATAACAGTTCAAATAAATCGCAACCTCAAACTTTCCGCTCCGATCTAGACTATCCCGAACTTTTTCCGAATACCGACGGCAGATTGTAAAAAAAAAAAAAAAAATATATATATATATATGTACTATACATATATTTCGTTTCAATTATCACGTCGTTAATGAGTGTCTTTCGTTTTTGATTTTTTTCTGATTTTTCTTATCTTCTTTTTTTTTCTATTTTTTCTGACAATTATAGAGAGCGAAGAGTTTGTCTGATCGTCAAACGAGTCCCAAGTATAATATAACCAGTAGCTGTTATTTTTTCACCACCTAATTCCTCACTCCGATGCAGCTCGAGCACACCGAAACTAGTTATATAGGAGGCAAAGGACTCGGTAGAAAATTTCGTTAAAATTCTTTAACCTTGTCGCGAAATCTCGGCGACGAAACAAAAAAATGTCGACAAAATAAATTCGTCCCTGCAGGGGTAACAACTCAGCTACTGAAACAGCTACTCGCTTATAGGTAGGCGCTATATGTATATAGGTACTCTTCCTGAAACCATCGCGTGAGAGAATTCTGCACGGCCAGGTACGTGGCTGGAAATTAACAGCCCCTGCTCTTAGACCAGTGTGAATAAATTTTGTCAATCTTTCCATCAATCGTAGATGAAGAAACGGGTTCGTTTGAAAATTTCATTAACATACAGGCAAGCGATATTAAACTACATTCTGTTCTGAATGATTTGATCAGTTCCAAAAACCCGGATTCAAACTTCCGCGGAGTAAAAGTTTGGAAAATTTTACCCCCGGTTTAGCTTCGAGTATAACCGATCCTCGCGGCGACCTGAAAGTTTAGGATATCGTCGCGTTTGATCGCTGCGAACCATGTCACGGTATCGCCTCGGATATCTGGACCAACTTTGTCCCAGAATCCCGGCTCCCCGCCGTTTTTTTTTTTTTTTTTTTTCTCTCTCAAAATGACCCGGAGTTTTAGTGCTGAAGAAATGCAGGTAATTCTCACGTGTTTTTCCGTCTTTCAACTAAAACGAACCATATAGGTATACGATAGCGTATTTCGTTTTTGGGGGGCGAAAATTAGGACCCAGGCCAATTACCGAATAGGTGACAAATTCCCACACCAAGAACTATTCACTATAGACTGCACTGCACTTTGCTGCAGCAAAACGTCGCGTTATACCATTGCTGCAAAGTTAACCCGAGGTTGGGTTAGCTCGCAGTCAAATAGTCCGCTGCACTACTACCTGCCGGACTACGACACGACGCCCCCGCGTACCCCGACTCTTACCCTGGGGTACAACCGAGTGTAAATCATAGAACGACGCTTGGCATCCTTTGTTTGCCGCATTTCTAAGGCCAGTTTACACTTGCCGGCCATGAGACTGACTCTACACTATAATATTCACCGCTATGGTATTGCAAAACCGACATTTTCCACACTTATAAGGGCTAGACGTCGAAAGTTGAGCCAAAGATTGATTTTTTCATATAATTCAGCGACTCGACTCGTTCACGAATCCCATATAAGTATTCGCGAAACATACGTGCGTGATTTTGCGAGAGTATACGGGGTGGAATGCGTCGCGTGCGAGTGATAAAAGTGCATGAAAATAGGCAAAAACGATAGCTAATTGCTCTTGGCGTGGCAAATAACCTTCTCCTTGTAGGTACTGGCTAGGTACTGGTGCCGATAACGTTCCTCAGGAATGTACTTCGCCTTGTAGATATTCATACGTATGGTATACCAGCTACGTCCTCATTTGCCTGCAACTGTGCGATACCGCAATGGCTGGAAAAAGTATAGAAGTGTTTTTTTCCGATCACCTTGCGGATCCGAAGTAAACTTTGTTCGAAGAACACGTGCGAATTCAGAAAGACTGGAAATCGCCCGAGTCCTGGCCGCCCTTTAAACCGCGAAGACTCTAAGGTCCGAGTCGATTATGAGACCGCGCGGCTCGCCGCAAGCTTGCAATTACATATAACCATGGTCCATGGTGGCGTAACTACTGGTGAGGTGTAGGTGAGCGAACGGAGGACCATTATACTCTGGTAGGTAGGTGTATGCATATACGTCAGCGTTTTCACCGTACCAACGCAAACCGCATTTAATCAGCTTGCGGTCGTCGACTGCCGTTCCTATTCGCGCGAACTGGAAGCTCGATGCACTCTAAAGGGTAAACCGAGCTGCAACACCTGGTTGAAGTTCCGCACATTCGTATACGTTGGCATAGTATAGCTAAGGGATGCGATAAGCGATGAAACGTGTCCTTCCGATGAATGTGTGAAAACTGAAAATGGGGCTGAAAAAGGAGAAGGAAATGGAACATTTTTTCGACTAGGTAAATGGGAGGAAAATTTAGAAGAGGATCGGGCAGTCTGACGAATTTGAAATAAAGGATGAAACCCTCGGATCATTCGAGGTATAATAATTTTAAGTAGGAGGAGGCGGACCACACAGGCGTAGATTGTTCGGTCTCACCACCTCCTGGACCGCGTTATTACGTAATAAAATGTACCTGACCCCGTCCCATTCTCGGTCTCATCGCGTCCGCCTCATCCCCCCGGTATATATATATATATATAGGTATACATGATGCTATGCAGGACCATCGAAGAGCTCTTTGAGACAGACGTTAACGTACACGTACCGTTAAATACGGAGCGCTATTTAATTAGGCATACCGAACCGCGTCAGCCTGCTGCAGGAGAAACAGGACTACGCACGATGCAGCTGTCCCCTAGTTCAACGACTAACCGAATCCCATTTTATCCTAGGCAAACCTCTTCTCCTTCCCCTGACTAAGATTTAACATAATGTACTACACTGGGCGAAAAAGAGGAAGAACAAAAAAGAAAAGAAAAAATCGGTAAGAAAGGGGTTTCAAATCTTCGCAAATCAAACGATTCATTAAAAAATATACAAATTTGATGATCCATGAGTTCCTATTTCCATATGGGTACTTTGTCACAGGTATTAAGACTCGGATAGATACATACTCGTCGTTGCGTTAAGACACTAAGTTATGTAACAGGTGCAAGGGGCCGTCTGGATGCAATTGAACCTGTACAAAGGGTCATGGATGGGACCGTTCCGTTCGTTCCTCGGCTCAGATAATGCGTATAATAGTGTAAGTATACGAGCGATAAATCGTCGTTAGTGGGTTGTCGAGTTTTGACCGTAGCCTGGGTTCATTTTTCAGTGTATATGGTATTCGTTAGGTCCTTATGGTGTGGGGGCATTATAGTCGTATAGGTATTACCGGAGGGAGATATTTTAATTATTCAAGAAGACGTGTTCTCGAGGTATTAGTTTTCACGTCGACACCTCAATTTCAAGGTAACTCATAGAATAAGGCTTCGACTCATGGCACATGGTGCAGTATAGAGGCGTGGATGCGGGTCCTAAAATCAAAGACTTGGGTCGATCGCCCCGAGCCTAGTTTAGGGTTATACTTTTGAAACCTAGACAAAACCAAGTCAAGCATATATATATACCTATATATATACATATAGAGACTATACATACACGCCTATCGGTACTATTCATCGCTGCAGTAAACCGCACTCTTTATGTCCTATATACTAAATACTTATTGATTTACAGAGTAGCAGTTAAGCCCATAGATTAACGTTTATTCCCATCACTTAGTGATCAATTTTCATACGATATCGTCGATTATTATCAATTTCGCTGAATAACATTTTCTCAAATTTTTCCAAGTAGGTACATATGACGAATAAGTTCTCCGTTCCCACAGGTTTTGATTACATTTTCTGGTATAGTATAGAACCGAATTGGAAGTAGCTTTCATGTGTAGACCCACCGCAGTTTTTCTGACACCTCAACATTATCCTTGGATAATATTTGCTCCTTTACAACAACAGTGGTCAATGGCGAAGTTTTGTCAGCCGTAAGAGTGGAAAGAGAGATCTCCACTTAAAATATCGCAACAATAACACCGCATGTGTGGTCGCCGGTAGAACTGCAGTGGTTGTCATATAAGCGACTACTGAATTCTGAATCGAAAATTTGGCAAAGTGATAAAGTGCAAATTTTACGTCTGAGAAGTTTTAACATTCGTATATAAACTCCTGAAATCGTGCGTAATGTATAAGTATAATTGCGTTTTTCATAATCAACGGAACCACGTCTTATCGTCAGAGAAACGTTTACGAAGTAGAGCTTAGCCACCTGACGTAATGCTTTTTTTCTTTATTGCAGGCAAAATACCACGTCACCATCAATTTTCCGATTCCGAATTCTCGGAGAATTTTAATCAACAGTTTCGACATGAAACCCTCTCGTTCTCGTAATCGGTAGTACCTACTATCAGGGATTTATAACCGATAAGGTCGATTGCGTATCTGCATAATGCATTTCGCACGCCTACTGCAGCTGATACCGTGTGCAGAATATAATCGTTCGAAATCCATCATGCATATGGAAGTCTCTGATGTTTTCTCAAGTTAGCGGAATATAAATAATGCGAAATAACGCGGTCAGCCGTTTGCTACTTATCGAGAGGCGCCATATTCTATGGCCTATTATACTCGCTTGCAAATATTAGCCTCGCAACTTAGTGCCTTTCCGCGCATATGCCCATACTCGTTACTGCAATATATGCATCAGCTGCTGCATAAACAGCCACGCGTCTTCTCTCCGTTTTTTTTTCTCAATAACGAAAAGACTGGCCAATTTTTTTTTCTTTTATTTTCGTCGCACAGATTCACCCTTCCATGAATCGGCGTCGTAGCCTAATCCCTGTTTCAGATAGGCCGATTTCTGCTCATTATTTAACCGTCATTTTATTACCGTAGAATCTAGAGCAATTATAGGAAAAGATAAGACTCGCTTGGCCCATCTGACTCACCATATGTATCTCACCTGAAGATAAATCTAATTAAAGCTGTGAGCGAATTGATTCGACGTTTTTCTATTCGCTGTTTTAGTTAATTGCTGAAGAAAAAGAGATTGTCTATTTTTTTTATCATCGCGCGAGTGACACTGACTACGTCGAGGTAAGAGAGAAGATATAAAATTAGCTTAAACTTTTGAGGAATGATGATTACAAGGCGTTTAGGAGATTGGGCGAAATTGGTCGATTAAATTGACAAAGAAGGTCGAATTATAAGACCTGTCAAGTCTGTCGAATAGGAGTAATGAGACACGCATCTATGTAGGTATAAAAGTTCCGTAACGGTATAATGTATGACGTTAATAGCGACGCTGCAACTTGTCAAGTAAATATAATTTCAAAATAATTTTACATAATTTCACCTAATCATAGTGGCTTGGAAGCGTCGCGGCGTCGGAATGTACACATCGTATATATATTTAATCGGTAAGAAACTGACTATTATAAGCTATAAGACGATTCTTATGCCCACAACAGCTATAAACCTCGAATGCGAAAGATTGAAGGTCTCAAAATGACAGGCCAGAAGTTAGTTCGTTGGCTATTCAAATCGATTCATTAGTCACTTTGTAACGGATGATTTATCTCGACGTTAGACTCGTACCCCCCCCAGCCTCAAATATATCCATGCGGGATTCGATCGGTCTGATCTGGACCGTTCCTCAGATCGCGATACAATTTAGAACGTTATATACTTCGTTTCGTATATCAACGGTGCGATAGCAAATAATTTTTACAAAAATTTATAGTTCATTTGGAAATGGTATATTGTGATACAAGTGCCGTAATGAGGCAGATATTGCCTATCCTCACTTGTATCACACGATTTTTTTGATTAACTCTCTGCGCAGAAAGTTTGATTTGAGAGACAAATCGATATTCAACATAGGATCACACCGCTACCGCCCGCTGCCATGACAAAGTGCGCGAAGAGAACACTAGTACGTAAAGTAGAGAATTCGTACTATGCGCATGTGCGAAAGAAGCACTAGTGAATAAAGTAGTGTATTTGCGACGTGCGGATGCGCTAACTCTTCTTATTTCCACTCTTCGGAAATAATGTACCTTACGCACGGTACACAGGCCTCGAAAATCAAACTTTCGGAACAGGTGTTGCAAAAAGAAATAATTTACGTGCATAAGACTTGTTCAACGAACGCATCGAACTATCATAGTTATACGAAAACTTCTAGTAACCAAATAGAAAACTATTTCGATGTAACAGACGATATGGATTTACGGTTTAGTATCACATTTTCAAAGGTACATAATGTAGTTCGCATTAGGATAATCTCGGATTTAAAAACTGTGATTCTAAATCGGTGAAAGGTCATAAATTTGAGGATAAATAACTTTCTTAGAGTTCGTTCATTTCACGATTTTTTTATTTATTTATTTTTATTTCCTACCTTCAAGTCGGAGGTGATATACCTACCTACACGATTTTAGAACACCACTCGCGTTATATTACGAGCAATAATAAGGCCACGTTAATCCCCAATTAAATTGTTCTTACCGATATCTCTCTGTAGCGGTAGATAACGAGTGATTCTTCGCGTTCACAACAGATAGGTATTTATGCCACTTGCGTAAACATAAGTTCGATTAATTATTCGAAATCTATAAATCGGCTTATAACTGGGCCCTCTTCTGATAATGACAAGTGATTATTGGTCGGGTGTAATCATTTATACATAAACTGTATGTATAACATAGGAGAAGCTATGCTATTGATAAAAAAAAAAAAGAAAAGAAAAAAAAATGGTGAATAGTATATCGCGTTACATATTAGGAGATAACAATTTCTGTCTTATCTTGATTTATAAATGGAATTTTGATTGTAGAACTTTTAAAAATCGTTGAGTGAGTATATACAGGTAAGTACCGGATATTAGAAGAAGAAGAAAAAAAAAACCATAATATTATAGATAAAGTAATTAGAGGTTTTAATTTTCACTCCACGTTTCTCATTTAATTCCAAATTGCACGTTGATCGTCAGATAGAATCAGTTTGATTGATTAATCAAAGACAGGAATCTTTCTCTGCCAGCTCTAGCCTAGAGCGTGAAAAAAAAGGAATGTATAATTATCAATTAGACGATAAACGGTACTGACTTTCAATGAAGCGATATATATATAAATATATATATATATATATACACCTATATGCCTGTGTTACATACGTGATTATATAAGTTGAAATTCTTGTACCTTGGAACAAAGTATATATATGTACGTTTATGTATACAAAAATCATCAATATAATAAATATTAACACGAGATGCAAATCTTTGGTAATAGTTGCGCGGCGTCACTTCCGTGCGAAAAAAGAAGAGAAAAAAAAATCAAAAATCAAAAAAGGGAGAAGGAAAAAAAAAACATCCTCTATCGTGTTGCAGCGCAAAGCTTTCTGGCGCCACCGTCTAATGCGATCGAGCAATAATCAACGTTACATTGATATCAGTAAACCGTTGGAATTCGAACTCAACTCTTATCGATGAATAGTGTTCTTTTTTTTGTCGCCTTTTTCTGCTTCTTTTTTTATTTGCGGTCGATTATCCGTTTGAGACAATTGCTTTTGATGATGGCCTGATAAGACCACGAAGAAAACAGGATTTTTCACATTCTTACCCTGCGCAATCTGCGACGAAGCTTTACATCGATGATTGATCACCGAAACTCTGATCTTTATGAGACTAGAAAAAGGCGACTTTTATCACTATCATTTATATCGAATCTGTAGAAGGAAAATTTGATTTGCTTTACTGCACATGATCTGAGCGGAGAGAAAACGAGACACTTACTATCCTTTGAAAATTTAGTCGGACAGTAGACGGGCTGTACTGTACACGTTACGTATGGGAACTAGTTGGCGATATGGTGCTAACGACGCTGCACTCTGAGAATCCCCTCAAAGAATTCCGCCTCAAGTCGCCCTCTTTCCCGCGGTAAACAAGGTCGTGGTTGCGTTTTTCTTTCACTTTTTTTCCTTTCTTTTTTTTTCTTCTTTCTTTTTTAGCCAATATTAAATTCGCCTAATTGGATACTTCGATATGATAATCGCGACGCGATATAGAACGATCAAGGCCAAGAATTCAAACGATCTTCCGATACAATTATCGCAAATATCCGAAGACCGCGGCATCGGCGATTATCGTTAAAATCGCATTCCTCATTGACCTAACTCGTATGTGTATACTATATATCGCTTGTTCGCGTGTCGCCAAACCGACGACAGTACTATATCCCGCATAGCTTAGAGTTTAGACTCAGAAAACGATCACTGCGAAAGCCTCCGCAATAGACGCTGGGATTAAGGCGTCTAACCGAATGAGAATACCCGGCGACGACGACGGTGACGAATCTCTGACCGAACCTGATGATCCTAGCGTTTACGTTAATTCGCACATATCGCTATACCACGGGCTTATGTGTAGAGGGATATGTATGTATATATGTGCGGTTGCCTTAGCTACTCATCTCGTCCGAGAAATATAACTTTTTTTCAAAGAACACGATCATAATATATAATACACGTAATCGTCGCGGTTTAATGTTTGCGTATAGATATCAGGCGCGTGAATAAGTTTGCCTAAGGCTTCGTGTCGCGAATATATAATTCGCCTTAGCCGAGTGAAATTTGCCTAAATACACCATCTGTACGGTCAAAGTTCAAGAGTGTTCGGTGGAAACGACCTTGACCGAGTATTTCAAGAAACGAATTCTCGTTTTTGTCATTCGATCGGAACCGATCATCGGCATTTGAGTTTTCGACTTTCTTTCCTTTCTTTTTTTTCTTTTTTTCTCTTTTGCCGTTTCGCACTTTACTCATCGAACGATGACTGATGACTGATGACTGTGGATTGATTGATTGATTGGCTTACTGACTCCGACTGCCAATGTACCAATGTAGAACAAAATTCTGTACCTTGGTACACCGACGAACTTCGAGCCGCGACTACGCGTCTGCACATAGTGTGTAAACACTTTTAACCGGGCATCGCGCCTTGAGTCTTATGCGAGTCTTGAAACGGGGAACCCGGCCGCGGCCACAGAGCGGCGGACTTCTTCGTGCGGGCCGACGAAGACCTCCCTCCTGTTTGTCTAGATGCTCGTGTTTGCCGGAGACATTCCTTCTATGGTAGTTCAGAGTCGGCACAAAGCTTCGGGCGAGAACGTTCATTTCTTGGTCTTGACCGCGCCTTTATCTTTTTACATTTTTTTTTGATGTTCGATTTTTGTTTAATTTTTTTCTACTCTTTCGCCAAAATTGAATAGGAGACAAATTTTCTTATTCGAAAGATGAAAAAACTGGTATAAAAAATCGAAATTTCAAAAAAAAAAAAAAAATTAAAAAATAAAAAATCAGATTTTATGGGAATCTCTTCTCATCAGAATCCCAATATTCTCACGACTTTGACTTTGCCTTGGCACGAGGTCCCAGCATGCGTGCCTCTACGGGTATGCCTACCTACGCATATTACATCTACGTATATACAGGGTGGTCGATTTTTCGTCAATTTATTATACATACACTCGGTTATAATATCCATGTATATATTTATGAGAAAACAGTGGCGATCGATCACGCACGTATAGATATAGATTTTATATAAAACGATTGATTCCCTCGAGAAATTTCTGTTATCTAATAAATACACGGAATTAGGTATATAATTCGTCGAAGATTGTAGAAAATAAAAATGCGAAATTTCAAACTGGTGACTAAATCGTCGATTAATTCATAGCTCGTTAATATTATTGAATTATATTTTATATATACCATATCACCTGTAATCAGTGTTGTTAAATTAAGCACCCTGTATAGATGCGTGACTGTACGCATATGTAGGTACCTACGTCGCGTCATACATGTAGGCACCTTATACTTGGTGGAGCGTTTTACGACTTATTGACTCTTCCCCGCGGCCGCGTGTTTACCGGACTTGGTCGACGTCGGTGCGACCGGCCACACGGCGCCACGCAGAATGCGGCCACCTCCGACGCAGTTCAGTTTGCGATGGATGAGTGCAGTGACCAAGCTCTACGAATCGCTCTTCATAATATACTAATGCATTTTACTAATTATTCATCATTTCTCGAAATTAACGAAAAATAAACCAAAAAATTTAAGATGATTCAGCTGCGGGATTCGCAAACGCGCATGTATATATATATGTATTAGGTTTCGAATTCTGATTTCGAAAGGCAGCTATACATGTATAAAATTTTTCAGGAAACTAAGCGAAATTTTATTTTATAATACCTAATATAATGATAAATATATGTATTCTTAACTTTGTGATTTCTCGCAGGTAAATATTGGAGCCGGTTTGCGAATATGGCTTACGTATCTATATATACTTGCGTAATACTTATAATATATCGTTAGTTTGCTTTCCTAGTTTAAACTGCAAACTAATAATAATAATTAGAAACCACTTCTATTGCACTTGACGGATTTTCGCCAATACCTGCCTATCTACCACCTATAGTAACTATACCTACGCGATTTATATACAGGTACACCCGCGTCGAGATACCGCAGCTATACATTCTTGCATTATTGCACATTGCACACGGTGACCTTTTTTTTAGCGATAATTATAACCGCCAAAGGATTAGCTCAGGTCGTATCTCTTACCTAGGATTACAGATATGTCTTCACACGGTATCATCTGCGATCAGCAAACACTGGCTTCTTCTTATTTATTTATTTATTTAATGTATGTATAGGTATACGTGCATATAATCTATTTACTTTATATTTTTGATAAAAAAAAAATGATGGAATCCCACTGATATGAGTAACCGGAAGTATTTTCAATTATTTTTCGCATCCCTTTCATAACTGATTATATTTCATATCTACAACGTCGTCGAGTTTCTTTTAGGACATGAAAAACTTGTTTTATTAAAAAAAAAAGTACACCAACTTTCCGAGAAATCCCGACCCTCTGCAGGTCACTGTGAAAAAATCCCCAGCTTAGCAAGGGCGTTGAATGACTTGAAATTAGCTAATATCCGCGGAGAGGGAAAAAAATATTTGACTTCCCATCCTGTATATTATTTTAAGTAAGTCCCCTCGAGTCTTCGGTCAAAGGATGCAGGGTCCTTGAAAAAAAAGCAAACTCATTTTCCACTCGGTATTGTTAGTCCTTCGCAGGATAGGTGTATGTATCTCGCGTCGGGTCCTTCGATGTGGGAATATAAGATGTACCTATACATGCTGAAAGGATATGTGCAAAAAAAGAATTTTTTCGTTGCACCTATGTATACCTAATGTACGTACGTCGCGAACAGCGAATTTGATGAAACGAAGATCATGTTTCTTGATTTTTTTTTCCTTTTATTCGGCGGTGGTTAAACCCCGCCGTTTTTTGGTAGGTATATACCTTAAGTACGGTAACGTTGAAGAAGAATTCGAGTTGATGGCGGTGATAAAAATGCCTTGCTGTATCTTCAAATTTGTTTATTCCGGAAAGTATAAGGCTATCCGAATACCTACTCGACTACACTTTAGACTTGCGAAACTCTAAAATTTACCTATATTATACGTACACGCAGAGCCCAGAGTGCTCGGAAACTTTAGAACTGTAATAAAAGCTACAGCGTTACGAATACGTCGTCAATTCCATAGGTTTACCCTTCTTATTCCGTTATAAAGGAAAAGAGACTCGCAGGTCCTTAAGACGTCCGTAGTCGTCTTACACCGTCGTAAATTTGATCGTATATCGATAACCGATCGATAAATTTATCCAAATAAAAATGCCAACGATCACGTAGGTATATTTCGTTTGTTTCTATGATTATCAAAAATTGACTCATATTGGATACAGTAAATCGTTTGGTTTATGACGAAAATTTATAGGTGATGAAATATTTGGTTTATACATGGTTGACTATAATAGTGGGTGGATATTATTTGTCGAGGAGCACTCGCGTAAAGAACGAAATCGGACTGAGATACGAGTTGTAAAATTGTGCAAACGCGAGGTACATGGTCCGTGACAGAAGCGAACACAACACATTAGTCAGGAATGAGTTGCGTCGAGGAAAAGGCGGTTTAGTACAGTTGTGTGCAGTCCTGTGCAGTGTTTGTCGAGAACACACTGTTGGTATAACACACTAGCTGGCCGTAACGTATTCGCCAGTATGTTTACGAGTATTCGCGATCTGTCTGCCAATTTGTTTCATAGTTTGATAAATACCGCTGCCAACGAAGGGACCCCGCGAGAGATGCGGAAAGGTTCAACAAACTCTCTCACCACTGGGTCTTTCGTAACTTTCGGGTGAAAATAAAGTGGGCCGATATGGAATGAGGGATTCGTTCAGAAAGCTATGCTGTCGCGTTAGAAACAGCACGGTGAAAATTATGGGGGATGGGGATGGTTGGATTTGTGTTACTAAACTGTAAACAAATCCCAAATCTCTTTGGCATATCGATTTTCACACCACCATCCCTTTCGGGAGCCACTCACCTCTTCGGCTCTTTCTGCAATGCTTCAACGCTATACTCACGATTCAACGATGCGGAAACGCTAAAAGTTCGACGATATTTTATGCTGAAACACAGCGAACCCCCAACTTGAATTAAGACGACTTTAGATGAATCCCCATCGTTTCGTTTCGAAGAAACATTGTCTTCGAACGACCGCTAATTGCACTCGAATTAAATAACTAATGGCGCCCGAACACGCGAGCGAGTTAGAGATTCGCGAAGATGAGACGATAATTAATCGCCTATTGCAAAACGCGCGTGCAGATATAAGAATCGGACTAATATCTGCTGTTCTCAACTCGTATACTACATCAATGTATTGTCATTATATACGAAGTGGAAGGAACCTCTTCCGCGATAAATATTAAATGCAAATATAGTCCCTATATCGTAAAATGGCGAGATTTGGGGTCTGCACGCGCGAGGGGAGACCACATACTCGCAGGAACTGAAATCTCCTCAGTTTCGAATCGTGAAGTTTTTTCGTTACCCTGGGTAGAATCTGGCACATATGAGGTGGATACCCGGGGTATCTTAATTGTAAACCAGACACGATATCAAACCGCAATTTGTCCCGGTACAGCTTGCAGGACGAATAAGAGGGCCGCAGAGCTCTTCGCCGGGGTATAACCGGCCACTAAGTCTTTGCTAATGGAACGCCAGTCGATGCTTGAGGCAGTTTGGCCCGTTCTACTATCTTAAACTATCTTAAAGGGGAACTGGTTCCGTTTTAATGGGAACTCAAGCCTCTTGATTGCCTGTGTATAGTAGGTACAAAAGATTCGAAGCCTTTTTCCCATGGGATAAATATATTCCATACGCCCTTTTTTGGAACGGTGATAAAACTAATAACGAGTTACCTTCATTTCGGACGTTTATATTTTGACACGATAAGCTGAAGCCGGAAATCGTGCGATTGAAAAAAAAAATCTGTCATTTAATGGCGTTAAACCTCGGAACGGTCAGTTATATACTATACAAAGAATTCAGACGATTGAATACACATAATCGCATACAATTGACTGAATGAGAATTGAGAATGGTAGTGTGTGATCCGTATAGGCTATGGAAGGATTTCGTCGAGCTTAAGCAGATTAAATTAGCCACCGTTAAATGTAGTATCTGCGGGACTTAATCCACCGACACAGGCACATTGTGACACTCGCCGACAGCCGTGGGCAGTTAAATGCCCGCCCATACCCCGACAGTTTATTCAGCTGTATTTCACGAATACAAGAAAATCGCTTTGTCCGGTATAACAATAAATCGGTTTACTACTAGGCATTTCTCATCTCATGCATTAGGAAACTACGAGACAATGTTTGCCGTCCTTTTTTACATACGACACATCTGTAATATCAATAAGTAATCAATCAAAGACCAAGCATTATGCAATCTGCAGTTAAAATTCAAAGAAAATATCGATGATCGAGAAATTGCCTCAATTAATATCGATTACGTATGAAATCGCGGCTACCGATCATCGCAATATAATTATCACTGTCATTTGACACGAGAGTATGGGTGCAGTTTGAGTATAAGATCGCGTGCTCGTCGGCACGGTGGTCAGTCGTCAATATTCACTATTGTCATAAGCCTGTCATAAAACAGAATTGATATGTAATACGCGCGTTGACGGGTCGTATAACTAGGTACTAGAAACAGATATTATTATTTATTACCAAGTGCAGTATAATATCGGCTCACCTCAGGATGCTGGAGTGAGCGTTTACCCGTGTACGGAGAGAACTGCATCAGTCCAGAAGGCATGCTCGCATGTACATCTCTGATAATCCTCGAGGTTAATCTGCTCCTACGATTTAACGGGATTCCTAGTTCAACCTAAACGCGGTTTCACCTCGATCCGATCACAGACTCGTAGGAAGTTTCGAGAAGAACTAAATGTGGCTGCCATGGTAGCGCGCCCATAGAATTAAGTTCCGTTTTTCACTGACATCGGTAAACCAGCCGAGGGACCTTCAGCCGAATTCGTGGGTGGTCCTTTCCGCTTCTCAGGTAGGTATATGCAACAATCACCTATTCCCTTGTAACATTTCGGTATAATCCTATCCCCTGGGAGCCCTTGTCCTCTCGTATTCGTACGCGTCGAAGGGAACGCCAGTCCGTAGAACAAACATTACCCAAAGAACAATTGGTGGGAACCCTCAGGGGTCGTGGCGTGGTACTCATTTACTCGCTAACAAGCCGCTCGCCCAATTTATGGGCCGAAAAAATCGCGCGAAAATAGCTTGGACTGAGTTCATTCGGTTCGTATGGTAGCGCGGAGCCTAACCATGGTTAACCATGGCACCCACCCCTCAAACTCGCTAATAACTAAGAGTTCCAGAACCCGCGCGCGTGGTATAAAGAATGGCATGCTGCAGGACTCGCCCTACCGAATGCATAAAATTGCTAATTTAGACGCGAGGTGAAACCCGGGACGTTGTCGGCGCCGCGAATACCGCCAAAGAAGAATTTTGTTCTACACTTCGCCTCGGAGGAACTAAACTTTTCGCTAATCAACGGCTTGACTTTGTTCGTTTTTTTTATTTCATTTTTTTTTTTTTTTTACAACGCCCGATTTCCATTTCGGTAGCTCATATAAGCTTCGACCAAGAATTTAACCGCGTCGTTTACCTCCGTAAACTTAAAAATCGTCCGCATTTTTATAATCTAGAATATCATTGCGAAGCAACGATATTCGATGAATTCGATCCTCGGATATGAAAGAAATGTAAATTTATAAGAGTTTCGATGAACCCCATGACGACGACTCTGTCTTCGGTAGATCTGACCTGTCCAAGGCGAAGTCCATGAAATTCGAAATGCTCAAACTGAGCGACGAGGAGTTGCGACAGTGAAATATTCCTGCAAAGCGTACCAGCGATTTTTCAAAAAGTCGTTTCCATCTCGCACCAATTCCTCAAAAATCGAAAACAGAACGTTCGGTTTCAGGAGTTGATAAATCGACTTGCGACAGTATCGTATGGTGGACGAGCGATCGACTATTGGAATTTGATATCCTGTGGCGATCGGTTAGTTTCCTAAACCGATATGTAGGAGCTGATTCCTAAACCAGTCCCGTCCGGACGATGGGTCGATGTGGCTTGGTCAAGAATTTAAATTCGTGTTTTTGCGGTGCTCCGGATGTCCGGCACGTGTCGGTGGCTGGCCTGAGGCTGACAGAAACCTCGCGTGCCACAAATTGCTATATAACCGAGTACACACAAGACGTTCACGCGCGGTATCCCCGGCTCTCTCTGACCGCGTCTTTCTTCTCTCTTCCTCTCCTTTGCCAGCTCTCCGAGTTGAGCTGGCTTTCAGGTAGTAGTACCTACACTGTGCTTCGGTATATTACACGACCTTCCCCCTTCCCCTAACAAGATAGCAAGAGACTTACCGCATCGGTTTATTGCGCACGGTAGTCGAGCAACATATCGCATCGGCGAGGGAGCTAGCGAGCTTTTTCACTCTTTCAATCTCGAAGGTTTATTGCACCGTCGCGCCATGCCACCCCGAGCTCTTTATACTTTTCTCGATATCCCCTTTAAGAGGACGAATCCTTCTTACGCTGCGCTGCCCGAGATCCTCGAGTTATTTGTTTGTTTTCGCAGAAACCAATTTCGCATCCCTCCGAGATGCGCTCGCTCCATTCCGGCTTCAGTTTCTGATCGATTGGTCTAACCCCGCGAAATTCGCTCTTTGTACATACATACATACATACATACATATGCCATGTATACCCGCATATTGCACATACCCAACCGAACGAACAAGCAAACAAACAAACAAACAAACAACGAAAGGACAAACTATTTCCCCGATCATACGAACTGGCCAAAAATCCGACGTCCGTGAACAATCGAACGTAGGTATAGACGTATTACCGAACCTTTTGCCTCTGCAAATAAATAGCCCGAACAGATCGGATCGGTAAACGGTTTGACAGGAGTTGATAGCTGAACCGATGGGGTTTCTATTAGGTGTATATCGAAGGACCCTACTCAGCGTTAACCTCATAAATATGCAGGACTGCCATATGCTGGTCGATCAGTCATTTATCCCCGTAAAGGGTTGCCGATGGTTCTCAACAAGGATTCTCCGATCCCATAGAAATTTCGCGATTAATTTAAAGCTGTTTCGAAACCAGGTGAGATCCACTGGGTTATTGAAGGTCCGTGTGGCCAACGGCAGATAGTAAAGGGGTTTCATTATTTCTGGTCCGGCACCTCGGTATGTGCAGACTATTCGACTAACCGTATGTAAATGTGAATGTATCGACGTGTGAGTAGATCGTGATCATAATGGCTGGCTCGCTCGCACCTTTCAAACACGAGGAGGCGACTAGAGCACTTTTGACATTTATAAATCGTCGTTGGTTGTTTATTTCTTTTTCTTCTGACCTGGCGTATATATACCGTCATGGCGACGACGCAATGAGTCGTTTTAACTTTTCTCTGGATATCCATAAAGCGTGAAAATATCTGAGTAGTATATATGCAAATTGTCGAGGTCAGAAAGGGGCCTAAATTGCTGTGGTTTTAATGGGGGTGTTTTTTTTTTCTTTCTCTTTTTCTTTTTCTTTTTCTTTTTCTTTTTCTGTTAATACTCGCATACTGCAGTTCCAGTGAAATAATTTACCTCGTGGTATATCGCAACACCCCGTGGCGCCGGAGCTACGTGGCTTTTGGTCCTGGGCTCCAGCGTAAGGTTATTTTATTTTTTCGGAAAGTCTTGACCTCTGAGACTCCATCGATGAAAAGTGACCATTAAGTATTAAGAGGGACCTCGCATCGCTGCATTGCAGGACCGGCTGCTAAACGATCATTACCCCGATCTCACCGGACCCGCGGTAAACGTTATGATTACCTCAACTTAATTCGCGATATAATAGAGACGTAGCCCTGAGCATTACCTGCGTCCCGGTGGGCCGCGAATCTCTCCTAATTACTATATAAAAACTCAAATGAAAAAGAGCACAAAAATGGGAAAAAATAAAGAGAAATAAAGAACACGCTATGCTGCGGATCTGGCGCCTTTAATCCTACGCTAAGAAGACTCGAACGTTATCCAGAAGCAGCCAGAATTTTGCTGTTCTAGTCTTACAGTTTAATTTGCAAATATTTTTATTCGTCCTTTGTCAATCTGGATATAGATATAATGTAGGTATATATGAATAAAAATGAAAAAGCGAAAGCCTCTGACGTTGAATTAAATAGGCCTATCATTTTTACGGGGTTCTAGTAATCGTAAAGGTACTTATTAATGGTCGTCGCACCTCGAGGTGGTGTAATTCCACTTGCTTCTCCGGCGTGGAGCTAATCGCTATAGATAATCGAGTCCAATTCCACAGTGCGCATAATTACCTGTCTAGAGATGAACAGATCTTGAGATCAACATTGGTCGAACGATGGATATGAGCTCGTGTAGGTATACGTGTAACTTTTCCCGGCGTAGTAGGCGGCTTTCGTTTTAATCTTTTGCCAATCGTCCCATGTCTGGCCCAAGGCTGGATCTAGGCAAGGCTGGAGAATATCACGGCAGAGTAACCTAGAGGAGGAGACTTGCTAGCTGTTCATCCTTCCACGTTGGATGAAACGCGATCGCGGGTCTCGAGGGCGTAGTTGGAGAACGGTAAACAAGGATTTTGTCCGATATTGTTTTACCAAGAAAATGAAGAAGAAGAAGAAGAAGAAGAAGCGCGCGTGTGTATGGAGTGGCTCAAAAGCTGTTCAGGTAATAAACCGACTTCCCTGAAGCTTGAAAATTCGACTCTTACTATCCCGAAGGGCTTAGATCCAGTCGGACGAGTCGAATAGTCCCTCGTATAACCGACATTCGCGTGGCTTTATTGGTAAGAAGCAGTTTATATAGCCTTAAGCAGTTTATTTTTCCCACCCTTTGTACGTATACTGTATTTAAGAGCCTAGCCATTGCCTCAGAGAGGTGATCCGGGGACCTCGCGTCCCGCCCAAGTGACCTCACGCGACCCCTCGGACCCTAAAGTCCAAAGGCACCGCCGAATGGCAAAGTAAACGCTACCTACGAAATCGCTTAATTTATCGTAGGCATCTATACCATATACCATATAGGTATACCCACGACATGTGTAATAACATAGAAGCCTGCCTTGATCCGCATAACAATGAAACAGAAGAGTTTAGAAAGTTGCCAAAAGTTCTTTTTTCATAGCATTGCAATAACAGCAGAGAAAAAATTTAACTGTTGCTCAGTGATCGAAGATCCAAAATGAAAAAGTTGTACCGATTTCTTCCGAAACTAAGGCACCAAGTTCGTCGGGTCAGTAAGACTTGCAATAGTCCTTCAGAAGGATCCTCATGGATGAGAAGATCCGATTTTCTATAATATCGGTAGTCGTACAGTTTGAAAATCCAAAAGATGTACCGTTTTTCAGGGTTGTGTGTCGTTGTCATTCATCATATACCAGAATCATATTGATTCGAAGATTTTGAGTGGAGAAAACCTGTCTTATTTTCAGATACATTGAGGGTCAACTAAGAACCGATACGTGAAAAGCGCGGAAAATGTCGATGCAACGATGTCTTCGGCTGCGATCGAAACTCCCTCACCCCCGAGTTGTTCATGACGAAGGAATAAGACGGACGTGGTGATGTTCGAGCAGTATAATGAAAGAAAAAAATTTCACAGGTGGGTATACTTTTTTGATCACAGCGGTGGGACAACCGGATCAATTTGTATATGAGCGGGTATAACGCGTATGGTGAGTGTACCACGAGGTAGGTAGGTAGGTAGATATAGCTGGTCGTGTAAGAGCTGAGAAATCGATTGCTTCGGTTCGCCTTCGCTTCTCTTCTCTTCTCTTCTCTTCTCTTCTCTTCTCTTCTCTTCTCTTTTCTTCTTAGTTAGCAAAGCCATAACTAACCCTTCTCCCAACCCTGGCTGTTCCCTCTCATCTCCTCTCCTCTCCTCGCCACAGATCTCTCGTCTTTCTCATCTCTCTACCAATATTCGGTCCTCGCTGTTGCTTGTAAACATTTTGGCGCCACAATACAGCACGATACCTTATTACCGGGCGTACAGCTATCATATACCTTGTCGGCTCGCCCTTTGCCGCTTCTCGATACCTCGCCTTATTCTGTCCTATATTTAAAGCTTTTTAAGATTAATCGAACCGCATCACGACTTACAATAACCTTCGAAACTTCAAACCCGTATTGAAATTCTGAATTTTTTTCTCCTTTTTCTCTCTAACGATTCCGAACCGATTTCTTATTTTTCAATTTGAATTATTCAAAACAACGCGTGTCAAATAATTTCTGTTTCATGTTTAGTACCCATTTTTCAGCCGCTGTTTCATCGCACACCTATTCTCTGGCTCTGGCCCATTCGGCTTACCTGCACCATCGAAGTACAAGAGGGAAGTGCGGCCCGGGGAAGAGCGAGGAAAGGCTGAGGAACGATGATCGGTGATCGCCGATCGGATCGGATTTCAATGAAGCCGCGATCTCTTCATCGCTTCTTGGCACACGCTCGGCGCCGAAGCAAGCTACGAACAGCCAAGGCAAGGCAAGGCAAGGCAAGGCAAGGCAAGGCAACGCTCCGACAGATCCGACAACGACACCGTAGCTTACCGTGGCAAACTCGTGATTACGCGGCTGATCACTACAAGTTTCTGAATAAATTTCATCGATTCTCTGATTGAATCTTTAAGCTTTCTCTTGTAGAAAACAACAACCACACTGTACGATACAACGATTACCAAACGCCGCTGCCTTATGATGTAGAGAGGAGTAAAAAAAAGTTTAGAAAAAAAAAGAAAAAAGAAGAAAAAACATACACCTACCTACCACTTGGCTACTTTTCATTTTCTTGTATCATAAGCTACTACTATATGAGAAAGTACGAAAATAACTAATAAATTTTTTATTCAAAACTAGTTTTAATCCGTGCGTTAATTACCCCCTTCCTTAGAAAGGATAGAAAAAAATTTAAAAAAAGAAAAAAAAAAAATCGAACTTGGTATGTACCACCAATTTAAAAATAGCTCCCACGCGCGGGAACTAGGGCCGGGATCAAAGTGCTGTACTTAAATATTTAATTATGCGTTAATTAACGCTGAACGATTGTACTGTGTCCGATTTGTTTGCGGTGTTAAGCGGGATTACTGCGTTAATGGTGTGGGTGACAGAGGCAGGAGAATTTCGTCTTGCCTATTTCAACGTATGCTGCGGGGTTTGAAATTTTTGAATTTATAAATCCGATTCGAAACTGTCGTTACTTTCCCCGTACGGTTTTACTCCTATGGTGAAAACATACGTGTGCGAGGGCCAATTGGCTCCGGGAGTTGGGCCACTTCCGAAAGCTGGCCCCGATCGTCCCGTCGCTTTGCCCGGGCCCCGCGGCATATAGGACCGCTTATTAAATTTAATTATTCTCCCGACAAATGATTCGGTATTAATTGGTCGTAGAAGCGGCAGTTACAACCAAACAACCCGAATCCCTGCCAGAAACTATACTCAGACACGCGCACAACGCGTCTTAACTTTACATATGAACAGGACGATGAGCAACCTGGTGTAAAAAGCTCAGGTAGTATGCCGACACACAGACTCGAAAGAAACACTCCCCATACACACGTGGACACGTATTATCACATACGAAACGTACCAGCGACCCCGTATTATTATTTTTTAAGAGTGGTTGGATTGAATTTTTATAGGGTTGTTGGCATATGTTAACAGGGGGTTCAGAGGTGCCCAACCGCTATTTTTTTTCCCATGAGACGAATGAACGGTTTGTTGAATGAGAGGTCGTAGAGTAATTTCAAATTTTTCCACCCATGGAGTGAAATGACGGGGGTTTGAACACCTCGGTATAATATAATGAGATCCGTCCTACGCCGCGCAACCCCATGGATCCCCCCGACGTCTTTGAGTCTTAGCATATGAATGCCAGTTCGGTCGATGAAATACAACTAATAAAAGAAAATTTTTAAAGGGCCCCGACGATACCAGAACGAGAATCGGCTCGTATAATAACCCATTCAATATCCGAAAGGGTGAAGTCCAACGGCGTTGAAGGGTGTTGTTAACAAGATAACCTCCACAAAGGGTTGCGACATATGCAGCGGCCCGAGAGATCTCCACATCTTGTAAATGCCTACGTCATAATTTCATTCGGGATAAATACTAATGCGGCCATTATACTAATTGATAATTTACCATCCATATTCAAGAATCGCAGCTTAGGGAATGATTTAAACTTATTTTCTTCACACCTGCTCCGAAAATGCCCCTTTGCGACCTCTTGAGCGGGCGCAAAACAGGACTTTGCGCCCGAGGGCGGACAAGGAGTCTCTTCCGCCCCCTTTTAGCTTTTTAGTCCTTGTCCGCCCTCGGGCGCAAAGTCCTGTTTTGCGCCCGCTCCCTCGGTCTCAACAGAGGCATTTATGCAGAGCAGGTGTTAAGAAAAATATCGTGTGCATCACGGGCGCAAGGCTATTTTAGCGAGTGTGCATGCAGCACAGTCACCTTCGGCTCGTGCCGCATATTGCACACTTGCAATATAGTTCTTTCCGCCCTTGATACACAATGTACTATTCATACCGATTAGCCCAAGCTTCTGTTTCTATTCTCTATCTTGCGCGTTTAGCATATCTCTCTTTCTCTCCACCTCTCTCTCTTTCTCTCCGAGTTCGGTTCGGGCGTTTAATCGCTCCGTTTAAAAATTAATTTAGTTGATGAGTCAGAGATACGAAGATCGAGAGAGGTCAGGGGTTCACGGGCGGTCTGGAGGGGCCAATCGGGGTACGCGAGACTCCGAGTTATAACGACACATTTAGATATGATGCGATACCTAGAATCTTTCTACGCCTGGTTACTTCGTTATGAAACAAAATGGATTTTTAATTTTTTTTTTTTGTCTTTCGCTTTTTTTTTCTCTCTCTCTCTATTTTCCTCTGCACTCTCAGTGATGCCCGATAACTGCGCAATTTATGTCCGACTATTCTCGCGCTCTTCCAAGTCTCCGTGACAAGTGACGCAACGCCCCAAGTCCCATAACCCTTTCGCCTTTCAACGGCTAACGCGCGACACGATAATCACCGACCCTGTCCTTTCCGTATAACTACAAGCTGCAATTTGAGAGCTCGTCTGTCGTTCAAGATGATCCTGCACAGACGCGCGGGGAGAGAGAGAGAGAGAGAAAAAGAAAAGTATAAGCGCGGGTGAGATTAATATCAAGAGAATCACTTCTCCGCATGAATTATTTCTGATCTTTAAATTGAAATTCTGAAGAAGAAAAAAAGCTGCATAATCTTTCTATACGAAAAAAAAAAATACGGACTGTTTGTTCTCGATTCGGAGATTTTTAGTTCGCATTATACTCGTGTGAAGAGGAACGGGTTGAAAATTCTAAGGTTTTTATAACCCGGCGGCAAAGAGCGGTATTCAAATAAAAAGAGAAGCTGTGATTTGAAACTGATTGAGCGCTACCGCCTCCCGCGCGCGATTATTAGGAAACATTACTCAAGTCCTCGACGTCTCATTGACACTCGGTTTCTCTGTATATAAAAATCGTCTCTCTGCATGTATACACACCTACTACGGGGTTATACCCACCGTAATTTCTTCGGAATGTGTGATTGATTTAAACGCGGGCGCGCGCGCGCGCTTTCCGAACAAGGAAGTATAGGAGGAGGAGAAGTAGTTGAGGCGCCTGGACCGCCGCTGTCAGATAAAAATATATAATGTATATAGCTGCGGTATTAGAAGATAAAGATTAAAATAGTGACGCGAGAGCGTGACCGACACAGTAAGCCATGCCACCGCTAGGAAAACTGAAAGAAGGTCCTTAATAGAGCCATCAGACGATTCTTGTGCCACAATTTCGTCTGTTTACGATGGCGTATATCAGGATCCCCCGTGGACCAAAAGAGTGAGAGAGCACCAGTTACTGAGAGTTTCGCGGGGGATCTAGCTGTATAACGGCATGAGGATCGAGGTGTCCCGGACATAGCAGTAAAAACGCATTTATGTACCCGTGTATACGCGCTCCGGTTATGAACACTCATTCGCTATGGGGCGTCATGACGCCCCGATGATATGGAGCTAGATTTTTCTTTTTTTTTTCTTTTTTTTTTTTACGACTGACGAACAAATGGTTTACAAGACTTCTCGACCCGCTGGTTGAGCTGTTTGCATCGTTACTCGGAACGCGGGAGGTCCGTCCACTGACTTTTAGGTCTATCAGAGGATCGCGGCCAGCCGTCGTAAATCAACGTCTAGTAGTATAAAATAAAATCGATACTCGATCAGCCGGGGGGAGATCCTCCTAAATTTACGTCGCGAAAATCTCGTCTCTTTATTCTTCTTATTTTTCTCATTCTTCGTCGGGATCAGGTCAGCCAGTCGCGTGGCCGTTAATCTCGATCCTCTTAAAGAGCTAATCAGCAATTATACGCCGATCATCATCTCGGTCTGTAGCCACAATGAACCAGGTGACGAGTATAAGAGCTGTGATCGAAAACCGTAGGGTCAGTAATTGTTCAAAGTCATTCTGACGGTGCGATGCGATGCGATGCGATGTGATGTGATGGTCTGGTGCAGCTACACGCGGTCTATAATTTGGACCGAAGGCCGATGCACCTCGATAGAGATGCCGATTAAGTTTGATGCGAACGAGAGTGCTGACAGAGTGAATTGGGGGAGGTCAGGTCCGAAAAGATCATCGCCACTCCTCCTTCGGCTAAGATCTTCGATAACGATGCCACCGGGAAGCAATACGAATACAAATGTACTACACATAGGTATACACGATCGGTAGGATATCCCGACACAGTAGGATCGATAATTATTCAAAAGATATTACCGATTGTGAAAGACAATTGAATCTCCTCTCTTCTCTTCTCTTCTCGTCGAAATGAGGGAACAGGAAAGAAAAAAAATGGAAAAAAACTAAAAAAATGATGACAAAACTTTCGGATACATATATGTAATTCCGACGGATATGACGGGGCGAAAAATAAACCTGTCCTGTGTATCCTGTCTCCTCTTCGTATCTCGGCTCCTTTGAGATTCAGGAGTTGAGAATAAGGATGAACTATACACATGCGGTTTACACTACTCTTGAACACTGCGGCAGTGTACGAGGCCCCGTGTTACTTATACGTGGGACAATAACTCAGGTAAGAGAAGGGCTAGGTCAGGGTGGAGTCGGTGATAAGAAAAAGTCGTCCTAAGCTTAGCTGAGCCGAGCTCGTCGATAAATTGAATAAATCGAACGCGTGAGAACCTGCCCTAGAAGACGTCATCGCGGTGTGATTAATAGCGGGCGGCACGATACCGCGACGATGTTCGAACAAGGCTCCCTCCTGTCCAGGTCCTGTCCAAGTCCTGTCCCCTAGGATATACACGGTGTCTCATAACCGTCGGGCATGACAGCATTAAGGCCCTGTCGTTATCGGCTTCACATCGATCACGCGATATGTACGATCTGTGTTTTTATTGAGCATAGGTCCAAGACGAATGAGATTTATCAATACCTCGCGATTTATAACTGTAGAACTTCTGGTATCGTCGATATATAATTTAAGGAAAAGAAGTTTCTCGACTAGCTCGTGTGATTCGATGAGGAATCGATTCACTGCATATGTATAATACATAAATGGTGGAGGAGTAGAGAGATGGATTTAGGTATTGCTTCTTTGGTGTAAGCCGTAGTAAGGACAGACCTACTAATTGAATAAGATCACGTTACGGAGATGTGTCCATGGGGATCGCACTCTCGGAGTTGTTCGATGCGTGGGCGAACGTTCACACGCCAGAGACGGTCAAAGACAGGCAAAGAGAGAGGTGAAAGAGAGGGTGGAGCGAGACCAGGAATAAAATGAGAAATAAAGAAATAAAGAAAGAGGAAGAATCCCAAAGCCGAAGATTCCTCGCGCTAGTTTCTTTCCTTTATTTATACCCTTGTTTATTTATTACTTGTCAAAGAACGCTCGTCCCGGACCAGCTAGCCGTATCGCTCAGTTATGTTATGTTATGTTATGTTATGTTATGTTATGTTACGCGTGTAACAGCCGGACGGGAGATAATGAAATTCTTATTATAAATTTCAATTTAATTCGCGGACTCGGTTAGCCGGCAAATCGTTCTCGTATCGCGCGCTCTTTGGCTGGTCGAGGGCATCGGGGTGAAGAGGTCAAAGTCGAGAGATTCCCGGTTGTAGTATTACTATACGTTATAGAAGAGCCGAAGAGAATTTGCCGCCGCAAAATTATAACCACGCGGGACAGGGTGAAATTTAATTTCTCGTTTCGGAAGTGTTTTATGCTTTTACCAAGGCCCGGGCGGCTCTCTGGCTGTCCGTCGTCGCCAAGGGCGCGTTTCCATCTCCCAGTTCCTCGAAGAAGAGCCGCGCAGCGCCGCGCCGTCCCACTGCCGGTGCCTCAGGGCAGACGAGGACGGAGGAGAGCAAGGTGCAGGCAGCTTCGAGAGTTTTGTAACTTCGAATTAAATTTCACAGCTCGTGAACGAAGTGTCGACTCGCGACTGGCGTGATGAACAAGACGCACGCCGCTGACGCCGGACACGACCGACGACGACGACGACGACGACGACTAAGGACGCTCTATACTCATTATACTCACGCCCGCCCGGATGACTGACACTCGGACAGACTTGCCTCGCGCTTACGTTAGACTTGTGAGAATCTGCGGCCCCCGTCGAAGCGGCTATAGGTATATAGTGTGAAGAATTTTGGTAAAGAATTTTTACCGAACGCGTTGAAATCAATCGGCAATAAAAACTGCAGGGAGATTTCTTCTGCGAATCTTCGATGTCGTAAGGTTTCTCGTTTCGTGTTTCGTGCTTCGTGTTTCGTGTATCGTGTTTGGTATAGAAGTAGAATAAGACTCGGAGTGGGACGAAGGCCCAGTCTGGTCGAGGTGGCTCTGCTGCAGCATCCGAGAAATCGAAGAGAGTCGAGAGGCGGAGAGAAAAAAAAGAGAGAAAGAGAGAACCGCGGCGTCATAGGGACGCTTTAAAGTGTAATTCCCTGTTATTATATGGCCGCGCGCGTTGCGGTGTACGCGCATCTAATAAATAAAATAAAGGCGAAGAGGTCAAGAGGTAAACGGGAAACATCGCGGGAACGGACCCTATCTTGACTTTCGATTACAGACAGTTCCCACTTTTTAATTGCAATTACATTTTTCCATTTTTAATCAACACCCTTTCAATTAGACGCAATTTACGATTAAATTAAATGACCGCAAGTTTATATCCTTATCATCAATGGTATATTAAATTCGCGGAAGAATGTCATTTGCGGTCAGTCCAACCTGCAGCGCCGTTCGTAATTCTCACATTTTCCTGTAATCGTTAAATTTCAGCATTGAAATAAGCTGTTAGATAAGTGGGTCCAAAGATTGTGAGTTTATGTAACGAAGATGGTTCAAAAGCTTATTGCCTTTTTGGCTAATGCAAAAACGGATAAGATAACAGAATTCCGTATCTCGTTAGCCGCGCAGCTTCCTGTTTTCGAACTGAAATTCATACAGAAGCAAACGCACATGGTATATAGTATCCGATCATCGCAATAAAATTGGCAAAAATCTTTCCTTTCATCTTGTATCTGTTGAAGAGGAGCTTCAGGACGAGAAGGAGGACTTCCCGAGACAGCATAGCAGTGTGGCGCACGACCAGTTTGGCAGCCGTCGAATGCATCGGGTCCACCACCGCCTGCACGTATCGTACATTCCAATCGATGGAATTCTCCGGGGACAAATGCGCCAAGCAACTCCGTAAATGTCCTGCCTCCTTCCCTTCTCGCCGCAGCAAAACGTCCGTTTCGATACTTTTGGCCGCGAGAATTACAGGCGTCCACCCATTCCGTTCCCATCTTCTCTAATATCGCAAACTTCATTCGAGTTATCCCTTTTATATCAGTAACCAATAACCGCCCCCACCGCCCCCACCGCCCCCCGTTTCCTCGTCTTAACGTCGATGACGCAGGCGATCTACGTCACTATATTTGCATACACAGATCGTTGAATCGCTGGAGAAGGTATTCTTTATTCGAGGGTATTTCACATCTCCGCACCTCAAATGCAGGAAGTCAAATAGCCGGGGTTCACGCAGTTCATCCAGGATGGATGGATGAGCCGGGGCCTCGGGGGCGAGTGTTTTGATACCGGCACAGAATCAATCACTGATGTTAGACGCCTGACCATGGTGAGAGGTCAGTGAGTTGAGAGAATCGAGAAGAAATATATGTGCCGAGGACTTTGATGTATGTGGACAAGCGGCGTAGCTCCCGAGGGTATTGTAAGCCTTACCAAAACGAAACCGGGGTCTTATCAAGAATTTATTGAGGCTTCTGCTCCGGGGCGAAGGTGAGTTGAAGAAGTCGGAACAAAACCCGCAGTTGAGTTTTCGATGATGATCGTGACGAGTGTCTCTGTGCATCCGTATGCACCTCTCTGCATAGGGTTTCTTTACGATAATTCTATGGGTCTTTCTCACGGCGTGAAAGAGGAACCATGTGACTCCGTGATTCGGTTATAGGTAAGACCGTTACGCGGTAACAGGATTAACCCGTAGATGAACATCGGGGAAAACTCGATCCCGTGGTAAATTGAATGGTGAGTCCGGGTATCGTTGCAAGGTTACGTAGCTCGGCGAGTCGGATTATCGGTGGACCCGATCTGACCCTAATTGTAACAAATAGTCTGACAACATTGTCGACTTTGTCGAATGGCTCCATTTGGAATCGGATATCAGTTCTTTCGGCTGTGTAGAAATCGTTTAACGACGAACGTAGGAACGGCGAGCTAGACGATCTTGTGAGTAAACTATCGTCCGGGTCTGATGCGAGCTATCTTTCGGTATTGAGTGACGTAAGATGAAGATTTCGTGGGTCGAATACGACAAGGCCGATAGATCTCGGACGGTAAATTAATAAGCAATAAAAAGCACAGACAAAGGGAACATCGCGATGGTCTGCTGGTGGCATGGCACAGCGTCATTTTATAAGTAAGCAATATTTTATCAACAAAAAGTGAATGGTCATTTTTACTAGCTAGAATTACGACCTCCTTCGGGGCATTATTGCGATAGTTATCTCCGATGGATGGGACACGCCACCCGACTAGCGCTTCCTCGCTCTGATCAACCTCCATTCAGCTCCGGATTCAGCTTGGACATACTCGAGCGTATGGAAATTTATTAACTAACGCCAGCGCGTCTCGTAGCGTCACCTTCGAAGGCGTAGATACAGCCCGCCGCTTTTTTCCCCGGGGCAACGCGTTCCTTATGTACCTACACATAGTCTTTTTGATCTCCATTCTTTTTTCCTTTCCTAATTGCAAACAAAATAAAATAAATTTAATTTGTTACTCGAAGACTGCAGAGGTCCGTCTTACGTTCGGCTGAAATATTCAGCGATGATAATTCTGGGATCAAAATCAGATCCTCGAACCTCGAAGCTTCGAGCATAAGTGTTGTGGTCAGTTCGAGGCGAGGATAACGAGGTGACGGGGTGCGAAACGGGGCCTTAAACCGAATCAATAATAATATTTCAACTGCGCGGGCTTCTCATGCTACTACATACATATGTATAATATATACACATACATAGGTATATATGCATACATTCGTGTATGGGATCTCGATGCACGTGCCTCTCATCGGACAGAAGGCAAAAGAGAGTCTCTTTTCTGGTTACGTTTACGAGCGCGCCGATGGTATCGCGGTCATAATCCCTCGACGCTGACAGACTAACTTAATTGTCCGGCCGTTTCGTTTAAACTCTATTTAAACGCGCTCGCGAAAAGTCGGCGTAAATAACTCCACCGTCGAGCCTCAAGGCTTGCCTTCACCTCGTTAAGGAGGCGTTAAGTTCTCGTTAGGATTCGCATAAATACACTCACTCTTATCCCGTTAACATTGCACCATATTATAATTGACCACGTGCTGAGGCATACGACTTCTCTATATCTAAACGAATCGCGAAGGTATAACACGCCGTAACGAGGTGAAAGGGTCATTAAGCAACATGAAATCGGCGGAAACTACCCCCGGTCCGTTTTTTTTTTTGTTTTTTTTTATTCTTTTTATTTTATCTATACCATAAAATGGAACCATCAACGTATGCATCCTTGCGAAACGCTCGGTACAATCGTTCGTATGTATTCCGAAAGAGCGAAATACGTACGCGGATGGAAAGGTGGTGATTTTACTTCTGGATTAAGACTGGTGTTAGGAAACGAAGTGAAGTATGTGACGGCTTCTCAGAGTTGTTTATTATCTCTTTCCTGATTTGACGTTTTCATAGATATAGGTGTATATAAGCTGTAAATTAATTAAGCCAAGGTAGGCGGTGTTAATATATGCACTCGTGGCTTAGGGATCGATTTCTGTTTTCTGTTTTCTGCCGGTCATTTTACGTGGGAACCGTTTCGTTTCTATTCCCGATAATCTTCGAAGATCTAAGACGCGATTTCCTGCTTTGTTTTTGAGCAATCGAAAGAGAGAGTATGACCGCGCAGTGGGAGTATGACAAACGGAAGCATATTCTACGGAGAATTATTCCTATTCCCGATCGACAACGATATCGAAAAAGCTATTGGAAGAAAGTTTATCTACCTATACCCTATATCTGACCCAAAATTAATTGTCACCTCGTTGCGTGGCTCAAGAAAATCGAGGTGAGAATTAAAGCCGATAATTCCAAGTGCTTCGAGGTCAAGCGAGGTCGGTGTGAGAGGTCGTAGTACGGCGCAGATCGGTTCGTCCGATTAAGCGATCCTCGACACCCGGGAGACCGCCTCGACCTCGTCCTGGGCGTCGAGACACGAATTTGGGATTCGGTAGTCCTGTCTCGGCACAAACGCTCCTATAACCAGATATCCAGTGATATCCATTACACGTGGCGGAGGGTGCGGGCGAAACCAAGAGAACGGAGAACGGAGGACGAAGGACGTTGGCCAAAGGATATGACAACCGTCGCGTCACTCCGTGCATCGTGGGCGTCCCCCGTTCGCGTCCCTTTAGCTGAAATTTAACACCATCAAGAACCTTGATTCTGGTTGTCTCGACCTCGCCTGGAGAGGAAAAATTTTCGGCAAATGTACGAGAGAGGAGCGAAAAGAAGTTTTGTAGTTTTCAGAAATCAAGGCCAAGTTTTTTGAATACTTTGAGTACTCATGGTGGGTTTTCGGTAACCAAACATGGCGTAGATTCCAGACTTGGGTAATTATAGCGTCGCTCGTCTCTTTCGGATGGTTATTCGATCTTAAAATCCTTCCTAGTAGATAACGCGCCGCGGTCTCATAACTTTCTCGTGTTTACAATTCCGTATCTCTATTACCGAAAGCCAGTAGTTTACGAGCCGTAGCTCTAGACGGCTGCAGACATAGAAACGTCACTGTCTAGTCTTGCAGTTGCACTTGTTTATGGTAAAAACAAATTCGAGAGAATTAATCATCTGAAAGTAAATTGAAGTGGTAATGGCAGGCACTTGAACGATAAATTATTCGATATTCGATATTCGATACCGAAGTAGAGTCGTGTTTTTGATAAAATCATTTTTGACGAGTAGGTATGACGAACCCGCTGCGTATGTCTGTCATAGGGTCTTCGAGAGTGTAAGTTATCCCTTTGTTTTCAACCGGTCGAGGTCTGCCATGCGCTGTTCTATTGTTGCAGAAGAGGGATGCGGGAGGATTGTTTTATGTTTGAAGCTGCGCCGAATCCTGTAGAGGACATCGAACTCGGGTGGATATCGTCCTACCAGGGAGTGTAAACATTCGTCTGAAAATTTCGCCAGTTCGGAATAGAGAATCGATCACAGAAGTATTCCGTCTAGGAATGAGGTCAGTCCCTCGCAGGATACGAAAGGACCGGTTCGACGAAATTCTCCCCTCGATGGTATAAGGACATCCTCTATTTACGCACCAGCATCGCCACATAGCAGTGATCGTCTCTACGCAAACAATTTTTGCTATTCCATAGACGACGGAGACACGCGCTTAGAGCGAGTGAGAATGTTTGGAGATCATGTTGACACGAACGTGAAAATTTAAAAATACAACGTACCGTAGCCACCGAGTGCTGCGGGAGTGCCAGGAGAGTAGCTTGTACATACATCCATACACATACACGAATTTTTACGTACGTGGTATAGTAGGTGTATTATAGTATACGAAGGAACGGACGAACGGAGGCTGGGACATCGTAAGTTTTCGAGTCCGCGCGTCTCGCGGAGGCACACAGGTGAAAACGTGTTCCCAAGACTCTGACTTACGAAACCCGAGGACATAATTATTGATATTAATTTGAATATTCCTATTTATGTTATTTTTATTAATTTTCTCAACGGCAATGACATTCCGGCAGAGGTTCTTCTTCATCTCATATAATTTCTCTAGTTCTAAATAGGGTCCGATCATAAACGTCGATTTAGAACTCGTTCGCGGATGCTGGGAGCACATATGAGCGTCGCTTCAATCCATCTAGTGTTGCAAGCCGCGTATACGCCCACGGCGAGCTCCAGGTGTGTCGTTCTGTTTCGATAGAGCAACCGAAAGAAAACTAGACCCGCGGTCACTCACCACGAGGTATAAGGTACCTGCGCCGTCCTAATTAATTAAATTTCAAATCTATACCCAGTAATCTACGATAATATAATACACTTATGAGAAATGCTGCGAAAGGTTCTCACCTGATCCACTCAATGAAATAATTTACGGGCATTCGATCTAATCGTGGAATCAACGGCGTATAAGATCGGCGCAAACATTTCTCTCATTATTTCCGGGCATTGACCAAAGTCCAAAACACACACCTTCGATGCCTGGGGGCTGAATGATGGACAGTGAATGACCGCGTGACACCTCTGCACTTTCAGATCATACGTACGATTAATTCGTGCAGAGGTTTGCGAAATGAATAATCGAGCCACGATATCGTACTGTGTTGCATTATCGCACCTGTGCTCCAGTCATGGAAGAGGAGCGAGGCTGCAAGAGGGAAGCGTAACACGCATAAGAGATGATGCGTACCTCAAAGGTGAGAACGGAATGCGTCGGTTTGTGCTCATTAGCTTTCGTCGACCGACTTCAATCAGATTACGAGCGCCGCGACGTGCGTCGAGGAGAGTCGGCCTGCAGCCTCACCTATGGTAAGTATTTTATCTCCCGGTCCCCCATCAAAACGCATCGCGATGATTTTATTATTTGCCGCCCCAAACCCCAACACGAGGTTGTCATTGCTCAGTGATTCTCATTTCCGGTATCTTCGAGCGGTAATATATCTGCAGACGTAATAAAATTCCTACCCTTGTATACATTGACGGGGAGCGTCGGTTTTACGAGGAACTAACAGACTCCCACCCTAAACTTTGGCAACGGGGTAGCGCGTAACGAGATGAAAAAGGGAGCCGAAAGGCTGCAGCATCTTTTGTACCTGTATGCTATGTAGTATAGCTCAGTGGTTGAGGCACAAAGATTTGGGCTCGTGGATGCAGGATATATTCAGCGTTGTAACCTTCCGCTGAGAATTAGCCTTAGGCAGCCATAAACCATCCGTGAGATTTTTATGGGTGATGTTGTGGTCTTACTCGTAATACTCTTAGTTCCATATTGAGCGGAACAAGGGCGTGGTGATGGACACGGAATAAAATAGAAAAAGATATAAAAGCATGGTTCGTATAGCTCGCAGCTCGACTTGACAATGTTGAAATCAGGTCCGCTTCTAGTTGATCAATTATACCACGTATATAGGAAAAGAGCCGATTGTAAACCATAAAAGAAACTCTGGCCACGAACCTCTCGCTTTAACGTCTGCCACTGAAATATTTACTGGCCTGAATTACTGCCCGAAGACTCGAAAGACTAAAAAAATCGTTAAATATCACGAAGGAGGAAATCGTGTAGCCGAGCTATGCTTATTGGTTCAAAATGGGAAGAAAAAACAAAAAAGAGAAAAATATAAACGGGGGGTGTGGCCCCCATGGACAATGTCGAAATCAAGTAATTGCCTGGCGCGATCAATGGTCAATACTCTATACGAATATTTGAACGTTGGAGAAAAGATTCCAGAGCTCAATTTTGGTGATATTTATCGCTTTGGATAACTGCGGAAGAACTGGGCATAAATCGTATAAGATGAACGAGGAGACAGGTTCGTGAGTATCAACCAGCAGGTACCTAGAACCTAGAATCTACATACTAGGTACCATTTACTAACACGAATGTTGCCTTAGCCGCGAGTCCGTCTCTTTGCCGAACCGCGCCTCTTGTATATCAAATTAGTGGAGTCGTAGTCGACTTGGACCCGACTGCTCGACTGCCCGAGGAACTGGGAACCGTGAGTTGCGCGAGATGGGAAGGGGCCGAGTATATCGAGAGAAGTGAGAACCGATCAATCGCTGCCGAGTGACAGGCGAGCGACGCTATCGCGGGCATCAGTCCGACGACAAGTGCAGCCCATCCCGACGTCGGGACGCTACGAATTGCCCTCGGGGGACGCGAGCCTCGCGACCGGCGCTACGATACTCACATATGTTACGTGCACCACCTCCGATGCTCAAAAGTATCCGAGGTGTTCCTGCACGGTTCACTCTTCGAAAATTTCAGACACGTTCATTTTTGCGATCGACAAAGTTGCCAGAGGTGATGAAAAAAACAAAGCCAAATAACCGATCTCGTCATTATCGCGAGACTAATTGTTCCGGCGTTGTTCATTCGGCAAGTGAATCACGGGAATCTTCGAGACCTGGATTTCCACGAAGTTGTATCTTATAGGCGCCAGTGGTACAGGGTCCAATTAGGGGAGGTGGAGGAATGCGCGGATTATGGTTGGTCCAGAAGACGTGGCTGCGCAAATAACTGCACCGTACGTACACAACGACTGGCTTGAAAGTCTGGTACCAGATGGATTAATGCAAAGGTGCCTCCGACCTAACAAGCGAATCATCTCAGAGATATATTATGTCGCTTCACGGGTGGTTAAGCCCGCGAGAGTAGCTACCTACCAAGAGTAGCGAGAGAGCTGAAGCTGAGTGTGCCAGACGGAGAGAAAGAGGGAAAAAGAGAGCAAGACTAAGTAAGAGGAGGGCGAGATTCATCTCGGCTCAAAAGCGGTAGAGGGGATGCTGCTGATGCTGCTGCTGCTGCTGCTGCTTCTGCTGTGGCGACGACGTCGGCGTGCCTTGGTAATGCCTTGTAAGCCGCACTAATCTCCTTGCCTCTTCTTCTTACCTCTTTACCTCTCCGGAACTCTCTTCTGATTTACCGAGATGTTTTCATTGTCTCTGTTCCCTGGCTCCTCGCGGTGATAACAATCTCGCAAACTCTTTTTGGTTGTACACGTCTAGGTCTCGCGGCCGGGTCGAAGGCTCCACGATTTTTGTTATAACAACCAATTCCGCGTATTCTGGCAATTCACTCACGAAATATGAACCGCGATTGCAAAAAACAGTCTCGAGCTCATCAACGGCAATTAAAGGGTGGAAGAAAATAGTTTTCTTCAACACAAATCAGGATTTAAAAAAGGCTTTGTATACCTACTTGATTAAAACTTTGGGATATATATTTGCCAAATTTATCAAGCCATTCCACAACGCTAACGAGAGATAGTCAGGTTTGGTCTCTCATCGAGGCAATTAACTGATTGTCCTTCCGAGGAAATTGACCCATTTAAACGTACGCGAACGTGCAAAGCGGCGAGATCGTTTACGCGAACAAAGTGCAACGCCGAGTTTGTCGTGGACGTTAAACGTAATGCGAGATAACAAATTCCCCGGGTAAACGAAAGAGAAATACCTACCGTTCGAGGGAGGCGAGAGTAAAGTTTTGTCGTTAATTGGAACAGTGGCTTAGTAAGCCGCGTGTAAACAGAAGCTTATGGCACCATGGCTGTCGACTTAGTGCCGGATGTTCCCGGGCCTCGACCGTTCGCAAAGTCCTTCGAATTTCTGACATCTCTATATTTTCCTATTTGTATCAGCGATCGATTTATCGGTAAGCAACGCGGTGAATTGATTCGCAAACCTTTTACCAGCTCAAAAATTTACCCCAAATTCCATTCGGTCCCAGCGCCTTCAGGCAAGTAATTGTTAACCGATCGTTAACCATTCTTAAGCTCGATCCTTCCAAGCTTAGGGTCAAATGCTCAAGTAATGATCGACCGATTACTGGATTTCCACACAAAGAGGGGAGCGTCGAAATAATTGCCGTCGCAAGCCGGTGACATTGTTGCTCTGTCTGCCAGCCGAATACACCTGTAGCACACTCTCAGCTAGTGCCTTGCAATTTACACTGTAATCTCCTCTTTATGTCCGTCAACGATGACAAACAAGATTACATGCTGTGGAATGGTCTGCAGGCAGTGAAGCTGATAATCAGTCGTACTTTGAGTAATTTTGACGATTTATCGCATGAGTCAATCGAGGCTGTGATGTCGGAGTTAGTTTTGTTATGCAGTGCAGAACTTGGAGCTCATCAGTGAAAAGTTTCTTGGGAAAAGGATCGAATTCAGTTCGGGAGGAAGTTATCCTTCCGATCGGAGAACAGATCTGATAAAAGCACGATGTGGTAAAGTATGAAGTAATACTTACAGTAGTAGGTATAGCGAACCGGTTCGACGATGCGTGCAGTCTTCCATAAATCGAGCAATCAAGACGATCCACGCTTGGTCAACTTTAAACATTTTACGCGATTAAGTTTTCCCCGAGTTTCCTCAGCGCAAGTAAGCAGTACCGTCTCCTGCTCCTTCTCATTCTCCACCCCCTCTTCCTCACTATCCAGGAAAAGCCAGGCGACACTCAGGCACTTCTCTGAGCGAGCGATAGATGCGTCCCAACCGACCGAGTTTATTGAGTTCGACCCACGCCGAGGACAAATCGCCCAAGTTTTAAGTATTTTCAAAAAGAATTCCTCCCGCAAAAATATACCCGGGTGAAGGTACCCCCGCGCACGTAGACATATACACGGATTGGGTACGTGTGTACCTACGAGCCGGTACGTAGAAAGCAATAAAATACGTCTACATGGGTGCATTTATGGACGGACGAATGAACAAACTTATACCAATAGGGTGTGAGAGAAACTTGCATCTATTCCACCGAGGGATGCATTTATAACGAGTGTCTCTGCGAGTCTGAAGCGGCACCCCCGCGTCCCTTTTTCTTCCTTATTTTTCTGATTACGTCAGACGGAGGAAACGATATGTCAGATGAATATGTGCGAAAGTACCAAAAGCTTTCGAGACGAAATTGACTCGAGTCACGCTTTCCGCTTAAAACAATACGTCGACTTGACACCGATTTTCTCACGTTTTACAATGACGCGAGAAATTCTCGAGTCTCTCATTATTTTGAAACCTCGAAGGGAGACCAAAAATTGCGCTAATCCCTTTAAAGTGAGCTCTAAGGTCGAGTCATTGGTTCGGTAGGTGGGTAGGTCTGTTGAACAGGTACCTGTGCCTGTGCAGCCAGCACCCAGAGGCCAACTTCAAAGAGGGAAAGAACAAAAGATTTTTTCCACTCAAGCTCTACAGGTGCTCTTGCTCCCTCCTCTTTCCTCCTTGTTCTCTCTATCCTCCCGTAGGTTTCCGGCGGTTTGGATAACCCTGGCGAGCAGCTCTAGGTGTTAAAGCAAATACGAACGCCTAGACTTTCTAACGCCGTTGGTACGTCGACGCCGACGAAGACGCCGTCTGCAACGACGCGGCGTGCCGGGTCAGCCGTTCCTTACAAAAATCGTACGACAGGTTCTCCTCGTTTCCTGAAATGCAAGTAGAAAGAATTCCACCGGATCTTACCGACCTTAAGCATCCTTCAGGCAGAGTCTCGACAGCGACTTAACACGCACTACCTGGTATTTACTGCACCACCACAGTTCGCCCCTGCAGGCAACTAGTAGCGTAATGCTATTAGCACAGGTCTTCTTCTATCGCCAGTATCTCAGCTCACAGAGGAACGATCAGCGTCGGTAGCGTTCGCCGTGAGATGTCGGTGCCTTTATTATGTACGGGATAGTAAAGCCGATACGTCATTCTATAATACCTGACTCGCCGGTATGGCCGGCGTATAGACGTATGAATTATATACTTGAGGCAAATTATAGATTGTTAAATTGCCACGCATTAAATGTAGGCAGGTACGTATACAACAACAGCGTGCCACCGAACCGATTGAAGTACTTCAAGAGTTTAGGTAGCGTTCGCCAACCACCAAAGATTTTACGACTACCGCTCATCTATGACAGGAAATTACCAATCGGTAGACGATAATCCTGCCGATCAATGAGCCGCCGTAAACTTACTTTATTCCACGGGATTTGAATAGCCCTAGACCACGCTCGGTCTACTATCTTTCTCTCCAAGTGTCGAGGACTTTTATTTAATCGCTGTACAAAAACGACGCCGAATCGCGGATCTTTACGGTGCCACCAGAATCCGGAGAACGAAAAGCGAACGGGCGAGGGGAAAAATCCCAGAGAATTCAGCAGTCGCTTGTTCTCTTCGTGCCACGCAAAGAGTCGTATATTAATTTCAAAGTTATTACGTGTCATCTTGCAAATATGGCGCCCCTAAATTCCTCCTATTTTCGGCCGAGCGACTGAGTTCCGAGACACAGGCACATTTTCCACGCATACGTAACTGGAGCTTACTTTCATTTTGGTGAAAAAATTCGTTAGATTAAAAGTCTGATTTTTCTTTTTTTTTTCTTCTTCTTCTACTTTTGCTACACTCGCTTCAGGGATCTCTTTATCCGACGAAATGAATACGAATTCGGAAAAATTTCTGCACGCAGTATTCTATGGTGTACAAATAATTGGCCCTATCTTTTTACTGTCAATAATTTCACACCAAATTTTCACTGCCTTGAACTCGGACAATAATCACTCGAACCTCTGGAGAGACTGAATTTTCCACCAAATAAATCGCCGGAGATTAAGTATTCTGAGAGTCGATTAGATTCCTATATAATACGAAAAATCGTGAGACGGGTCTTCGCAGAAAGCTATTAGTCTGAAAAGAAGAACTCCAAAGCTCACCATCCGAACAACTTACGGTAGTGTTGAAACACAATTCGGAAAAATAATTGTGAAAGATAAATGTAAATTTAGGCGTAGATTGAATTCTTGGAAAGTAGATCGTGCTGTCTTGTGAAGTTGCTTATCGAAGCTCTAGAGATGAAATCTGCATACATCCAAACAGCCTCCTTCGACTGGAATCGTTTTTCCACCATTCGGATGTTCGTATCGATTGATTTCTTCATTTCTGATGCTTACGTAAAAGTGAGAAGGACGAGTGCGGTGCCGCGTCTCTTGGTAGAAATTTTTTTTCCGCGGAATGCAAATCGCGAGACTCACGAACGGGGAAGAATAATAGATGTTTATTTATAGTCATTGTGACAAAGTGCTCAGTTGGAAACATTCAGCAGTGCTTCCAGCAAAAGAAGAAAAATACGAAGAAGGGAAGCCCCCTATAGCTTCCGAGAGGATACGCTGATAGCTGAACGATCAGAGTCAACCGCGACGTACACAACCGCATTTATCTCGTCTACGGGGTCGGCCGTCCGGGTCGTCGGATTGTCCACTTGTCCGAGTCGTTTGGAACGACAAAAAGCGAGTGTCAAGTGGCTGACGACGCCGTAGGACGCTGACGTCTCTGGCTACGCAAGAATGAAATTTATTCCAAGTGTTTTCTTTCCTAACGTTCGACTATCGTATACGCACTTTATTCCTAAACGGTGGACAAAGTTTATCACAAAACTATTCCGTCGAACAAGTCGAAGTTAAAACAAACTAATAACGGACTGACCGATTGCAGCAATCACTTACTTCTCCGTCATACACATGTACTCGAAATCTTTGACTTACATCCCTATATCGAAGGCTTCCTTTTTTTTTTCTTCTCGTTTTTGCAGTCAAGGACACCCTGACATTTCGCGATCCAATTCGCCACTTATAGAAAACATGAAAGAGAGTCTCACCACTGACCTTATAATGAACATGTGTATCCCGTGATCTCTGGATGGACAGTCATTGGTCTCCGGCACTGAAGGGAGACGAAGTCAGTTTCAGGTTTGAGGGCTCGGAGGGCCGAGTTTAAGGGTCGCTTACGGCGAACGGTGAACGGTGAACGACACGAAACTCCCGTGTACCGTAGGTCCTAATCTCCGCCTCGTGGTCTCGCGGGGATCGTATCTCGCGCGGGTCTCGTGGTCTCTCGTGGTCCCGTCACTCGGACGCTCGTATCTCGTGGCGGTGGTCGATAGCGCGGCGCTCTACTGACGTCGCGACGCCTCGCTGTGTCGTGGCGGCCCGTCGACGCTCCTGCCGCCCCCGACGCCCCCGACGTCCCCGACGCCCCCACGAAATCCGGAACAACCCGGAAACTAACGAACACCCACACACGCGCGCCTTCAACCACCCGCCAAACTACCCTTGTCTATCCCCCAAGAGCCACGCGCCGTCACTTCGGCGGCGACTTTGAATTTAGGGGTGGATTTTACGCGGTTCGATCTCCTTCGCGTTTATCTTCGTCTATTCGTTCGAGATGAGACGAGAAGACCTGGAGCAATCGACGCGTCTTGTTCGAGTCTCGATTAATACTGACCCGCGCTAAACTGGACGGAACCGACTTGATCCAAACCGAAGACTTTGTTGCTCCGTGAAACGCACTACTTCGCTATTTACCAGCTTCCCGAAGCATCATATGCCTTGTGCTAGTGTGGGAGGCGATTCCACCGCTTATAGCCAGAGTGGCCGCCGGCCACGTGGGCCTCTGCCTCTCTTTGGCTCTCTTAGATCTCGCTCATATCTCGCTCTTTCTATCCCCTTGTGTCCCCGGCGCGGCCACGTGCCAAATAACTCACTTGGCACATGTAAACAATTACCCTTAAACTGGCCTTATCATATTCTATTTTATCCTCGTTCGTCAAACATTGTCCAAGGCGTGGCTCCAGCTACGCGTACGGAATAATCGTCACGGTTAAACCCAGCGGTTCATAAAACCGCGCTATCTAATCGCAATTCTTTTTATCTTCATCAAATTATCATATTTCGCATTTTTATCGCTCGCCAGATCGTCTGTCATTGATTTTCTTAATCTTACATATCAACCACAAGAAGAAGTAACTTGGGGATGTTTTAACAGTGAAGTTAATGAAATGATCCATTCGCAAGCACGTTTCAAAGTCTGGAGTACTTGTTACCGAATGATATCGCTGTTTATTGAAAATGAGGAGAACGGTTCAGTTGTCACTCTGTCAAATGTCACGGAGCTCAACGAGCAGATTGAATGATAAAAAACTAATGGTATAAGTAGTAATATAATAATAAAGAGTTTGGCGCAAGCGCGAACGATATGCAAATCGAGTCGCAAATCACTTGTGTGATAACTGGAGCGAGCCGGGCCACCCAACGAGCTCATCTACTCTCTGAAATTAAATGGCTATGTGTATAGTGTAGTATTTCGTCATTAAATCATTTCTTGAAATAAATTCATTCGGGGCCAACAGCTGATTTACGATTCAACTGATACTCGCGGACGTGTTGATTAATGCTGCGCTTAAATATCACTCGTCAACGCGGGACTGAAAGAAGACGAAGAATAAGAAGAAGAAGAAGAAGGAGGAGGAGGAGAAAAAAAAATTGAAAATAAGAATCACTAGTGTAGACTCTGGTGTAGGTACCAGTGTTAATGGTGATTTTAAATTAACTAATAAGATTTTTTCATGATAAATTTGCCGTGAATTTACCTCCGGGTCTATACGGATAAAGTGATTAAAATAAATCAACGCTATTAGAGATCTTGATGTGCGACATGCCTGATTTAATGAATTAATACTATTAACTCGTATACAAGCTAGCGGCTTCGGACCCTGCAGCCTATATTTTGTTTATTTTATTTATAATCAGATATGGAAATGAAACAAGAATAGAAACCGATTTAAGGAGTTGCACAGTAAAAAGCGTCAACTCTTATGTTATAATAATTATTTATTATACACTCGGCGCGATCATCCTTCGTACTAATAATATTCAATGATATTTTTCATAGGTAGGTGTACGTATGTATATGTATAATATAGGTATATAGATATATAGATATCTACATGTATCTTTTTATGGGCTATAGATAAAGTGATATAATGACCCGCTCGGTATTTAGGTTCGAACGTAAATGGATCTCAGATTTTAATTACTATCTAATTACTTAATTAACATGTCATTATACGATATTAATACTGTCATATATTAAAGCTTCGTGGTACGATCAATATATATTGTTGTAAAAAAAAATTTCATAACGTTACTTAATATTTCACGTTATGGAGAAAGGAAGATTTTCATTATTTGCCTGCAGAAATCGAGACCCGGGTCCGGCAACTTGTACCAACGTTTTCGAGGTAAGAAAATGAAATCGCTGCATAGCTTTCGAAATAAGTGGATATCGCGAATTCCGGAAACGAGGGAATTTCTGGCATTCGATCGATCCTATTACGGCATCAGGTCTGATTGGCAAAGAATTCTATTGTAAGTATAACACTCAGCTCTACTGTCAACAAGTAAAGTGTTCCCGGTAAGAAGTTCAAAGAACGGTGATGATCGAGACGTATAGCTTTCCACCGCACAATACAAACTAATTTGTACGATTTCTTAGAGTACGGCCCACGGATTCCGCCTCCACGACTACTGTGTCGTCTTGGTGGCCGTGGCCCGTGGTCCGTGGCCCGTGGCTTTTCAGATCGCGGAATCAGTGTTATAAACTCGGTAATATTGCCCGAGCTAAACTTAGACGGAATCGGTTCACGAATAGACTACAATAGCACGCGATAGCTACGCGTGTTTCGAAAATAGATATTTGCTTAGAAAACAACACCCGGAGGTTGCGAGTTTGTTCGTCCTCCGGCAATTTACCGCATTCCTTCTTTAGCCAGGTTTAACTCGAATCCAAGAATCGTATCATTACCGCGTAGAAAACTTATTGTCTCGTTTTCACGCCGATGAAAAATCTTTGATCAGACTCAAACATTTCACCCGGTCATTTGATCTGGCTTAAGAATGTTTAAGACTAACGGTGGGGCTCAAAGACCGAAGCTTTCAGAAAAGTCGACAACTTTCACGTTTGGTTTGCGAAAACCGTTTATCCTACGTTAATTCTACGTTGAAACGGCGACGCGCTTTTCGCAATCGTTGATCTTCGCATATTCGTAATCTCGTAGTCGTAAGCTGGAACGATATCGGACCTCGCCTTTACTTTACTCTAAATGTAAAACAGACCCGATTCCTTCATAGCGAAGCTACTAGGTACTACTCGGCGTGACCCGTGCCTCGTCGAATGAGTTTTGTAGCCACCGGGTGTATCGGACCTTTCCATCGTCAAGAGGACAACAATGCAAAGGTTATTGACGATGGCGGGTTGCCAAAAATAGCAGACGTAGATACGGAGATATGTATATACCCCACGTATACCGTACAACTATTACACAATGTATTTTGCCGCAAAATAGATACGCGAACGAGTAAAAAGTCTTTTATGGTCTCGGATACTCTGACGTAGACGTTGCTTTGTACTGATACGTACTCCACGTGGACCTATACACATATCGTTGGCGTCCGTCCCGTCGACGGTATGTTCCTTCGAAAGCGTCAAGCGCAGAACGGTCCTTCCTATAAAATCGACCGAAACTGACGTAAGCGTAACGTAAGGTTTGAGGTCGTTTAGTGGCCGCATGACCGAACCGAGTCAAAGAATTCAATTCTCTGCACCCGTATGAGACATTCATTTTCTAACTAATCGGTGGGTTATTCTCTTTACACATCATTGCCTACCATTATTTTACCGTTTAGTGGACTCGGCTCGATTAGACGCGTAAGTAGGTAGCCGTTGGTGGTAATACTTTACAGTCGACAATGGGTGACAGCCATTAGATTTGTCACGAGCTAGAGCGTTTTACGAGCGATAAAAATTAATTGCTCTACGATCTCTTAATTCTACGAATCGTATTAATGTCATTTATCATTCATCGACCGGATGAAGATCCAGTGACACACATTCGAGGACGACCCACGGCTCTGCATAAGTCGTTGCTACAACCAGACAAAGAATTTTCGTAATTGGAAAGGAACTTCTCATAATCGACCAAAATTTTTTTACTAAATAAGGAATCATTCATTTTGACGAGCTGATCGATGATGTAGGTATTTTCCTTAGTTCGCCACGATTCCCGTACCGGTGACCTTTCAACAATTTCCAAATCCTTCGATGACGCGTATAGCAAAGAATGATAAATAAATATCTTATATTAGTTACGGGTGATTGTGTTGTATACAAAAACGATCAATAATTTATATATAAATCTCGATGCTATTTTCACCCCGGTTGTTTTTAAACAATATTATTTCATACCTAAATGACGTAGATGAATTGCTACTATTTCCGTGGAAAAAACTGTATAACCACTTACTTATAATATAAAACGCTGATTCACGGGACTTAAATTGCTTGCACGAGTTGGCTCAACGTTCTAAAAGATGCTGCGGACTATAATATGCATTGTAACATCGCGCTGATAATTTTTCTGTTTTTTTTTCGTCCTTCTTCTTATCTTCTTAATAAAAGCCGTATTACGAGTCTCGTCGAGGTATAATAGCACGGCACGAGCGTTAAATAAACGTATGCACGCACGGGACTCTGCGCCGTGGTTCACACATCGCTCGCGCACGAGCGCTAACCATGCTCTCGCAAATAACAACACTCATTCCATATATGCTCGCTGTTGAGAGGCGCCGTGTGCACGTGTCTGACTTCCTGAGGAGGTCGTATGTACACCTATAAGATCCGTAACTACGGAAATTATCCCGAGTTGAAATAGGAAAAGGAAACATGAATTGCAAGAAAAAAATGAAGGTAAAAAAAATTAATAAACAAGTAGAACAAAAATCACCTTGTATAATTTATTCGCACATATGTATATATTTAAGGTCTTTCGATCTTGATCTGACAGCGAGATCGCAAGCTAATACGAGGTCAATGTAACACGTTTAATCGCATTTTTAATAATTGACTTAAGGCACGTTTGAGCCGATTGGATTTCAACGGGTTGTTGAATCGGTCGTTTAGTATGGATTTGGGATGGCAATACCTCGGAGGCGTATTTTTTATTGACATTGGATTAACCTTGGTGATTAGAGACAACGTCGGAAGTCACGTAGACTGCAGTATGGCGGTAGATATATTCCTGTATTACCGCGTGATTTCGTTCAAGAGGAATTCGCAACGTGACGTTCGAATGGGACGGATCCTGCATGAGAATAGAATCGCGCAATAATAGAAAATAAACGGAACCTCTGATTTATCCATCTCTAATAGACAGAAATAGATTTCACGTTCTATTTCGCGCCGGGTCTAGAAAACAATGAGGCAAAATCTGTGTGAATCATTCTTGTAATATTTTGACCAATATCTGCGAAATTAAACGTCTCCTGTATCTATAGTTCATTCGGTCATCGTGGCTGATCACTGATTCCATATTTGGTCCCAAGTATTTCCGAGCAATTGCTTTTCTCTCAGTTAGTATCGCACGTATTTTATGAAGACAATGAAGAGACTATCTGTAAAGACGAACGAGGATTTTTCCCCGCCCCGAGGGGTTCACCATGGTTTCATTGACTGGGAAGCATTCATTGAAGAAGACCTGATCAATGGGTACTATTTTTGGCAGCGGTACTTCGTGTCTACAAGAAAACGTTAGACGCGGCAGTGTGTGCTTATGCAAAAATCTATCTCCTCGGTAGGAACAAATAGAACGCCGAACAAACACTCCACTCGGTCCTAGGCTAGACGTACTGCACCACGTTATGAAATCCCGGAGCCCAAGGATCGACTTCTGTTAAATTACTATTTCCCTAGGTTCTTTTCATCTTTTCACATTCTCAAAAATAATATCGCCATCATCACAGAGAAATAATAAACTCATGCACAAATACAGGTAGGGATGAACCACGAAGACAAACACCATGTGTGATGTAGAATTGTTTTGCATACTGTCTCATGGGGATCTTGTGAAGAATGATTTTTTCGGTAAACTGTGAGATTCTATCGAGTATAGTGAGGAAAAACGAAAGAAAAAAGAAAGAACTTCATGCACCTGAGAAGGTGAACGGGTCACGAAGCGTCGGAGAAACTGGTGTACTATAAGAGCGAAGCAAAAAGTGTCTGGAGTTAATTAATAAATCACCAGCTTACATAATTTCACGCTCTCGAAGGGGGAACGAGGCTTGAAAGAGATAGCGTACTAGTGGAATGCCTAGGAGGAAGAGGATGAACCCTGGACTAGTGTCTTGGACCCGTCTGGCCACGGTCTCGCACGACCCGCGAGTGTCATTTGTTTGTACCACTGCCCTGATAGCTCTTAATGAGTTGACAGCGGTGCTCAAGGCACGTGGTCCTCGCACCCAGCTTTTTTTCCCGCTCAGATTATCCCCTAGAGAAGTACTCGGCTGAGAACACCCTTAGCCGTGTCCCCTATAATGGATAACTACGCACAATGACGCGCTCACGTATCTCTCGTATTAATAACGAAGGAATGCGTCTGTTCCGCCCTTCCACAAGCTCTGCACGAACACGAGTTCATAATACCAAAGAAGTGGGTACAGTGTGCTCGGATGGTCGTACACGGGAGATAGGTACCCAGTCTGGAATCATAAAGGCTTCTACGAACGCTGAACAGACATATTTTCGGCGAGTATACCTACAGTTACTCGAGAAACAGTGAAGAGCAGGTTGTCGCGTTCAAAGATTGACAAAAGTGGTAAATTAACACACACATGGTTCGAAGGTCAGAGGCCACGCCGTATTTGCTCTCGCGACCAGACAAGACAAGACGAGACAAGACCTTTGTCGTCGACCATGGTGTACAGCGTTGGTAAAAAAACCGTGTGAAAGGCGTGCAGCGTGAATCCATGCAAACAATGAACGCGGAATGATTTATTCTGCGCTATCACCTCTATCAAGCTGCGATGCTTCGATGAGTTACATGTGTAGCATGGATGCTGATAGGCCCTCTAAGTTCTGAGGGCTGTATAGTTTTGATAATACGATGCCAGCAGGAGTTATCTGCTCGTGTCTTCATTTCATAATTATTCAATTCACTCGGTTAACCAGTTCCTACCGCTAAGACTAATGTATGTACCTGGCTGCCCGTGCTGCACGCGTGTGGTAATTTAGTGGTACGACTGTGTGGCTTTTCGACGAGATCCTAGGTCTCGACAAACCGAGGAACTAAGGAGTGTTATTTTCTCCCTAAGTATACTTACCTATAGGTACACAAGCAAAAGCTGCGCACAAAGTCCGGCGAAATTTCTCAAAACAAATTCGCGTCGAATGAACTCCACTAATGGCACCTACGAGATTTCGAGCTCCTAATTTCCGTGTCGAAAACTTTAAGACAAACGTCCTTTAGCTTCTTCAAAGTTTCTTTGACGTTTGAACGCAATCGCGTATTCCTCGCTCCTTTCTCTACCCACAAGGAAAGTGTAAACTCTGACTAAACCTCGGGAGTGGAGACGCAGAGACCGGAGGCGGCATTGCGACTCTAGGTTCGGTGAGTTGTCCCCATTGTCTCAGACCGTCGGTTCCTGGTAATGTCGCATCATCCCTCGGGTATCTGCCGGACCTGTCGAGGTGTGTACCACTCTCTATCTCATTCATTTTCATTAGGCCCAACTGAACCCTGTGAGCGCCAGGTCACCGCGTCTCTTACAAGCAAGACAAAAATTTATACGAATTAAGAAGATATTAGATACGGTAAAAATGTTAAACGCCTGGCCTGGTGAACGTCATCGTTTTAGATTCGCCCTGACTTTTAAAGCTCCGTTGACGGCGTCTCAGAGGGATCTGGTTTCGCTCCAAGAGAAGCGGCAGGGTAGCGTTGAATCAGAAGTTTGAGAAACTTCGAATCACCTGCTTACCACTATTTTAGCGATTAGTCATTAATGAGTACCGCTTATCGTAAGAGTCGATTGTTCCGGGTCCTGAGTTGTGGCTACCTGAAGTCGTGGCACGATAAAAAAAAATGAAGAAAGAATACGAGCGATAAACCAGATCGTAAAAATGTTAGGCAATCGGAAAAGCAATATAGCTGTCGTTGTTAAGCGAATGCGTAGTGTACCTAAATCTATACAAACAATTGAGTCGGCACGATGATCGGCATTGTTGAAATTGTTCCTAAAGTTGCGTATAACTCCGATTGTTAGTCAAGGATCCCTTGAAGGTGTATGCCGCGCGAAGGAATACCTGGATGATTAAAATTGTATCCTCTATGCTCGTTATGTTATCTGTAATAGAACCGTCATCGTTAATTTTCATCCCAGGACTAATAAAATCGTATTTATATACTGCACGAAGTGACATAAAAATTCGTGTTAGGTATTCCAGCCGCGGCTTTAGTGAGCGTCTATAAAATCTCGGTCGTGCATCGATGCGTCGAACTACGTTCACTCCTCATAAGGAATAACTACAACAAGATTATTGTTACGACGTAGTTCATAGCGGTTGCAACATGAGGAGGACGCAAAATTTAATTTCGATCCTCACATTACAAATGCATTTATGCACAGGTAAGAGCCGGATCGTATGCAAGAACATCGAGAAAGCTCTTTTCCTCTTTATCTTTCCCGCGGAATCCCCCCGCACTTCGTACCTTACCTGTTGTAGCCGTTGTCCATCCGCGCCGGCTAGGCACGTGCTAAACAATGTACCGGTACCGGTTGGTATGCCCGTACAACAAGGTCCGCGAGATCGTGGGCGGATGCCGATTGATCGCCAACTACTTGCCTCTTGAGTATCGCTCGTTTGCGGTAATTGTTCGTCGCCAGTGACTGCGGAGAGAGCTGGCGAACGGATTGATTTATTATACCTCGAGGAAATTCCCTGTTCGAAAATCGCGAAAGCAACGAAGAAGACATTTGGCACAGGTACACCGAAATGTCCGATCTATGCATATCCGGTGATAATGCGATAAGAAAAACGGAGAAACGGCTCGCTTCCAGTCGTCGCTAAGAGTCTGTCATCGAGTATCCAGCGTCAAGTGAGGGCGAAGGTGGCGAGTCGGTTCTTCTTCTCTTTTCACAATTAGACAAAACTGGAAGACTGCGCCTGGCGCGAGAGGCGTCTAGTATAACCGGTCGCGTGGCGTCCGCTGGCAGTCGCGGCGTCGGTTCATCGTCAGGCGAAGAAAGTAAGAAAATGAGAAGAAGAAGAAGAAGAAGAAGAGGAGAAGGAGGAAGAGGTGGACGATGTGATGAGCGATGGCTCGTCAGGCGGCATGGCGTGACACTCGATGACAGGGCGGTACACGTATACGCACACGAGTTCGCCCTTCCGAGACCACACACAATAGGCCAGGGATCTTTCTTCGTTGTGCTTTACAAGCCAGTAGGATTCGTATGGTAATCCTGTCACAGGGTCGTTCCGTGCTTTTTGCCTTTATTAACCATACGGTGTCTGACCCATTTTACTGTCAGTTAGCTCCGGAAATTCTGGCCTTCTTGAGTCACTCGTCTTCGGGTTAGCTTCGAAGACGCAAAGCTGGTACCTATATCAACGGAAGAATCAATAATTCGAAGGCTCAGGGAGGAGCGATTGAATCGAAATTGCAGCTTTGTGGCACTCAAAGGACGATCGAAGGCTGCTCCTAACTTAAATAAATTTGAAGATATGTATGAGACTAATTCTGGTCCAGGAACCATGAAAGCTGAACTTCTCATGGCACAGTTAACCGAAGGTACATACGTGGAGATGGCAAGATGTTGATGAGGTGAGGGAGGTCGATGTATCGCTGGGGCTATGGGGCTATGGGGAGTACTCTCATAAATTAAAAGAACAATTAACATTCACAGTCGACCTGTTCCCACAGCTCAGCACCGTATCCGTATCGCCGAAGAAGCGCCGCGACGTGCGCGGCGCGGCGCGTCCCTCCGTTCGATTTCTTTTAGTAGTTCTTATACATCTAACATAAGACGACGAGGACGAAGCCGGCACAAAGTTACTATACACAGTACAAGACCGTTCTCGCGGTCTCTTGTACCGATCGCACGCGCGCGCGTTCTCTTATTCGTGTGTGTTATGTTATGTTATGTTATGTTGTAGAGTGGATGCGGTGTGGATACAGGCTGTGTATAAGAGCGGGATGCATCGGCCTCGGGTCACGGGTTAAACTGTTCTCTCAACGCCATCTTTGATTTATTAATCATCGCCTCAGCCGCGGGCTACCTATACGATATTGCCTTTCGGACTTCCCTCAGAGATTTTCAACCTTTTATACGCTACGAGTACATTCCAAGGGTCGAGTACCAAGCACTTCGAAGGCATACACTCGTTTTCATATCGCGGTTGAATTGTAGATGCAAAATAACCCGGGGATTAAGAAGAAGAATATTCGGATTAGTAAATAAATGGCAGATAAGTGGATACAAAGTAAGGGCGACGGGTCGAGGTTGCTTGAAATCGCTCCTTCTCGCCTCCGTATCAGATCTGCCAAAGGTAGCGTATCCAGCGGAGCGAATAATTGAAATCAATTCCGAGGCGCCAGCGTATAATAGGAACCGCTGATGGTAGGGCCGAGATATGCTGTCACGCATGCGCTTGTCCGCTCGCTTTTTCTTCTTCTTCTTCTTCTTCTTCTTGGCCCTTCTTTTCTCATACTCTTTTCCTCCGACCCCCTCCCTCCATCGCCTTCTCTTTCGACTCGTTCTTCTCCTGTGTCTCCTTCACGGGCACGAGGAGTTATTCGTTTTGTTAGCGCCACTTTACAAGCATCAATCGGTCACTCGTTTTTCGTTGCACGCGCGTGCACATCAACGTGCATAAGCGTAGGTGTAATATTAAACGCGCATATATATGCGATTATCTCAAACTGGTATTGCATATGTACCGAGAGAAAAATATAGAAAGAAGTTCGGGGATTGTGTGAGACGACCGCCGATTGTTTGCGGTGTTAATACACCGAAGTAATTACCGATTACACGGTTCTTTAATTATTCACTCGTTGCCCAGCGTCTCTATCGAGAAACGTCGATATTGGTTTGCCTCGAGGGAGAGACCACAGCGACGACGACGCCTTATGGGAACCGCTCGGTCTCTACACCGGCACTAGTGAGAGAAAAAGATGTAGATAGCCAAGAGAAGGCAGGAGTGCAGGACAGCTGGCTGGCCGTTTCTTAATTTTCAAATTACAACGGTCCAAGTTTTTTTTTTTTCCCAAGGTAATAATCGATTGGATCTCACCGTCAATTGCATAGTTTCGTTCCAACTATGGACAAGATTACATACACGGGAAAATACTATTCGGAGCACACGGTCTGGGAATTCCCCACGAATGCAGCCAGAGCCTCGAATAATGCAGCTGGTAAAGATTCCTGCATTCGGACCCGTCCGACCACCAGTCACCCGGTTTATTTCACGTTCACAAATATACCCTCCCACGAAAGAGTACTGAATTATCAAACAACGATCAGAATCTACGAGGAGCATCTTTCTACTAGAAATACTGGTTCCTCAATCCACTGACTTTCCATGATTGACAGCTAATGCGAAATTCGGTACGAAAATGATGGATCATCGGCGTGTAAGCCTCGCGATTTATTCGGGTGCTGAAATTTGAGGTAGAAAGTCGGAAGGGGATGGGTTGATTAGGCGCGGAGTCCCTCCCACGAAGACTGGAGATTGCAATTAATCTCCCGCGTAGGTGAGACGGGAATGTCCATGCGCCTGTGCGTCCGAGTGGCCAGGTAAGGCTGGGCTAGCTAGCCAGCTAGCGTCCGTACAATAACTAATGGTCAATTTCAAAATTTGGTAATTCCTTAAGCCGGTGATCTATACGCTTTGACGCTGGTCATCTACTCGGCTCATTTATCTTCCCCTCTCTCGCATCTCGGCATCGAGCCGGCGCGACACTTTTACGGCAATACTAGACGCGACTTAATTTTTCTCCTCTTAAAACGTCCCCTCTCTCGATTTCTCTCTCTCGGGTTCGGAATATTGATGTAGTCGAAGCACGAGTATAACGACAACGGATTTCGAGGTTTCCTGTCTATGGCGAAACATCGACACCGAACGCACCTCTCGAGTTTACAACAAAACTCACACTTCAGCTGTAATATTGACGTTTGGGAAAATCAGGTGCAGCCACTCCGTATACCGGAGTACTTCAGGAGTCAAGGACCCGAAGAGGAACCAAATCTGTGACACCTGCTATCTCGAGAGGACGAAACGTGTAGACGAATCACATCGGAGACTTGATATTTATGAAAAATCAATTCATATTCTGCTTGGGATAATCAGTCCGCACCCTTTACTCTTTCTCAAATGTCAATCAAACGACATGCTATTGCGTGATATCGATCCGAAAGGTCACAGTGACCATCAATTTATTGTAGTCGTGAACGAGTCTACGAATATAACCGACCGTCGCCCAGCAAGGAATAGCTGAAAAAAAAAATCTCCGTCGTTCTTAGCCACGTGGATCCATGGAATAACCAGGACGAAAAACGCGCTCTAAGCGAATCGGGTAGTCTGTCTGGAAGCGCGGGGTCGCAACGAGGCAAGAGTCGATGGATGCGGCGCCACCGTAACGCTGACGCAACACGTAAGCACGGGTAACGTTGTACAATACGTTACCCTGTGTATGACGTTAACGCGCGACATCATACCAGCTTTACGGAGAAAGATTTGGATCTGCGATTACTCGGTTTATTCAAAGAACGTTACTCGCAGTTTTCATCGAGTCGTTACGTAGCGCGGGCGGTATACTTATTAGGAAAACTGCGTCGAACCATGAGTCGAGCCGAGCGAGTAACGCACTTATGTTCAACGGTGTGTAAATCGAAATTGCGGTCCGCGTCTGTCTCGACCTCGAATAGGTTCCGAAAGGCTGAAGGGTGGCTCCGCGGGTCTCCTCCTTTTTCAAAAAGTGATTCTCGCCCGCGGAACGCGCACGGCTGGGTTAAGGAGGTTGCAAAAAGTGCAAAACCATCCACGAGCTGTTCCGTACTGTAGAACGCGTCTGGTAATAAATATCAGCGATTAGATCTTTGACGGCAGCACTGGCCCTCCCGAGGACGAGGCGCCCGGTTAGCTGAGGGAGAGAAGAGGGAAGAGGTGGGTTTAGGTAGGGGTAGCAACCAGCGACCAAAAGGAGCCACTATCAATCATTCCGCGTTAATCAAGGTGCTCGCTAAGTAGGCCGAACTGTAGCATTAAAGTACGCCGTCCGGCCAGCATCGGCTCAAGTATTGGTACTTTGGAGAGACCAAGAGGAGCTTCAAAGATGTAAAAGAGGAAGAGAAGAAGGAGAAAAGGGAATAAAAAAGAAAAAATAGTGATAGACGGGGGAGGCCGAGACTTGTACGCGGTTAGCAGTCGTGCTTAGTGGCACTAGACCGTGTAGTGTAGTCTCTTCTCCTTCTCTACTCCTACTCATCCTCATCTTCGTCCTCAGTCTCCTCCTCCTCGCGTGGACGTGAGGCTGGACCTACCGCAGCGGCATCACCGCGCATTCCTCAATTTTCGGGAATTAATCGGGACTAATTATCGTGTCGGGACCCCCGAAGAGTTATGGGTCTCGTTTGCACCGTGGACCCTTTGCGAACCTTTGTAATCCTTTTTTGTAAAATAACAAACGCCGGCTAATCCTCCCGGTTAATTTACCTGATGAGGAAAATTCGGGAGCTGAAATACGTATGCATATACATGCGAGCTGACCGTTGACACAATTCACTCCCTCAGGATCCATCGGCGGCTGGTAGTGAGGAGGCGAATGCATCGACCGGAGAGAGCAATAAAATTCGAAAATGAAAAACAAAGAAAAGTCGTTGGATAAAAATAAATAAAGCCTTAAAGTACGGAGAAAATATGTCAATAAATCTAAAGTCTAGCTGAGATAGGTTGCATAGGACACGCGCGTGGACGCGGGGAGGTGGCTGGGAAAGATACTGATAAATTTTTGTCCCCGTTAGATCCTTGCCGAAGACGGCGTAGGCGTGGGTGTACGGGTCGATTGTTTTCAGACTGGCGCGTCAACGGACCAGAAGTAACTTTCGGATCGTCTCCACGAAACGCGGTGCAGTTCGGGGACGTCTTTTCCCGGTTCGCCGGACTCGAGAAGATGGGTATCCTTAAAACTCTTGCCGGGGATCATTGCGCGCAACGCATCTGAGCAACCGTAAACACCTCGTTCCGAGAATCTAATTGTTTTCACAAGACGGTAGTTCCTGCAGCTCTTGACCATCGATACCCATGCCGGGGTACAAAGTTCGAAAATACGTTGCCAAGCTAGCGGTAAACACGTGCGCAAATCAATATTCAACCGCGCGAGATAAGTACTTCTGTCTTTTTTTTTTCTTAAAACTTAGGTGAAATAATAATTTCCGCACTTCTGTCTCTCCGCGAAAATCGAATACAGATTCTTCTGCGAATTGATAGAGGATATCAGACCGAATGAAATATCTGTTTCTTATGCCACCAGTATTTTTCGAATCGCGATAATTATCACAACGACGAAACAACGCTGGAGTCCGAACGGGTCGTAGTGCAAAGTTCGCGCACTGTGGAATCGAGAATGGGATCGTCTATGACGATGCGAAGGGGTAAACAGGGGCGCAAATCAATTCAGTCGTAGAAATCGGGAGAGACGAGGTAGCAACGAGGTACATGAGGTAGTGCAGATACATAGTAGGTAGTATACGTTGTTTAGAAAACGGGGAATAACCTTAGCTTCGATAATCGATGAGCGATCCAAGTATCGCCCGTCCGTCGTCGAGCGTGTCACACCTCTTTTGCAAAGAAATGTAAAACTTTTGCATCGCCGTTGGTATATAGAAGAAACGAGGAACGACGTCGATCCCATAGCACGCAGGGAGGAGTGACTTTATGGACTTGTTTGTGCCTCCTTCGAGTTTTTAGAAATTATTTGAAAAGTTAAATTCCAACTCGAGTTATCGTGCATATCAGAGCTGCAACGATGTAAGGCGGATATATAGAACCGGAAAACCGCGGCACTTTTTGCACTCTCGAATCTAGTCGTCGTCTCGGTACTTATTTATACATATAAAAATGTATATTACAATTTCGCGAGAAAACTACCACGCGTTCGCAATTTGTATAATAAAATTTTATCCGCCTTATTTCCACCGCCTAATGTCAATTCAGATTTCGAATGATACACCTCTCATCCCACCTGACTCACCTCACGTAATCGAAATTACGAAAATTCAGATAATAAAGAACAAATATTACCGTCAAACTTTCCTCAAGGATGAATCAACGGACATTGACTCTAGCCGGGTATACATATATATAATGTAATCTAGCTACACGTGATTAAAAGATTAAACAAATGGCGCCTCGTTGGAATCGGATTAAACATAAGCATCTCTTTAAATAAGCATAAAGTTTTTTTTTTTGTTTTTGTTTTTTTCAAATTTCAAGCTTCTTCTTGCCGGCTCCTTGGAGATTCGATGTCGTTTCTCTGCTCACCGTGGCACATCTACGTGTAGCGTACATTATAAGACGTATACGAAGATGACCAGCGACCACCAAGCACTGGGGACCAGCAAACGATTAGGATTCGTCCCATGCGTGGAGCGCAGCGTGCCATGCGTGTTACCATACATCACCAGCACGCTTATAGCAGAAGTGTGTATATATATACGCGCGTATTTATTACTCGACAAATTACCAACTAAATTAATATTACGTATTAATCAACGCTTCCTAGAACCTGGTTATTCAGAGTTTTAAATCTTCCAAAGTCGCGAGAGACGAGGAGCGAGACATACATATACCTAAGTTCTCTTGCTTCGTCGACTGTAAGTGTTGTCGGACCACGGCGTAGGCGACAGGTAAGTTCTGGCCGTGATCACATCGCGAAAAAAAGTTGGGGGTTGGCCGAATAATAATTTCAGCAATTATGCAGCCGCGTTGATACCCCGTGGAGGTCGTGGCTGTTCGACGTCGGCTAGCAGGCCGATTTATGCGTCAAGGAAGATCACCGAGACCCCATTAAGCGACGTTCGTTCTCCTCTGCATTATATGCTTATACATAGGCTGCGTCGTTGATTTACTAATATATCGATTCAGCAAAGAGAATATGTAGCGTGAAATATAAAGAGAACGATGTCAGAAAGGTAGGTGTAGGAATATAAGTACAAAGAAGATTTGCATCTGCGCGGGGTATCGTAGTGGTTTGATTATTATTATCTTTTTTTTTATTTTCCCCGATTCGTAAAGGCTTGGTTTTAAATTTTTTCATTTCCAACGTTTTCAAAGATTCTTCAATATTGTGGGTGTCTTTTTAATGATCCACGTGTCACGTTTGTTTTATTACTGTATTCGATTTCTCGAAAGAAGCAACAAGAAAAAAAAATCAAACAAAATTAAAAAAAATTAAGAGAGAAAGAGAGAGAAAAAAAAGTTTACTTCACCGTCGACGTACGCGAGTCAAACGCGACGGCGCAACGGTACGCAGCGCAACGGTCTGTGATATATGGACAATCGGTCGCGAGACGTGTCCCACCTACACGCGCGACCTTTAACCCTGGACCGAATATTGAATCACTTTAATATCTCGACGAGACGCGGGTCGACGGGCGTCCAATTACAACCAAGGCGAACGCCACGTACGTGATCTCGTTGAAGAAGGCCGACGAGGGGCGCCGAGAGTCGCCCACGGCTGCCTGAAACGTAAAATCTAAAAAAAAAGAAAGAAAAAAAAAAACAAGACACAAACAAACAAAAAAGAAGACAAAATTGACAACAGCAACAACAACAGTTTGGTGGTAATAAGAGCGAACGCATCATATCAATTTTTGCATAGAGATTTATTATAATTATCATATATATAAGCTCCGTTGGTACAACATTGACACAACAGGAAGGTGAAATTATAGACTAGACGTCGAGAATAAGGATTAAAAAAGAAAAGAAAAGAAAAGAAACAACAAAAAAAGGAACGATAACTAAAATTTGATTTGACAAAAACAGTTGATTCCTGTTTCTATAATGATAACTATTAGGTGCGTATGGGAGTATTTAGTTTCGTTATTATTATACTGACACGACAGTTGATATTGTTTCGTTTTCTTTACAATAACTGTCTACTTTCGTTTATTTAAAGACTATTACTTAAAAAATATTATAATGAATTGTTTTCATATATACCTACTACATATTTATATATATATCACCTTATTATACATCATCGTATTACAAGGTAGTAAGTATCATTCGGACACTCATGTTTGTTTGTTCATTAATTTTTTTGTTTTTTTGTTTTTCGTCTGTTGTATTTTGTTGTTTGCTGTTTTTTTTTTTTCTCAAATACAAGCGCCAAGTCTCGGCTTTGCAACTTACTTTGACGGTGGTCTTGAGGGAGAAAAAAAAAAAAAAAAAACAAAAACAAAATCAAATTGATCACACCTAGGCCGAGACCGATTCGTACACCTGGATACGACCCGGAGAAACGGGTATCACGTTGCCGTCAATTATTCCTTGATTTATATCGACCAAGTAATAGAAAGGGAGAAAGAGAGTGAGAGAGAGAGAGAAGAAATGTTGAAAGACGTAGAAAGAGAGAAAGAAGGAAAAAAAAGTCTGAGCTTTGCGCCATAATATCTTATCTCGATCATTCCTGACTATAAAACCTTTCGGTTATACAGTCAGCAAAGAAGACACATTATTATATACGGAGTTGATCTCCACGTATCATTTATGTCTAAACATTTGTCGAACGCAAGTATTCAGTTCGGTTAGGTACATCGATTATCGATGATAGTATTTTTGAGCGTAAAATCGCAGCGTTTCTTCCGTTTTTTCATTATTTTTTTTTTCATTTTTTATTTTTATTTTTTCATTTTTTATTCTAATATGTATGTACCTATATTGATTGCCATTGTTTGGCCGGTCAAGATCTTTTCGCGTGTAGAGATATACCTATTATTACTCGGAAATACGTATACCATATGTTTGTCATTGAATAAGGCAGACGAGAGAGTAAACACCAATAGCAATATATGTAAACGAATATATGGTTGAAGTTGAAGAAGGATGTGTAAATATCTTTATAATATTAGCTTATTCGAACAACGTTGTTATCGTCGTAGTCGTCGTATGTATTTGCAACTTTTACTACTCTTGTCTCTTCCGTCTGACCTTAGCCAATATTATACACGTACGAAATATGAATTACGTATATAGTGTACATATATATACAAACAATTTTTATAACAATGAATTCCGGTTATAAACGCGACCGTTAATAATACACATAGATTAAAATTGTCCTCTCCCCTAAACAGCGCGTCGTCACTTACCGCGACTCGAACGATTGTTGAATCTCCCCTTGTTGCGTCGTCTAGATCCAGTCATAAGCGCGACAGGAACCACCGCCGGTATCACACTCGTAGTCAAATTTTCTTCAAATGTATCAGCCGTGAAATCCGGCTCCCTGTTAACCCTAGGAATGTGACGAGGAAGATCCAGCGGTTTCTTCCTCCTCGCTATCTGAGGATTTCGCACAATGCCACCGCCGTTTCTTAGCAGCTTCTTTTTCTGCTGCTGATGGCGCATCGGCGGACCTTTCAACATCGGTGGCATTATGGGCTGAGGTGGACCGTGCGGTGGTAATCTTGGACCAGGACCTGGCGGACCCATCGGACCAATAGGACCTAATGAACGCGGTGGTCCCATGGGACCGGGAGGACCCAACGGACCCAAAGGACCCGGAAGACCCGGCAATCTTGGGGGTCCACCGGGCATCGGCATTCTTGGAGGACCAGGTGGCATTCGTGGCGGATATCTATGATTAGGAAACCCGCGTCCTGGTGGTGGACCGTATCTGTGTGGCCGCGGACCATACGGAACTCCATGTGGCGGAGGCATCGGAGGCATCGGTGGCATTGAAGGGTTGAACGCTGGTGGACCAAATCCGAAGTGATCATGGTGCGGCGGAAACGGTCTGCCGTTCGGAAAACCTCTACGGGATGGATGGAATCCGGGTGGACCCATGGGTCCACATGGAGCTGGCCTTTTTGGTAATCGCTTGTACCCCCTGTGAGGAGTGATTCGAAGTATTGATAACTGAAATCTGGATGACTGGTCGGAGAATCTTGACGTACGTCACGGGGGAATTGAATGAGAAAATTCATCGGGGGATTGAGGAATTTGATGAAATTATACGCCCTTTTTGCACTCATGTTGAAAATTGATTAAAAAAAACGCGACGCAACTGTAAGTATTGGCGTTTTAGTATCACTAAGAGTTTATAGGCATTACTGTGATGTTATTTAAAACAAGCAAGAAAGGCGTATGCTCATTATATCCCCTTATGTTGCAGGGATTATGTTATCGCTGCGATGTTGTAATCTTCATTTTATTAAACAGGTAAAATGAATCGTATATTCAAGTCAAGATTTATTTCAAATTCCTCATAGAAAGTATCGTATAAACATAATTGTTACCTAGTGATAATTCTCAATCACTTTTTTACATTCCCAAGTAATTTCATCGAAATGAGGTGAACAAGAAAATCATAAAATTGGACGAAAATTGAATCGTATAGGTATATAAAACGATCTTAACGCGAAAAAGGAGGAGGGAGGGGGGATAGATCTCGAGCTGTAACAAAAACGAAGCCCTGGGGTAGCTCGTGTTATATTATTTATTGAAAAGATTTGAACACAATTTTGGTCCCTAATTTCAAGTCTCTGCTGTAAAATTCAGTTGAAGTCTCGTCGAAAGATATAATGTGAATCTATTTTTTTCGAAAGCTGTATATATTATATCAAAGTCGCCAGTTACTGGACACGAGATACCCCACGGTTCCATTCTAGAGTTAATTTCATTACTTTTTTTTCTTTGTTGTTAACGTATTAGTGATTGATCTTGTAAGCGAATGAAAAATGTTATTCCGGGTTATCGAGGAGGAGAGACCATATTTCTGAGAAAAAAACTGTTTAAAAATTCAGAAAAAAATAGCGACCTAAATACGACGAGGGATGATCTCATTCATTATGTCAGAAGCATTTCTCTTCATCTAAAACCCTATTTATGCAATCTTCCCGCGTTACACCAACAAAATTTGAAAAGAAAACAAAAAAAAAAAACAAAAAACTTCAACGTTGGGAATTCTGACGTGACAATTTCGCGGTTTCCTCATTTTTCTTCAACCCGAACCTTGTAACTTTACGCTATTCTATGAAAACAGAGCATTCAACTCTGATCTCGATCACCATGTTCAATCTACTGCCGAAATTTTCCTATAAAGATTAAAGCTCATATACAAGGTATATCTACTACCTGGAGTAAAAAAAGGTTTTCGATATAGTATGCGTAAAATTGCATTTTACGCACACTGTGTCGAAAAATATCGTGATAAATGCGAATGATACTCGGTTAAATATGTTCTGATAGCATCCAACTCCTCATTTTCTACAAGCGACAGAGACAGACATGCAAGCAAATGTTTAGGTATTCTATTATAAAAGTTGACATACCTGATCGGCCCCACTGGATCGTCCAAGCTGATGTCCTTGGTATCTAACTTCTGGCCTTTAGGCGTTATTTTCAAATCGTTTATGAAGACATCACGTTCAATGGGATACCCCCTAGCTTCGTGAAAAGCTGAAACGAACCGGTAAATGTCTTTTGAATATCGAATCGAGCCTTGTATAGCCTGAATAAGTAAACGGGGGGTCCTTTTGAACCGATTTACTGTAAAGGAATAGACAGTCCGAGAAGATTTGGGTCAGGGTCATCGCGCCTGGATTGAATAAGATGGTATCTATCGTCTGGCAAGATGGCTAGGCGAGTATACGTAATAAAATGTAACTTGGTCGTAATCCTAATTAAGCGCGGTTGGATTGTATTGTCCGATCGTGTAGGCGCCGCGACGTATCTAGATCTTATCGAAATAAAAAATGGATATCTCCGTATCCCGATGTTTCACCGGTATAATTATCGGCGGTCTGTATAGATTCCGAATTGATATTTAATTTTCATTTTTTTTTTCTCTTTTCACTTCATCTAGTAGCATAAGACCACGTGAGAAGCTGACGATCGGTATTATCGAATGAATCATTGCGCCGTTACAATTTGCCTATTGAATCAAGGTTGACCAGTATACTGTTATAAATAAAAAAGGGAAATTCTTCGGCTCACCTGTCATCGCCGCTTGATCTTCCCATCCAAGCTGCTGTATGAGGTACCTGCAATGAGCATAATCACGCATATAATTCTTCAAAGTGGATATAAAGTTGGCCTGTAACTGCAGTAAAACGAGTGTAAGTGAATGTGTGGCGAGATGAGGGCTGCACCGAGAGGTATGCTGAATGATCTTGATTCGTAACATACCAAGCATAAAGAGGACGAAGGACTATACCGAGCTGAGGTAGTTCGTACGGACTAAAAGACTCTCAGGCATTCCTAACTTGGTTATAAATACAATTAGCTAATTAGAGTTGTAGTTAGTAATAATTAGTGCTGTGGAGTGGTCGTGTCTGGTTGAGATTCAACGACTTACCGGCAGATGAAGTATCCGGTGCGGTTGACCCCGTGGGTGCAGTGGACTCCTATGAGATCGTCTGTGACAAAATAAAATACGCTTATTGAAGTTTTCCCGCTTACTGAGGTGAGTGGATCTGTTTTAGAATACGAAATGCCATCTCGGAGTGGAGAAACTTCACATCGAGGAAAGAGAATTCTCGAGTGATTCCAGCTTCTTCGATCTTGCCTCTGTCTTTCTTCGTTTAGCTCTTATCGCTAGTAGACGTCAATTAGTCGAACAAGGTTTACGATATTACTAAGACGAGATAAAGGCGCGAAGATAATTCCGCTTAATAACAAGAAACAAATACGCGATGATCGTCGATCGGTAGGTCGGTCACTCGACACGACCAGTTTTTCGTTTTCTCCTTCTCTCAGCGAGCAGTGATCAATCACTTGGTTAATTTGGCAACAGATCGGTAGTGATTTGTACCCATCACTTCTTCCGACAAGAATAAAGGTCCCAGAGCACGGTCGGTGCTACTCCTCGGCCACAGCATTCACACGTATGGATGTATTGCACAAAGATTTGACCCGTGTCGATTTACATTATGCGAAAGTGTGCGTGAGGACAAGGAGAAGGATGAAATAAAATAAGAATCACGCACCGAACTCCGGTCGCCATTTTGTTGCTTAATGGTTAATACCCGCGTAATGACAGAGTGCTGCCCTTGGAACGTGCAAAAAAAGTGGGCCAAAAATAATATATTAATACGTGTGAAATCCGCGGCATCGTCGACACGGTATCGAACAGCTACGTTCTACTTGTATAACGTGCAAGTTTCAGGTCTTTTGGCTATACGAACGCCACGTGTAAGGTAGGTACCTACGTGAGGTTGTGCGAGTTCACGCGTACAACGATGTAACAAACTGCGCTAAAAGACGTGCGATTCCACGGGTCATCAATTTGTCCGCAGGCGTTCGCGGTCACGCCGGTAAAACCTGGCGAAGGACTGATTACAATATTACAGTAAATTGCCGGGGCAAAAGGCTGCAACGAATCCAGCGACAATCCTCGCCCGAATTTGACCCACGCTGTCAAAATTTCGGAACAAGAATTTTACCCCACGAACTTGGCGAATATCGAGAAGAATAATCTAAATCAACCAGACTCTCGACGTTACCGAACACATCCCGACCAAAGTGGGGTCATCTCTTTCGCACATTACTTTGTCTTGACTGCCACAAGTGGCCGTATATGGAGGAGCAAGAACAACAACGAGAAAACCCGGAGATGGCAAGAAAGATAGTCGATGGAGACTACGCCGCGGGTGCCCCGAAGGTGTCTTGGTGCGGGCGGTAATCTGAGCCCAAACCCGTCGACGTCAACGAAGAAGCGCAGCAGAACTTGAAACGAAGAGTTTGGTACTTGGCAAGTCCGGCTCAGCTTCGTTGGGCAGCCCAAGTCTCTCTCTCCACTCTGTGGTAATACGAGTTGCTCTCGTTTGCAACTCCGCAACTGTTATCTGCGAAGAGGTCATCGAGCACGGTTTTGCATGTGGTTACGACTCCGCGGGATGAGGACCTTTCCGGGAATCACGTACCGATCCAATGTGGATCTGGATCGTTTCCTCCGCGAGTTGGGCTCCCGGGTTAATATTAAGATTTCGTCGCCGGTTGACGTACGTCGAGGAAAAGGATGAGGCTGCATGCTATACGAAAAGAAGCCAAGGAAGCAAAGACCTAAGACGGCGGTGCAGCTACCACCCGTGCAGCAAATCAACATATCCTGAGAAGATAAGATCGGTCAGTGTGCACCGCTTTGATGGAGCCGCTTGATCGACAGTGATACCAACCGCTGCAGACATAATTGTTTGTACGTTGTAGGTATACGAGTAGTTTACGTAACGGGCGTACTTCGGTCAGCTTCCAAAGTATTGTCACGTTTCTCGACACGGGCCAAAAGTCAGAGTAAAACACTCGCTGCGACTGGTATCAGCACGACATTCGCGAAACCGATCGAATGGTAATCGGGGAGTGAATCGTCGGTGCAAATTGATCGAGACGACGTTTGCGATTGATGAATCCGGTCGGCCGTATTATGGTCAGTTGTTATACCGCCTGGATATAGCTTCCGTTGACTGATGTTTGATTTCAACTTTGTAACAGTGGGGGGTCCGCCGATGCGTTCTTGCATACACCGACGCTGTATGGTCTGGGAGTGCCGGTGTACTGTACAAACGACCCCATCCTTTGGTCCCTTCGAGTCGAGAGTCTCTGGCGTTGTTCTTCTTCCTCCTCTTCCGCCGCGGTGAGCATGTTCATTCCATGCCTCCCATTGTTTTGTTATTCTCTTGTTTGGAATAAAATTAATACCGCACTAATTTTTACGAGACCCGCGTCGACGCGGAGAGTGATGTCGGTCCAGAGTATAATATAGCGCACATCCCGTCTTGCAACATACTCAATTGTCGAAAGAAGAGGGCCGCTAGGGGGCGCTACCGCGCGCGTTAATATACGGCGTGTAATATACTCCTATAACGAATCAGGGCGGAGGTGCCCCAGGGCAAGGAGGCACGGTCCCGCCAACAAGCCACCGCAGCAACGAGACCCCGAAAAGTTCCGAAAAGTAACGCGGAGGAGCCTCAGGCTCGAGTTGGCCACTGTAGCACCACTCCCTAACAGTTTTCGTGCTACCATGGTAGCAACTTGGCTTGATCCTGTCCCGAAGCCACTCTCCGAACTTAATGTGGCAATATGATGTATACACGAGGGGATCGACGAGTAACACTTGCCTCTGGTGGCGCATCGTTTAGCCACTTACTTATAACACCGTAGCTCCCGGGAGCCTCGATCAAAATAGGACTTGAACGGACTACGACGATAAACTAACTGCGTACGCAGTTACGTATAGGGTAGCCGCTAGGTATCAAGCCTTGATTTCACCACAAGTCAATATAAGGCATTGGAAAGTACATTTTTTCATACCAACACGTCGCGTAGTTCGAGATGGTATCGGTTACTTTTTTGTTGTTTCTTCGACATCCATTCGTGCTTTCTATGGCGATGATGAGGACATTTGAGATGGTCGCGCTTTGTCGCGTGGCAAATGAAATTCCGAGTACACGTATGTTCAGAGGATGAGATAAGTGCACGCGTAAGGTACTCGAGTCGAGTAACACCGCGACGTATAGAGGTTTGCTCTCACGAAAATATGTACATATACCAAAACTCATAACGTAAACAATTTCACCGTTTCATTAGATCAAATAACACGACGAGGATTCGAACCGTACAAATACCGAACGTTCGTTTCGTTCGGCGTTTGACAAGTATACAAAGAAAATTGTATGAATATATGAATTCATAAAGCAATCCGTTTTCATAAATACCAGAGACTATTTATGTTTGCATTAGATTGCTTCGGTGTATCGAACCGAGTCTGAAGATTGCCGGACAACCGCATTAGCAAAAATGTAAGAGATATGAAGCTGCCGTCGAGGAATGACCGTCAATTACGTATCTGGTGGTAGTAAAGTGTCTTTCAAGTGATGGACAATTCCGTCGACATCGGGCGCCAGGAATCGAGTATTGATAAATTGTAAGTGACAGGCAATGGACGGCCCGCAGTGGCTTCTCTGCGTTGGAATTCATCAACCAATGCAGCCTCCCCCGCAAAGATTATTCTCCATTTCTCAGTTCCTCGTTCCTCGTTATTCGAAACACGCTATGGTCTCTTTGCGGCATTCCACGATCTCGAAAAAGTCTAAATTGACGACGTGGAGATCGAATATGAAGAAAAACGATCATGAAAAGGGTGGAGACGACCGATCTGAAGACATTTTTCCATCTCCCCAATCGCAGCTCTCGTTTTTACGAGTAATGCTACAGTGGTACCGATCTAATGGTACCGACGATGGTAACGGGGCCCCCAGAGTAGGGGATTTTGGGGACGATATAAGGCCGGCCCTGTGGTCCCCAGACCTCCGTTGCCTTCCCCCGTCTCGCCGAAGGGAACTTTCTTTTCGGCCGGTTGATGTATGACGGCAGATAATTAACAGTGGTTCGAAAGACCGCGGCCGCGTGGGCGCGACCAAGTCATGTGGTCATCGCTTACGGAAGCTGGAGCGGTGGATCGCGCGCGGATCATTGGCGGCAATGTTATCGACCCCTCGTGTATACTTGTCGCTTATTGCTGAGGAGGAAAAAGTTATTCGAATATTGATCAAACTTACCCGGGTGACTGGTCGCCATGAAGTCGTCCATTGCCTTGAAGAATCTATAACATACGTAGAGGAGGAAAATTTAATTCACATTTGTGATTAAATTCCGGAGGTTTTGTTGGGGTGATTTTAAAGAAAATAAATAACCAGTTTTCGAAAAGGTTATAATTTAAAAAAGTCGATCGTAAAATGATGATAAATAATACAATCTACTCTAATAAATTCTTGTTGGGTATAACGAAGGTATGAATAAATCTTCTGCGGTTGGAAGTTGGGGGGAAAAAAGAAGAAAAGAAAATACGCTATTACGATGCAAACGTTGCAAAAGTGTCCGATGTCCCACGAAGCGAAGAATCATTACGCAAATAATCTGCGGCGGTATTTTCGGTGAGGTTCGGTGAGGTAAATGACGTATAAGTAATAATTCATGAAATTCTCTTATTTATCTTCGCTATACTGCTAATTTTAGGGTAGCTCACGGTACCTCCTCCTTAATCTCATCTCAAAACGAAATAAGAGAAGGATGCGTGTAATCTGGACGCGGGCCGTCTCCGTGTATACGGCCGCGTGATCAAATTTCTGTTGAGTTAAGAAAAATAATAATCAGCTAAATAAATATTCAAATATGGTAACTGGCCCCTCTAACTGGTCGTGTAATAGCTCTGTAATAGGTATGCATGTAATACGCCGGGGCGTTGGGCCACCAAGAGATATGGTAACGAGATCCGAAAGTGTTGCTACACATTATAATACACGCACGATTCCGAACCTCCTAAAGAGCCGAGTGGTGGAGGTGTAGCTATATACGACCACAATATTTTCCATTTAATTTCTTCCGCTAATTTAGATTCTGAAAAACGAACCTCACCAAACCGATAGATGACTTTCTAGCGCGTATCTATTATCTGTGCGCTCAAAAGCTCGACGATATCTTCGTATTTTTCTTCGCCCCAGCAACAAATACCTTTTGTGGTATACGCAGTAATATGGGATGAATATCGATGGGGAAACGGCTCTTCGTGGTAACACAAGAGAGACGCGAGGCGGGGCTCGAGGAAGAGAGACCCTTAATAGTCGGAGCCCATTACGCTAAACGATTTGATTAGAGATTCGGCGAGGCCAAGCCGCTGGCTCCTAAGAGGCGCGGCGCTCTTTGAGATCACCGAACAAAATATCTGCTCCTCGCAGATTCGAAGATAGCTTCTCTACGGGCGCTCACAATAATTCACGGCTGAATTCCACGCGTTCATCCAATACCAGACCTCTACAGCTCACAGCTTACAGCTCACAGCTCACAGCTAAGAGCTCACAGCTCGCGTCTAGAGTTATTAACGAACGAGCCGACGACTTGTCGATAAATTAGCACTGAGTTGTTCAGTTTCCAACTTTACTCCTATCGTAGGGCGTCGTTGTCAGGTGTTGGTAACCTGGTAAAGCTACAAGATAACTCAACGAATTCTAAAGAACATTTCTTTCTACTCGAGGCAAAGACGCCTCGAATTCTCTTACGTTTCTTCAAACAGTTCTAACCACACCGTGAAAATCTACGATTCTGATTTTCATTTATTTATTTATTCATTCATTCATTCATTCATTCATTCATTCATTCATTCATTCATTCATTATCAACGATTCGAACGATTCCTTCTCTAAACTTTCTAGACTCCGTGAGATCGTCCGGCTTTCATAGGCATTGTGCAAGTTCCAATTGTGTAGCATATTAGCCCCTAATAGACCTCATCCCTTTTCATCTTCAGGGTTCACCCACCCCCTGGAGGACCGATTAGTCGGACGTTATTATTACCACTGATTCGTTTCAGCGGATGCATTCATTCTAATATTAACTCTACTATAAAGCGGCGTGTTAATAGCCGCACGTGCCCTTACCTCGGTAATGACCGTCGACTTGGACTTTCGGATCTTCGGTGTTTAGGACGTATGAATAGATGGGATAACAGCGTTTTATGTACGCCTTGATAATTTTTTGAGAGAATAAAAGTCGAAAGTAAAACTGTGTTGTATCTACGGTCTGAGACAAAGGGTGATGGGACAGAAATATGCGAGGGTATCGATCAGGGAAACTCCGGCTTCGAAGCTAGGAAGAAATATCGATAGGAGCTGGTCTAGCCCGGCGTGGCGCCTGGCCAAACCGCGTGAAAAATGACGCGAGTCAAATTAATTTGAGTTAGATTTGAATTACAAATTTTTACCACTGCAGCGAGAGGTGTCGGCGAACACGAGACTTCACGCGCTCGTCACAGTGGGTATCCGCGCCCCGAACCTCGAAGGAGCGCTTTTCGGATCGAAGAAGAAGAAGAACCCATCTCTGAGTCACGTCGCTCGCGACCAAACCGTTTGCCTCCGGCGTCATCAATATTTATAAAAATAAAGAAGAAAAAAAACCAACTAGGAAGAGAAGCAGAGAAGCAGGGTTGGAGTAAGAAAAAAAAAAAAAAAACAACCCTCCATCGATCAGTGAGAAGAATTTTTACCGGACCAGACGAATACCTAATCAGATTTGCTCAAGAAATCTACGAACTTCGGGTTTATGGAATAAATGAGCAAGAAGGGTTCCACGATTTAAGCAATTATTCGCCAGCGAGTAATTAGATTAAGATAAACAAGAGAATTAGGAATGGAATTTTTGATGGCGCTTGTATACGTATATGTACATATAGAGTGTATAGACGCAGTCGAGTGTGCTAATTTGAATATGACCGCAGGCCACGCGTGTGGCCTTCCCCGTGATCCTTTTAAATGAAATTCTTTTGGTTTTTGACTATAGACATAGTCACCAAAGCGTAAATTCGTTCGTAAGTACCCTAAGGCCGTAAGTTATTCAAGAAAGACTGTAGATTAATCGCGTTGTATTCACCGATAAAAGGATGTCGTGTTATTTATCTCGGGAGAGCAGAAATGCTCGCGAAATGCGCTCGTGTATTGTGAGAGGAGCAAGATATGCATGGAAATATAGAGTTCGCGTGTAACGTGAGATTAAGCTTTCACCAAATCTCAATAAAGCCTGGCACGAAAGAGCGAAAAAATAGTACAATATAAAATAATGAAGAAAAAAAACTTCGATTCAGATAAAGACAATTCTCTCTAAAGTACGGGTTGTTGTGTAACCTGTAAATTCAAGATGATCATAAATTTATAAATTTATAAATTCTTTTCTCGCGACGGCGAATTCTACGTACCATTCTTCGCTCTGAACTAGCATAATACACTCTTCAGTAAATGGCACAGCGTAAAATACCGGCAAAACGACGAAGCACGTGCCTCAGAGAATCACGAGAATCTTACCATTGGAAGAATGAAAAAAAGACTATTTGCATAAATAAAAGTCAAAGTTCAAAGCCGGTGGTTCACTTCGATGTAACGGAAACGACGAATTTCTTCATCCAGAGACCTTCGTCGACAGAGGCAACTGACTAATATCCTTGACTATCCTCGCTGATGATTAGAAAGACCAAATACTAGGCTGCAGTTACTTCGGAAAGATCGAAATATATTTCCTATCCCCTGCACGCTCCAGGCTTGTCAATATTCGCGCTGCAACGGAGTAATCAAGATTCTTCAAGAGATATACTATGTGCGTCGGTATTGTCAAATTTTGGGCAATTTCGATAAGGTGGGAATCACGTGGCGCTCGTATTTACGAAGTTGTCGTTTTTAGTTTGCGGTCGCAGGGAGAGATGCTTAAAAGTGGAGGTCGCGACGCGGCGTTCTCCAAAAGAACAAACGGTACACGGAGCGGTTAATTGCGGTCTCAGATAAAACTGGTTCTGAATAGTATATGAAGAGCCCGGAACCGAACGGCCTAGCAAGGCTGTCGGTTTTCGCTTCCCACCGGTCGACTTCCTCGTCAGGATTTGCCGCGAAAAGACCCGGTGATAGGGGGAGTAAAAGAGCAAATAAAAGTGAAGAAATAAAAGAGAAAGAAAATCCGGTACGTTTATACCGATGTACCTATACGCCGCGCCCAGAAAGACGAAAAGGCCGAAAGCCGCGACGCAGAAAAACCGGCGCAAATTTACGTAACGGAAAAAAAATCGCCGGGGTGGTCCACACCGCGAGGCGCCCAAACTCTGCCGTCGTTCAGTCCCACGGACCGGACAGTGCAGCGTGTAAGCTTCGCCGTGCCACTTTAAGACGCGCGAGGTAAGAAGTAAGACGCGAAGCGCGTTATGCATATGAGCGACCGTGACGACCTGCCACCCACGTCCGTTTCCCTCGGGACCCAAGACCCGTACATGGGCGAAACCACGTCAAAACATTTGAGTTGGGTTCATCTCCGGACGAATCATACTGAATGCAACCTATCGCACTTTCTGATTCATCTTCCTCTTCGCATCCTTCGCTAGAACCCAATCGAGAAGAAATTAGGATAGGCAAAGGTTGCAGGTATAAGAGTCTTGCCTCAAGACGAAGAATTTCTATATTCCTGCGTTCCCCAACATCTCTCTTCTGAAATTTATTAGCCATGATCGGGTGATGATTAAAAAGTCCGATCTGTTGCCATCTCTCAATTCTCGGTTCTCTACGATATCTTGCAAAGGTTCTCGGTCGACCGTTTCACTTCGATGTCTGTTTTCTTCGAAATGTTCAACAGATTTAAGAAATTTTTAACGGACACGATATTGAGCTGAAAAGAGATCCCGAGAAAAATTGAGAGACAGACTTGTACCTTGTATTATACTCCCTTCCTGAGAAGAGATATACAACACTCTGTTCTCCACTTCTCTCCGGCTTGTTTTCCCACCGTGTACAAGAAACGGTCTCTGCAATGCCAATGAACATGATCCTTTTTGTTCCACGATTTGTTTTTACCATTTTTGCGGGCGGGGTATCACCTTACAACTGGCCAAACATCACCTCGCATTGTCTTGCCGCTGTTACTGCACGCGTAGGTACAGTATAGTATATTACGCGAAAGCTTGAGAGCCGACAGGAGGGAACATAGGTTATATGTTCGACGTCTGGCGAATAAAGACGTCGAGGCAGGCGCCATCCTCCCCCTCGACCCCGCGCCCGTTCCCCGGTATCTCGTCCTCTCGCGTCCTCTGATCCCCGGATCCTCGGATCCTCCCACGCGTTGGACAGCTCGCGTGTGTCGTGCGAGGCCAGAATATGGTGACGATCTTTGGAAATTATTCATCGAGAAGTACTTTCGGGATTCTCATTGCAGTATGGTTAACAAGAAGAAGTCCGAAGTCCGTCAAGTTCGATAATTGATAAAGCAAAATCGTACGGACTTCGTACCGCATATTTGATGCGTGACATTTCAGCAGAGAGGGTAATAAACTCGCGCGCGTAACTCGTTTGCGAATATACCAGCTGCTGCTGCGAGTGAAACATCGAGAGATCAGTTGCATCGCCAAGTTTGTATTTCAATTAACACAGCATTCCACGTGAAATTGCTTAATTCGCAGCACCGGGTATACTAACGAGCCAATCCGGGATAATATCTCTGATTATGATCATCACCAACAGGAGTCGCGGTTTCATCTCATCAAGGATATATCTCGCAACGGAGAATTTCTGTATCGCAATCAGCGGTAGGTACCGAAGGCGTTTCTAATCGCAAAGCTTGCGGTGCTTGACAGCGGAACCCTATTCCGCTCGACGAACTTAGAACGCGATGAGCCAAGGAGAGTAATAAAAAGCCGGACACCGGAGTGTGAAATATTCATAAATAGAAAAAGAGATGACTAAAAGAACCCGGGTGAAGCCAAAATCCGATATTTTAAATGTTCTTTTTAAAAAATCGCACCTCTTACAAGCACCGTCAATTAGAACGAGTCACAGGAGAACCTCGGCTCAACCGAGTGTGAGGTAACGAGGTGAGACGTGATGTCACAACAAGTATGGGGATCGGTTGTCCAGCTAACACGCGACTAACAATATTTTTCGTACCTGACGACCCTCCGCGTTTTCTCGCCAATAAAATTCATCTTTTCTTTTCCCGTGCGACGAATAGAAAGACACGAAAAAGTTTATTTAGAAGAAAATTTGGGACCTTGTCGTGTCACGTCTAGTTTCAGAGGGAGGAAAACGGCTCGGTGTCTATAAAATTACAACGTCGAGTACTACGGAACTACGTGGGTGTGTGTTCGGCACCGGGTAGTCGCACGACCTAACGAAATAATCGATTCGGACCCAGCGAGAGCAGGCTAGTAAATTAAATGCATAAAAAAGAACAAAAAATGAAACGAAATAAAAAGCCAACGACAATAATCGACCGATCAATTTACATAAGCTCTATCTTACACGCTAGCAACCGCATTCGATTAACCCATTTCTATCCGGAATGACATCGAGCAGATGATAATACCGATTTCAGTATTCGTCGGCATATCATGTTCACTGTGAATCTTTGACCTTACGTTTGTCCGTATACGTACATACGTTGAGATATATTTTTTAAATTTCCACGTTAATAAACTCGTGGCAAATACCTACGTGCGCGTATGTATACGGTGTAAATACACGTTAGTGTGTAAACCTCTACGCAAGGTAATTAAATACGTTAATTAAAAGAGCTGGGAATCGGTTTGCCCAGGCCTTATGTATCTCCTCGCGCTCGTTCGAGAGTGTCGCGACGACGACACACGGCTGGGTTCAAGGATATCTAGAATATTATGTGGCGCCTAGCTTGACCTCTGACTCTTTTTATCGAATAACCAATCCGAACCTATCAAGGATGCAGTTAATTATTACCCGGAGCCGCGGAGTGTGACCACAAAGCGATAGCCGGGAGGCAAAGATTCAAGCAGTCAGCCAGCCAGCCAGGCAGGCAGGCAGGCAGGCAGGCAGAGGAGAAGAAACGGACAACTGTAAAATATCAACAAGAGGCCACCAGCACAAGCAGTGTGGCTTTAGTTTGGCTGCAGGAATTCCTGCAGGACGTTAACAGGAACGTGAATCACGAGTTTATTTTCAAATTATACGAACGGCCCGATTTCGTTATCCCCCAATAAGTGGCTAACCGCGATCTCCGGCTACTCTACGACAATATCGGTCCACAAATTAATTTGTAAAAACGATAATAACCGTTAACCCTTTAGTCGGGTTTATCGCCGGCCTCGTATACCCGGTTCTTGACTACGATTGCAAGAAAAGTTTGTCAAACTTTTCTTTTTCATCGACGCGATTATCGCGTTGTAAATGTCAACAGGGGATTCCCCGGTACTAGCAGTACCTACCTCTACGGTGGCTTAACTTGCCCGCGTAGTTTGACGACGTCGTTGCCGATAGTAACGACTTCGAGATTACACTTGGTCAGAGTTTCACCCTAGCTTTTTCATCACTAAACTGCAGTCGTACCTATAACTCAAAATTTACGAGAACTTGAGATAAGACCTCTTCGGAAGTGTATTCGATCGCAATGCCAGGTAGGTGACTCGGTATACCATACCAAGTTGATCAAAAGTCGCCTACCATAGCTTATCCAAAATGTGCAATTACAATATTCCGTATCGAAACATAAAGGGAGATGAGAAACCGGAGAGTAAAGTGGATTCGGTTACCGAGAGATGATAAATTTTCTTTATAATCATTATTAAGCCGATCGGGGGGCTCCGCTTTCGCGTTAAACTGAATAAAAAGTAAGAGAAAAAAAGTTTTAAAAAGATATAAAGACGCGTAGGTACCTACCTACCCGTACGTACCGCGGAGGCTCGAGGTATCGCGTCCTCGTGCAAATGAAGACAGTAGAGAGATATTCCGTGTGGCAGGGCGTGCCGTTGATCGGTGTTGAAAAAAAATTTAGAATTTGCATCAACCCTCGTTACGATGAGAACGAAAAGTCGAAAGTGACATTGAGAGGGCTGTAAATATCTATGCTTCAACCTCTCACGGTTTGAACACAAGCAAAGAGCGAGAAGGAGGCTCGGTGAAAATGGGCAATTCGCGCTGCAGCGTCGGGCCCCTCGCACAACGACGACGCGAGGTTCAGGCTTCGGTAAATCATCGGACGTTTATTGCAGTTAATTACCCGGGCCGCCAGTCTGCGGGCCTGTTTTGCATCCACCAAGGCGCATACACGGCGCCGTTTCTGGACAGGGTTAACACGGTCCTCATTCCCGCAGGCGAGCAAGAGAGAGCGAACAAGAGAGAAGAGAGAAAAGTCACAAATACGCGGTTCGGTATAAGCGTTACGGCAAATCGAATGTCAATTTAAATACATGCGATCGTTCAAGTCGGTTCAGTTCGACTCCGATCTTCCTCGGCCAAACTGGCTCCAATCTCTACATTGGGAATTCTACGGGAGAGTAGGTGTAACAAGAAAATTCCGAGATCGAAAATATACCAGCTACCATCTAGCTCGTTCCTGAGGCCTTGTTCAGTCCAGGATGCGCTTGTTTCGCTACGACTGAACCCGGACGCACAGCTTCTTCAGAAGCTCGATCGGTTATAGCACCTGTTTGCTCCCACATATGTACGCGGCGAGGTCGTGGATATGTCGCGTTTTCTGTATTGACACATCGATAAAAAAAGAACGAACATCGCAGAAGGGAAATAAAACCAATCAACACCCGACTGCATTGAATGACAAATTGTTCCTTTTCTTTTTTTCTTAACTACAAAGTAATGAGCTCAGCACCGAACTTACCTCTTTACCAACGCCTGAGGTGGGACCATTCTTCCGGGAACCATGATTTTTAAATACTTTAAACCAGCGTCAGTAAACTCCTGTAATAAGAAATACATATGCGGTTATTAGCATCAACATTTGTGTATAATACGTTACTCGTCGTTAAATACCAGTGCCAGTGCCAGTGGCAAGGCAAGGCATAAGGCAAGGCAAGGCAAGGCGAGCGGGAGGCCTGAGAAACTTAAGGATAAGATTATGGATGGTTGTGTGCATACATTTATGTGTACACCTCTATCAGGGAACCAGGTATACACACATAGACGATGAGTGCATATATAACATGTAGAAAGGCACCTACGAATCAATCATTTACTGATAATCCGTATCGGGCAATATACAGGTACCACAGTCCTCTATCTGTATCGACCGCGAGCTATCCGGGTTGGCTAACCACGCCGCTAATTACGAGGGCTAATTATTACACAACCTTTGTTAATTATGAATAATTATAAGTGGGTGTGATGGCGTGACGATGAGGACCGGGTATCTGCTGGTACAAGATGCTGCTGCTGCTGATGCTGCTGCTGCCATGCCGTGGCGGCTCAATCTTTTGAGCCTCTAGTCCGAAAGGTAGCAGACTTCGTCTCGACTGCTGGGCCCCGAAACGATCTCTGAAAATACTCCTTAAGGTCCAACAGAGACATCTCCCCTTTAGTTGGCTTGCCAGAACGCGTATAATATGCATATGCATATGCATATGGATATGGATATGCATATGCATGAGACCAACAGCATTATCTAACGGAAAACAGGTTCTCATTGCTTTTCACCTAATCGACCAAAGACAAACAGCATTCCAATAATATACTACAATCTCGGGGGAATTACTTAGACCTGAAATGTGGAATTAGCTTAGTTCCTCATTGCATGCAAAGTAGCATGAAACTGTAAGTAAAGGAGTGAAGACTCTTTCGATTCGTTATTCCGGGATGAGCTGATCTCAGTAATCTCGATTGAGGAGTGGATACCGATTAGAAAAATCAGTAATGAGTTTGTAAAACGCGGTGGAATTAACGCGAGCGAGTGCTTCGTGGAGATCAAATGAAAGCCACTGACAGCTGGCCCAGCATCATCTCTCCCCGCAAGTTCTTCTTCACTCGGCGGGTTATATTAAACCAATTATATCCGGCTGATCGGTAGACGTGACATTGACAGCAGCGATAGGTACCTTTACTCGAACTTGTCGAGGAGATGCCCCTTCTTGGGAGAAATTCTAAAAAAAACTACCCGTCGTCTTCCTCGTATTTAACATACATATATATCAGCATCAGGAGACTATGCCTCTGGTGACCGATCACAACGCGATATCCTATCTACGGTGCCTCGCCGAAGCATGAGGTCGCTGGATACATATTCCGAGTTTTCAACCCCTTAGGCAAAGAATTAGACACGATGACGGGGCATCTTTATATGTTCAATATCCTCCGGGGTAAGGATGGCCAGTTGTTGCGATATCGAAGGTCCTAACTCCTCCGATAATCAAATTATTTCATTGATTTCATCAAAGGAAAGCGAAAATTCTTGAATTATCACCTTTATCGTTATAAACGGCGGGGATTAATCTGGAGCCGAGAGGGCGGAGGAGGTTCTTTTCTTCTAGGTTGAGATGTCTCGACGCGAAGTAACTTTATTAAGACAGCAGAGCACACAAGCCAGCCCTTGATAGCATCTCCTCACGGTTCATTATAAGCCCCTTTGTTTTAGTGAATGAGTTTTCTTTTCCTCTTTTTTTCAGCTTTTTTTTTTTTTTTATGTTTTTTTCTCCTTCTTTTCTTCCTTGTTTTCGGGTGTCCTCACGATGACAGACCGGGGGGCGTAGGGAAGAAGGATTCATTAAGTAATCTGCTCCAATTAGGCGGGGGTGACACCCAGGAATTTGTATATTAATTATTCATGATCATACCCTTGTTAAAATTTAACATTTCTTTTTCCCATACCAAAACCCAACTCGAATAACCTGCACCACCGATTATCAGCCGCGCTATTAGGAACAAAGCAATTGTGAAATCTATACGAGGTAGATGATTGATGCATTCAATCTATTCGACCGTCGCGTCATTTACGGATTCAGCAAAACTAGTCTGGAAGATGGAGTTTCGCGAATTTCTAAATACACAAAAAGTTATAGCCAAAAAATATGCCGTCTTTTTCTATCTCTGCGAATGAGATTTTCCCCTTTTAGGTACTGCTGATCGCATAAGTTTTTTTCAAACTTGAATCCGACGAAGCAACTGAATGTGAGAAATTTGTAGACACGCGTGCCGGTCATTGGACTTGAGGTAAAAAAAGTAACTTTGGTGGACTAGAAATCTCACTTTCCTTACAAGATAAGCTATAGTTTTTTTTGTTGAACCTGTGAGAGAAGGAGGTAATAAAAAAGGTGTAAGAAAACCGACTGAAGCCAAGCTTATTAATATAATTGATCGGTCTTTGGTTCTGACAGGTCTGACCTAGAAACAACAAAGTTGGAGTTTCTTGGTCGGATGGTTCTCCGGTTCAAAAACCGGCCGAGTTTTTATCCAGGTTCGACCAAGGCGAGCGAGAAAGCGATGAGAGATAGAACAGCTATTCCAAAAATCTAATAACAAGTTGATTAGCCGGTTTCTCAATCGTCCCCTTACCACAAATCAACTCTACCTCTCATAAATGGTCAATAAAGTTAGAAGGACTTTGTGTTTTCCGCCTTTGCCTTTGTCTCCGCGAGAGTTCTGAGCCTTGAAATGCGTCACGGAGTTAGTGTTCGGGAGTCGTGCAGAGAGAAGAAGAGCCAAATTCGAGTGTGAGAGGAAGAGATAAAACGATATGGAGGTAGGAATGAGACATTTCTCTGATATCTGGCGCATCAAGGAATGCAGCTGCAGGTGACAGCATCCCGAGTGACGATGTCAGATCTCCGTGGTTGGTATACGCGTCGAGACATTGTCGACTTAATTCGATCGTCAACGAATGACCGAAACGTCGATCGATCTCTATGTTACAGTACTATAGATATATGTGTATACCTGCTATTGCTATTGCTATTGCTATTGCTATAGCTATACTAATCACCTATATTATAAAAGCAATCGGGTTATCTTAAACGCGATAGACGGCGAGACAACGATCGATCGACTGATCGTGGCTCACTAATAGGACTTGCACAAGAGTACAAGTTATACTCCATACCCATAGGTGTGGCAAGAACTGTGACGAGCGTATAAACGACATATCAAATACCTAGAAGTGATAAACTTACCTTTCGATCGTAGTAACGATGTGTGTTTGTCAGATCTATCACGTATTTGATCCGTGGGAGGGCTTCCAGCAACATTTTTGGCGTGAATCTGAAACACGATTTAAACAGCTCGTCATACAAAACGTCGAGTCTTTATAATATCGAAGTATGGAACTATATCATGTCAACGAGTCGTTGGGGATGATTAGTCATCGCTATAAGACCGTATGGCGGTAAAAGTTCTTTGGTTGGAATGGCAATGACTCGATGATGCATAGCAGTAGGGATGAAGAGAGAGAGAGATGGAGGTTGGAGTTTTTGGAAGTCTTTTCCGTGTATAAGGGATGGCGAGGGCGGGGGTGTCGGTCGAAATAGTTCCTCAGCCCCTTCAATATATCAAATTGCTCTGACCTTAGGACGAAAGCTAAGGAAAAGGGAAGAGGCAACTTTAGGCACGCGCATACCAAGCGATGCCTGAAAAGCGCAGCCCCTTTGTCTTAACGAACCACCCCATAAATAAACACCCGCCATCCCTGACCTATTAAAATAAAATCTTATAAAATTTATCGGAAGGCTAATCGATTTAAAATCCACTAACGAACCGCTAATGTGATCCACAGATTTATGTACCACCCCGTCAACTCACGTTATACGACTATTTAATCATTAACTCAGTTTTTATATACTCTATAGGATATAGAATGGGGCCCATCCAAATTTCTGGGAACCACGCGGCCACTCGGAAAATTAATAGCTTGTAATCGAAGAATTTAGAGCCAGACTCTGCAGACCCGAATTCATCTTTCTCAACCCGTTGAGGCGGTGAAAAAAAAATTTGTGAAAATCCTTTTTGGACAGAAAACTGATCTTCCTTCGATCGTTTTGAGGACAAGTTGCTGTTGCCAAGTCGTTGAGTCGGAGATTGGCAGCTTCCGCGAGTGATAACAGAGGTGTTAAGTGTTTATATCAGTTGCACCTGTTTATAGTAGTCATTAAATCACGCATGCAGAGATAGGACGGCAGGTGTTAATAGAAGGAAAAAGGAGAAGATTAAGATGAAGAGGAGATGGAGGAGGAGGAGGATGTCGAGTCACGCAAATGATCGCTGAATACCGTGGGGATAAATAATTGCAGAAAAATATATTAGCGAAAAATTCCTATGAGAGGAAATAATGTCAGAGTTTGTAGAATCATGTAGGAATACGAGAAACGAAATAACGCAAACTCACCGTTCATCTGGCTGCAGGTTGTTAACCACCGACTGAAACAGAGAAGAATATGAGAAAAAAAGAAATGACAGCTAATGAGAGCTAATGAAATCGTGCTCGAAATAATTAATAACCTGGTATCCCATAACCCCGACTGGATTAACATGTTCCTTAAGCAACGTAGGCTTCATCATTTATGGAGTTGGCACTAAGACATAATCCGTGCAGGTATGGTACGGTGGTTAAACCTGGGTAAGATACGGGCCTCTGAAACGCGCGTCATTGCCTACAAGTTTATATAATTAATCGCGCCAAGCTGTCGTGAGCGCGGGGCTCGGGACGAAATGATAATTAATCACGCGAAAGGCTGAGATGCCGGGGAAACCCCCCAGGGAAATAATAAAAAGGACTACCCACACTAAAAAACCTTTTTGCTTTCGAATGAAGAGAAAAATTCTTCGCTATAGAGAATTTGGCTACTAGGTATACGGGTATCCGTATTTCGCGTGAAAGTCATCAGCCGTTCATGGACCCATTGCATAACTTCGAAACTCCATCGACGAAGGATGTTTATGGCGAGTTACTAACCCCATAACTTCAACGCCTGAGGGCATGTATATATTTCTATTCACAATCGTAATGAGCAGCCTTTGAGAACTGCACTTTGTCAGTAAGAATACGGTGCAGCGGAAGAAGAATGCAAGAGATTCCTCAGGAACACGGAGTCCATCAGCGTCACGGTGCGAATTTTCAAATCACGGGATCTTCTACACACCTGCAGAGATCTATCTTTGGATCGGAATTTTACCATTTTCATTCCACTTCCGAGTAGGGCACGGGGATGATGATGAAGACAATGCGAATCGGCGTGGTGCACGTTGCAGGTTCGTGAGTCGGACGGATCTGTTTCTATGAATGATGGAAAGAGGGCAATATCAACCTACCTACCCGAGATGAGCTCGCCTAAACTCGCGTCCGAACCCTGAGGAATGCGCGTTATTAATAACGTCGTAAAACTTTCATTCGAATCATCATATGGGTGGGCTAAAAATAATTACAGGTTTCAATCGAGCATTGCGATTGGCTGGGCGGGAATATTCGAGGTGAGAATCTCTCGTGTGCGGAGGTGCACCAGGCGGCGGCATCGTAGTGATACGTGGCTTTGAATATTGGTCGTGGTTTGGTCACATTAATAATCACTCCTTGCCCTGCAGAGTTCGTGCTCGCTCCAAAGTCTAAAGCCTAATGTAATAATCGTATGGGCCTCTAGTAGTACGGTACAGCATAGCATAGCTGGTATGAGAACTTAACAGCGCGAGCTTATTTACTGGTTCTTGGCTGTCAGTTGAACCGCGGCACGTTTCGCCAGCGATAATATTAAAGTAGGACGTTAAATATATTATAGGTGGTAACTAATTCCACTATAGAACCAATCGATTCAACGGGATAGAAACGGCGATCAGATACTAGAAAGCTCACGCTTGGTTACGCAACAACTCGACTGAGAAATGGGCTAATAATTGAGCTTGCCATTTCTCGTGGAAGTCTCCTTTTAAAACTGCTTGTTACGTACCAGCAGCAGCTTTCAGTATGACACAAAACTGCACAAGCTTCGAGGCGTGGATGTGGTGTCAATAAAAAGGTAAAAACCATCAACCGCTTCGAGTACCTTTCTTACAGCTCGTAAATTTTCATGAGGTGAAATTGAATTTTTGAAAGAATTCAAAGTGCCTGTCACGTTTGGCAAATACGTCGAGTGTGTGACCTACAGTTCTGCACAACTGCTACGTGTTTCCTTGCCTGCCAAAAGGTGATTGAAAATTGTATATACAAGCAAGAAATAACGAGGGAGAGACGCGGGCGGAGATAAGACTATGATTTGTGACTTATGTGACAACGATCGATCGTTACTGATGATGTAATAAATAATCGAGATATTAGCTCGCGAATTAATGCTCGTTCTATAAATACAACATGTAGTTGGAGAAGCACTGCACAAGGAACACGCTGACACAGTTCCTGCAGGAGTCGTGTGACCCACGACCCCACCAACCTCGGCAGCCTCGGCGAGGAGGCGTATCGCGCGATATCGGCCATAGGGATCAATTTGGCCAGGTAAGAACCGGGTACGAGGACATTGCTGGAAATATTGTTGCATTAGAGTTATTACCCGGGGATAAGTCACGACGCTGTGGTGGCAGCGGAGAATTTCTTTTTTAAATATACGACAATGTCCGTGAGTTTAAGGTTTTTCGCCTTAACCTCACGACTCAAACCATACTCTCTACCTTGACTCAACTCGCAGATTGATACGATGATATCAACGAACCGCTGTATGTTGCGGTGCTTCAAAATTTGAAGACTATCATGCAGAAATACATCGTGCAGTATAGTCGCTGGATGGAAAATGGTTTCGGAAGTCATGTCCGCGAGGAATGAATGGTTGAATTGGATCACACTATGTAGTTTCCGAATTCCTCATGCTGTTCTACCCATGTAACAATATCGTGAAAATTGGATGAACTGTTTCTAGATCGTTGAATGATGGTTTTCGGTGAATTCATAGTCTGATGTATTCCGTGGGTGGATACTCGTATCCTTGACTCGATGAAAGGCTTCTGCGAAGTGTAGCTGCCCTAGTGACTAGCGAGATTCGCGTATATTTGCATTCGAGAGATCTGCGGAGAAAAGAGTCGAGTCAAGTCGTGTCGAGGCGAGAGGGCAGCTAAAAGATTTACAGCTTTCTCGCCGGAGAAGGACTATTATGCTCGCAGATCTCGAGACCGAAGAAGAGACTTGCAGGGGAACGACGTAGCCGGGTAAGAAGAGGAGTCAAGTCAGCCCACCTGCGAGATTTACTCTCGCCTGCCACGGCGGTGCGTGCGTCCGTGATCCTTCTTCTCCCCGGTGAACGAGGAGTCACGCGCGTTGATTCTACTATTCAATTTCACGATCCTTAGCCTAAAATATGACCGTACCTAAATCAGGATTATTGAGCGTCGAGAAAAAGTGCATTGTACACTATGGGGTCGGCGGCGGCGCCTCCACGATCACGACGACGTACCCCAGGACTCAGATAGGTACCGTTATTATAATAGACCTGACGATTCTCTAGCGTTGCAGACAATCTGTGGGATGTTCTACGCATTGAATCCGTATCCTTATAGGTAGTACCTACACCTAAAATACTATATTTGTAAGTCAACGATAAATCGGTAAATTTTTTTATCGCCGAACATTTCCTGGATCCTTAAACTCAAATCCCGAGGGTCAAACTGCGGCGATTTGAGGCCATGGCGTCGCTCGTTTTGGTCTCGTTCGGTTTGGTTCACACGCACAAATTTGGGCTGTGGAAGTCGCGAGGTGACATTAAATCATACTTTGCTTCGCGCTTGTCTGCGGTAAACTTCCTGTACGATATTCGTTGCGTTTATAGTTAGCGACGGCTTCGAACTTCCTTTTTTCTCACAGTGGTCCTAAAAATCGATTGCATTACAGCCATCATCAACAAGTCAATCTCCCGGACAGCGAATCCATTCCTCATCATTGCGTTTCTGATCGTCGAAACGCATGAGGCCGTCGTATAAATATTTCGAAGTCGCTGCTGCATTGGGAAAATTTTTTCTTCTTCTTTCGCGAGATCGCGAATCCTTCGCTATATAATTTCACGACGTGGGCGCTGCAGGCCAACGTACGGTAGGCAGACATCGAAGGTATTTATTACGCGTGTTTACGAGGCGTGAGCTTTCGCGGTTTCTTCTTTCCGTGCTTTTGCAACTCTTGCGGCACCTTGACGACGCATGGCGGCCCTTGTTCTCTCGATTCTCACTCAGCTTTGCTCCTAGTTATCTCAAACTTCAAGACCGAGCTACACGAGTCTACCAAAATTAATGGGAAAGGAGATTTTTCGAGGTTCTGGGTACGCTTTTAATTACCGGAGTTATCGGCGCCGGGATCGGCACGGAAGGCAGAAGGGATGACAGACGGACGGACGATTCTTGAGGTACATAAATAAGACTGCTGCAAAGAGAGGAGGCCGCTCCAGGAGCCTCTTGATCCTGGGACCGACGCCGCAGGATCCCCCGCGGCTCGAGCTACCATTACAAGAAGCTCCTCTCTCGCAGAAACGTCAAGGAAGATCCGAAAGTCAGCTGCACGTTTCCCCGAGCAACAGATGGCAGTTTGAAATACCAGAAGGTCCGAGCTGGCAATAAACTCGTTTGAAGTATGTTTCCTTGATGATATCTTCAAAATTGTAATGACCAATTCAACGGCACAATGGGACCACCACGGGGCCGGAGCGAATCCAGGAAAAATTAATTTATATTCCGGATTGGGCGAGCGGGCGGACTAAAGAGATAAGTGGAGAGAAAGAGCGCCAAGAGCGGTAATTCTCGCCCACCCTTTTCCACTTTTCAACTCACGAAACGATATCTTTGAAATCGTAATCGGTCGGCCATTGTGGGCTCAGATTCTTTTCTTCGTCGTCCAGGCGGGAGTCTATTTTGGATTTCCTTTGCCGATCGTTCTGGAAGCTCGCACAAATGAGCAAACGCACAAAGTACCATCCTGCGACTGGTGATTAATGATTCCAACCGAGGAACGGTGATCCGCGCGTGTATGCCATAACGCTCTTAATGTGAGCACGATGGATTTATGGTGGCAACTCGCGTCAGGCTGGTAAATCGGTGATTTAAAACTAAAAAGAATCCCGTCTTTCAGCTAATAGCTGACGCTGAACGAGCGAGTTCAAGAACTACCTAACAACTCAGGTTGTTGACGCTCGACCTAATGAATCCTACTGATGCACACTGATATATGGGATAATAGAATGCGTGATAAACGCGTGCAGTTATGTATATACATATATATATATATAGGCCTTTGTATACATGCATGTATCCACGTCCTTAGAGACTCCCGATCCCAAAGTGCTCCACTTAAAACACGATACGGTTCTAGACCATCTGTTCTTCTTTTTATTTCAAGATATTCCAAGAGATAACGTCTTCGTATAGCATAGAGTTTTGAAAATTATTACTTTTTGATTGTAGCTGGGTGAAAAACGTTATTCGTCGCCCGTTAGAAGAATCAGGATCGCTGTCGCAACTCGAGCGTTGAAGAGATAAATTACATTAATTGATGAAGAGATCTTGGACGCATAGAAAACGGCGAAAAAAAATGGTAATTGGAATGTGTTGGAGGAAGCCTCCCGCCTGAACGTCCAAGGCAATTTATCTAAATTCCAAAACATCCCCTCCAAAGTGGGGCCGTTACATAATAAGAAGCGATTTCTCGGACATTTGTACTGTTTAGCAGAAAGTTTTGCCGGTTGGCGCTAGGAATGGGCGTTCCTCTGTTTTCGAGGAGGCAAAAAATACCGGCTGAAAAGTACGGTACAAGAAACCCAGGCAATACCCCGAGAAGAAACAAACATTTGTTTAAACGGGCCCGACAAGTCACGACCGTAAATGCTCGAGGGTCGTTCATCTTTCGGATCTTCCTCGTGCTGGCGGTCCCTCGTTAATATAATGTATTCTCACCCCCGTAGCTAAAACAATCAGTGTCGGGTATTTCAGAAAGTGCATCGGACTGCAGGCTCACATCCCCTGCAGCCTGAAGGCTCTTCATTTTTCCATGGAAATCAATGGCTCAAGTCCGGTCAACAAAGCCTCGCTGAAATTTTTCCTGCGAATATGTGATAAACGAGCGACGCCTGCACCGCGGCTACGACGCGGTTCCTTAAAATGAATTTTAATCCAACCTCACCCACGCGAGGTACTTTGATGTACCTACGTATCGGAGGCGATAACCACGCGCCGACAAGAGAGATGATACGCATTATATCGATGTCGCAACATTGTCGCGGGCGAGCACACACCTCGAAGCTGACGGTCTTGGCTCCTCATCTTCTTCTCCTCATGCTCGTAGCTCGAATACGAACCTCCGAGCTCGCAGCACGCGAGAGAGGTTGGGTCTGTCTATACGAGCCGTGATCTCCATGTAGGGAGGAGATTGTCGCCCAAAGGTCACAGAAGAGGTCGACTAAGGTCATCCAGGGTCGCGTGCATCGGGTATTGCATCAGACATCAGACTTTTTTATCCCCGCGTATCGACTGTCACAGTTTCCACGCGACGCTGCAGCACCACGGTACGACCGCTTACGGCGACCCGGACCGATACCGCATTCCAAAAATCAATTGATATACGACACTGTTCAAGTTCCCTCCTCCACGAACTCCCCGCGCCGTGTGTCGTCTCTGGAATTCGTCCAGACACTCGAGAAGAGGAGATCAGGAGTAGTGAGGCTCACGAGAACACGTTATCGCCGAGATATTGTGGGCTGTTAAAAGGGAGGAGCGCAAAAACCGCAGGTTCCTCGTTTCTCTTTCCATGATTGATACGTTAATGGGGATGTTTATCAATTCTGAGTTACCGCCGAAGATGTTTCTCCGTTAGATAAGAGAGGATAATGAATTTTCAACGGGGAATCTGCGTCTAGAGAATTGTTCGAGCAGGTGAAGCTACGTTATAGGTTTTGTAGCCGGTGCAGGTCCTGGAGAGCAGGACCCCCCGAAGTGCCTAACCCGCCCCTAAGATATTTTTAATTTTATTACAGTCTGTAATATGGAAATTCCCCGGTCCCATTATTAGGTGTGAATTGAATTATAGCAGCAGTCCACGGTCTTATTTTTTATACCGTTCAAAACACGGATTGTGCGCTGTATTCATGTTTATTCAAAGCTAGGAGGGGTGTCTCTCCTCCTTTACCTCGCATGGAACCTTCGCCTCGTTCTTATCCCCGCTTCAACCCTGATCGCGATCAAATTCTCAGATCGAAATTCCTGACGTACAAAAAACTCGTGAGGAAACTATCGGGGTTAATAATTGACCAGATGCAGGCAGCAGACGCGAAGAGGGAAAAAGGAAGGGAGTATATTTATTTATACGATTGAATCGGAAACAGAATGAAACTATACAGCAAAGGTAAACATCGCTGAAAAGGAACTTCCCCGTTGTGCCAGTCGGTCGTGTTACAAAGGGTGCAATAAATTTGCCAATTTTTCCACACTCGACCGCCACGGCTGCAGCATCAACCCAGGGTAAGGCGTTTTGGTAAACATTTGGACAATCGAAGAAAGGCGGAGTAGCCGGGGAAAAGAGCAGGAGGAAAAATTTACGTGACGTACATAGGACCGTGTTGGGGACCCGACAGAGTCCATTTCGGTGATGGGGCTGAGGGAGGAAAAGGGGGCAGGTGAACTCTTGCACGATCGCGCGCCTTTCAAGGAAAATTTATGCCCCAAGGGCATAAAGAAGACTCCATTGCCACGACCCAGGGTGAGGCCACCAAAACCATCGAAGCCATCGAACGAACGACCACAATGCGCGTGCGGCATCGTATGTATGCACGTATGTACATACGTAGGCAGCGTGTCAGGAGACGAGAGAAAAAAAAAAAAGGAAAAATAAGATACACCTAACTATAATATGTTTTACTAACTTTCGAAGGGGTGTGGCGCCCATGAAGTGAAATTGTGTCCAAAAAACGCTGCCTGAATGCCGTCTAATTCTATAAAACGGACAAAATAGAAGATCCATCATCGCGATCTTTGAGAAAGCATTTTTTCTTAACGTTATGTTATGTTCTTGGAAATCGAGGTAAATTCTGCTCTGGTATAAAGTCGTCGGTTGCAACGCCGTGACGCTGCGTCGAGATAATAAGGGGACTGAGCACATAATGCGAGGGATTCGGGATGAACCGTGACCAATAGGGACCACCTATAATATGGAAGAAGAGTGTGACCGTTGAATTCTTTCATGACAAACAGCGAGATTCTTGTTTCAACTAAACTCGCGCGACTTACGGACGTTGGTGTAGGGGGACCGGACAGATGCTGAGATGCGATAGTCTAACGAACCCGTGCAAAATGAGACCGGCGAAACACGATGGTCCCTTGGATAAGGGGCTGCTACCGCGAGCGCCATGGTCTCTCTCCCATTTAGCTTCCTTGACCGTGGTGCAGCATCAGGGTCCCGTAGGTTCCCGGAAAGTCAACAGAGAAAGAGGAAGACGGGGGCCTTATAGAAAGGGGAAAAGGGTAAAGGGGAAAAGGGAAAAAGAGGAAAGAGGAAAGAGGTGAGAGGTGAAAGAGAGAGATAGAAAGAGAAAGGGCACAGCCGGGGAACAACTGCGTGGCCGTTTCATCTAGCCAAGATACCGGGAGAGAGTCAGGCGTCCTTCGTATCTGATGCGACGAAATGAACGAGCAACAGCGACACTAAACTACCAGACAAAAGTGTCCTCAATCCCACAACCACCTCTTCGCCCCTTTATGGTCTTTCAGCCGTCACATGGGTACGTAATCTCTTCAAGGGGCGATATGGCTATCTGTATAGTCTATCTAATAAGCGATTGGCACGCGCACTGTACAACAGATGTTTATAAATTGTGTGTGGAAAAGTTGTGCGCCTAAATGTCTGCCAATTATCATCACATCACGGAATCATCGCCTCCCTGGTAGAAAATTGATCAGATTTTCTGGCCATTCACCATCTTATGGGCAGACAATCTGGGCAGAACCTGGCCAGATATTTAGGGGTATCTGGTCAGAATCTGACCAGAATCTGGTGAACGATGTGTATTACGTTATTATTTATTTTCGTCAATGACAACGCTGTCAAATACCACGAACAAGCGATCTACCGATATTTCATATGCCTATGACTGATATCTTCAGACGACGTAGCGGTAGCTGTCTGGTCGTAGGTTATAACGAACTGGCATATTAAAATATTGTGTAATTAAATTCTTATATTGTTCATAATACAACGGTATACGATACTATTTCAAAATAATGCAATATTTTCTACAGAAAATATTCCTACCTTGTTGTCATTGAACTTTCTAATTACCTGCATTTCTATCATAACTTCCAATCACACCTCAGATTCGTTCACCAGACTCTTCAACAGAATCTGCCCAGATACATATGGCATTCTGGCCAGAAACTGTCGTCAAATTGATGAGGTATCTGGCCAGAAAATCTGACCAGAATCTGCTCATTCACCAGAAAACTCAACAGATTCTGGTCAAATTCTGTTCAATTTTCTACCAGGGCTTGTTCATTATCAATTTTTAAGGTAGTTTTTATTCTCGAATTGGATTATGACCATGGGAACCAGGACCGATGTTTCCAAACATATATAGAAGAGACGAGGAAAATAGGTATACCTACAACAGATTCACAAATTACAAATTATTTTTATCTATACGGCTTAAGTAGACGTACCGTATCTCAAAGGAAAACAATTTTTAGATGCCGTGTGGCATATGATAGAGAGTGGAAAAGGTGGGGGAGGAGAGTTGCGAGGGAGAGAGTAAGATGTATTATAAATATTAGGATATTACGAAGGAAAGAGATAAAACGATAGAGGAGGTGAGGTGGAGTGAGGCGGTACGTAATGGGAGAAAGTCAGCTTAATTGTACGGCTAATGTTTCGGATAAATCTGACCTCTGACGACCGTACGTCAAAAAATAAGAAGAGAGTAGAGAGAAAAACGAATGTTTAAAAACATAAGAAAACTGGAAAAAAAACATAAGGAATTTTTATAATACCTACAAGTTATTTTACACAGAACTAGCGCCCGATTGGCCGTGTCTCTTTTAACGTCAGAGGCAAACGTAGTCTACGTACGTTATAGGAGGCTGCAGTCTCCTGGAGTCACCCGTAGCCATCGGGAGTTTGAGATCGCGGTAGCCTCTGGCAACTGTTGGTATAATTAAAGATAATACGGAAAGCTGTGGGATTCCCCCCGGTGCAAAGTCGGAGACTCTTCCTTTCCATATCGTACCGGCATGGCACTGCAGCAGACCGCGGTCAAAAAATACGTATATACCAAACCACTGGACGTCACGCGGCGCCCGGAATGTAAATCCGTTCGCCCACGATAGAAAATCCACCCCCGCTACTGAGGGGAAAATCTGGGTACAAGCGGAGCCCTGATCCTCGCTACCACATACATCGTATGTTACATAATACACCGACGTTTAGTAGATTTGATCAATATATTTATTGAATATACTGCAGGAATTGTACAAGTCGTTTAGCGGACGATTTGTCCAGGACTCGAGGAGGAAAATCGCGTGACCGAATAGCTGTGGGATTATTGAAGAAAGTTGTAAGGGGTTGGAGCAGCAGCTATCCTCAGATGGAGAATATGGAAGGAGATATACCTTCGTACCTATAGTATATGGTTTCGGTAGTGGTGAGGCGCCAGGAAACCAGAGTCGGACGAAACAGAAGAGAGGACATTGGCTCTAGATAAAATCTGGGAGTTAGAATCGGTGATATTTCACAAAGTCATCGAAGTTGTTCGCAAACTTGGGCATAAATAACGTTTTCAAACTTTCCGAAACCCCCTGAGCGTTCCATCCGAGTTCTCTCTCTGGGTTTCTGGTGCGTGGGTGGATTTCGGTGGGGTGATTTGAAGTGGCCGTTAGAGAAAACACCCCCGCAGGGCGCTAAGCAAACACTTACCATTGCTAATCGCGCCGAGAGAAACACACCCGCGCTATCCCCGCCCTAGTTCATGGAAAAACAATAAATCCGAAATGTTAGGGCGGGGCGGTTCGCTTTTGCGGCAACTTAGAAAATCCCGGCGTGTTGCATGACGCGTTGTAACAGACACAGCAGAATCACCAGGCCTTTAGTCGCCTTCGGCCTACTTATAAATACCAAAATAAGTCAAAGGATGAAAGCGCACTGCTGTGGGTATAAACGTCAAACGTCTGTCTTTTGTGTTTTTGTATTTCTAGCTGCACCGCATGAACAACCGCGAGCTCGTGCCACGAATAGGCGTATGGTCCCACGACGGGCATATACTGTATAGGTATGCACCCATGTAGGTATAGCACAACGTCGTTTGTTGTCTCCTCACCGTTTTCCTAATTGAGAATATTTTATCTATTTTTAAATCTGATTCACCGATTAGCGAAGATAAAAATCTTGTTCCAAGAGTAGAACAAAATTAATACATATTATACCGTAGGTACGTACATAAACGGTCGTATAGTAAATAATTCAGGTGTTCATATATGTTATGCCTACCTGGTATTGAATTTGAATTACGATTCTGTCAAGCGAGATTACAAAAGTGACTATAAAAAGAAGTAGACTATAGAATGAGAAGCGACGGGTGTAAAAAATACTTCGAGAATACAAACAATAAAGAGCTGAGATAATGAAATTTGTGAATAGGCCGCGACATTTACGCCCCCCTGATACTAAACTGATATTAAATTACGCTTAAATCATCTCTTGATTGCGAGTGACGCGCGTACGTCGCTTTCGACTCTCTATCTCCCTTTTTCTCTGCTTCTTCTATTCCTTATCCCGGTCTTCCTGACTCTCGATTCTTCTCCTTCGTCATAAAAGACACCCACTATAAAACAACAAACGGTGTGAACCATTCGTTGGATACAAAACGGCGCGTGTACCACCAGCCGATTACAATGCAAACCATAGAAATTCACGCTCTAAGGGTGCAGTGGTCGGAATCGAATCGAAGGAAGCGATGCATTGGATGCAACATAAGGACCACACTTCGATGACCCAGTTCTCAGAGGATAGCCCTGCAGTTCACTCTGAGACAAAGACTGGGAATGAATATCGTGGTGATTGAAAGATGAAGAGAAATTTCGAGCCCGTCCGATTCTCAGATGTGTTCAACTGAAGCGATCGAGGAGACAACACCATACCGCGAGTTTTGTAATGCAACCGGTAACGTTTTGTCGTCGATCCCACGAATTTCGTAAGGCGTATAGATATAAATTTCTAGGGAACCGGCATGGAACCTTTTTGTGTTTTTTTTTTTTTTCTTCTTTTTTCTTTTTCTTTTTCTTTTTCTTTTTCTTTACTCCGTGCGGGGTCCCGCCGCCGAATATATCGGTGGTGAAATCGAGTGTTTGTCGGACGGATTAGCGCCTCGACGAGTACAATGCGCCCTGCAGCTGCTGCTCACTGCATTAATTCCTCAAGGTATATTATGGTAACCGTAAAGTAAGGCCGATGATGGTCCCCAGGGCCCACCGAACGAACGAACCCACGGAAAATAAAAAAATAAAAGAGGAAATAAAAGGAAAGAAAGGAAAAGCAACAACTCGGAATCGATGGAAACAGTCGGAAAGAAATGTTTGTTCTGTTTTTAACCAACGAACAAAACTCCAGGAACTCGTATCGAAATTTCTCATTTTTCGAGATCGTAGAGCAAACCGGAAGAACTATATGGGGCATGATCTAAAAATCTTGCGGTACGACTAGGCTCTTCCTCAGGGAAAGTCCTCGGGTTTACATGCATCGCAAGATCGGTGAACAAGCTACAAGCCCGAACCTCCCGGCAACCTGTCTGATTAATTCCGTTATGATAACCCTGGAATGCACGCCGTACCTACTCCACCCTCTCTCTCCTCCGGCTATACGGGAATCTTTTCCCAAGCCCCTTCGCTGCTGTCCCGAGACACTGCGATGTCCCTCCGTGGGGAGTAATTTTCTTGAGGCGTTCATCCTGGCCCTCGAAATCCCCATAGATGGACCCGCGAGGATCGCAAGAATTTTCATTTTAAAAAATACACGATACACCACTACACCGACTTTCGAACACAATGAGTCAATCTAGGCGTATATCGGTATAATCTATAGGAAGTATAAAATGAATCTAGTAAAAAAAAAGGGCCGAGTTACCTCAGCGAGTACAATCGTGTAACTCTGACCCATCGGGGTCCTAACTTTTGTTCTTTTGGTCCAGGGTTTATTTCTGCACGAAAGGAATATTAATGCGAGGATGCCACTCGACGGACAGTCGGCCTCGAGGAAGGATGGATCACCTCTCGACGTGGGTGATATCTGTATTTCAACCCCCAGGCTTGAGAGCGTTCAGATCTCTATCGAGAGAAAAGTTCTCGGTTACACCGGTCTTCCCCGACGCATCTCTCTACCCCGCAATGTTGCGTTTTTTCTTCTGCTTTTTTTCGTCAGTTTTCTTATTTTTTTATTCTTTTCTTTTTTTCACGAGCGTGCGATTCCTTTTCATAATTGTCTCAACCGCCTGACACTCCGTACCTACGCGAGTCCCAAAAGCTACGATATGGATAGATACTCTGATCATTGGCATCGATTTCCTTCGATACCGATGCGTTCCTTATTGAAAGTAATCGGAAGTGAAACCACGACTCGTGACTATATGATAATCGTTTCTAAGTAACCCCGGAGACTATAATAACTTAGTGTATAAGATGCACCGTGCAAAAATAACGAAATTAATTACCCGATTACACGGGTAATTAAAGGTAAGCGGGCGGACCCGTACGACTGTTTGCTTTATCCGCAATTACCCGGGATGCGTGGTTTGATTTACGTAGCTTAAGCTACGGACATCATGAACCGTTACACTTCCATAAAGCTCGAGCTCATGGACGCTAAGAGACATAACTACATTACCGCAACTATCCTGGAGGTACTTGCGTACACATATGATGCACTTCTCAGATACAAAGGTGTGTGTGTATGTGTGTGTGTGTGTGCACAGGTATATTATACGCATACATATACATATAGATATAGATACACATAGGCATCTCTGGGACTTCAAACCTTAAAGGTATAATTATCGAACCAAGCGTCGGGGTCGTTCGATGTGACCTCAAACATCCGCGCCAGTTTGATTTATCGACCGATTCGTGTAATTAAACGAAAAGTTTAGACGGGCCCGTGGGCCTCGTACCGAGTCTCTTCCGAGGGCCCGCGTCGTAGGTACCTACTTCGGATCGCAGGACTTCATGGGTGTCCGGATATTATACTCGCGTTTAATGCCAGGAGACCATAGGCTCCAGCGACCAGGAAGGAAGGTACGAAGGTAGGAAGGAAGAAAGGACATCCTCGTTTCGCGCGGAAGCGAAAGGCTTGAATTTATCTTAGAAAGTCGATATTGCATGTAGAACCAATAAGTCAATTGTGCGTGGATAAAAATATCGTCCATCAAAGGATTTAGTGTTAGTTTTATGAATAGTTGGGTCAGAAAATTTCTGGTTACAACGATGATGTTCAGCGATGATACAAAACCATGAGTCGGCTATTAGTACGGCCTGACAATATATGCGATCAATATATGAATTCAAGTTTCAAATTATGCCCCGAAGCCACTGCAGATAGGTATAATACCTAGCCTTGTGTCATTTGCACAAGTTTCGTAAATTTGATTGCGATAATCTAAAAAAGTTTATTTATTTCTAACTTTGAGTAACTACATAGTAAACAATATTTTAGTGATTTTTGATGCGACATTTTTTATTGATTTTTATCGATAAGTGATCCTCGGTTATCGATAGTAAATTCGTTTTATCGGTAGTAAATAATTTGACAAAAAAATGTTTATGTTTTAGCAATGATTAAGCTGGTAATTTACTACTGAATAAGAAATGTGGAGATTCTTATATCCGTTGGAAACCTGTTCCCATCTTTCGAATAGTAGAAATAAATTTTTAAGGATTATTGTTCCAGGTAATACCGAGCAGAATAAAGATAAGAAAGTGAAATTAAACGGTTTATACAAAAACTTCGTTTTATAGGCACTAAACGAAACTCTCCTATACCTTCTCCATCTCCTCCTCCATCTCTAACTTTTTGCAGGGTCAACAAAAAATAAAAAATCGTCTCATAAATCGTTGAATAAAGTCTAAACCGCTGCAGTAACAAATAACCGTACATGGCTAAATGTTATTTTCAGTTCTGGTGAAAAAAAAAAAAAAGGTATTTTTCTGCCGAAAAAAATGAAAATTACAACCGAGAAGAATTTGGGGATTCCACGCCCCACACGCGGTCCGAATATACGCGAAGGTACAACATCCGCTGCATTTAGTATCCACGCAGTACCATAGATCTCCACGATCCCCGCGGAGGAGGTCGATAGTTTCTAGTGACATTTATTGATCTTTAGCGATCGACCGTGCGGGTCTCGTGAGTCCGGTCAGTCAGTTAATCGTTTACCCCTTGTCGCTGGCAAGCAACCCCTTTTTCCTAGGATCAGATCCTCTTTAACGATCTTTAGTGATCGGACATCGGATCGCGGTTCATTTGCCGATCATAAAACTTCTCCCACTGCAGGATATACCTAGTCGAATAATCAAGACGCGAAGGTTGAATATGTGATTGAACGCACCGCTATTATGGACAATGTTACCAAATGTTGTTGGGGGATAAACCCCATGAGAAAATAAACGAATTTTAATGCAGTAGCCATTCGTTCAGATCCGAGTACGATCGAAACAAGAATGAAAGAGACTTTCGTTGGAGTTACTTAAGCCCTAAATTATGACTCTTAACGATTAACAGTACTCGTACAATAACGGTTGTCCCCATAGATAAGGAGGGAATTCACGGGTATCGTTTGATACCAGGGTCTTCTCTTATGAAAAGAGTTTAATGGTGGGGTCTTCTTCGCGGACCACGTGGGCCTCCTTTCGGTGGTACTACTACCACTACAATACAGCCTGGGTTGGATAGGTAGGTAGGTAGGTAGGTAGGTACCTAATAAACGCAGAGCCGAGCAAGATAAATGTCGTGTGGAGCCACGATCCTAAGAACCAATTGATTATTATCATAATCCTCGTTATGCCTGACAAATCGTCGGATTATATTCGTTCTATCTTATATACCGCACGCTCGCGTCTCTCTCCTCGGCTCAAGGGAGAAAAATTACTCGTTACATAGGAATTCGACGACGTATACTATTGGGCGCCAGCTAAGTTAATTGAAAAGAACGGCTCATCCTCAACACTGATTCCGCAGCCACGCGACGCCTCGTCCACTTCCTCCTCCTTCTCCTTTTCCATTCTCATTCTCATTCTCATTCTCATTCTTTTTCCTCTCTTCATCGTGATCCAAATTAATTGTGTAAAAAATGAATGGATGAAATCCACCCATCATGGGAAGAAATTATGGCCGTAATAATCATCCGCGTGAGTTGCAACACCAGTCGCAGAGAGTTGGTTCGCTCGGTCTAACGACGCCAACACCAACCAACACGAAGATCACGCGGGGCCGAACAAGTTGTGAAAATATGTACAACGCAGTTGTGAACGCCGCATTGTGTCTATGCTAATGTGGTCCTCTTCTCTTCTTTGCCTCTTCTTCTTCTTCTTCTTCTTCTTCTTTAGCCACTGGGTCTCAGGGCTCTCCCCGCCCTCGCCTTATGCACGTAGTAAGTCCCACAAACAAGAAAATAGGATGCAAGGAAGGTAGGGCATAAGGGACATACGCCAGATTTGGTGGAGAAACGTGGGCCTGCCTCTCGAGTCGCGCTCACGCGAAATATCTATAAATTTGAGAACCAAGGCTGTGAGAATGTACCTTCTCTAAAAATGATATACCTGCCTACGCTCGAGGAATTTATGGGAATTCGCTCGCTGCACCTCCTCGCGACCGTTTTTATCTCACAGAATATTTCCGACACTCTGAGGGGGTCTAGAAACTTATACTATAATACATATAGGTATAGCTGCAGATCGACGACGGTGAAACTCTCCGCAGATGTGTCGATATTAATTCATGTATATTTATGTACACAATAGGAATGAAAATCTGTTGTCGAGAAACGTCGTTGCACACATTCGTTGTGAATACCGTCACTAAATCAAAGAGTTTCTATCGAACAAGATTAACGGATAGGTAAAGTGGTGCTGGATCTTGAATTCTGGAACTTAGAATTTGGAAAGGAGATAAAGATCGCGTCGGAATATTCCGGAACGACGGAGACAAGCACGAGGACGAGGACGAGGACGAGGAGGGAAACTCCAGGAGGTGGTACGGCCGGCGTATTCGAGGGTGAAGAAAGTACCCGCGAGTCTCCCTCCTTTCTTGCTGAGATCTGATATCAATCGAGAGTCCAAATTGGTGTATTGTTGGCCGAAGGAACCCCCCGCGTTATAAACAAGCGTGATGTATGTATGCGCATCTCTTTTCCAAACGCCGAAGGCCCAATCTCATCCTCGTCCTCCCTTCTCACACAGAACTCTGCTCTCTCCGTGATCTATCGTGCTCACGCTGAGCTCATGGAGTCGTTATTGAAATATTGGGATTTCTCATGGACACCTCGCGCAACCATATACCTACCTACCTACCTTTCGCCTATCCAATGTCGTGACGTCTTTATACTCGAACGCGATCGAAGGGAATACATATAGAAAATCAAGAAGCTGATATTGTTTTGGTGAAGGTATCGATTCAGCTTGAAATTTTCCATTACTTCGTCATCATATATACATTTGCAGGTGAAACGAATATGTTAATCATTCGCGAGACGTGGTACATACCTACTTTCCTCGAACCAATACAAGCCTTAATTGATGAGAGCTCTCAGTGGTGAGTTTCGCAGGGCATAAACCATTTTTATACCTCACCTTGGCTTCAATACCTGGCCAAGCGTCTCATTAAAATTCGCCTCCATGCCTACTAATTGTGTGCGCCTGCATGTGCAAATTCGGTGCAACTTGAGAGGTTGTTCATTTTTCTTTTTTACGTAACGGGTGTTTTTTCCAAAATATTTCTTAGGCGTTTGAGCCGCGGAATTAGTTCATTAGTAAATATAATTCGTGAAATATTGAGGAAATCGATTTTGTATAACTGCTGGTTAAATTGCAAAGTGGAAAGTCAACGAGTCGCTAATAATTGATTTTGGCACCGGTCGCAATATCTTTACATAAAACAAGGTGCGATCAATTCGAGTTCGACTCTCTCATACTCGTAGAAAGTAATATGGGAGAGATCGGGATCCGTTGGTAAACCACAGGGAGTCTTCCCTCGTTAATAGGGACCGAAAAAAAAACTCGTGGCTGTATACGAAGAAGAAGCAGAAGAAGAAGAATAAGAAGAAGCTTCGTCCTGCAACGATTAAATCGGTCGTATCTTTCGGAGCACCTCTGCAGCACCTCTAGAGAGGAGCTAAATTTAACAAAAGAATCATTCTTCGGCTGCCGTTGTACCCATACTTACTAAAACTCCGCCAAAAGTGATTTACGTCAATGTAAATCACCATACGTTGACACCGTTGTCGACGGACCGTGGAAAAGTTTGCGTTAAAAGACCGAGATGAAGAAAAAAGAATCGGAAGAAATAAATGAAAAGAAGGTTGTTTCAACAACGATGACACCGTAGTGTAGAAAATTCCGAAACTAAGCTCGTCGAAGTGTTACTTAGAAAAGTAATCATCTCCAAATCGTATATATATATATATATATATATATATACATATGACGACGATAAGATTAAAGATGGTCAAGCCACGGTGTGCATAGTAAACCGGAAATAGAAGATAGTTAATGGAAGTAAGTATCTTAATTCGAGAATATCGTCATCACTGCGGTGATTGTAAAACAACTTTTTATATCGAATCGAACGAAATGTCAATATAGTTACGGTATAATAAGTGAAGAAACGCGTTATCTTTTAAAGTGGTGGCACTGCGCTATCGGTGCTCCGTTCCTTTTCGACCGCTCTTCGTATGTAAATTTCGCATAAAATAGTCGAATTTCTTATTAAATCCTCTCGAGTGAATAGCTACGCGATAAAACGACAGGGGTCAGTGGCATCCCCGTCGTCTCCTACTCTCACGGTTGGTAGGTACCTGTTGCCTCGCGAGTCTGGCACCAAAAAAAAAGGACTAAGGGCGTAGGGCAAAGAGGGGGGGAGAGGGGGGGGGGCGATGAGGGGAGAAAACCGAGAGGGCGGAGGTGCAGGTTTGGCTCGAACGATGGGGCATCGGAAACGCGTAAATCAAGCGGAAGAATCGTGACAACATTAACGCACTTTTGGTGGTTTACGATTCGTTGAATCCGGCGCCGAGGTCGGCACGGCGGGGGTCGCAGATGAAAAAGACCGACGCCGAGACCAGCAGTATTTTCGGTTATGCGCTATAATTCAATATTTCAGTGTTCAACGTTCAACGTTCAACGTGCGTACGTCTACCTCTTCGTATTTTTATTTTACATACATCAGCCGTATATTTATCGATTTCTTCATTTATTTCATTCATCCCCCCCCCCCCCCCCCCTCAACCCTCCCACCAAGTCCCAAAGCCCGTTCATTGTTATGAACTTAAGATATTCATCTATCCCACTCACCTCTTTCAGGGGTACTTTAAACGCGACTATTGGAGTCCCTTTAATAACGTTTCCGTACGCCTTGTACGGCAACCATCTGTAAATCAATCATAAATACGTTCTTATTCTATCAAGTAGGCAAGCGTACAGGTATAATAAAATAACGCGTGTGGTGGATATGTACAGTTAAATATACAACGAAAAGGCGCGGTGCCCGGGCTATAAATGCAGAAAAGACAATAAAACCGAGGACATAAACTCTCTAAAAATGTCGACATAATATTCAAAAATTTTTAATCATTGTATGTTTATGCGAGAAAGTTCTTTTCAACTCCTCGATAGAAAGGATCTTTCGAAGTTTACTGCAGATCTTGCGGGGGATTCCCGTAAAAAGGTTTCCCACGTGGCCGAGCAAACAAGTGTTTACGTTTACTGTCGACATCTGTTGTCGATTATCAAAACTACTTTGAATACAGTCGGTAAAACAGCCGCCTTTTAACCTACGCTTCCGTTTTAACTAGTATTACTTTATTTTATTATTTCTTGATCGCAATCCTGCCCGTATCCTTAATTGAATGCGTTGCATTACGGCCTATCAACGATTAATCTTTTTCTATTTTTAGGAACAAGATAAGCGGGTAGAAATACTGGGATATAGCGGCACGACAACATAACCTTAATAAAATCTATGACCTCCATTTTCTTTCAGTAAACATCCACACGTATCCATCGAATTTATCGAGGTGATACAATTACTTAATTCTCTATTCAGCGATACTTACTCTTCCGGTATAGATTTCGACATGACTGTAATACGTATAAACAGCAATGAATGTTTTTTTTTTTTCCTTTTCACTCAACTTTTCACCAAAATAATACACACAGTCACAAGTTTTGTACACACAGACGGAACCGACTAACGTGTGGCGTGACGCGAAACGATTTCCGACTATCGTCTCTTGGTTTCGATTATCGCACAGTGGCGCCGAATTATCAGATTTATGATTCAACTATGCATTTAAACAAGAACTAACAGATTAATATTTACTTAGTCATAAAATTTTTGGAGCGAATTTGATTTGCATTAAATAAACACGAGTAATATAAATCTTTTATTATCAATCGATAGACCATTGTGAATAATTAAATCATAGAATTCCTATACCTCAGTTTTCATTCAGTTTATTTAATATTTCGTCTTAAAGTTAAATTAGCTTGTAGGACATTGCACATCCCCTTCCTTCCTCGTTTGCAGTTTTAGTATTTCCTGCAACACTTTTTTCTCCAAATCGATAAGCAGAGGAGGTTTCTTGTACTGAAACAAGCCAAAGAAGAAAAAACAAATAAAGAATGTTAAACAAGATCATTGAGTTGCTTCCATTATTCCTCCTCTTACTGTGATAATTAACGTGTTGAACTGATGCGTGAAAGATATTCTTTCCGGTTCTGGCTTCAACCCGGCTCTTTCTAAATCTGGAACTGATATCTTTTTGAAATACTTTTTGTTACTCGTTCTAACAGTTATCGTTCCGTCATCATCCGCAGTGACTGAATACACGTCTTTGGGGTATGGTAAATTCCTTATTCTCCATTCTAGAGAGACTTTTGTTACTCTCCTAGATATGAACGGCTAAAATATTGGATAATTAACTAATGTAGAAATTTTCACGAATTTTTCAACCTATTGTGATACAAGATCCATAAGAATGTCGCATACAGCATTGGTGCTCTCCCTGATACCAGAAATCTCTAAATTGTCTTGTGCCTTTGGCTCCGGATCCCCAACCTCAACAACCCAACCAACGTCTTGTCCCAGCTTTCCTTTTTCCCTCCAGGCTCTTCGCATCAAGACATTAGTGTCCAGATGGTATTCCTCGACCATCTCTCTCCCACCTTCCATCAGGAAGTGAACCTTCCTCTTTCCTATATTCAAAACGCGTCTTATTTCCGATCAATATCACTAACGCTACTGACATTTGGTGGTTAGTGTGATACACACGTGTCATAAGAAGCATAAATCGACTATCTAACTCAAGCGATGTTATAGTCAAATCATTCTTGATTATATGGCAGTTAATATTTAACGGTAGTCAAAACGTGTCGCTCTTACCATCCTGAATAATAGCCGTTTTTTTAGACTCTTGTATTAACTTCAACCACTGCTCCGCCGCCATTTGTAAATAATCTGATCGTTCAGCTGTGGAGCATTTCGTTGCTATGCTTGATGCGCAACTCCGTGAAGTTGGCGCCGGTTACGTTGTCTATTGACGTTCGTGCGTGCTTGGTTGCCGCTTGGGTACAATCCAGGCGCAAGAATAGACGAATGAATTATGATGCCATGAATACAGAATATGAGTTTCTTTTTTTTGCAGAGTGATCATAGGAATCTGAATTATCCAGGAATTGGAATGAGACGCAGGGGCTTTTCAATCATTTTTACGATAATAATTGTAAACAGTAGCACTGTCTTTATTGATTAATGATTAATAATTGTTTAGCTACAAATCTGTCGAAATAAAATGTTGATTTTCGACAACCTAGGCGAATCTTTCATCGATACGATTGGGGCTGTACGAAATAAATTGCGTTCGTTTAGTTGGGTTGATTGAATTGTCTAAATTCAAATATAACGACACGTATAAAACGAATTAAAAATATTACAGCACCGCGGTGTATGTAATTAGGTATTTACTATACTATCAATAGATTGTTATTATAGTAATAGTAGATTATTAAACAAGCGTTATGAATACTCGTAACGTTCAACTATTATAGTAGTACTTGAATAGTTTTTTATGTTATAAATTATTTAGATTGAGCTTTCAATATATGTATTTAATAACTGAAAGATTATTTATTACACAAATCGAATTACGTATAGTACGTTACTAATTTCGGGAAATGAATATCGGAACGATAAATTAATCAATGTATAATTCATTCTCGTTTTGTAGAGCTACGTTGATGATATTACGCCGACTCGTTTCGAGCATAAAGCGTGTTACTTAAAAGCTTTATAATTATACGCTTATTGTTAGCTTCTTAAGCCCTAAAACTAACTAAATGGTCAAACTCTGTCCTATAATCAAATGAATACAATTTTAAAATGCTAATTTCGTACTAGGATAAACTATATGAAAAATGTGTTCAACATTAGTAAATAAATCATCTAGTTAGCGATGTATACTATAATCTTCTGTAATATTACGCGCTTGTGTTCGCACGAACTCATAATAATATATCGACATTTCACATTAACCGTTTATATATGTATATCCTCCTCCTTCTTAGTCTTATCACACCAAAATATTAATCACATTAATACAAATAGAGAGATAATAGGTGTGATTCGAAACGAGCCTCGTTATTCGTAAACGGTGATAAAATCTCCAAGGTTTTATCATAAATGCGAAAATCTTACAATCGCATACCTATCAGACAATTAGGTATCGCGATATAGCATATCAAACAATTTACAGATTGCTAGACTCATCTCGCTGTCGCGGTATACAAAATCTGTACACATACATAATACAATATAATATAATATATTTCGAAGCTGAACAATCCAGCAAAGATTTTCTTTACAGTATCTGTCTGCTTCTTGCGAGACCTTAAATTTCTGTAGATATCAATCTTCTTTCTACACTCAAAGAATTCTTCAGCGCTTGTTCACTCCTCTGTTATCATTTATATTATTTCATTTTTCATTTTTTTTATACAAAATTCCAAAAATTATCTCTGCGTAAAATTCTGGCATAAGGAATTTGAATTGGAGAAATCTTTAAACAGCGAGATAATTTGTGGAATAGGAAAGCCTATAATTCTCAATCGCCGCGTCTTCACGATATGCCAATTTAGTAATAATACTTTTAAAAAGAACTTTCAGATTTCGTATGAAGAATTGAAATGAAAATAAGAGATATTACATCTGATAAGTAATAGCTAATAGGAGAAAATGGCATTAATTAAAATAGACGCATACACAGTACCTGCGCGTATAACAATTGTAACAATTAATTAGCACTAATTCAGATAATTTAAACGTGGCGTGGCACAATTTAGGTAGTTTTATCTAACTGGTCGCTGTCTTTAGACATTTAACTGACTAGAATTCAAAATGTTTGCCATTTCATATTATTTGAATTCACGAGCTATTAGATATTATAATATAGGTACTTTTATCACAATAGGAATCAATCGTAACCATATTTAAATTATGATAATAATAATAATAATAGATAAGTATGTATTACAATATTATTCAACCAATGAATATACGTATAATTAATATCAGTACCAAACTGGGTAGATTCACCTATAACAACTACGTTAATAAAACAATCGGTGATACAGGGAAGATCAAAATAAATTCTTAATACAATAAAACCGTATTTTACTACTGATCAATAGCACACTCGATTGATAGAGAACTTTTTTATAATATTAATATAGCATCTAGAAAAAAAAAAAAGAAAAAAAAAGGTGCTTGTAGATAAAACGAATATTTATTGAATGAAAAATAAAGAAAAAGGCAAGATTAAAGGAATTTTCAACAATATTGATGTAATCACAAAACAATCCTATACATAGATTCTCAATTCATGTTCATATATCTGTGCGTGGTTGTTCGACGTAGCCGTAATAGAGCCTTTTTCGTTCGTTTAAATATCAATTCTTATGAATAAATACAAGGTAGCAAAACGAAGCTTTTAGCGGCATCACGCTGATAGTTATAACTCTTAACGTATTTTCGTCATTTTTTGGGGTCGCTGCTGACCAGACTGATGTAGGTATAATGTGTATACCAGCTCTGCATAAAGCGAAGTAGGTTCTCTCGTAAAAATCGTACAATTTTTTTTTCTTATTCTTGATTTTATTTATTTATTTGATGTTGTTGTTGTATTTTCTTCTTTTCTGTTTTCGTTTTTTTTTTTTCTTTCTCTTTTTCTGTTTCCTCATTCTTCCTTTATTATCGACGATTTTAGAATTCAGTCTAACTCGTTGATTTGATCAGCAGCTGGCAAGTTTCATTGGACCTTTTTCTTGCTGGGCTTTTTAGTGCGGGGTAAAGTGGCGAAGCTTGTTATCTGTAAATAGAAAGAATAAAAAAAAAAACGTATCAGATCAATATACGAGGTTCTTTGAACGGTAGCAGAAAGAAAAATGAAAAAAGTATTATTAAAAAATAATACAATATGCAATATTCCTGTTATGTTAACTAACACACACAAAGCCTGACATTTATACAGGTACTCAGGCGATTATATACGAATATAGGCATTACGGACCCTGTTAATTATTTTTTCATTTCTTTCCAAGCGTTAAATATAAAAATCTTCACTTTATTTCAATACGCGATCCATAAAATTCAATTTTCGTTATATTCATTTTTTAATCTCTCCTGGAACAGATATACATCAAGTATAACGTAAAACATATTCGAATACATACTAATTCATCCCATCAATCATATATATGAGAAAAAAAATTGATTAACATTTTTTATCATTAATCACAATAAATCTCACGTACATAATCTGAAAATAATGAACAAATGAACTACCAAGAAAAATCAGACAGTATTTTTCCTGTTTCTTTTTCTTCTTTAATGCGGTTGTTATTTTCATCGTTGTAATTAGCTGTACAATAATTATTAGACGGAAGTAAACGGCAATGATCGTTAGTCGGAAGAAAATATATTCTGCAATAGCATACGTGTTTGAAATGTAACGATTCTTCTCTCGTCCATTATTTCCATAGCGATAGTCAGGCGTTCACAGAGAAACAGACGTATAGGTATGGGAAAAAGAGGAAGTTAACAGACTAGGGGAGAAAAGCTTTAAGAATTTACTATTTTTTTTTTTCTTTTTTCTTGTTCTAAGGAGATTTTCTCGATCCACGACTGGGCGAATGAGACAATTTTCGAATAGCAATAACAGGCTTAATTTTCTCGCTACTATCGCGTGTTGGTTCATCTTTCCTATCTCTGCGAATTTTCTCTTCGTACTCTTCCCTCTCGTATACAGTCTTGTCTAAATCCTCGCTCTTAGAATCTTCGGAATTATAATTATCGATGCTGTTTGATCTGAGATCGATGTAAGTGTCAGCCTTGGAGTCTAAAGAGGCAGCTTTTATCAGCGTAGTTTCAATGTCCATATCTTTTATCCCAGAAGTTGAAGCCCCTCGTTCATTAGCGTCCGAATATTCCTCTCGCGAACTCAAACTAACAGATCGCGACCTAGACCCCGTCCTACTACAACTACTGTCTCTAGATCGATTAGAAAAATTCGAGTCATCATCTTTGTGGTGAAAAGCGGTGTGGAAAATACTCTTCGGTATTGTCAAAAGCTTCGAGAATCCCTCCTTGGTCTTCGCGGCTTTAGACCTCTTTCTCTTTCCCTTAGGCGAGCTGTGAGATACAAAAACCTCTTTCGACGTATCAACGTTCGTCACAGTCTTAACAGTACCAGTTTTAATGACCAAAGTAGCCTTGAAGGCTCTCTGAGATGCAGTATCGTCCAAATCGTCTTGACTCTTTGTACCGGGTACTTTTGGCGCTGGTTTCTTGTTGTATTTGCCTGCCCTATCGCTACAGCTATCAGAATAACTCCTAGAAATGACGGGAGTCCGCGGAAGTTCTAGCGAATAATTATTGGCATTTTTGAGATTAGCGTAAGAATTTTCTTCACACTCCTTAGCATCTTCGTTCGAAATAATTTTGGAAACAGCTCTCTGCGCGCTACTTATTAGCTGTTTTAATTCGTCGAATTTACTCTGGCAAATTTCGCTCGTTAATTTTTCAACGTCGATTTTTTCGCCAGATGAATTATCCGGGATTTTATTTGCGGCTAATTTGACGGGAGAAGATGAACGCGGAGATCCGCGCTTCTCGGCTTTTAGACCGTTTGAGATGTCCTCTGTTTCGATAGAACTCGCAAATGATGGAGAAGCTGCGTTAGAAAGCCGCGACTCATCTTCCGAGTCTTTGCAGGTTTCCGCGATTTCTTCGATCTCGACACCGATTTGAAATCGAGTTTGGGAAAAATTTCCCGTGTCTGAAATTGAGTCGAGAAATTCGGGGCTAGATTCCTTCGAGGTGGACCTACCGTCGCGGTTGTTAATCTCTTCGGAATAATCGGTTTCCTTATCCGCATAGACCGGGGTATTAGCGTTTTTGAAAAACTCCTGCATACGAAAGAAATTCTCCATTCCACCGAGAAGAGAGTCGTAATCTGTACCACGCGATGCTGCGCTAGGATTGTTTTGCGAAAATTTTATCAAAAATTGAAAGGCCTGTTCGGCGGAAAGGAAGGCCTGAGACATGGGAAAGGGGACTTTGGGATAATACGAAAGTTCAACATCGCTCGCCTCTTCGCCACTGTCCTTTAAATTTACGACAAATAAAGAATTAAACTAATAATTGAAATGAAAACTAAAAAAGAAAAAAAAAAAAAAAAATCCAAAATTTCATAAGCTTCGTCAATTTGTTGTGAAACAAAAAATATATATAGGTATATGAAGAATAAGATGGCATATATAGATAAAAATGAGAATTTTATTTTTATAGAAATGAAGAAAATAGTTCGATTATTTTTTTTTCGTACTCACCTCGGGCGCCTTTTTTGCAGTAGATCGAGGCTTCGGGCGAGTTCTTGCACCAACACTCGACGTCCTGACCAAAGGCTCGACCTGGGAACCAGCGCGAGTTGGATGCAGCGCTTCCCCGCTACTATATCCGCTCGAAATATCGTCGGAGGACCTAATATTACTGGAATATAAGAAAAAAAGTGTGAAATTCTTTGTAAGGATTAAAAAATGACATATGCCTGTTTTTTATTTTTTGTCTTTTTCGGGAATTCAAATTCTGGACGAAATCGCAAATGGTTCTAATCTAATCTTTATGTAGGTAATATGAATTCCGATAAACTTACGATAAACTAGCTATGGGTTCCCGAGGCCTTGGCTGTCTGACGTCGACGTCGACCTCGGAAAAGTACATATCGACACGATTGCTACCTGACTGAGTCCGGCGTGGGCTGTACCCTCTTCTACCAACGTTCTCTCTGCGGCGAGGTTCTACTGTTGATAATTTTTATTTATTTTTTTCTCAGTATGTTAAAATCTTGGCGAAAGAAGTTAATTCAATTCAAAGAGAAAAAAAAAAAAGAAAATAAACGAGAAGAAAAAATTCAATGTGCATTTTTGAACAGCAAAACGAACCCTGCATATCTATCTCGTCCCGCGTATCAGGTGTGTTACGATTTTCGTCTTCTTTGTCGCCTGTGAGGTCGCTAAGGCTGTAGCTTTTCTTGAGTTGTTGTACGAGGCCACCACCTCCCTGAAAAATGATTATTTTAGTATTCGTTTTGTTAGTTGTTGTATTTTTTGTCTATTTTTTTATTTATTTTTGTATCGAAAATAAAATTTATGAAAATTATAAGGAGAAAAAAATAATAAAAATTAACGTAATCTTACCAACGAAAAGGGGTTAATGTGTTATCTGCCGTCACCAGTGCAGGATCCTATTATTGTACATTTTTTGTTTTTGGTTTTTGATTTTTCTACGACGATTTTGCGGTAGCTAATTTCTACGAAGCACTTTTATTTTTCTAATATTATGATCGCGGATATTTGCTTGCGGGGTCGGGTTGAAGTTCCAAATTCTGAAAGTCCCGAACGGTCAAGAGTCCAAATTTGAATATCATCGAATCACAGTTTTTCGAAAGGGTATTTCCCCGGAAGTCTACATAGCAGATTTGAAAAACTTTCAAACGAAGAACACCAAAGTTCAAAATTCCGAAAGGCCAAAACTCCGAAACTTGAAATTCACGCTTTAGCATATATATTCATTCAGGGTTTAATAACTCGGGCTGTATTGATCGTATCAAAACCCACAAATGGTCGAATTAATCGTCTCGATATTTGCTTTTTTGAAAAAAAAAAGTTTCAAATTCTTATCAATTATTTATGACATCATGAAGTTGTTGCGATTATGATGAACTATTTTTTTTTCTTCACATCCTGAGAAACAGACCAAAATTTTCGGAGTACTGACCTGTCTGTATTCCGACCTTTCGTAATTTTAATGTTCTAACAACTTCAACGTTTCTAAAAATTCGAGATTAGTCTGAAACAAATTCGTAATTTTCGACGGTTCGGAACTTCAATCCGGCCCCTATGGGCTATGTATGCCTATGCTAATATAGCGGCCCGGATTATAGATTTTTAATAAAATTTAGTAATTTTATACGTATTATACGCGTAAAGCAGCCAACATTAATTAGATTTGAGCAAAGCTGCAGTATTGCAATTATTTATATACACGTATCTATCAGACCGAAAGTTATTTTGGTGATGGACGATTTTTTTCGCCTCGAATACAAGAATGGGTTCCAACTAGATGAAAAAAAAAAGACTTGCAAAATTTTAGCCCTTAATTTTAATATTAAGACGTCCGCGACGACAACCCCTTATTACTTTTCCCGTTTGAATTCAGCAACAAAGGAATGAGAACTGACATGAAATTGCTAATAAATGTTGCCGAATTTTTTTTTTTTTTTTTTGCTGTAAGGGAGTATCATTACCGAAATTTTTGATTTGGAACCCATTCATGCATTCGGAGCGGAAAAATTGAACCATAATCAGAATGACTGCCGGTTCAGTATCTATACGTGGTGAATTAACGTTAAAGCGTTGTGAGTGGGTGGGGGAAAATAAAATAAAAAAAAAAGTTATATGAAATTAAAGAACTAAAAGGAAATATAAAATTAAGCATATACATGTGGATAAATATGGGTTAAAAAAATGTTTATTTAAAAACTTGTAATTCGTTTGGATCTTTGGAGTAATATAGTATAGTAATAGTAGTATAGTGGATATATAAAAACAACTTAGGATCTATATGCGTATATGTAATATAGTATAGTATACGATACTTAAAGAGGATTTAGCGAAAAATAAAATCGCTCAAGATTACAACACGTTTGATAATAAATTGATAATAATAATATGTAATGTGTAATATTTGAATAATTGTAACTACCTCTAAAAAGTTTGACAAAATAAATAAAGTAAAGATTTTCAATATTTCTTATATACTTCTTCGAAGGCACCATACTTAATAATCACTCTCACTCATTACCTTAGAATATCGATATCACACAGTCTTAATTTTTTACGTTAAACAGATTTTTTTATTATTTTATTTTTTTCATTATTTCAATTTTCTTCAACTAATCTATATGTATAGAATTACGAGTACGATGTATATTATACTAGATATCCATTGGAAAAAAAAGGAGAAAAAATACCATATCCTACTCGAATTTTATATATTATATATATTATACGTCCATTAGTCTGTGAAGAAAATCTAACAGAAGTATGGCAATATTTGGGAATAGGGGATTAAAAAGACTATAATAATTTTTCTCAATACACAGAAATAACGAGAGAAATAAAGAAAATATATAAAAAAAAAAAGAAAGATTTAAAGAAAAAATTGGTAACTGGGTGGATTTTTTTTACCCTCAAGATCAGAATCGATTAAAATCTGATCACGTTGTTAATTTATTATTATAGTAGTAAATAGTTTAGAAATTGATTGTCAATTTCATCAGTTTCTGAATCGTTTTATCGGTTTTTTTTTTCATTTTTTTTTTTTTTATTAAAAAAAAAAACTGCAGTCACCCGATCAAAGGTCACTATACATAGCATAGTCGTTTTAAAAACTAAATGAAATTGATGGTGAATGAAAAGAGAGAAAAACAAAAAAAAAACTTCCTTTCGTCAATGATGATAATCGGAGCCTTTTAATTTACACGCTATATATAGTCGATCGCGATATAACTATTACATAGCATAGTTTATACGAGATTTTTAATAGAGAAAAAGTAATTACAAACGACGTCTTGCCAAATTGAAAAACACCTTCCAATTTACCACGATCAATAAAAAGCGTCGTCAACTATGTTGATCATTTCGCGTAAGTAAAACCGCGGACTCGGATCATAAAAACCGTGAGATTCGTTTCGTCTCTCCTATATTTTTTATTTTTTTTTTTTTGATTTTTCATTTTTTTTTTTCGCACAACCTATTTATAACTTAAAGATTTTATTCACTACGTAGCCAAAATCGTCCCTGACAAAATTTTCGTTCGGTCTCAAAATAATCACACCGAAATCATTGACGATCAATCCTTTTTTTTCCCCCCCCGAGTGCAATAAAACTAGTTCGCAAAAATTTTATAGGATCATCATTAGATGACTATTATTTTTTTTCTTTTTCTTTTTCAAATAAGTCGATCTTTCAGTTCTGGTTGCAAGTCTGCGTAGCCCAAAATCCAGCCGGTTTGTAACCGATATCAAGTGTTAATTGACAAGTGATTACTAATTAGCAATAACGAGGTGTCAAATATTGGTTCTACAGAAACGGTGGTTGAAATTCACGCTCTAGAGTCTAGACTACGTTTACGGAACGATCAATCATACCGAGGATTGAGCGAAGCTGCGGGTACGCGGCAAGGAACAAATATAATCTGATAGACGAAAAGCGAAAAAGAAAAATGAAAAAATAAAGAAAAAAAATTACGGTGAAACAGAGATGGGAGTGAAAGAGTATTTGTTCGGGAGAATCGCACCTACATCTAATTTTCGAATATGAAGAATTTAGTTTCCACTGGTATTAGAAGAAGAAGAAAAAAAAATGAAAAAAAATGAGAGAAAAGTCCAGTCTTCGAATCTCGTTGATATTCGGTTATACCGAAACGATAAATGGTTAATCAATGTCAATCTCGTCGCTGAATTCTGTTTCTATTGATGTGTATATAGGTGATTTATTTTTTTCTTTACGCATCCTCGTCTTCGCCCTTGTCTCCATTCTCGTGGCATTATCATTTCTCGGTTTATCCACATTAATGTTGAACTCTCGTTCTGGTTCGTATACGGCCTCATCGTCGGTTGATATCTCGTTAATATCTGTTCCCTCGAAACTACTCGGCGAAGAATCGTATATGATAGTATTCATCACCTTAGCAGGTGCCGAATCGCTTCTAGTTCGCCTTTTTGGTGTACGGGGTGAATCTGGGATGTCGTTCGTTATCTCCGTCAATGTTCTGGGGTTGGCTAAGCTAGAAATCGCCGATTCTGATTGGCTGGTTGGGACGATACTCGGTGAGTTGGTTACCACGTTGGGAAAGTTCTGTACGTTAGAATGCAACGCCGGAATTTTAGGGTATTAGGTATAATAAGTATCAGTTTTTTTTTTTTTTTTTTTTTTTATATTATCGGTTATTAGGATTTATAGAAAAATTCGTCACGTATATATGGTATATATGTGATTGCGCGAGATTTTATTATTACATAGATTTTAGTCGGGATCAAATCAAAGGATTTCAAGAAGGGTTATGGAACGAGCGGAGAAAATAAATAAACATCAATAAGTTAGTCATAAGCAATAATAATAATAATAATAATAATAATAATAATAATAATAATAATGATAACAATAATGCGAACTAATCAAAATAACATTTTTTTTCAAAAATTTCATGATAAATGAAGAGAAAATTTGTTCATATATTTTTCAGGCAAAAATAATTCAACCCCAAATCACGTTGATCTGCCATGTGAATGTCCCTGGTGAAAATAATTCTACGAATTTGAACTTTTTCCTAGTTTTTTGTGCTTTTTTTTCTTCTTTTTTTGAAATTCTAATTTGATCGACGAAAACAATGAATTTTTCTGTAAAACTATGAAAATTTAGAATTCTTTTATTTTTTTTCTACGACGAACTACGAAAATCTACAAATTTTTGAATGAAAAAACTACGAATGGTTACAACTTTTTTTTTCAATAATAAAATACAAGATATTCAAATTTTCTTTAATATTCGTAAAGATATGTACGATATACGACGGGTATGAATTTCTACCAGGGATCAATCTATCAATTTCTTGGCACGGTGACGAGAGGGTTTCGAGATAGTGACCAAAGCAATGTAATGTGTAGACTCACCTTGATTGCAGTTTGCATAAGAACGGTGGTAGCGTAGTTCACACCTCTTGATCCGAGGTGTAAGACAGCTGTGTATCCCTGTTCAGTAGCGCGAGCTAAAGCCTCATCAATTTCAGCCTCTCGACGGCTCAGAGCAGGGTGGACAAACCGACGATACAAAATGCTGGACCCTTTTGTTGCTGGGCTTAGCAGCCAGAGTACCAAGATGATTTTTATCTCGTAGTAAAAGGGGAACCTTCGCGAAGTCCAAAAGAATTAATTAATATCGAATGATATGAAATCAGCAGCGTCTACCCCTACGTGTGTTCGATAATTTCAAATCCCTAAATTTCATTCCGTTTTTTTTCTTCCTTTCTTTCTTTCTTTCTTTCTTGCTTTCTATTCCCTTATTTTCTTTCAGTGTAAAATAATAACGAGAATACATATACGTGAGCGTGTGGAATAAAAAAGAAAAGTTGGAACGAGATACGGCATCCTGCGAAGTGCCCGGCGTAAGCCGATATCTATTCTGGCCGAAATTAGACTGTCGGAATTCCCCGTGATGCTTTCAAGAAGGGAGAGTGAGTAGCTCTGGGGTAAATAGAGGAGAGAAAGTTTATTGCCCCCTTAAGAAATTTACACGGTACCATAAAAGTTCACCCGGCTCAAATCGCGGGATCAAAATAATGCGAAAATAGATCAAAATTTATGGATATCCAAAACCCGTAGTGCGTAAGTACATACATCGTTTGATTGATCATTTTTTCTTACCAGAAGCTGAGGAAGACGTCGGTGAACGTCTCGGCGCAAGTGAACAGCGCAAAAACTATCCAATACATCATCCATTTTACCTGTAATTAAAGAATTGAATTCTATTCCGAATAAAATAATCGATTGAAAGAATCCAAAAAGACTGAAATTATTCCGAGTGACTCAAAATTCTTGAACTTTTTAACATAGTTATGCAATTTCAGAATCAAATCGTTATTGAAACTCGATCTGATGCAGAACCGAGATCGAATCACCCTTTGATTAAATTTTGAATGAATCGAAGACGACAGAAGAATGAGTGCAAGACATTTTTTGGTGAGGATCCGGTGGAAAGAGAAATGAAATGAAAAGTATAAAATAGACTTACGTATTCTTTGACGTTCTTCGTCCGCACAGCCTTGTAGGATGCGTAGGCCGGGTAAAGGGTGCCAAAGACCAATCTGAAAATCGGATAGACGATAATGTGAGTGAAGGCTCTCGGCATCGTTGTGGCGAGTGAAAGAGTGAGTATCCCAATATTTCCGAGTGTGAGCTTGATGGGTAATTTCTCGAGCTTGTCTCGTACCCGAGCGATGTTATTTCCGTGAAATATATTCAAAACGTTTATTCGAGTCGCGATCATTCTCATATCGGCGTCGATCTGTCCTTTGGACAGAGTCACCGACGTCGTCGTCGTCGTGGTATCGTCCATTATATATTTTTTAATAAAAATAATCTTATCTCTTTATAAGAGTTATTCTTCTAGCTTCGTGCGATTTTTTTACAGCCACAACTGTCCTCAGATTGAACTCTGCTAGTGTCTTGATCCTCGAGCAGCAGTTCTTCTCTTTCGTTAACATAATATCTCAAGAATTTTCGGCGCAGTTTTCTTTTCGCTGAAACGAATCGAGATTGAATAAAACCCTGAACAACAGGACCGAGAAGGGATGGTAATTCCATTTTTGTTCAGTCAAACGGAACACAGTTTCCCCCCGCAGGTCTATGCCAAAGGGTAAAAAATATCCCTTACAATATCGGTCGACGAAAAGAGCTAGTCCAAAACCGACGTTAACAAGCCCGTCATCTCCGCAGCGGAAAAAATAATATCTCGCACGATGAAGAGCGGCGCCGCGACGCCAAACAACAAGACCAACTCCAGCCGAAAGACTGCAGCAGCTGGTTATACCGCGCTTGCTCGACTCGGGTGCATCACGGCTGCAAGCACGCAGCTAAGCAGTGCGAAGAAACTCTATTTTTGGATTTTCGCTTATCTCGCTTACGCTTATGCCTATGTCTGACCGAAAGCGAAAGCCCCGCTGCCGAGGAAACGGAATTGTCACGGTTGAAAGAGCGCTGCAAATGCAGAGACGACCCGAGGACGACTGGGTCATCAATGTAACGCGAAACTTCAACCAGCGTTGACAATTTATCATGATAATTATGTCCGGCTCAGGTAATACGATGATTATTGTCAATGTCACGTCGCGTCACTCTTAGCCGCGTTATGTAACGTGTACCAATGCGCAGTTGAATCGTCGATGAGGGGTGGAAGGAATAGTGTTTCTTTTTTATATTTTTTTGCCAAAAAGCTGGCATTGAGGATTATCAACGATCTGGTACGAAGTCGTGTGTCCAAAGCGCCACCACTCCTTCCCTTTTCCCTCATCGTGGACCGGAAATAGTCCTGGAGTCATCATCTGGCCCGGACGATACCCGGAGGACTTGCATTGCCCCGGAGTCCCGAGCCTCTCAGGAAGGGTTAATTAATTGAGTAACTTCCCGAGAGGGATAATTCCGGAAAGTAACATCCCCGTACGTCCGGTTCGTCCAAGGCTTGGATACAATCACGTAAGCTGTGCGCTAGCCGAGGTCCGAATCACGTGAAACGCTTCCTCCTTGGTATATCTTGGCACTTGCACTCGTCCAGGTCCTTTTTGTTCTCCAAGGTCTTGAGTTAACCGCCACAGACAACTGTACAGCCATCGTGATTCTCTCTTGTATAAATCAGCTCCAATATTGAACGATCAGTGGCAATTGCTGGCGCACAGCTGCTGAGAGCGCAATTTAAACCAATATTGCATAATGCAGTCGTATCAGTCTGACGGACTTCTCCAGCTCCGAAAATCCGTCGATTCTTAACGGTCCCTCGTTTCGTACTACTACCCTTTCAACAAAAGGGTTAGAGACATTAAGCTTTGTGCACAAATCCGCTCCACAGACCACGGGCGTGTTAATTAACCAAAGAACTTCCGGCGGAGCGGTGAACAACGCCGGATGATCACCACCACGCACTTCCTGTTCCTTTAAATCTTGAATACAATCACGTACTTGTCGCTGTCCTTTGGACAGACCACATAAAACACCTCATTTTCGACGTCGAATAGCAGAATCATGTTGAATCGTTGGAACGGATGGAAGATGAAGTTCAGTTGATCAGACGTTGTTTGGAATTGAGATGATCTTTGACTAATTTCCTCGAGTTTTTGTTACTGGCGTCCTATTCAGTTGGCTCTTCACTAAACGGCCGACGACTGTGGCAACGAACTTGGAGCAACGACATTTAAAGCGAGAACGTGGTGCACACCACCTCGACGTCGACGATAAATGGTGGGGGAATGAAGTTTAATGACAAGGCGGTACATGACACGACTGTTAAATTCGTAGAAAATCTTAAAGAGGGAAGAACGTAGAGCCGGCTTAGTTTACCGTCGATATAAACCGAAGTAAAGTCCCTGGAGTTAATCCAAAACGACGAATAACTACACGCGCGAATTACCCACATGTATGCCTTGCAGCTTTGTAAGGTCGTGCCAATGAAAACCTAGAAACTTTTTGTCCGAATGAAACGCTGAAGCGAGGCTATAAGGCTTTCCATAAATCTCCTCTTTAGACCGGTATCCGGTGATTCACTGATTCAGATTGTAAGAATCTGGCGATTAATTACCTACACACCAGCCTCCTTTGCATATAAACACAATATTTTACTCTACGGAATGGAGCTGGCTACTTCTCAAGTATTTTTAGCTCAGTTTACGGGCCCGCGATTACTTGATCATAAATTAATCGCTAATCTACCCAAAGCTACTCGAGTGGATTTCAAGTCTGGGATATATTGGCTCATCTCTCGAATGCATGCGATCAGTAGTACTACGGCCATCTCTCATTAGCGCAGAAATAACTCATCATCATTATGTGCTGATGCAGCAGTAGGTACTAGCACAGTGCGAAAGAGGAAAGAATGAACTGTAGTCGTCGTATGGATAGTTGTTCTATTTTTGTATACCAGTGGCTGCAGCAACCGCCCGCGATGTGCGTTGCGAAAGATACATGTGCCAAAATTTCAACGTTCTTGAGACAAACTCACTCATCGAACCGTAGTTCGGTTCTGGATCTGTGCCATCCGGCATATCTACCGACATGCGTGTGAGACATGATGGGTAAAGGGAAGTGTAGGATGGATTTTGGGAAAAGGTAAACAGTTATAAACATTAACACAAGGAATACGTAATCTGAGATATAGGTATTATGTCACCGAATGATTTATTCACATGGGAAATACATTTTGCTCATTCATCTGAGATTATGACCATCGCTAGCACAGCGAGGTGTACATTTTCGACGACTGTGTATCTTATAGGTTTACTTAGATGTGTACGTCTGTTCTCAAAATTTCGGTCTACTATTCAAATAGGACAGAAAAATCCGCGTCGTAACCTTCGCGGAGAAAAAGAAAACATCGTTGTTTATTACAACTTTACTGTTGCTCAATTTTATCAGCCAGATTCCTTTCCACATTCTAGATTATACATTTCTACTATAACCATAAATCAGTCAGTTTTGTGGACCGAACAGGCAGTAAAAAATAATTAACATTTCCGGCGGTCAGGGTAGCTACGACTGAAATTTTTCTGTATTTATGACCTACGGGAAAAGTAAATTTGTCAAAGAATTCACGTGTGCAATACCATTTCCAATGAATTTGGAAATAATTTACGCGTTGGGGACGAAGAAAAATTGATCAAAATCTCGATTCCGTTACAGTTTCTTATTCGCGAGTTTTATGATAGCGATCTGCTATTTGAAAATCGATCTTTACACACGTGAGACGTAAAATAAATGGGATACTCGTATACAGTGAATTAATTTGGACGGACCCGAAGCACTTGACTGGTTGGATAACAAGATGAAAATTTTTTTTTAACCGGAAAATATTTCATCAGATGTTATATTTAGGCGCGGACACATGGTTGACCTATATATCCAAACGTGTTTTTAATCGGTCTCGCACGCGCCTTTGAAACTATCGCATTTCCACACATGAAGAAGAACCGTCTGACGTTCGCGCATCCTCGCATTGTCCTTACAGTTAATTGTGATAAAAAAAACACACACACACACACACACGCAGATATGATGACAGAAATCAAGAAGAACGTTCGAAGGAGTAAACCCCTCGCTATTTCGGCTGTATCTTCAGCGGCGAAGGCAAAGACATGACAGATGCTGTGCTGACGATAGTGACTGTCCGGAAAACCGGCGTGTGGACGTTTCTGGTGTAATAAGCAACCGTCGGTACGATCACAGGTTCGTTTCTGTGTCCTGGCGGCGTGAAGCAAGTCATCTTGATTCTAGTTTGAGGATTTTTATCCGGAGACCTTGAAGAGAGGAGCGAATCCTCGCGGATAATTCCACTGGGTTGTTTTTATCCCGATTCTTCAGATCGACGGTTCGATCGATTTCTTTGTCCTCGTTAAAGCTGCAGCAGTACAGTGGAACTGACGAGCTGACAAAGAGCCGATCGCAGTCTTGAGAAGAGCAGTCCAGAGACGAGTAACAAGGTAGGTTCCAGTAGTTTTCAACTTAAGAGTGTTAAACACCGAGCAAAGTTGGTTATCTCTTTTATACTTGCGTTTTCAGCACAAAGACAAAGCGCTTTCTCCAGAAGACCTTTAGTCGACGAGATCAAGCAACAAACTGGGAACTCCAGTTGGTTGGCGCTCGTTCGACGAAGAGCTTTTTGTAGAAGGACCGGGGGGTGGCGGCGAAGCAGAGGAGCTAGGCGTCGCGGGAGACCGGACGTTGCAGCGAACACTTTTCCATAAATTATTCGTAAATCAATCTAAAAGTAACTCCATGCGTAGGCCATATACCGATCGCGAAATTTATAATCGCGCGACATTGACCATCAGGGATGAGAAACCGCAGCCTAAATTGACCGATGATTGGTGTTGCGCCGTCTCGATCGGTCGGCAAAGCTTCCAGCACCGCATATTCAGCGTCCTGACACTAGATGCCTGTGCCAAGGGATTAGAAAGCAGAAACTGTTGCTTCCAGACGGTGCGATGACCCGCCTGCTGCTTGCTGACTGCACCACGTCGAGCTCACAAAGCATGGAGCGACGAGAACCTCGCTTGTGCAAAATGACTCAGACTCGGTAGTCTACACAGACCTGACTCCGCAGCAGCATGCATACTGCCCCGTATTTTTTTCTAAGTTAACTATTCCTCGTCCTCCATCCTCCTTTGTGTCTTACACTTGGCTACTATTGTTCACAAAGTTTTTTACCCACCGTGAAGAGATCCCTAAATTTGATTTACCAATTATAATCACCGTTGCTGATCTGCACGATTCACAAAGACTTTGTCATACCTATATATACGGGTTAGTCAGGATTTTCGCGTATCCATTCTCCGCCAATATATATTTTTCTCGGATTTTCAACGGAATCGTTTCGGTGAGACACGGCGCAAAAACACTCTTATAGCTTGTCACGAAGAGTTATTTACCAAGAAGTGGTAAAAACTTAATTCGTAGCAAGTCTCGTTTATTCCGCGTGTCTACCACCAGCCCACGGGTTCTTTGTGCGCGATTCTTAACGAGACGACGATGTCAAATCTCGCCTATAGTTTCAACGAGCTGAACCAGAGCCGAGAGAACTGAGCAGACCTTTGATAATCAAGAGGTGAAATTTTCAGTATTGAATCGTCTCGTACCTCGCAGGATCAGTTCTATTCTTTCTCTTTGTCCGAGATACCCGGCTCCGCTCTGAGAAAAATCTTTAACCATGAGTCGTTTGTCTTTCTCTGTTGATCCTCAGCTCTCCCTCGGATTTTAGCTGCGTAAATGAAATCGTGAGTGACTCGGTGAATCCATTTTCGCCAATCAGATGTAAATGACGACAACACCGTCGTTGAAATACACCGTGATGCGAATCTCTTGCTTAACTCTCGAGGACATGGTTTCTGACTCTAAACTTTCTCTCTTTTATAGTTATAAAAATCCCTGAGCGGAGTATCGCTCCGAATTATACTTTATTCCATGGGGAAACGGGGTCTGATTTTCAAAGGTATAATTCTTCCACCCTTTCAGGATACGAATTCATCTCCTTTTCCTTCTCCTACGCGTCCCGGTCTTTGTCTCTGCGCTTGGTATAAGTCGGTTTAAATATAGACGCACAAGTTAGTTACGACTTTCAGCCCCGAGTCTGCAGTGTAGTTGAATGACCGTACTTCAAAGTTCATCATTTATTTGCAGTTGATATTTAGAACTGCAGGACATGCCTAGTGGGCTGAGTTATCGCGAAAATGTACAATTCTCTCCTAAATACGTAAGACGTGTGTAATTCAGTCGAATATACTGAGACAGCTGTGCAGGGGACGAACTGTTTCCGTAACTTTTATTTTCCGAGAATTTAGTGCGTTTCCACGAGGAAAAGTACGGGGTGCATTATTATTTCAATTCGAAACGAGAGAATTGTTCTGAAAATTATTTCGGGAGTTTAGAGCCGCGGATTTTCCCGCTACTAAAAAGCGACGATTTCTTGTGGCAGGTGCGACACCGGGTAAGATCGCAAAAACTTTCAAGACATATCCGTGTATATAGTATAACTAGGGAAGAAACCGGCCAGCCGTTTGCCAGACCAGTTTTATTGTAATTCGCGCACCGAGAATAAGAATAAAAATAAGAATAAGAATAAAAATGAGAAGCTAGACGACGAGCTACCGTCTGTTTCCCTAGCGTCGCGACGCCAAGACTAGAGCTTTACACTTTAAGAGATTCGATTTATATTTAAACGAGGAGAGGAGAACGCTTCTAGCCCGGCTCCTCGCTGCTGATGCTGCGCCAAACCAACGAAATTGCTCCGGGATTTGACATCGAAACAAGGCCGCACTTACGTATCCATATTCCCGGGTCATTTCAAGACGTGCTGGTCTCTCCCTTGATTTTCATTTTTCATTTCAGGATGTATGTTCAAATTTCATAAGCGTGTCTCAATCCATGGATTCAGTTTGTTAAAAAGTCGCTTTCGAGTTTCAACGAATAACAGCTGAGGGGTTTTTTCCTCGAAAAAAATGAAAATAAAAAAACAATTCCGAAGAAAAAAGATTTTACAGAAAAAAATAGATGAATTTTATCAATTTTCAGCTGAAACACATGACCTCGGCTCTGAAGTTATGCTACGAAAGCACCGTTTAAGGTCACCTCAATATTTCCACCCATACCTTATACCTATACTGACTCTGTTGTATCGTGTGTCCAAGTTGGGTATCATAACCAACCACCCACTTCTATAAGGCCAGATGCACTTTCGTTTCATAACGGCGGATTTATATTTCTGGTGTGAATTACCTGAGCTTAAGATTATATATAACGTGCCAGATATCGGAGTCGATGTAACGCAAAATAATTGTTAATGAATTTTATCCAACTGATCGAGAAGATTAGAATAATTGAGCAATTATTAGAGGGTTGGATTGAAGTTTAGAATTTTTTAAGTTCCGAACGGTATGAAAATTCCGAATTCGTTTGAGGTGATTTCGAATTTTAAGAAAAGTTGGAGTTTGGAACATCAAAATTTCGAAAGATCGGAATCTCCGGATAGTTAAAACTCCGGAAGCCCAAACCCCTGAAGGATCAAAGAACCGAATTTAACATTTCGGTCTATTTCTTAGGATGTGAAGACGACAAAATATTTCATTCTAATCGGATAATAATAATCGCCTACGTTAACTTTTTTTTCATAGAATTTCGAATAACACCAGTTGCAATTATTTACCACTGATTTATAGAGGTACAGGTATATTTTTTTTTCTTCACTGACTGAGAGAAGCCCGCAGGTTTTTTTTTTTTTTTTTTTTTTTTTTTTTTTAAACAAAGAGAAAGAGTTGGTTGTATTTATATTGCGCAGCGATTTGCGAATTCCGCGTATATCACGAAGGCCGTGACCGTGCAGACTTCAGGATTCAGAAAAGAAAACAAACGATTTATAGTATACAGCCAAATTTGGCGGATAAGTAATAACAATTGTTAGTTTCTTTCACGTGTCCATATAAGACGGAAAAATTTTTAATTTGTTTAATTTTTTTATTCTTATTATTCATAATCCCCAGTAGGACCCGCGTACCTAACGAACACGTATTAAGTATATCGACGAGGCGGAACCTTGGCCTCAATTTTCAACAATTTAAATCCGATTACTTACCGATAAAAAAATCTGTAGGTATTGAATAATAAAATCGATTTTTGTCAATTTGCCAAAAAATGTTAAACTGATATGCGGAATCCTCTTTTCCCCAACTCTGAACTCATCTTGTTTTATTTTATTTATTTTTTTTTACCATTTTTTTAACAAGGTTTGAGATCCCGCCTTCGCTATCTCAAAAGTGAGAAATAAGGAAAGGAGAAAAACGAAGACGAGGGAGCGAGAGGAAAAAGATATAAATGAAAAAGGCGTTGATCAAAGCTTGCCTTTAGACAATCTCGTTATATCAGGGAAAGAGACGAGAGTCCGAGAGAGAGTTCTACGACCTTAAAGTTGTAACAAACAAGACGGGAGTGTATATAGGGTGGTGCTCGCCCTCATACTGTCGGTGTCTCGTTGACTGATCCGGTCATTTCTTTCCTTGGATATACATATTAATATCACGCAGATATTATTTCTCGCTTTTAATACAACCAAAGAGAAACTTCAAACGGCCTCGGTAACAAGATTTTAATTAAGGAAAAGAAAGAAAAAAAAATAAGAAAATATAAAAAATTGCAAGTTTTAAGAAAAGGGGAAAAAAGCAAAGGGCGTGGCTCTATGTTAACACGTATTTCCTACCAGCTACATACCTACGATCCTTCCTCAAAATTCAATGTTCGAGATGTAAACTAGTAAAAAATAAAAAATAATTTCAGGGTTTTTTTTTCTCTATTAGTTCTTAGATTTTGAATAAATTTGAATTTTTTCTTTCTTTCGAGTACGTGGCGGTACAGAATCACAACATATTGGGAAAACAAAAGTGTGCTAATCATTGACCGGAATTTTGTACGATTAAAGAGGTAAAAAAGAAAGAGAGAGAGAGAGAAAAAAGTACTTTAATTACAGGCAATCTACATCGTAATTAAAGCTGGGTAAATTATTCTCAATTATTATTCTATAACGAGCCGCGGCTGACGATTGCATCATGCAGAGGTCGCGCAAAAATTAAGCTATAATTATACCGCGATATTTTAAATTCAAACTGTTTCAAATATTCTCGCTATAATTATAAATAAATTTAGAACGGCTAACGAACGTGAGAGGAAGAAAAATAGAATTAAAAAAAAGTAAAAAATTAGAAATAAAAATAAAAACTACTAATATAATATGTATATGATTAAACAACGTGTAATTACAACGAATAGCGAAATGAAAAAAATCACTCTAGTCGAGAAAGGACAAACGTGTTGGGGGGAAGAAAAAAAATCGTAATTAAAATTGGCGATTTTTTTACTCCCTTTTTTCTATTTTTTTTTTTTTTTTTTTTTTTTTTTTTTTTTTTTTTTTTTTTTTTTTTTTTTTTGTTACAAATAAAATCTGATCGAATATTTCTAAACTATCAATGAAAATCTCACGCCATAAGTGTCATTATATAACGTCATGATAATAAATCACTATCAGTGAAACTCCTGCATATCTAGCGATCTATCGTCATACATTAAATAACTAATTGTTAAGACTTATCGACAATATGCTGATAGGTTTATCATACAAGCTGTATATGTATACATACGTCGTCGTCATACCGATTTTTGTGAATGATTTGTGCATACGACGGCAGACGAACCCATGACGTGCCTAAAACCCTATAAAACCGTTATCTACATCGGAAGTGGTTGACCATATCTGTGAATATATAAGCGATGAGGTCAGCGTTGAAAAGTCGTTCGAGAAACCGAAGAAAAAACGAAAAAAGAGAAGATCGAGTTTAATTTCCTTCCAGAATTTTTGCGAGAGAAATATCGATCTGCGTTGCGAACCTCATCCAGGAGTACAAGAGGACGTCGAGTGAACGAGCGGAGGGGTCCAGGGGAAACGAGAGAGAACCCAGAAAGGACTGCAGAGAGAGGGCGTATAGGTATAATGTGAGGGTGGTTTTCAGTTGCTGCTCTCCGACCAACCACCCCCGCCATCGATCCAACAACCGTGGCCTCGAACCCGAAGCTCTGGAGCTGGACGAAGTCCTGGAGGGTACACACATACATGTATACAGACATGCATACATACCTATGCTATTTACTTATGTTCGATTTATACGCCCACACGTCAAGATCCGTTCGATGTATCGTACTATTTATCTACACCTCGACTGGTCGTCTCTTGACGCGAAACATACCAAATACGGTATTTACACTGCGCTGATGAGAGAAATGGACAGAGAAAAAGAACTACAGTTGTGAAATAGTCGCCGTCATCGTCGTCGTTTTTTCTTCACATTTTTGTTTCGACAAATGAAACAGGGGGACCGGGTTGAAGTTTCGAATGTATAATTCGTTCGAGACGATTTCCAATTTTTTGGAGACGTTGAAATTTTGGAAACATATTCAAATTTCGAAAGGTATAGGAATGCAAAAAACGCAAAAATTGAATGCCCAAAAATCTGAAAATTTCGGTCTATCCAAAAAGTGCATCTCAACACGTTTGATCTGACCCCTTATTGGATTCGATACCATCAATGCGTGAATTCTAATTTTCGGAGTTTTGGCCTTTCGGATCTTTGGCTTTCGGAATTTTGAACCTTCGATATATCAGCTGTAATGCAGAGCTCTAAAATAAATAAACAATCATTTCATATACGCGATATAATTCCGAAAAAAAAAAACCACAGACTTATAGTAATGAATAATTTGAAAATATGCACAGATGTTTAATTGACTAACTTGCAATAGCGGAGTGTGATATTAGAAATTATGTGAAATGAGGGTACGAATTCTTTCGACTAGGAAACCTCTCTACGTCTATCCAACTGATTTATTCTGTCTATTTAACTGTCCGCGTAGTCTACCTATCTATTTATAAAATGACATCATAATGTATGTAGTACCTACTAGTCTAAGAAGTTTCAAATTTTGGTCCGTATCATTAAACGCAGCTACCTACTCCGTGCGGATTACTAGCTACATGCTACATACACTCGCGTGCATTCGCAACGCGTGATCACAGTCTAGAACTAACATTACGTCACTAATTGTAATAGTATATGATCGGCGTGGATCTCCTTTACAGATCACCAAAAATGGGCTAGGTATGAGTACTTGCTCTCTGCAGCATGACTCGCTTTCACTTTTCCTATCTTTTTGTTACACATAACATATAGTACCTATATCTATTCTATATGGTGTCGTAACTTGAGAACTGAACTGCTGCGAAGTGGACTGAAAGGCAGATTCTCGTCTGTGTTTTTTTTTTATAGAAAATAGACGTGAACAGGTTCGCGCGTAATGAGTAGGCATCGATAAGGATACAAAGAATAATTATACCAATCGCTGACGAGGGTTAGGATAAAGGCTATAAAAATGAATAAATAAATAGATAAATAAATGAGAGAGCAAAAAAAAAAGAAACGACTGTAAGTGAAGTGAAGGTAGCCTTGAATCCTGTGACGCTCATTCGTATAATGATCGAATTCTCCAAACGTGGCTTAGTTCGCGATCCTTGTAACAATCTAATAAGATCTCAGTCAAGGACTGAAGCGAACCTCGTTACGCAGTAGCTTTAAATGATAATAATTCAACACCTAAGGGACAGGCATTTCATTTTTTATTTCAAATCATTCGTAGGGTTGGTGTAATTTCTTTTCGACTGTAATCATCTCGGAGAAAGAATATTCAAAGTTTGAATTTGTCTATTCGATGGAACAAACTTTCATTATCAAATCAGAGGAAAGGGAAAATGAAGGCTTTCGAACCTAAGAACCGAATCGAGTGGATAATATAACGTCGAGAAAATCGTTGGACAAAAAGAAATAGACTCAATATAGTTTATTTAGGACGCTGCTCCTCGGATCAAGAGTCTTGAGTTTAGATAGCGAAATGAGCCGATCAATCATTAAAGGTATGTAGATCCAAGCTCCAACCTTGGCTGTTCATTGCGAGAATCTCTAGAACGCATGTGCCAGCATCGTCCAAATCGAGACTAACTAGAGCCGCGCGCGGTAACGGGTAAAGTTCCCAAAGTGAGTCACCTCGGTCTCGAGAGTAGATAAGATCTGTCATAAGCAAGCCATGACAATGATATTACAGGCAGTAGCAGGCGTAATTCGCGCATTGTGTATAAACACAAATAACGGACAAAGGCCAGTGCAGAGGCTCGACCGGCGTGGCTGCAGCAGTCCGTTGTGTCGCATCGTCGCTCTGACGTATGGCAAACTACAAGTCATACTCGCACATACAACAATCGCCGCGAACGTAACAGCTGACCAGCACAACGCGCTGAGCTCGGGGTCCGAGAGTTATTTAAACGGTTAAAAGCCCCGCTCCGCTTTGTTCTTTTGTCAAAGTCCCTCCCTGTTTGTCCGCACCTACGGGGTACGTTGTCCGCTATACTGTTATTTATTTTCACGGTTCGATTCTGCAGGCTCTCGCGAGAGACGATTATGCCAACTTGAAACTGCGAGAGTCCAAAAAACTGAGGCAAAAACACGCTCGCTCAGACAGGTATCGCGTTGTTACCGAATCATTTGAACCTCGTGAAATACGACGGAGCTTAGAGAATCGGCCGGTAGCGTCTAAGCCACAAATACGTGGTTAGAGCACAGCGATATTCTTCTGCAGCGTAAATGGACGGATAATGGCATAAACTTCGTCCAGTAATCGATCGGATTCGAGAAATAACGTAGGGACGTAAACTGTTTGGGTACACACACGGGTGCATGAAATTAATAAACATGTCATTGACATGTCCACCATTTTTGGGTACGTTGGTAATAACCGTTAGATGATCGCCGGGATTCGGTTATGTAGTTATAATATCCCGTGTTAGTCCCCGATGATTTCGAAAATGAACTTATCTTACATCGATTGAGAAGATGATACGAAGAATAGGAATTAGGGAACAGGAAAGGCTCAATAATTTTAACATCAAATAATATTCCGAGAGAAAGAAGTATCGACAGATTATTTCGGGCATGAATGATAAACAATTTCGATTTCGACGATAACGACATCGGTGAAACGCTATAGGTATATTTATTTCTACTTGTTTTCAGGTAAACGATTATTCCTAATTGTGTCAAATATTAGATTGAAGAATTCGTGTTGGTGAAGATATTTTCGCAATCCATTGTCATGGCGGTGTGCAGCAGTGCAGATGATTGAAAATTCTTTATTATATCAAGTTTTTGACTAGGTATTAAATCTATACTTACATTACGAGCCGCGAGACGATTGAAGATATCATATTAGCTGTTCGCAACACAAAACAACTACGACACAATAAACTAAATCAGCGGACAAAGCAGGAGAGCCTCGCTAGCACCGCTGCTCACAGGTCAGCCATGTTGGACTGGCAGCTGGCTGCTGCTGCGCGTGACGTCACACAGTGTTTTGGTCACGTGGGTTGAAAAGTGCTAGTAGTGGGGGGGCCCTCCGAGCGTTTGACAAATCGAACTGTTTCTTGCCGCGGAGTAAGGTCTCGTTTCACGTTTGATATTAGGCGCAGTACGACGTGCGCGCGTTACGGCTAAGAATATTACTTCTTAGTTTTTTTTCGAAAGGGTTTTAGACCTTCTTTCCTTTTTTTTTTTTATTCACAGTCATACGCGCGCCGTATGCGTTAAAGATAAGAAACGCAACACGCGTGTATAAATAAGTTACGTAATTATATACGTATATATATGTATATGTATATGCATACGAACGCGTATAAATATTTTCTTTTATGTAATCTTATCGTTGGTTGGATGTAGGAAATACCTAGCTCCCGGTTAAAATGACATGACATGACAGCCATGACATGACAGTGCTAGCGCCAGCTACGCGCTTTTGACGTAAATTTAAAACCGTCACGTCGCGCATCGCTGCGCTTAGAGAAACGCTCTTTAACGCTTTCTACGATGTTAAGAAATGTTTCTTTTTACATGAGGCATAAATACCGAGTTTCGTTACACTGCAACAATCGCGTAGTTAGTATAGAATAAAAATTAAGATAAGGGACGATTTACAGTATCATAGATATGGAATCAGATATTCAATGTTATTTTTGTTTTTTTTTTGCTTTTTCTGCGCCAGATATTGGCTAAATTAGGGTAATCGTTGAATATTTTATTATCCATCTACTTCCGGGGGGTATACCTCGCTATTATATTGATACCCATCAAAGCCATCATTTACTTGAATAAACACACTTTCCTAAAACTTTTGTCGTTCACTATATTATTTAACGGCACAAAGTACATAAATGGTAAAAAGAATATGGAAACCAAAGTTTCAGAGCTGCTCTGCAGGCGGAATAATTTGCTCTTAATTACAATTTTCAATTAATAACCAATACAGGGTTAAGATTAGCTAACAATTATCATAATTATACATTTATAACGGTAAGTAGGTACCTATTCGTTCCTATATTTTCATTAATTGATTATTACGCTGTCACAAGTTATGCGCGAATTGATTTCAGTAGATTGTGTATATAAATCGAGCAGGAAATGACGAAAATGAATTGTCTGTCACAACAACATGATTCTTCGATTATAATGAATGAATAATTGTGCGAGGCTGTTGTTCTCAAACCCGACAGAAAAGCTAAAATAAAACTTAATCGGCCAATTTTATCGACGCTATTGATCATTAATTGATGATATTATTTTTCTGTGATAAATATCTGTTTCGAATAATTCATAGAATAAATTTGATGTGTGTATAAAACACCCGGTATGCACGACTAGCTTTAATGACGCGTCTCTGTGTTCCGTTTTGAAGTAGCGTCAGTTCTGTCAGCTGTTCGAATCAGCCTCCCGCCGGTGTTTAAAAATAAACACACGTATATACTATACGCTGCAGTTGACCTGTGAGCCAAATCTCTTTTGCAACTCGCGTAGCGCATTACTGATTAATACGGTGATATGTATAACGCGGCTTATCCCCGTCAAGATTTAATCATATATATTTCATATTACACTGTACGGAGATGTGAGATAAAAAATTCTTTTCTCAACAAATATAATTAACAACTAATGCAATAGTTGTTATTGCAGAAATTAAACACGGTAATAGAAAAAAATATACATATATATGTATATGAAATCGATACCATATCCAAAAAGTATGACGATACTTTCAAACGATGAAAGTCTGTATAGGTACGTTCTATATTATAGCCGTCTATAAAAAAGAAATCTTCATGCCTTAGCCGAAAGTATGGTAGGTATATGAATCTACATTTACGATCCCGCGGTAACGAATTAAGAGATTCCAAATATAATGGAATCCAGATTTGAAAGAAAAAAGTATTCTTCCCCGTGATAGAAATTCTGTAACAACAGTACAACGCATCGTCCAGGACCACGGCGACTACAGGAACATCTGTAATATAAAACTCTATATGTGCCATAGCCTCCGAAGTCTCAACTCGGGTAGCTCTCGTCGTAAAGTAGAGGTAGAGGTAGAGGTAGAGGCATACACATATTCCGTAGTGCAGAGTTTCCCCACCCGCGATACCGCGCCGCGCCGCGTCGCGCCGTACTGTACCGCACCTCGCCACACCGCACCGCTTCGCTTCGCTTCGCGAACGAGCGCGTGAGCGAGCGAGCGAGCGAGCAAGCAAACAGGCAAGCAAGCACGCAAGCGAGCAAGCGAGCGAGCGAGCGAGCGCACGGACGGACGGACGGACGGACGTACGAACGGATAGACGGACGGACGTACGGGCCGTAGTCCCGAGTCTCGCGAGCGCCGAGCCGTCAACGGCAGCCCGCAGTGCGCGCTACGCGATATCACTGCGCGGTCATGTGTGCGTCACTATGATTAAATTCGTACAGTTCTGCGCGTTCTTAGATTGTTTATTCGTGTTTAATAAATATGAAAATGAATATATAAATAATAATAATAATAATAACAATAATAATAACAGTAATAATATTGATAGTAAAACTAGTGGATATATAATAGAGTATTTCGACGTATGCGACATAGGATCGAGGATGTGTGTTTGTAAACCGTATTGTGGAACGGTAAAAAAAGGCGGCATTAACAGTAACAGCAACAGCAACAACATCAGAAATATATATATTTATTAGAAACACCAGTAATAACTTATTGTTGTTAATAATAATAATAATAATAATAATAATAATAATAATAATAATAACAGTAATAATACTAGTAATAATAGTAATAATGATGATAATGATGATGATGATAATTATTGGGGGACGTGGTGCAGTGTAATGTGCAGTGTGTTGTACGAGTAGTAATAAAATTGAAGAAAAAAATTAAAAAATATACGTATATACATATATTGTGGAGATATATAATATAGTCATAATATAACATGTATTAATGATATATTTATCATTATATTATATTACTTCGAGTGTATAGAAGTAATAATAATAATAATAGTAATATAAATATAGATAATATCAAAAACAAACGATTGTTAATAGAAGAGGGGTGGTCTCTGTGACGCGGTGTGTGTATCGATATATATAATACATATAATGGCTTACAAGTACCGTGAGGAGATAGTGGGTAAAAGATTTCTGTCAGTTAGTGGATTTGCCAAATTAAAGGTGAATAAAATCAGTGAGTGGGGTTGGCGGTCTGGAGTTATACGTGCCGCTAGTCACAGGGATAACACCAACGATGATCTTCAGGTGAGAATTTTGAGCAAAACTAAGTTTTGTTTATAATTTTGTTAATGTTGATAACAAAACACAGGAATGGCGATATTGGAGATAATTTTTAATCGGAAGTAGGTATATTTCGCGAATAAATATGTAAAATTAACTAAAAACTAATCCTATACTACCCCATGATATGATACCAACTACAACGTTTCTTCATACGATATTGTGTTCCCGTTCCACGCGGTTATATTTCAGTTTCGAGGACGCGTCTATTTATATAATCATATTATAAACTCGTGTGCGAACGTAGATGATATATTTTTAGACCTATTTATGTATACCTATATATGAACTGAAAAAATACGGTATAACAATACAGTGCGGGTGAAGATTTAGAGCAAATATAACAAATATTTTTATATTTTAATTTTTTAGTCAGAAATGTTTTTCTCATATTCATTTTTATTCTAGACTATAATAAGGTCCGTTCGTGCAGTTCACGCCCCAACGTGCCACACCCCCCCTCGAAACTTATATTAATACAATCTAGATCGTAGATATCATACTATTTCTTCCACGACGAAACGAACCAGATTCCGCACTCCCATATAGGATAAGGATATCAGTCGCGTCGTAAGTTTATGCTCGATCTTAATCCACTCTTAGTATATCTTGTACTCTTACATACAACAAATCATGCGAGAACATTATTTCGGTGTAGTATTTACGTTAAGGACATCGTGGTGGCAGTGTAGTAGCCAGTAGTCAAAGTACGTGGGGCGCTACGTAGTTAACGGTCAGTAGTCTATAACCGTTACTACTTACGACATTCCTAAGGATCTCTGGAGGCACGTAGGTATAGGTAGGTAGTAGCTCTACCTCTCTCGTTAGTCATTCTTTTTCACCGGTTTGTATATATACGCACGGTATTCAGCTGGTACCTACTCTACTTACTTCTTCTTCTTCTTATTCGCGTCATTATTATATTTAATAAAAAGTCGCAAAGACCGCGGACCGGTGCAGAGTCTAGGCAGGTTTCTTTTTATAGACCCTAATAACACGAGAGGTTGATGAGATTTCGTGGAACCCCAGAGATTGGATATAAATTTTCTTTTATTAATTCACCTCTTCTTCTCATTGTCTTTTTTTCATTCGATTTTTGGTAACAACAATATCTTTATACTTCGCTTCTCGGACTAGTAGAGATATATATATAAATAAGTGTACAAATTGCCTGGCTTGGCTGCAGACACTACGCACGGTTGCGTAAAATCTTTCGAAATCTAGTTTCGTATAGACTAGACGAGAGCTCTTAAACATCGCACAAATCTTGTTGTCGGTTAGAGTCCAGAGCCAAACCTGGTTTATGATCGTTCGTTCTTTATTTTCCTCATTCTAGTTTACGAAATATTAAAAAGTATAGGTATGGATTTCGACAGGCGACAATACATATACATATATATACTAGCTATAATATACCTGATTTTAGGAACTACGCCCATCACATCACATCACATCGCATCCGGACGTATCTAATCAATGAAACTAGATGGAAACTAGCGCGCTTATATTCCTAACAAATTCTATGCGCATGTCTCAGAATTTCGACAGACACGGGCTTATCTCATCAATAGATATGTCAGTTTTTTTTTCGTTCTCTTAACGTCCGGTTAAATAATTGACGAAATAATTAATTAGTCGATTAAATAACCATATTTTTAGATTTTGTTTTTTGCTAATTGATATATTAACGAATTTATTTCTTAGTCAGATTCCGTGTATAGATATGAAGCGTGAAACTCTACTTCGTCTTTAAAATCAATATTCAGTTGAGGGAAAAAAAAAACAAAACAAAAAAAAAAAAAATCTGTCCCCTCCTCTAACCCTAACCGACCGCACTCGTCGCCAGCCACTCTACTCTTTCTCTATACTCTCTGAAGACCGGGACTCGAGACAAAGACGTCTTTGCCACTAAAAGTTGATGAAAAAAGTCGAGAACGAAAGAAAGAAAGAAAGAAAGAAGAAGAAGGAGGAGAAGAAGCAAAAGAAAGAACGAAAGAAAGAAGGGGGAAAAAAACCGAAAAGAGAGGAAAAAAGGACCCGCGCTCACCGCATGCTGCGTGCCACCGCGACGTGGGCCGTTATTGTATCCCTCGCGTTTGATTTGGCTCAAAACTGGGTTACGAAGACTAATACGACGAAACGGATCCCCAAGCGCTTCGGATCGTATGCATATATCTCTTCTCTCTCCGCGGTTGTAGGTTTTTTTGTCTTTCTCTCTTTTTTTTAGTCATTCGTAAATTTGTGAAAACAAAAATAAGATAATTGAAAAAAAAAAACTCTTTTTATTTCATTTTTGAAAAGATTCATTTCATACGTCGCTGTTTATTTCTTTTTTTTTTTTTTTTTTTTTAGCTTTTGAGATCCGGTTGCACAAATTTTTAATACCTACTCTTTGTCACGTCGTCTCATGATAGTGTATTGTTGTTTCTCGGAAAGGAAAAAATGAATGTACAGAATTTATCGATGACGAATGATGATGAATGATGATAAATTGATAAAATTTTCAAGAGTGTTGTTTTCTATTGACGAGATAATTTACTCAATTATTTATAAACAGGTATAACCGCTCTATATAATATACACATATATACATACCTTCCTACCTAAATGTGACTAACTAACGCGAAGTGTGATTATCGCCCTTCGCAGTTTAAAACTTTTCTTAAAATTTAAGAAATTTAAGTATATGTATAGTGAGACAAAAATCGTCTATAAACCATCGAAATTTCTGCTCTATTTGCAGTCGGGAATTTAAAGGAAAGCTAGGCGCGTTTTATAAACGGTTATATAGTTAGTTACGATTTGGACTATTGAGGTGTATAGATTAGATTTTCACGTTAACTATAGAGAATAAAATTAGTATATTTTATACTACATTCTTTCGGGGAGGCATGAGTAGTATGATGCAACTATGTCTAAGACACCTTCGTGGTCAATAATTATATAAACAAATGACCATAATACACCTCGAATCATGTTATACATAATCATTCGATCGTATAAAAAAAAGAAAGGAAAAAAATATACTAAAATATATTAATCATGATTTAATTTTCGCCGATCCATCACGATCACGGAATTAAAAGAGATACCGAAAACTCGATCGATTATAAGCGATGCACAAGTCGCGCGGAACATGGGCAGAAAATGAAGAAATCGTAATATTTTTCTGGTATTTTCTTCACACCATCTAAATAATTATAATTATATGACGTTAGACATGAGTAGGTAAAAAGAAAGAAAGAAAGAAAGAAAAGCATATCGTATGTATTGAAAAAATGATGGGATTCAAATCGTCATTTTGGTAGAACGAAAAAAGAAAAATTGAACAAATACAAGGAAGCAAACATTTATCTATGGCCTTAGTACCTATGTATACAGTAATTATCAATTAATCAATCAAAGAATCGATTTTCTATCCTCTGTGATATACATATGTATAAAAAAAAAATGATATATTATTGTAAAATAGAAGATGGTAAATAAAGTGAAGTACAGAGAAGGGCAGAAGGTATATAATCAAATATTTATAAAGTTGTGAGCGTGCAGTGCCCGATTCACAGTGATTTACTGTATGTCTGATTGATTGACTGATATTGACCTTTGCTCCCAGCGTACCGGTATAGTAGCTCGATATATATATTATATACACACACAGGTTTGCGCGACTATGGCTTTACTTATGGACATATAGAAACGTAGGTACGTATTCACTATTTCCAGGAGCGGTCGATACAATTCTGGAATATCAGAGTGAATGTGAATAATAATCAAACATATTATATGTAACCTACGAATAAGTCGAGAATCGTTGCTTATACTCGCACAGTACCTATACAGGGTGATTCAGATTGAGTAGTCAATATTTTTAGGTCAGATTCCCCGTGAAAATCTAAGACCGAATTTCCTTTACCGAAAATTCGAGCGACCGATAGTTTCCGAGCTACGCAAGACCTTAGTCGACCAATCGCCGAGCGTGTAGGTCACAAAGCCAGGTCAACGCGCAGCTTCCGCTCATGGCCTGTCCTGTCTGCGTCATCCTGTAAGTTCTGCGATTGGTTGACTGAGATCTTTCGTAGCTCGGTAACTGTTGCACTCTCGAATTTTTGGTAAAGGAAATTTAGTCTTAGAATCTGGCAAGGAATCTACCCCTCAAAATATTGAACGCTCAACTATACTTCGACCGTATTTCGGCACACGCCCTGGCCAGTATAGCTCGATCCACTTCGCTCGGTCCGTTCGCTTCGGTTCGAAAATCTTCAATTATTGTTATTATGTTATAATCCTACAATATCGAGGTATGTAGGTGCTTGTCTTGTGTCTTGCCTTTTATTTTCGAAAGCAGACAGACCCACCTACCTACCTACCTACCTACCTACCTGCAGCAACGAAAAGCAATAACGTCGGGTACCGGATTCGAAGATAATGACAGCTCCGCGCTGCCGCTGCGCTCCGTTACTTCGTGGTTTCTGGGGCTGCTACGTGGATATGAAGAACACCGGTATGGGTCGAGTCGGACTGGAAGTAGGACTCTCGCATCAAAGAGAACCGAGAAATACTGAAGAGTCGTTGAACCCCTGCAGCCGCCCAAAAATCGTCCAGGGGATTATAGGGCACAAATAGAATCCCGCAGGAACGTTCGGATGTGAAATCAGAAGAGCAGAAGCCTTAGGAAATAAAGGAATACTTGTGGGGAATTTCATACATTCTTCCCCAATTCATTGAAATATATTTGAAATTTGATTTTCAACGGGGTATAATGTATGTTTTCAGATTTCGAAGAAATCTTCTATATTCACTGATTTTTTCTATAATATTATTTAGTTTCTTTTTATTTTGCATTGGCTTTGCGATAAAATCAACCGATCTGTGACATGTTCATTTATTTTTTTTTTTTTTTGTATTTCATTTACTTTTCTTCATTTTATCACGACGGCCCTTGAACAGGTCGCGTATTGGATGAGAGGTATAAGACTTCGGGAAAAGAGCCCTGCAGCGATTATAACCCAACAATGTATATAGTATATCATACATATATTATATGTACGAGTACGACGACTGCGTAAAGTTAAAAATGAAATTGAATCAAATTAATTCCGCGCTCGAATTCGCCCCCGCTTACTACGGTACGACGCTATTATGATTAACGAGAAAGAAAACAAATAACGGAAAAGTGAAAAATTAAAAAAAAATAATGAAATATTTAAAGAACGAGGAAAAACAGAAAATTAAGTATAAGAAGAGTAAATAAAACTTTATCCGAAAAAAAAAAAAATGAAAAATATAATATATGCACGAATAAATGGAAACAAGTTGTTCGTCTTTTTGGTCTTTTCCGCTTTTATACCTTCAACTATACATATATTTGTAGATATTTGATGCGTCAATATTTGACGATAGGTACCTACCTATCCACTGGTTAGCTGAGATTTCATTGATTAGGTATGCGTGGTTAAAAAAATTTCGTTAAAATTTAGAAAAATTTATTCTCGTAGATATGTACAGAAATAAATGATATGATGTCACGAAGAAATTTTTCCAAATTTTCGAAAAAAAAATTTCTTCGTGAAACAATTTTTATAAAAAAAAAAAAACGAAAATCTGAAATTTTCGATTTTTTTTTTCAAATTATCGGAAAATGGAAAATTTCTTTGGGAAACAATTTTTATTGAAAAAAAAAAAAAAAAATTGAAAATTTTTCAAGAATTTTTTTTTTTTTTTGCCGAGGTGCCCTTCTTGCCCCGCTGTCCTTTTTGCCCCGCTCTCCCCGATATATAGACTCGCCTGTATACTAAGGTATGATCATCGTGTATCCATATATAACATGCGCGCGTACGTACGAGCCGTAATCTTATAACGTCATTCCGAAGAGCTATACAACCTTATTTTACTTTTTATTTTTTACCATCTTTCTAAAACCGCAAGCTGAGTATTATTCCATGCGCTTGCTTGAAAATTAATGTTATTTATACTGATGCAAATACCCATGAAATAAGAAAAAAGAAGCATAAAGTATGTAAAAAAACAAAAAGGAAAAAAAATCAGAAGGAAAGAAATACACTCGTCATTGGTTGTAAGAGACTATTTTTCGCCATCAAGCATCGAATGCCAAATTAATACTCGGTATCACATAATACATGCATCAACTATACAGATTTTTAATTAAAGAATTCCGAATGACGTTGCATGTGGTATAGAACTCATTTAAATTATACGTATAGGTAGCATACATCATATCGAGGTGAGGAGAATATAGCCGCGTGATAATGAGATTTTCAAAAGTTGATACATATGTCCTACGTCATGAATATTCTGGGCAGAAAAACGCAGCATTCAATAGAACCGCAAGACACCGACAACGGGATAAAATGTGTTTTTATCATATCGTGGCTATAATAATTCCGTATTTAATAATTTTGTTAAGAAGGCAATGCATGGCCCGATTCTTCGGCAAAATTACCGTTACAAGGCAAAAACGCTGACCAATCACAGAACTTATGACTGCAGACGCAGACAGGGCCGGCCATAAGCGGAAGCTGCGCGGTGACCTGGCTTTGTGACCTATAAGCTCCGCGATTGGTCGACTAAGATCTTCCGTCCCTCGAATTTTCGCTAAAGCGAATTTAGTCTCGGATTTTCACGGGGAATCGCAACCCTAAAAATATGAACCGCTCGACCTGAATCACCCTGTACATAATATATTCTTACGTTCACGCGTCTCGCACGCGTACCGCACGCGTCTCGTGTTTACTATGCGCTTACTATACGCAAGGCGTCGTCTTACACAACAGTCTTATACCGACTGCAGTAATATACCGTCAGCAGCAGAGACGATCGAGGTTACCAAAACATCAAACAAACAAAACCTACTTCCGGGCTTCACTCATAGTCTCGACGATTTCATGTCATGTTCTATTTGCGATTAGTATCTTATCGGGTATATGGACATAATAGGTAGGTATATGGACTTTTGATGTACCTATTCGTTTCAAACCGTTTGGTGATAAGTTTAGTTGAAACGCAATTTCAAGATGATAGGCATTTCGATTACGATTTTATCAGAATTAGTTTTTGTCTCGTCAAAAAATGTTCGGTCCTCGATTTTGCCCCGGTTTCTTCTGAACTCTATAGTATTTAATTTATTGACTACATGAGCCGCGTACGTATAGTCGTTTCCTGACGGTGCAGGTGGTCCAGGTTTTACAACGACTAGCGTTTCGAAGATCTGGGTGACTGACCCGGGTTGCTGGTTCCGTAAGTCAGAACGACGGCGACGGCAGCGTCCGCGTCGGTGGCGGCAACCTTTCGCCCACCCGGGAACCTGTTCTCTCGAACGACCCGATCTCCGTTCTATACGTTCTCCGTTCTATACTAAGTACCTATGTATACCTTCTCAGTTCTACGTTATACCTTCTCCAATCTCTTACTTATGTGCTGCAGGTTACTTGCTTCAAGTTCGTTGCCTGCTTGTTCCACGGCTGTAGGTACTACACACACACACACATATATATACACACATATATACATGTAGATATAACGTATATATACCCATATACACGCATAGATCCTCTACGCCTCTTCGCAGTCTGCAGCCTGAGCCTGCAGCCTGCAGCAGTGCTGCACAGCAAAGCACAGCACAGCACGAGCTGAAGGAGAACGAGAAACCACTACATGCTGCAGTCAGCGAACTGCTCCGCACGAGCTAACTGCTGCATGCAGACTCGAGTCTATACCTACCTCTATACTAACCACGCGCTGTGCTTGCTGCTTGCTTTCCGCGCGGCATTGTTACGCCTCGTCCAGCTCATTCCAAGATACAAAGATAGAGTCGCGAGCGAGACGGATAGAGAAACGGAACGAATCTCTCCTCGTTCAAGTTTCAAACTTTATTATACGAGGGCGAATAATTCCATTTTTTTTTTTTTCTCTTTCTCTCTTTTTTCGTGAAAAAGATTATTTCAGATTTTGTGGAGCTTAGACTGAGTAAAGACCACATATGAACTGAAATAATCTCTAAGTATGTCTGAGTGACTTTACTGTACAAGTAATCAGCTGTAGAATGACTGCGAGTCCGTGGAATACCTGTCTTGTATAATTTTTTTCAATTTTGAGAAATACCTGCCTACGTAGGTACAGGCCGACAATCGAGAGACTGACACCTGCAAATGCGAGGTTTTCAGGTATACATAGTGTATATTACGCAAGATCCTGCTTTCTACGTACTACGTAGGACTAGAATCTGGGTCGGGCAAAAGTCCGTTCGCGTTGTTGCTTATTATTGTCGTTATTCGGCTCGTGAGGTAGACCGATGCTCGTTTATATGCGTATAAATATGATATTGAAAAAACTGTATCTACTATAACATAACGTTTCATAAATCACACTTACTAAGAAGTCCACAACTATGAGACAACAAGTCTGATCTAATTTCCCTCCTCCTCCGCTGCAAGAATTCAGAAAATGCTGTAAACGATTCATGCGACTTGTGAATCGCCGCAACTGAATCCGAGTTCTAGACGTCGACAGTAGTATAACCTACTGAAATGAGCGTAAATCCTGTCTAATTAGAACCGCGACGATCCCGCTCGTCTAATTAATGGCCCGTGGTTAATTTTAACCGAGAAACTGGCCGCGGTCCACACGCCTTACCGTCGTTTTTCTTTAGCTTTAGGTAAACCGTTTCAACAATTTTCGGCTAATTATTCATTAGAAGTTTTTTTTTTTCCGATTTTTTCATCTTTTTCATTTTTTTCTTTCCACTTTTGATAAGCTTTTTCGTTGCTTGTTTCACATAGCTAAACACTCGGTGCAGAGATACATAATATTTACGTGCTAAACGCCTGCTAATCAAATTTAAGATAAGTTATCGTACCTACAGCGAGTGATTACTTAGGCGAGGGGTTATCTCGTCGTTGCAGTGTACTGGCTCATTAGAAATGCCCTGAATCCTAATTCCTATTTATACAAAGACTCGCGCGTCTCGTCGCTGCATGCAGGTAATAATTAATCGGGAATTCATAATCTTATACCGAAACTCCAGCACGAACTAATAACCAATCGAACTACCCGAGTTAATTATTGAGCAATCGATTTCATCAATATATATATCGCGTAGACTCGGGCATTCGTCTACCCGTATTCAGGCTAATCTAATCCAAAACACGTAGGAATAGGGATAAAGTTGATTAGCTTATAAGACTTAATTAAGACCGATTCGTCGCTGCTATATACTTACTGCTATTTCTAACTCTAATGCTGCTGCAACGTGCGTATTTCTACTAATCTAGAACTCACATTAGCTAAAAGTCTGTACGTAGAATGGCGAGTATAATTACTCTATACTGTAGCTATCTAGCGGTTGCGTGGCCTCGGTGCCAGAGATCTTTCTCATAATTTACGGAATTGGATATTAAAAAGCAGCTTCAACCTGTTCGTGGCAAAATCTACCGCGGAATTGATAGAAGAGACCCTCCGATGTTCTTAGGTCGGAGGAACAGTGAAAATCTATGCTATAATCGAAGGATTAAGAAAAATAAATGTACGAATATGTATTTTTTTTAAATTCTTTTTATTGTTTTTGTGCCTCAGGAATCTCTTCTCTTGTGGAAATTTTGCTGAAATAAAATTATCGCCGTCTTTCCTATATATGAGCGTACCTATACCGACTTTGGAAAAGATTGATCGAAAGGCACCATGGCTCGTTGGGCACCCTGCACACGTCGAGGGTCAATAACCCTTTCCTGTACCCGTTACGTAACGCGTTCGACTACTCGATGCACTCCAACGCCCCCAAGCGCATCCCCCCGGGGTACATTCCGTAGCATCGTGCATAGATATTCATTGCACTCCTTTTTTTTTATGCGTATACAGGGTGATTCAAGTTCAGAGTGCTATATTTTGAGGGGTAGATTCCTTGACAAATTCTAAGACTAAATTTTCTTCATCAAAAATTCGAGGGCATAATAGTTACCGAGCTACGAAAGATCTTAGTTGACCAATCGCAGAATTTGTATATAGGTGACGACGCAGTTTTGTGCGAAAAACTTTGGAATTTTTATGAAATTTCGTTTTCACATTAAACTGCGGACGCCCTGTGATCGTATTACGTCGATATCGTATCGGCGATAAGATATTGAGAGTAAAATTTCCGGAAATAAATAAAGGAAACATATTGAAATGGAATAGGTATATTATGTGACGGAAATCAAGTTTTTGACGATTCTTTAATCATTGTTAAATCATCGATAGCTTCGAAGTGACGAATTTTCGTATGGTCTTTTGATTGGATATATAATTATAGCCGCATCAGCGTTTAATCAGTCCGGGAAATCGCTTCTTCAATTATTGACAATTATTGGAAATTTGTTAATTGGGAAAAGAAGAAGGAGAAATAAGAGGAGGCGGCAATTCGTTTACTTCAATTTATACCGTCCCCGTTTTGCTGAGGACTTTCGACGGATTTCACCTATACCTATATACCTATACTCACCTTATACCTACCAACCGTCTTAATTCTCCGACTCTTGACGACACGATTAATTTTATGCCTCAAGAATTTCACGGAACTGCCTTATGTGCTCAGTCTCATTTCAATTCCAATTCAAAACGCGTCAGCGTTTGTATTTTTCGCGAAAACTTGTTTCCGGCTTTCCATCTCTCTCTTTCTCTTTCTCTTTCTCAATTACTTCGGAATATAATGAAGCTTTTTGTATACCAATTAAACGAACGAGTTTTTTTTTCTTTTTCAACAGAAATTGAAAGTCGATGAATTCAATTTTTAGATACGATAATTAAATGATTCTAAACAATTTTCAAAAATTATCTCAAATTTGCAGAACATTTATATTTTCTGTAGAATAATTATTCTCGTATCTTCATTGCATCTTTTTTTCTTTTATTTTTCTAATTATTTTTTGATCGATCTATCGGAGAATTTTATCGAACAGATTCGCCGCAGCGGGCAGCGGGCAGCGAGCTGCTATTTAATTTGATAAATCAATGTAATTATTCTGTACCTATTCTACCTATATGGATGCGGGTATGTATTATAGTCGTATAGGATATATCCTTGTGTACATATCTGAACCGCGTTGTATAAGCTTATAGCAGAAATGAAACAAAGGATCGATAATACGCTCGGTATTTAGTCTCGAATACTTCATATACCTTTCTAAGGACGGTTATACCTGAATGAAGAAAAAATCTTTATAGCAAGCCGTACGTATGTACGTCGTTCAAGGCCCTTTATTATTATATACTAACTTAAGCCAGTGCCACGGTGAGTCCGACTATAGGTATATATATATACGACATATAAACGTGAGTCATAATTGCGAAACACGCTTTGCGATGGATTAGGTAGATACATAATACATATATACATACACGCATATAATTTATATGTATACTATATAGGTGTGTATATATATATACATATATAATTATTATACATCGTAATAAATTTTTACTCAATTCACACGAGTGTTCAAAAATTCAATTCCCTTACACCCCTGCGACCCTTTGTGAGTTTCTGTACCTACAGAGAATATTCTGCCTTTGATACTAATTCGCGATTTTCATTTCCTTTTTTTTCCATTTTTTTCTTTCATGTATTTCTTTATTCATCCCAATTGAGGGTGCAGAAGAATACAAGAAAAAAGTGAATTCTCCGTTCAGGCAATTTCTTTCGATTCCGTCAATTTTTTTTTTTTTTTTTTTCAACTCTTTATTACAGATAATATCTTAATTTTCATGTTGTTGACGACGATTTCGACGTTTTTTTTTTCCCCCTATGATTCTTTCGAAAATGTTCATCAAAAAACTCATCAGATACTTGTTTCTAGTGAATAGAAGAAGACTTTTTGCCTACTTGGAAAGATCATTTAATTCACGTATTGAAAATATAATAAAATTTTTCGTCAGTAAAGTATAATTGCAAAATTTTAAAAAAAGCAAATCCTTTGAAAGCCTTATTTATGGAAATCGCATAATTGTCGGAAAGTTATGTGCAGAGATACTCATCTTAAAAAATCTTCAAAAATTAATAAGACCGTAAAAAAATTCAAATCCGATGAAAAAAAAAATACTCAAAACTCAGCTTTTTCACACAGAATTTGAGGGTATTGCGTCGGTGATGATATTGAGCGTCGTTTCCCTGAAAAATCAATTTTTTTAAAATGATTTTGCCCTAAAATGTGGGTCGGAAAAACTAGGTCGAATCTAAATAGATTTGATCCTTGTAGACCCTGAAAAACCGCAGCTTTTCGCTTTTTCACACGTCCAAAATGAACGTGAAAACATGATTTGTTCTATTTTCTGAAGATTTTTTGAAATTTTTTTATTTTTTTATTTCGTCGCTGAAGTGACGCGGAATGCCCCATATATATAATTGAGCTATTACAGTTCACTCTGAATATTGTGACCAAATGAAATTTGTTTAAAATTAATGTGCTGCAACAATCGGTGAATTATTTTCGTAAACAACCGCTCCACCTTCCACAACTCGTTCGAGGTCGACTTCTTTTCGATATTATACGCGCGCTTTCACGCTGACCACTTTAACGACTACAAGCATCTACCGCCTTCGCCACCGCCCGCCGCTTGGTCAGCTTAAATCTCTAGAGTAGAGCATGCGAGTTGTATACTCATTCCTATATCATGATCTATATCTAGCCTGAAAATTAATGGAACGCTGGAACCTTCTTTCTTTCTTTATTTCTTTCGTTCGTTCAATCGTTCGTTCGTTCACCTAGTGCACCGGATTCCATCGATCCCTTTCTCTCAACCTGCGAAGTATTATACCTTATGTAGGGTAGTATACGTAGGTAGATGGATGTGTTTTAGGACAGCTATAATAGGCGTTGATGCGTGAGCCTACCGAATTTTCGACGATCTACTTAATCTACGCCGTTTACCAAAACGATCATAAAAATAATATAAAGACACAAAATTTCGTTTATATGGTAGATGAGTGAAAACCTACGCATTTATTAAATAGCCACGAACTTCGTGTGAAAAAAAAAAACGATACTACCAGCTGTTCGACCTCGTGACTGCATCACACGCTATACGTAATAAAACGAAGATTCAAGGGATAAACACTAGAGTTTATTGAATCTATCGTCTCATTTCTCCAGAATGATGAAAACGACAACAAGAAAAAAAAAAAGAAATCAAAAAAACTTGGAATTATCAATGGAAAATCTTTAGAGACCAGCTTATCAACTTTTTTCATCATTCGTATACATTTCTAACATATCCTAAGGATTAGCTTTACAATTCGTCCAATTCTCGAGAAGAAGGATTTCAGATTCGATATTTGAATAATCGACGTTATTCGCAGCCCTAGATACCCACAATACCTACGTGTATTGTAATTACGGAAACTCGTAGTCTAGATTCACCATGCCGTATAGCTGCTGCATACGTACGTACTATGTAGTACGTGTCTATAGTTAAACTCAAGACAAAAGAAAAAAAAATATATATATATATATATATACGTGTCTAATACGTATATAGTGAAAGACTTTTGCATTTCCATGCGCTCTACGAGATGAATAATAAAACGCGAGAGTTTTGCACTCAGCGTTCGGCGAGGACGCGCTAGTGTACGGTTAGACACACTACGTTACGGTATCACGACCGCGACGTGCAGTAGGCCTCGCGGGAAGTTGCGGAGCAGAGAAACTATTGATTTTGTCGGCCCTTTGCCCTACATACCGAACTTCCGTCTCTCTCTCTCTTTCTCTCTCGTTTTCTCTCTCTTTCTCGCTCATTCACTCTCCCTCCTGTTACTTCTGGTTCCTCTCGGTACTCTCGACTCGAAGCTCGACGCGCTCGACGCTCGACTCGCGGTTCTCTTTCTCTCTCTATATCTACCTATCTCGCTTTTCCGGACATTATGAATCTAGTCTCTCTACTCCGCCTCGGCGCACTCCCGACCATTATCTCTCCGGCTGCCTTTTATGCTTCCATTTCATCCATTTCACCCATTTCACCCATTTCATTCGAGATATTCGAACCACGACGTGGTATATACCTGCGCTCCGCTATAACAGTATTTTTTTTTTTATTTTCAGACTCTATTTCATTAGACGACAAATTAGTACCCCTTCACCTTATTTTCTTTCTCTTTTTCTTTTCCTCAGAAATTTATCGCATTACAATATTATCGTACCACGATATCGATTTTTTTTTTTTTTTTTTTAATAACGTCGCGTATTTATCACCGGGATATTCCGCGCTTCGTGGTATGTCATTCTAAACCTAAACCTCGGTGCATAACCCACGAAGTATTGGTGTATGTACACCTATATATAACGATACATATGCCAGAACCCCGGGTCTATTAAAAGATCTTGACTCTAGTTCTCTTCCAAATTCTATCTACTGCTTAGCGCGGGTGTCGACAAGCTGTCGAAATTCATCACCGTCATACTCTCGAAGTCTCGAGGACTCGGATCCTCGATGATAAATCGTGAAAATGTTTGTTTCATAATACGTGCATGAAATGAGCCTAATTCTTTCATGCTGGTCGGCCGTGGGGGAAATCCGAGAATCACGTGTTTCCAACGTGAGTCCGGAATATCCACTCAGCGGGAGGGAAAGTACTTTTCCTCCCGCCCCAGCGCCATTCTCAATCCGATCGACGCGCATCAAAGAAGGCCCATTTCGTGCCCCCATTATAAAAAATACAGTGTGCAAGTAGGTCGTTTTGCCCCTACTTGCACAATATACTGTTTCTACAATATTTTAGACACAGAATTTGAAAATTATTCAAATCGAAGAAATTATTATCCTTTTCCTTCTTAAATAAATCTACGATTTCCGTTATGCGGAAGAATTCGATCATATTATCGGTTTAACGCGATCGGGTTATCGCGCAGATTTATTTTTACAACGGTGATTGAATTAGCCGAGTGAATTCGCTATTATTTAAAAATGGAATCGAAACATCACAGACTTTTCTTTGACAATTCGTAATTGAATTCTCGCGGAGGATATATAGCCATGCCTATATATCCTCCCTTTCGACCTGCATAAACCCTTTCCTTTATTTCCTTTTGGCTATCCTTCGCCGTGCCTGGCGCCTCGGTCATTCAATTGCCAAGCATACGTGACGTCTGTCTATGTATACCCCGTTCTCTTTTGTGCCAAAGAATTGTACAGACCGCGGGGATTGCGCGATTGAAGAAACCTGCGTTATTATAATACTATGTCTGTAGAAATTCCGCTGATTCCATGAATCCATTCCATCAGAATATTCATGCATTAATATTTCCCTATAAAGTTCAATAAATTCGTTATACACTTGCGGAAAGTTTTACGTCTCATCACGTATCCCTGCAATATACCTACCTACACGGTAAAGCCTATCAATCACGGGACCGAACTTCTCCGATCAAGTTTATAATTATTGTAATTTCTAGCCCGTTAATTGCGATCTCGTGATTTCGGTAGCTTAGGTATATATACCTACATAACGAGTGGTTATATGGGTATTAAATTTCGTTCATATACCTACATGTATATATATTTCCGTGTATAATATCAGGTCTTTAAACTTTGGGCGACTAGCCCAAAGTCTAGACGTTGTTATTATAGGAGAAAGATAGACGAATCTGCAGCGAGCAAAAAAATGAGAAAGAATGTTCAAATTAGAGTTGTGCAATTTTTTTTTTCTTATTAATAAAAAAACGGAAGAAATCTGCACTACTTCTTTTTCTTTTGGTATTTTATTCAAATTTTGTCGGAAAATTGTATACCAAAAAGTAAAGGGGGAAAACAAAAAATAGGAAAGGCCAACGGCGAGGGAGGTCGAGACTCCCACCGAGTTTTAGCGCTCTTTATTAGTACGCGAGTCTCTGAAATAGCTCCATGAGATTTTCCTCCGTTACTTATAGAGCCTATAGTCAATAGTGTAATATAGATGGAATAGTAATTATTACTGCAGTCTTTATGATTTTTCTCCCATCGAACTCTCAGGCGAAAATTTTCTTCCGCTATTATAGTTGACCTAAATGTGATTTTTCTTTTTTTTTTACTTTTTTTATTTTTCGCCGATAGACAAACTCGCGCGGCCTCACGATGAGATAGGAAAATAGAAATAGAAAACTATGACGAGTGCAGGTGGATGAGGAAAATCGCTGCAATGAAAAAAAGGAGAAGAAAAAAAAACGTTTCTGTATATTTCTTGTACCGCGTTGACAATTTTTTTTTCTTTTTTTTTACAATTCACGCCAGTAGGTATACACTGTAAGTACAGCCTAGTAATAGACCTTGATAAAATTTCTAACCTTGGATCGTAGATAAAGACGTAGGTGTGCAAGGTTATAAAAACTGGTGTACCGATAACAGTGATTAAATTACGGATTGGAATATGATTGCAAAAACTTCTTCCTAATAATAATAATAATAATAATAATAATGATAATGATAATAATAATAATAATGATCAGAGGGAGTGCAAATGCATGCGGATCGATATATCAATTCATTTAGAAACCAATTTATTATCTATGGTATTATGTATAATATTTTACTTATTAGACTTTGAGAGAAATTTGCAAATATACATACCTATAGTGGTTTTTTCTCTTCATAGATTAATCCATAGAAACGTGGGAGTCGCGTGTGAGGAAATAGATATAAATAGAATACCTGCGCGACTAGATACGTGTTATGCAACTATATACCTACGCGTAGAAATATAGATATATAGTATATCTATATACGATCCAACGTATGAATATATATATATATATATATATTTTATGGTGTATCTTTAGATACCTATGTATTTTTACCCAGAAAGACCTCCTTCGCTTTTCTCTATAATATGTATTACCTAGGTTCTAGACACAAAAGTTCTATCGCACAGAAATAGCTTCGTCGTCGTCGTCGTCGTTGTTGTCGTCGTGCTTTTGGTTTCCATTCTCGTTGTTTCACTTTCTATACCCAAGCTAGACGTCTTTCTATTTTCTATTTTTTATTTTTCATTTTTTTTTATTCTTATTTCCTATCCTCTAACCATTTTCCACATATGGTTTTTCTTTTCTTTTTTTGAAAAACCAATTTTTGAAGAAAAAAATAATAATTTTATCAATTTTCAACCGAGGTGTCCACTTTGCCACGGGTCTTACCTATCTGTACAGGTATACATATTATTATTATTATACATACCTACAAATCTTTGCGATTTTTCAAACTGGAGAGAAAAAATTCTACTTTTAAATTAAATATCTTGGAATTCTTTTTTTTTTTTCTTTATATGGGTATTTTTTGAAAAAAAAATATATACATATGTATATATATATTTCTTCGTTGTAACCGAAGCATCGTCATCTATATACCATATAGTCCCATATTTACGTGAGTTTCCAAGCTGCAGTAACCAGGGTGGAACTTCGTTTCACTTGGCGAACAACTAGGTATAAATACGTATCCCATAGAATCTATAGAATGATAGAAATGCATTATACGCAGAGCTGCACGAGTTCTATGCATCATTATCATACGATGTATGTATACATACCTATACCTATACGTAGTGTACGTGCAGATGGGTTGGTACGTAGGTAGATAGGTAGGTATGTATACTAGTAGATGATAAATGAACTGCAGTCACGTATATACTATACATATTTATATATACCTGACTATATATACCCATGTAGGTAAATATTATATGCGTAAGTATATATATACGTCTCGCAGTTATTCTGCAACGCGCCTCTGATGCATTTCCTCTTTCGCGAAACAAGACCCGCATTCTTTCCCCCTACGAGAGAAAAATCATTTTAGACACGTACATATTTTTATTTATTCCTTATAGTCTATTACACGCGATATACAGATTAATTCAAATTGTCCGGTCCATATTTTCAGAAACTGTTTTTAAGAGATTGTTATCCTGTACCTACCGTTACTTTGCTAATGAGCAAAAAATATATTGAATAGTTAAGATATGCGTATAGGTACCTACGCGCGAGTACGCGGGCTAAATTTTTTTTTTCTTTTTTTTTTTCGTCAAACATTACGTATACTACGTATGTACCTATCTAGAGATCGCGGGGAAAAGGTTGAGTGCGATTCATCGATACTGAATAATGCATCAACCAAAAAATCCAACCACCTGTTAAATAGGCTATGGAGTAAAAAAAAAAATGACCATTTTTTAGTTTCGAACTTTGAACCAGGAATCAGGATGTTTTATGTAGTTGAGAGTCGATACTCATTATACCTATATATATAGTACTACCCCTAAAAATTGTGAATTTATCAGCGTTGTGAAAGAATGAATTTCGTCAGTACCGAAAAGAATTATTCCTGAATGAAAAAAGGGAAGAGAAAATAGGAATGAAGAAAAAGGGAGAAGAATGAAATTTAAATTTTGAAAAATACGTGATACGTGAGAGAGCGAATACTCTAAATGTATTATATTATCCTTTCTCTTGGTATTGCGATCGTGATGAAATTCCGTCTCTCTGTCTCACACCCGCGTGAATAATTCAAATCGATATATCGACGAGATAGTATACGAGGAAACGGCCGGGGATTTCCTCCTTCTATATACCTTTACTTACCTATCTACATACATATACCTGCCTATACGCGTGACGAATTTTGACTATATATAATATATATTTTATATATATATATATACCTATATGCGATCATTGAAAGGGAAAGCAAATCAAGGGAAAATGAAAGGGAAGAGAGATCCATTGTCTCGCACGAATTCGCGATCTGCTCTAACATCGCTAAAAAAAGAGGACAAAAAGGGGATACCTTCGTATAGGAAACGAAAAAATCATAATTTATTATTCCCTCCGTTTTCTTCTATCTTGAATAACTTTTTTCGTTCTAGAACCGATCAAGTATCTCTTCTTTATCGTTGGTCTTATTACCCACGTGCTACATCGTGCGTCTATATAATAAACCATATTTTACGAAAAACAAAATATCAAGGCGTTATATACCATATGATGTATACGTACACGTATGTACCAGGCCAGCAGTGAGCGAGGCCATGAAGTGATACTCACACGTTCTTGCAATATCTCAAATACGAACAATTTAACTCCCGCTTTCATGTGCGTAGAACCTTATAGGTATAACTATACCTACTACATCTAGGTATAATACGCAGAGAACAACTTACAAGCCTCGAGGCGGGCGGCACGGAGTTTAACAGAAACCTTATAGAGCCTCTGATACTCGCGATGTAGTAAGTACGTAGTACTATATCTGTGAAGCAGTATGTATTACGCTCCACGTGTCGCGTTGTCTCTTCTCGTTGTAGAATGGCCTTCGCGACCTTATGATAAACGTCGCCCTTCTATATCCCTGCCAGATAATATGTTGAATATGTATATTCCATTTTATAAGTTCTCTCGTTTTATGACAATTACATGATTTCAATTTATTTTGGCCTTTAATTATGGAACTTTGATTTTAAAAATCCGAATGTTCAAAAATCCGAAAATTTCGGTCTATTGCTAAGGAATGTGAAGACGAAAGATGTTTCATTATGATCGAGGCCCTCTTTACAGAAACACATTTTTTTGCGTGAATTTCAAATTTCGGAGTTTTGGCCTTTCGGAATTTTGAAACCTTCGGTGTTCGGGAAAATTCCCCTTTCTCAAAACTTGGATTCGTTAATATTAGAATTCGGAATTTTTCGCAAGGCGAAGCTCTATAAAATCTGAAATAATTATTAATCATATGTAGTCTAAAAGGATAACGAGTATTTAGGTCAATTCCTTCTATGCTTGACCGAAGTAAAAATATTTTTAAAAAATCTCTCCGTCGAGCATAATATCGCTTTGCTGCTCTCGTAACTCGAATCTCTATTTCAGTATTTTATTATTAAATATATATTATACCGAAGATACTATATCTGGTGTATATTTTCGGGAGGCCGAGGATTCCCGAGAACGAAGGGTAAGGCTGTCCACGAATTTCGATGATAATTCGCGGAAGGATTCATTTTCCCGAGAGACACTTCCGGAGGGGATTTCAACATCAAGTTTTCCCCCTCTGCCATTGCCTTTCCTTTCCTCTCCTCTCCTCTCTTCTTCCTCTTCCTTTTCCTCTTCCTCTTCCACTTCCTCCATCCCCATCTCCCTTTTCCTTTCTCTTTCCCTTTCCCTTTCCCTCATTACGGTCCTCTTCGCCGGGATATGCTATAGCCTCGAATCTGCCGAGATAAAGAGACAGGCTAGAGGCAGCCCAGCCTCCGTGCTCCTGTACCTTCGTCGTCCTTTACCAGGGATTTGAATGGGCCACCCCTCGTCCTCTCTTTCATCCCTTAGCCCACAGTGTCGCCGTTCGTTGCCAGGCAACAACGAACCAGACTTACACCAGCCTACCTACCAATCCATACTTTGAGGACATGGGGACAACACCCGCACTTTAATTCTACGTATACGTATACCTAGGTATACTCCGATATTTTAGAAACAAAAAACACCAGAATCAATCACCGGATGAAACTAAAAACGATCGATCAGATCAGGTATAGAAATTATGCTCAACTGGGTCATATTTTAATTTTTTCAACACATGCGCAATTCGCCCCGAAACTATTTTTCGCCAATGTATTAGAGCGCAGATTGTAAAAAATTCAATATCATCTCCCCACATGTGATTCTCAATTTTGTACAACAAGAAAAGTACGAAAGTTCTCGACGAAACACGAGGGAGATTGTATTTTTTTTCCAGTTTACTCACGATCGGTATTATCCGCGGGGGTCTAAAGGGCACGTGACGTCTTGTTTGGAATTGGGTCGACGATTCGACGCATAAGTACTCAGTCGATGTGGAAATTGGGTCGGTGGGACGCTGTGTCAGCCCATCTATACTTCTCTCGGTTTACGTGCTGCAGCGTCCCGAAGAAATTATCGCGAATTCTCCTCCTCCTCCCTTGTGTCGCATTTATCTGCTGCAGTTGCGCTTTGGGACGCTGTCCCCTTTCCGAAAAGGTCTATGACGCGATCCGCTTAGGATCTAATCGTAATCCTTTGGGGCAATATCAAATTCTTCGCTTTCACCAGAATGAAACCTTATATAGGGGAAAGTGGGGCACAACGGGACCCCCCTAAAAAAAAAATTGGAATTTTATAAAAATCAATCAATTTTTGAAATTGCATTTTTAATCACTTACGCAACTATGTAACCGAGCACCTGCATGAAAATAAAATTTCAAAATTTTTCGCGAATTCGAAGAATGGCTGTTTTTGTTCTTGCTCTCTTGGAAAAATTTTGTCTTTTGCATCCGTCTCGCAGTTTTAGCGTAACCACTTTGATACTAAATCGCGTATGAATATAATTTCGTACCTATATGTTAATCGCGGGTATGTATTTAATGGGTTTGATATCCGGTCTGCTCGCTGTGGTATTCGAGGAAACTATACCACGTCTCGGTATTTCGGGTTCGACGTCATCCCCGGGGCCAGGGTTCTATGGGGGTTCTTGATATACTGAGGTTCGTTAAAAATCGCAACCGCACCCGAATTCGCGAATATATTAAGGCAGGAGGAGGAGGAGGACGAGGAGGCGGCCGAGTCGGGTCTTCGGGGCTCTGCAGTTACGGGCGAGGCAGATCATAACTCAGGTAACCCCTTGACTGGCCGCCTTTACTCCTCTAGGATTTTGGCCAAACCTTAACTCGAAAACGCTGCAGACGATGGAATGTAATATACCCTACGGGCTAGGCGGAAAGAAGAAGAAGAAAAAAAAAAGAAAAAAGGAACAGAAAAACTTCATCGAAGAATATATTTCACCTGTACCCAGCTAACCTGCGCCCTTATATTCGAGAAACTCTCGATATACCTTCCTACGCCTCTTTCGGGTATTTATTATGCGGGGGAGTTTTCTCGATGAAAAATTACGGCCATTAATATTCACTTGATTTATCTAATCCAGCTTTTATCATTCATGTACCACCGATGTGGGTAATAGTTGGGTGCAGGTCCTCAATTCGATCATTTTCCAATTTCAATACTTAGAATCGAGATAGGAACCTGGAATCTTGACTACATCTTTTCCTATATATTTGGAGACGTCCTGGCCCATGGGAGCATTGAAATTCACATATGACCAGATTAAGGGGGTATATACACCTTTAAATGGGTTGAATTTCTGAAAAACAATTTTCCTTTTTTTTTCAACTTGAAGACTCTGATAAAATTTAAAAAAATCATTATGTTTGGGAAGGGTTTGACCTTCATTATCCATATCTTACATCATGTATTACTTCCAGTCTAATAGTGGCTGCGCTGAAGACAGGAAAATACAAAATCACTCGGTTGCCGCAAAGAATCAGACCCAGCGTTGGACCGATCTTGGAATTTTTGGTTCTCAATTGTTCATAAGACAAGCCTCTATCAGATGAACATAGAACTTTTTGATATTGCAAGAATTACTTGAGTTATTGAATTTTTTCGATTTTTTTTCTGAATTTGAAAAAAAAATTTGCCTGTCTCTCTATTATTTCAACTAAAAATGGGTTTATCAAAAAGTTCTATGTTCATCTGATAGAGGCATGTCTTATGAACAATTGAGAACCAAAAATTCCAAGATCGGTCCAACGCTGGGTCTGATTCTTTGCGGCAACCGAGTGATTTTGTATTTTCCTGTCTTCAGCGCAGCCACTATTAAACTGGAAGTAATACATGATGTAAGATATGGATAATGGAGGTCAAACCCTCCCCAAACATGATTAATTTTTTTAAATTTGATCAGAGTCTTCAAGTTGAAAAGAAAAGGAAAATTGTTTTTCAGAAATTCAACCCATTTAAAGGTGTATATACCCCCTTAAGGCCCACCCTAGTGGGTAACATGCACATAAATTTGATCAATACAAAAACTGAATGACAAGAAGTGAATTTCAAGTTTCGGAGGTCTAAATAGCCTTTCGAGTCTTTAGTTTTAATTTCGGAATTTAGAGCCTTATCGGTGTTCTTCGTTCCAAAGTTTTTGAAATCAGCTATACTACATGTAGACTAAAAAAATGAATAAAAAAAAAGTAAAAGATTAGTTAATCATTATTCGACGCGAAATTTTCGTCTAAGAAACCTCAAAACTATCACAATATACACTTTTAGTCGATTTTAAAGAAACAGGATGTGAAACGCTGACGTTGACCAAACGATGACAAAAAGTCTATTATTTTCCCATAGAGATTCGATGTATTTGAATACGTGATTCCGAGACGTACTATAAATGCCCTATGTATATTGTACGTGTATATAAATACACGAACCGAATCAGGGAGCACTGTCCTGGCTCCTGCACCGCCTAAAGGGGTAGTTAAAGAGGATATGACGGTATCCGAACCGTTGAACTACTCACAGCCCCGCCTCGTCCTTATTACAACAATGTTATCCTCCTCTACGAAGCGAAGGACACACGTTGATATACGTGGGGAATCCCCAGCTATATACCTACTCATTGTCAGCGACCCTTAGAACCTAGTATAGGATAACGCCATCGACCTCTCCCGCGTACGTACAGCACCGGTCCTATACGTATATCTCTATTTTGCGTGGGTGTAGGTGTACTAGGGTGTAGATACACATACGTGTGTATGTACTACGTACGTATACGTACCTAGATTATACGCTGATGTACCGATATGCGAACCCTCCGTGTACCACGGGGGGTAACAGCACCAGTAGGTGGGTAACAACGGTCGTAGCTAGCTATAAGCTAGCTATAGCTAGGCTTGATTAAAGCCAATCTCGTCTCTTTTATCGGGCAACGCCCTGTAGTTGTTCGTTCGTTCGTTCGTTCGTTTTTTTTTTTTTTTTTCGTTTTTTTTCGTTTTTTCGTTCTTCTACCATTTACCATCTACCTAACGTTATACCCGCTGTGCTGTGCTATTACTATACTATATATTGTCGAGATATTTTTAGATTTTTATCTAGCAAAAATCTATCGTTATTTTACCACCCCCGTCCTTCCCCTGCACGAATTTTTCTTTCGTACTACAGATTATGGCGAAGCTTTTATCGATCGTTTGCCACATCGGGTATTTTTGCTTTGAGGATAGTAACTATTCTATTTGATGGTGGCCACGGTCAGGGATATCCGGGAAATGTCACGGGGGGAACAAAAAAAATTGATCTCAATCTGGGAATCGGCGAAATGTCAGGGAATTTGAAACTTGGTAAATGAAAAAAAAGATATGATCAAACATCTGATAAATTACTGAAAAGGGAATTAAAACATTCACCTCTCTCATTATATTATTGAAAAAAAAAAAAATGCACCTGGCATCGATATAGATATTGAATTTATCAATCGAAACTTTTCTGGCCCATTTCTGGATCCAATTTGAAGATTTTCACTCAGGGTTTGAAATTATTTTTCAATTTTTGTGTACAGTCACGAAAAATCGTGTTTAACTCAGCTTCGCGAGAAGATCATGATCTCCATTTTCTGAAATTTATAATAATCTCTGCGCACACCTTGATCTCGACTGTATGGACTTGGGTCGAAACCTATACGTCCACATCGCATATCTAGAGCCTACGATCGTAATAATAAATTATTACCTATATCAGCAATACACGAAGTGTTTGAAATTCCGATTTTAATTTCGTACATGAAAGTGGTCATCCTCACACCCTGCATTTTTACCACCCTTTTCTAGATTCGTGCCGCGCGTGCTGTTCAAAGTCTTTTAAATCGATAACAAGAGGATACGATACGATCCGGTTAAATTTTTTTACAATTTATAATTTTTTAGGCGCTTCATTGGGCCACGAGTTATAATTAGGGGAGGAAGGCTTCTGGTTTAGGTAGGTACGAGGTGTGAAATTTTTTTTATTTTTTTTTTCCCACACAGTTTCGACCGTAGCTGCAGAAGGTGGATATAACGCATTGCTATACATGCATAGACACGATAACGGTGGAGAAGGTACGACCTGCGGCGGCTGCACGAAGATCTTGCGGGATCAATTAAACACGCGAAGTATACCCGCTGCACGCGATCTAACAAAATGCCGTAAAATTATTGTCTAATTTCCATCATTCGGAATGTGTAGCGAAAGTTCGAATAGGATTAGACGTTATATCGCGTCATATACCTATATCGTTGAATTTTATCCGAAACTAATGATTCTTGAAGAAAATTATAGCCGAATATGTATTTTGTTCAGGTTTCAAAATTGAGAAAAAAAAATTTGAACAATATTCGTGCGCGACTCGATCTTCGAGACTCGGGAACTTGTTCTATCCGCTTGAATGGCCCATATTAACGTTCCGTAGAGTTAAAGGGGTCCATATATCCGATCTGGAGAAGCTGAGAAAGTTTCGTCCATTGGAATAGATCGCGGCTGTATACTTATCGCTACTTTCAAACCGTAGAGCAAAAAAATAAAACGACTATAAAAAAAAAAAAGTTAAACTTGAAAACGAAAAAAAACCAATGAGGAAATTCTCTCTTAGATTTTCGACAGTGAAACAGTTGAATTTCTCTCACAATCATGTGGGATTGCGTTTATTTATATAAACTGCAGTCTCTCTTTTATTATCATATTGAGAAAGTTTAATGTACGAAAAGACGCCGACCGCGCAGATAATATTACGAATGAATGAGAACGAATTTTCTTCTTTTCTATAGACGAGAGATTTAATTTCTAAGGGAATTACAGGAAAGAATAAATAAAAGTAGAGAATTGTCCCCTTATAGTATATAGCATCATTCGTTGGGAATCTTTTGTACAGATAAGTTAGATCCGTCTAATCCGCGTTCGTTATATATCTTGACCATAATCTGAAGAGGGTATAAGACCCAAAACAGAAGTTCGAGTTTAACAATAAGCCAAAGCCTATACTGCAGCCAGACCTCGGCTTTCAAGTGTCTAAATTGAAGCAGATTAGATTAGGCGACCTAGTTTTTCGGACCGAGTCATTGCGATAGGAAATTAGTATTGTGTTTCACTTGGCTGCCATCTGCGTTACTAACTGCAGATTGAAGTGGTATATTAGGTGTTTCTAGTTTTTTTATTAATAGGTAGAAAAAAATGGAAAAATTAGGGGTTTGAGATGTGGAGACGGAGCCTCGAATCGCATTCGAGTATCTTTATATTATTTAAATATAAATTTATATCTTCGAGTAGGTATAGCGACTTTGACGAGTTGTTGTACAGTCCGTCAAACATCGGAGGTCATTCTTAGGGTCAAGTTATAAAACGGTCTAAATTGGCCCGTCGTGGAATTCGTACCCTCGCGTAGCTCGCGTCGTCGTATACTCGGTCCTCTTTCTCATTTACCACTCGATTATTATTCCGCAAAGTTGAGCCGAAAATTTGACAAAATAATGAGAAAGGGAGAAAAAAAAACTTTTTCTTTAATAATTATACCGACATACAGTGACCATCATTGGAGAATCGTTCCGAAATACATTTTTTTCTCATTCCTTGCACAATTTGAAGAAATACGTGCTTCGGGATTTGCTTAAAGAAAATTATCGGCTGCACTTTAGACACAAATTTCAATTTTTATCTTAAAAAAATGATTTTTTGAAGATTCGATTTTGGTAATTTTTTTTTTTTTTTCAAATCGCTGTAACTTCTGAACAGTTGAAGCGATTTTGACGAATTTTGTTCTAAAAATCTGCGAAATTTTGTACACTTTGAGAAAATTCCAAGTTTGTTATGATTAATGTATTTTTGGTGAATTTTCGAACTGTAATGTAAAAAAAAAAGAATCAATCCAGAAAAAATGCATTTTTCTCAAAGTGCATATATTTAGATTTTATTGTCCTGCGGATATATGATCTTGTTTATCACGAATGCGAACTTTTCTGAGAATGAGAAACAGACAGCTAATATTTGCTTCAAAAGAGTTACGTGCGTTGGAAAATGACGATTCTTCCATTTTTCTCGAGACTTCGAAGTTTCTGACAGAATCGAAATCTTTATTATAAAAAAAAATTTAGGTACATATAAAATCGGAAATTAGGTAAGAAATCCGCGTATACGCTCATAAATAGGTATAGATAAACGTTTTCGTAGTCGAGGCCCTCAATAAGGTATCCTACCTATACGTGCTGGGCAAAGTTCACGCGCGGCTCTGTCATTTGCGGGAGCGTGTCTACCGGGCAACCAGGCATAGCGTGGCGTCGCGACGCGATGCGATGTGATGCGATGCGACGACGTGACAAGGTCAGTTAGTGGCCTCCAACTTCCGGTGACTCGTACACTATCGCGCGGACGCTCTGCCTCGTGTACTACGCAAGTACTCATAGTAGAGTCGCGTCAAAGTCTCGTCAATTCCGTAACGCGCTTCATCTACTTCCGCGTTACTTTTGTCGCGATATATACCAAGTGAGCAGAAAAAATTTTCCGAATACAAAAATGAAAAAAAAAATTGTCAACCATAAATCGACGAGAAACTCGAAGATTGACGAAAATAAGAGAAACTGCAGCAAAATATGACTTGATCGCATTTTATCCATTCTTCTTTTTTTCTTTTTTTCTTTTTTTCTTAACAATTCTTGACATTATAACGATCATAACATTCCGTAGCGGCGTCACGCGGTGAGAAAAGGAAAATTCTTTCGTCCTTGTAAAGATTGCGTGGCATAGATTAGAGACGGTGTATTTAATTGCGAATGTATGTATATTATGTATATATGTATATGGTTTAGGCTGCCGCGTTTGTTCCTAGATTGTATAGCTGTAATAAATCTACGCTGTCAGAGGCTTTAAAGCTGATATTAACTGAGTACAGGTATAAGGTACCCATACCCAGTCGGTGTTACTATTCGCACCGTATGCATATCGCGTGCGTTATGGATGAAAAATGTTCGCCCATCCTATCTTGGCGAGAATAATTCCTCTCGGCATTACTTTTTCATTATATAAATATTAGATTCAGAAACTTTTTTTAAAACTATCGTGTGCCTACACGAATCTACCGATCAATTAAAAAAAAAAAAAAAACAAAAAAAAAATAATAATTCCAAAAATATAGATTCTGCTTCAAATATACGAGATGCTGCAATTACCAATCATGCATCATGCGAGGAAATTATTATCCCATATGTGGAATTATCACGTGTCGAATCGGAGTCCCGACTCAAATCTATATCGAATAAGAGAAGGTAACTGGTATCCCAGAGGAACTCCAATTTCCTCGAAGACTAAAAAAAAATCGAGAGTTTCGAACTGATCTGGCCTCTGCGCCCGTTCCGGATGACCGTATAACTGCAGTTCCACACCGCCATCACTCCGATGGTTAATTTGATAATTATAATCGTGGGCGGCTGTTGACACGGACAAGTATAACTTCCGGAAAATAGAGCGTGACGTAGATATGGTAGAGGACGCTCACTCGGCTGTGAACAATACCGTGTACGGATGCTATTACGGGTTTCTAAAGTAGGCACGTATACGTAGTTGGCTATAACCACAGTGCTCATTCTCACAGCCGAAATATATAATTTTTTTCCCACACATACACGCGTCGCGAAAGATCGCATATCGCGAAACGTGTATTCGACCGTTTGGGTTTTAAATACGCGCAGTATACCCTCACGTATGTTATATGCAAACATATGTGTGTATGTATACTGTAACATATGCCTATATGTATCGCGGGCTCGAAGGCCAAGGACCGAGGACCTTTCGGCCTTGGCGAATATCAAGTAAAGGAGTTCCAAGTAAAGAAACCGCGGTCCCAAATAGGCGAAAAAAATTGCGAACAAAAGTAAAAAAGAAAAAAAAAAAAAATACGTTGAAAAAAGCGAAGTTTGCGAAAGACTTCGCGGTCGTATAAATAGTGTATATTTCATATCGGTGTTATTCTCCTCATTTTCTTTTACTTCGTCTTTTTTTCTGCTTTATATTGTTATTCGCGATATTTTCGACCTGACTATATACCATATATATATCGCATTTCTTTTTTGCCCTACGTTTTTCTGTTCTGGTTATATACCTGGCGATCATATTAATTCTCTCGAATATTCGACCTCTGCTGCTGGGATTTACCTTACCTTATTATATTCTACTCCGGTGGTCAGTTTTGCACTAAAAAAATAAAAACGCAGATAAAATATCAGAAGATATGTAGGTAGCTTCATTTTGTCAGTTCTTTTATTTATTACAAATCATAGCTCAGAGTGGTCAAAGAATTTCAAAAATTTGTTCTCAATGTTTCGATTACTCCGAAACGAAGAACCTCTGTATGGAATGGTCTTTTTTTTCTTATTTTTTTTCTTATTTTCAAAATTAAAATTCAAAATTGAAATAGTCCGGCGAAATTTAGTTCCTTATAAAATCTTCGATCTTCCTGGAAACCGAACGGGAATTTAGAGAACGAAGAATTGACTTGATGGCGAACATCTTATGATCCATGATCGAATTTCGAACCTCGTTTGTATTGGCGAAATTCTTTCTATTGTTACGTTTCGCCAAATAGTACCACGATAACTCAGGAGGTTTAAAATTTTCTCCATCATCGAGTACGATGTGATAATCTCTTAATCCCCACCGGTCCATATTCGCTGACTTTACCCTAGATGCAGGTAATCGTTAAGGTTAATCAAAATGTGTAGTATGTGTGTTCAAATCACTAGGAATAAACCGTCTGACAGTGATACGTTAAATTATGAAACAAATAAAACCGGGTAGGACCTACGTACGTACATACGTGTCACCGTGGGTAGGTATTCGTGTATATGATATACCATCACTCGCAAATGAAATTGGTCAGCAAAGAATATGCGTTGTCCGCAGATAATACATGTAATGTCCGCAGGAGCGAGTATATAACGTATATATATATTATATACCTCTACCTATACTTTGACAGGTGTCAAACAGCCGAACGTTCAAAAACTCGGTGAAAAATACGACGCCGCAGAGCTGAGTGACTTGCGGCTGATCAATACAGCCGACAAAACCCGTGAACCAATTTTTTTTTTTTTTTTTTTAACCGTCATTTCTCTTTTTTCTTCAAATTATATTACAGCCCGGGAGGATTTGCGATTTCGACGAAATAATTCCCCTACATATTACAATACTCTTGCATGAATATCTCGCGATTGACGTGCGAAGAACAAAAAAATTCTTCGTCCCATTTTCTTTTTTTTTGCAATTCCCTTTTTTTTTCGTCTTTTTTTCTTTACATTTACGTATATACCTACGTATCTGTAATGTGAGGCGTGTTCCACTGCAATCGGCCAAGCAAGTCTATTCGAAAGGGTAGCACTCGACGAGGTACTCAACACTCGGCCTATTTTCGCAGTAGCAGCAGCAGCAGCAGCAGCAGCAGAAATGCGGGCGGTATTGAAGTCAGCGCGAGTGTAGTTCTTGGCGAAGCTGGAAAGCTCGAGAAAGAGGAGAGAAAAAGAGGGAAAAAGAAAAAAGAAACGAAAAAAGGAAAAAAGAAATATGTTTTGTTGCCAAGTGTGTATGTTCCCCTGAGGCTTGACGGGGGCCATCATTTGCAGAGAAATGGGGTTGCTGGGTTTCAAGAAAACGAGGAAACGAGAACGAGAATACTTTTTCTCATCGTCAGCTGCAAGCGCACAATATAAACTGAAACAAAACCCGGATGGATGTATTATACATATACATATCTATTTCTATATTCTATATATCTACGAGTCCCGAGGTTTTGGGTTCAATAACATCGTTCTCAGCTATGCTGCAGTATTTTTATTCCTCGTATTTTTTATTTTTTTTTCATTGTACGTATACACCTATATATCGTAATAATTTCTATATGAAATCACTGACATTTTTATTATATAATTATTCATATCTCGTTTTTAATGGCACAAGATCTTAAGCGCCATTATACGACCGCGTTTAGCGTACTTTGAATCAAAAAGTCGTATCATTTATGAAGAACCTCGAAATATATTGTATATGTTTAAAAATGTTGAAATTGAAAATTGGCCAAGTAAAAATAGTGCGTCGTAAATATTCTGGCGCATACCATCTTTTGGACCTAACTGAACGGTAAATGATCACGTCAGCTAATACCAGAAGGTCGTAATCGAAGTTATACGACTTTCCGTCGTTTTTTAAAACAGAAAACATAAAAATGTTGGAAAAAACTTGAATAATTACTAATCCAACGAAAGGTCGTATCAGCTTCGAAATATTTTAAAAAACAGTTGAAATTGAGAAAAGCGGAAGACCTGAAAGCAGAAAGTCGTAGGCAGATACGTCTGTTGAAGAAACAGACTGTCGTATTCGCAGCCATACGACCTTCCGCTTTCAGGTTTTCGAATTTTCACATCGAATTACGGCATAAAAAAATAATACGACCTCAGTTCACAAAAATCGAATTTTTGGAGCTTACGACCCTAAGCCATCGGACACACGATACGTCAGGGCCGATATATCAATAAATTTCTTCTAGTTTATTCACTCGCTTCTCCGTTGACAAAGGGGAGACCATGGCAAAGTGGGCACATCAGCTGAAAATTGATAAAACTTTTTTTTCCTTTTTTCCTTCTACTCGGAAATCTTTCACTTTGCCCAGGTCTCCCCTACATACGAACTGGCAGCGGAAGAGAGTACTCAGCTGTTTATAATTCCCGATTTTTACGGCTTAGACTGACGCGCTCGACGTGTACCATCTGTCGACTATTTCCGATTAGTCAAGGCCGCATCAGTCGCGGGTAGTATAGGTATATAGGAACTGCAGTAGGTAAAGCGTCTCGACGCTGTTTTTCTACTACTTTTCAAACATCGTGTTATACCCTCGTTTTTCTATGCGAAATCGTGGGAAATCTTTAAAAATGTCTTGAAATCATTCAAAATGTTTGAAAAAAAAAATTTCAAACTCTTAGATTTACGTGAATTTGTTAAAATCTTGTGACATTTTCCGGTACTCCATGGGAAAATTCTATAATGTCCCGTGAAACCTTGGAAATGTTTCTGAACTATGATCATTTTGATATCTTCGGAAATCTTTGGCGATCCTTGAAGCCCTTGAATCGAGTGAAACCTTGAAAATCTTCTGTGAAATGACGGGAAATCTTTCGAAATTCCGTAATCCAGCGTGTACCATACCCACGGTATTCCCAGATCTGAGATTTTCATCGATTTCGATTCCCCCGATCGATTATCGCTCCTGAAAAAAAGGGAAAACAGGATCGCGGCACCAGAGTACAGTGTGTATAAAAAAAGGCAGCCGAAACCCCGGCAACACTATACACCTCCGTGCAACCATGCCAGCCTATGTGCCAGGGGCAGTTTTCCGAAAATTGGCCAACTTCTTTCTGATCAATTATGAGACTCGTGATTCTGAAGGCCGCCTTCGCTGTCTATACTGCGTTCTACAATTATAAGTACTGATGAACTTGAAAAAAAAAAGTAAAAATGATCTCAAAATCAATCAGTCGTATGCACAGCATCCCATGAATTTCCGAATTCGTTTTCCCGCCTCAAAATCGTTGGTACATTTGCGTGTATATTAATGCTTCGAGTTTTGCACGCGCGAGTTGAACATCCTCTTTAAACTTTCCGTATCGTTGTATGTATAGTGGTTGTAAAACACGTCGGGATACCCGGTTGATGATAACAGAGTGACTTTCGGCGCGGCCGAGTTTAAACTTGAACATTTCGCTGCTGTCTGTCGGACAAAGACAGCGCGGAGTTTCCCCCGTCTGTAGCGCTAGCGTCGCGTCGTCATGGCGTCGCGTCACCTCGCCGAGCTTAAGAGGAGCGGGAAGACCTCCGATCACTCTCTACGAGCTAGGAGAGGTTTGAGGCAGGTCGCGGAATCGTGGCGGAAAAAAGATGGCCGCTGAATCGTCGTTACCACGGCAACCGCGAGGACGGCCTCTTTGAACCAGGAGGCGGCGCGGCGCCGACGTCGGTGTCGGCCATTTTGGTATTCGGCACCGACAGCAGGCGCCATCTGACTTTAAAGCTCCGAACCAATATCACTTTCCCGAACTCGCTGTAGATACGAACGTAGTAGCGTGTCGCTTAAGGCGTCGCGCCGCGTCGCGCCGCGTCGTCCCTCACCAGATTCTCGTTTACTCTCAGAGCGAGAGCCAAGAGTCTAGATCTCCGAGACAGAGCCCTGAGGGTAAGTACGGCGCGGAGTTTCAGATACAACTGGAGCAGAGTATCAAGTATCAAGTATCACGTATCAAGGCGGAAAAAGCTTAAATTGTTGTATTTCTCCGGAGGTATAATTACAGCATTATTCAAAGGAGAAAGCGGCCATGTATTCTTGGCTCTGATACAGAGTTCAAGGCCGAAATGGGGGTTGATCTCAATAAGGGTTTGCCAATATCGCACCGATTTCGGATGTTGATAAAGCGATGCAAACACGTTTTCAAAATACGTCTGCGAATCCGCCAGACATACAGAAAACTTGAAAGCTCGATAGATCTGCAACCCGCAAAAAGGCTTTCGAAATAAGGACCAGGAGATCCGATTTCATGAAGAAAAAATTCGCAGAGTCATTATCCTTTGGTGTCAATTTCGCCCCCAGTCTCCCTTATATACAAAAATGATACCGAAAATCTCAGAATTTCTGGTCCTGCTGCTGCAGTGTTAGAAATTTATAATATTATAAGCCTTATTTTTGACCCTCGGAAGTAACACCAGCAATAAAAAAGCCATTACATGATCTGCGCGTGTGTATTTTCCGGAACCATATAGAATGGGAGAAGTTATAGTATTTCTGTTGACGTTGATCAACAGGAACAAGTTTCACTTTAGTTGTCACTCTCGATCGAAATCCCTCGGTGGTATTCTGCCCACCTCACCTCACTCAAGTCTCTCTATTCCTTTTCCGTATTTCGTTTCCCCTTTTTTCTTCCAATTTTTTTTTTTTATCGTCGTGCGTATCATCGCGGATTGCGTATTATACACGCATCGTTGAACCCCGACGCGGTGTGACAGGAGCAAGTCACGCGCAATCATAATTAACGGTACAAATTGTAGTACATCCTAAACTTGATTACCTAAACCGTATAAAAATTATGGAAAATTCGTGTAACCCCATTTCGTTAAAATTTCCCAAATTTTGGGCCAAAATCACTTCTTATGTTTCGCACTGAAATTCTTGGACCCGATTTTTCGAAGAAACCGCAGAATTCTGCGGAAGTAAAAAAGCGCCGGTTTCTCGCCATTCCCATACTCGAGTTGAAAAACCGATTTCCAATGATATCCTGTGTGCGGTAAACTTCGATTAGATACACCCACAACGAATACACACTATACATACCCTCTATTCGTGTAACAGTGTAATTATTGGCTCTTGTAAACCTCAGCCGAATAAGAAAAGCCCCGGGTAGATTATTTGTTGGTGGGTCGAGGAGACCAGCTGAGCGATGTCTTCGCTGATTACATTCTTGGCTAATGTCCCGACCACACGCTCTCCTATATAACAGAGAAAGACAGAGAATCGAGTAAGAACGAGAGAACGAGAGAATATATAGAGTATAAGATGTATAGACTGATTTATGTATAGATCCAGGTGGAGGCTGGGGGTCCTGTTGTCTCCACACAGCTAGATCCCCCGTAGAGAGAACTTTGAAGCAATTTCACCCCAGTTTATCCATCTCTCTCTCTCCTTCTCTCGCTCTCTATTTCTCTCTCTAGATATGATTTTGTGGAAACAATTACGCCACGTTAATAGTTTCACGTGCGACTCACATTGTCTTGTTTGTTAACTCGATATTCGTTGTTCGAACGAATTTTTATTGAGTGAAATATGGAAGTGAAAATCTGAATTAATTACAGGGCGTTTATTCATTTATTTATTTATTTATCTGGAACCGATGACGAGGTCGAACTTTCACAGCAAAGTACCAAAACCGGAATGATTTTAAGTTTGTGAAATTTTTCAGCCCCACTTTAGGGATTAAATATGTATTCATTTCGTATGCGAGTGCAGTTGTTGAATTATTTTGTGCATTTCTGCTTCTAGGTTCTCGTAGAATACGACGACGTAGAGTGGCAAAGAAGAGAGTGGCTTTCCCCGTACCGGGATGCTGTGTTCTCATTTTTTCTCATCGAAAAGGCCCTATGCTGGGCAGACAGACCTGACCCTCGCCAAACCAGTCTCGTTAATATTAACCACACCAACCTCGTCGCCAACAATAATCATCACCATTCACACAGGGTTAATGGAAAACCATTAAGAAGCACCACGGCACCTGTAACCTCCTGCAACGTCGGCTGGCCTGCATTAGTAAGTACACACATATAAATAATACATTGATGCGTCTGTAATTAAATCGAGAATTTACCCCAGCGATTTATTCCTCTGCGATGTATAGGATTCTTAGGATTTATCACCATTGATAAAAGATCGGACAAAGTGAAAGGGAACTTTCGTATTACACGCAGTACTATAATTACTACATTCACGAAACGTGAACTAGTCGCCTTTAAGCTCACAGTTCTAATTGCCATCAACGCCATTAGTGTGCTTTTAATTATCTCTTGGTCTCTCGTGCCGAAGACTATATATTTCACTTGTATAGTATAGAAAGGAGGAGTAGGTATAGGATATGTGCGGACGCGTGCAGACAGGTGGCTTTTAAATAGCACGGCTCAATGACATTATAGTATACACTATACATGCCTATATACTATGTGCATAATTTATTAATCGTCAATTAAAAAAACCCATTCGCGTTTATTATAATGTTTCGTCTTTTTCTTTTATTTTTATTTTTTCGTTTTTTTTCTATTTCTAATTATAATTCATTCGCTTTGCAGTGGCATCAATCATTCTATAAGACATGTATGCATACGCACCTTACAGTACCAGCTGCCCATAGGTTATAGGTACTCATAATTATATAGTTACTGAATTCTGACCTAGTTTTCTTTCAATATGTATTTTTTATTTTTATTTTTTTCGTTTTTATATACTACAATTATATATCGTTTTAGTTTCGCCTCTTATTTATAAAAGTAATTACGTTCAACGCCACATGTAGGTATCCATCTCGCAAGAGCTCTTATTAGAATGATCATTTTATCATTTATTTTTGAAATCCTAAAATTTATTTGAAACAATCTATCGCATAGAAAAAGAATAGAAAGAAAAAAAGGAATCTACTTTACCCGCTAAAGCTGCGTGAGTAATGAAAGGTGCAGATACATCTCGTAGGTGGGTTGTAGCTCTGGCGGTAGAACGTCCGACTGGCAATCTGGTCTGCGAGTGTTCAAACCTCTCCGCTAACGTTTGGGATTCGATTTTTCTAATACCAAAAGTTACTATCTGAATTGAACAATTGAGAGGGGAGGGAATTTCAACGGGGAATGAAAAATTCATCTCTCTATCCTCTTTAATACGGGAAGACGCTCGAGTATTTATAGACACGTTACTATCTCTCCGAGAGGAAGAGTTAACGTAAAAATAAAAGAGGAGAAAAAAAAAAATAGGAAAGCATCAAAGAAATGTCCACAACCTTGCGATCATTAAATTCGCTTGGGTGTTCCTAACAGGTGCGAAATTAATCTGGTTGCTTGGCGTTCCTGACCAACTTGTTCAATAGTTGGAAGGGGGTATAGCGACCGCACAATTATTATTTAACAATTAAATAACATATTTTTTTTTTTTTTTCTACGAATTAAACAGCGGCAGAAACAAATGAGTTAAATTATTTCGAGAGTCACGCGCGATAAGTGATGAAAAACATAACAGAATTATGTGAACAATAAAATGAAATTCAATGTCCCATGAATGAAGTCGAACACTTTTTGCATAACTTTTCATTGTTTTTTTTCTTTCTATACTTCACAGACGTTCTACCCATTGGTGGCACGAGCAGATTTACCCGAAGACACGATGCCAGTTGAGTTCATGCACGATCGTCGTCTCGATTTTCTCGATTATACGAAGCTCAAACCGTTTACGGTAAGTTAATGATTGATGGATTGTGAATATTGATCATTGAATATACTGTATGCATAGTATAGCTTCAGCAATCAATAAATTGATGAACTTATTTGAATAATTGCGTGTAATTCATAGGCTGATGATTAATTAATTGTAGGTAAGTCGACTATTTCGCGAACGACAATCATTGGCGCCTTCGTTATCAATATATGTATATATATACATATATTATCTATATATGTATACACGTACAGCCCTTCACACGCGAACATGTAACAAAACCACGTATCAAACTTCAAACGAATAAACTTTAGCTTTACGAACTTTAAGTACATAATATACAGTATACAGTGTTCATTGTAACATCGTTTCAGATTATTATACCTATATGTTCCGCCAGACAAAGGAGAGGAAAATAGCAGTAGTTTACCTCAGAAATTCATGTAGGTACTAGGTATGCGCTTTACCGAGTGTTACTGTGTACAAGATCTGTATTATTTACACACGGGTACAGAGCCCGTAATAATAAACACGTATATACAACACACATAAGAAAATATCTATGTACCTATAAATGAGGTACCACAATACGGGTATTAGGTACCCGACGAAACTTTTGCCAAAGTTTACCCCCGCGATGGGGTGAGGGAAAAAAAAAAACTTTTAACTCTGTTACGCAGAAATGCTAAAGGTAATTTCCTGAGTAGCATTATGTGTCTAAATCTATGGGTGATTGAATAAAATGAGTTTGCAGAAAAGAATATCGGTTCCATTTCTATGAAAGAAAAAAACAAATTCAAAGTTTTTGTTCATTTGTGTGTGTGTTTTTTTTTTGTCTTTTTTTTTTGCGAACTGTTCGGCCACAAGTTATCCTACTTTAGTAAAGTTATTTTCTTCTTTATTGTTGAATCACGCGTGAAATTCGGCCGAATAGAATAGACGATAGAAAGGAAAAATCTAGGCGATGACGACTGTAAAACTATTAAAGGTATAGAAAATCAACAGCTGGATCTTGATGCAGTAGCTGGTATAGCCAGTCGAGGGAGTCGGTCTAAACGGAACTAGATTGCTTGCGGTAATAGCTAAGAACCGGTACGTGGCTTTGGTATTACGGATTTAATTTCTAAACTAGAATGAATGTAACTCGTACTTTGAGTGAAAAATACCGGAACGACGAAGAAGAAAAAAAATTTAGACTCTAGATACAGGGTACACAAGTACAAGTATCGCTGTACCTTCATTGCGGTGAAATTTCTCTCGTTATCGCAAAACCGCAGCGTTTTAAGATCAAATTCGATAATCCATGCCGTACGTGAAAAAAAAAAAAAAATGAAAATTGAAAAAACAACGAAATTAATGGAATAATTTTTAGCAATTTTTTTTTCTTTTAAATGATTTTTTCATGCCATAAGGAAGTATTCCCTGCCGCGTAACCGGGTCGAGAACTGGCTAAAGGAAGAGATGAATGATGCGAAACGGGGGAAACTAGAACTAGAGATAATATGAAAACGGTGAGAAATTTCGCGAGGTATGGCGCATAAAATGAGGCGAAATTGTTTCCAAGTAATTAAACTGGACGAACTTTTACCGTTAAAACTTCTCACCGCTTAGGTACTAAAAGTTACTTTTGGTTACGTGTTTCCAACCTTTTCCGTATATATAGGTATACATACATACCTAGTAGTGTATATATACACCTATACGATTCACGCTACCAAATATTCGCGTGTATAACTTGTACAGACCGTAAAGTCAATGTCAAAGTCCGCAAAAACCAAACGAACGAATGAATATAGTAATTATATTGTGATACAAGTACGGAAGGTAGGCAATAGTCTCTCTTCTTTTTTCTACTTTTCGGAAATGAGGTATTTTACGCACGGTGCCACTACAGCCCTCGAAAGTCGATCTTTCGAAGCAGTACCTAGGCGTTGCAAAATTATAGAATTATTTATCAGATGAGATTATATAGCGAAGCGGTGATTTTATTGAGAGACTCTAATCGCATCGAGATTTTTAATTCGAGTTGCACACGAAAATCTAAACGATCGTCTTATAGCGGCTGCGAATAATGAGGTACGAGAGCGGAATAATTTTATTGAATTTAATTGCGGAAATGACGCGGCAGAGCTCGTATCCTCAATTGGCTTTAACGTCGACTTTCTCTACTCCCTTTAGGTGTCTCGTAGTACCCTAACCGCTAACGTAAGTCGTTTTTCTCGATCTATACTCGTCTAGACCACCGCGACGATGCTGCACTCCTTATATTGTTGGCTACGGTCTTCAGGGTTGAAAAGGATGAGGCTGTGAGTGTAAGAGGCTGTAAGAGGCTGGTAGGGTGGAGTCGAAAGCTTCTCATATTCCTGCTGCACTCGGTCGCCCACGTAAACGTGGAGACTCGCCAAATTGTATTTCCGCTAATAAAATAAGACCAAAAACTATTACTTTCTACGAAGCGTAATGTGCGAGGGGAATGAATGAGAAGGAACGAGAAATAATTCGCATTTATAGTTCAGGGTCGTAGCTTTTACTCCTCTCTTCTCTTCTCCTCTTCTCTTCTCTTCTCTTCTCGTTCGATCGAAGTATCCATTATTCTTTTGTAGCCCAGGTGGAGAAGTTTTCGTACGCTTTTACACTCTAGACCAAAAAGACGCCGGTGGATTGATGGTGATATCAAGTGTTTAGAAGTTGGTTGACCTTTCGAGAACCTTTTTTATCCTATTCCATTCCCGCGCACAATTTTTAAAACGACATTTCTTTATACTGCAGTGGGTTAAAAGGGTATAGGATAGTAAACTCGATACTTATAGGTATTATGACTCTGTATAGACATTTCGGAGAATATCTTTACTCCTCTATTACCTAGGGCTGAATAAAAATTTGGGTAAAGTTCAACGAACTGTACGTTATTCTATCCGGTTTAAGTATACATACATAGTTCGTTATCTGTATTTTTTTTCTTCGTTTTTTTTTTACGTTATTCGGTTGAAAATATCAAGCTACGAGAGAAAGAATATCCATAGGTATATATCAATACGCTAAGGAAAAGTTAAGAACGAGAGAAATAAAATACCTGTATAGGTATAAAGGTATATAGAAAAATAAAGAAGTCTTTGCAACTTTAATTTCCAATTTCAAATTTATGAACTCGTTGCTCCCGGGGCGGATTCAAACTTAGCAGAATATTCTTTCTCGTATTTTTTCTTCATTATTATTTTTATTTATTTATTAAGTATTTTTTTCATTTTTTTTTCTCATTTTTTCTCGTATCAGAGGATTTTCCACCCCGTCACACTTCGCCCTTCGTATATAATAATTGAAGTCAATTTTGTATTTCCTCTCTTTCTATCTCTTTCTATATTACTACGTGTGTAATGAATGTGAAGAAAAAAAGAAGAAGAAGGAAAAAAAAAAACCAGGCTTGAATCGATACACTTTTTCACTCCCACGCGTTAGCCACGTGGCTTGATTTCTGCCCTGCCTATTGCCCTTAGGCTAATCTTGTGTCTCACGTCTCACGTTCGGCATAGATATGTTGTTATTTTATTTTATTACTTCTTGTTATTTTATTTCAATTTTTTTTCTTCTTCTTTTTCTTCTTCTTTTTTCTTCTTTATACACAATCTCTGAGGCACGTGGTCCCCTTACAATGCCTCAATTAACCTCTTGAACTCTACTTATACTTCGACGTTCGAAACGCCTACGTTGCAGCCCTCTGATTAGAACAGATTGTTCGACGAACGATTCTACGCGACGATTTCGTAACTGAAAATAATTATAATAATAAGAAAAAGATCGAGAATAAGAAAAAGAAACAGAAAAAGAAAAAGAAGAGGAAAAAATGAAAGGAATCAGGAACACGTACACCACATGATGATTTCAACTAAGTACAGAACGACTCACGGAATAACAAATTTTTCCCCAGATCATTACGCGCACGTGTTTTACCGCAATTATTATACAGCGTAAAACTGAAATAATAAATGACCGAAATAAAAATAACCGTATAAATTAATCGGGTATCTGATGAAATAATGCAAAAGGAAGATTTTAACATCGACCGGATTAACCGGAATAACATCGACCACTCTTCGATCTAGATACAAGAAGATCTCAGCTCACATGATTAAACCTCGACATACAACACCATACAGCCGCGATCTATATATGGCTCGGAATCATGTGTATCTATGTAAATGCAATATATGGTATAACAGTAAAGTTTAGTTGCACAGGTAGGTGTATCAGCGATATTATTACACCGATTACTTTCCCTTTCTCCGGGCGTTGCTTTTTTTACTTCGATTTGATTATTTTTTTTCTTTTTTTTTTATTCTTTTCCACCCGATTATTGTGAACTGTAATTCAACTGGAAAGAGAAGAAAGAGAAAAGAAAAAACTGAAATTTCTGTTACTCGGCATACATTATACGCATAATCGATTTTCGTTTACGGATATTCATGAATCAGCTGTGTCATGGCCTCTGAAAAAACGGCGGACTCGAGACTCGGATAGGGTCTGGGTATCGATGGGAGAGCCGTTAGACTGCGAAATCGTATTATTTTGTGAAAAGGTGTAGGTTAATTATTTTCGTGGTCAGGTCGGCTTAGACTGAGACTGAGACTGAATACCAAAGCTTGTTTGACAGTTTGTGGTCGAGGTAGACTTCTGCTTGAAGTAGTCATAGTGGGTATATTTTTATAGAGGTATATAGGTATATAGGTATATAGTGGTTTTGGTTCGACGCGGAGACTACGGACACAGATATACATACGAATCGCGGTGCCGTACTATGCCGGTGTAATAATAATGATTTTCGTCATCGGGCCTTCAAGGTAAGGTAAAAACCTGCGGATTACAGTACCATTAAGTTGCGCTAATACGCTCGAGGGAATTAGAGATCTTTACGATGAAGTTGTGAAATCTCTGTATAATATCTGATGAACGGACGCTGCACGAATCCTAGAACATAGACGTATTCAATTTATCCAAGAATCCGAGAGCTACGCGAGACAAGGAACTTACTAACTTACTTACTTACATACTTACTCACTTACTTACTTGATGGTCGCGGAACGAACCAACCGGATTATTATGCGTGGGAAAAAGCGACGAATGCAAATCTTAGCCCAGTTATTCTCGGACGATCAATCGCCGCAGCTCTTCGATGTACACGGATAGAAGATTGAGTTGAGATTATACAAGCCACTTATAGCGACATAATTTACAACTCCATTTCATCAATAGTCTTTTCGTCGCCGTGAGGTGATGAGGAAATACCCATTCGATTCGGTTGATAAAACTAATTTTTATCGTTTATACGAATCTTGACGATATATTTCGATCTCTACGAAACTAAAAATACAGGTTCGTGTAGATTTTTAACGGCAACGTCATGGATATGGCAAAATTGCCATGAATAATTAGCAAGCAGTTAGACTTTCAATTTTACACCGACGAATGATTTCCGATTTTTGCATATATCAAGCGGATAGCGGTTTCAGCGATTCGCATGATTTTCTTACGGGATGAATGAAGAGTACCTAATGAGACCTTCTCTTTCATCAAAGAAAACATTATTCGCAATTTTTTGGCGAATTTTTACCCATTTTTCTCAATATTACATTACAGCAGGATTGGGAGTTGACGAAAAGCTCGCCGACTTGGGGAAGCGCGGTGCGGAGATGGGCCGAGATGCAGGATGGACAGAGGATCCTCCTAACTACACCTAGTGTCCTGGTTGGTTTTCGCGTCGAAGTTTACCGAGCCGAAGGTACGACGCAATGGTACACCGCCGTAATTGTGGGATACAACGAGTCCACGAAGGTAAATTCGTTAAACATCGTTTTTAGATTTTCAGTATTCCCGGATTTTGTGTTCCTGCGCAGAAGATGAATTTGGGGTAAAAAACTGTTTAGCGATAGAATTGAACGTGACCATATACAGGATCGCCGCCGGTACGATAAAGATAAAAATGAAAGAGTAAAAAGGATAGAAAAGAAGAATAAAAAAACACGTATAAGGTTTATATGAAGGGGTAAAAGTTTAGCGATAATTTAACCCGGGGAAAGTTTTCACCGGCGGGTTATACAACCTATCTAATTTTCTTTTCATTTTTTTTTTTTGCTTCCTCTTTTTCTGTTTCTCTTCTCTCTTCATCCCCCTCGACTCTTTGGTACATGTTTTTTTCCCGAGGGAAATAAAAAGTCTCAAGGGGACGACCCTGGACAGGGTTTCAGAGCTAGATATCGCGCAACAACTTTCAGACTCGTGGTGCTTGCCAACACCAACTCGGTTATTTTAAAGTTAAGATTTATTCGGGCGAGGTTTCCAACTCTTTTTTACCCCTCAACTTTTTACTCTTATTCTTATTTTCCCTGTTTTACTTCTTCTTCTTCTTCTTCTATGCTTTTTAGCCCACTTATTTTCTCGTCACAGATCAGTTACTTTAAACTTTTACTGCACCGTGCAGCGCACGATTCTTTATATTCCTACATACTTTCTGCGCGGATATCCAATTCTCTTCATCTCAAGATCGGTAGATAGGTATACCTACGCTTCTTTTTCTCCTATACGCCTAACTCCTCGACATTCTTTTTCTCTTTATCGGTGATTCATCCCGTTCGTCTCAATCCCCACTCCCCACCTGCCAATGCAAACTTCGTCTTATTTCACGTTCGGAGTTTATCTTTCACGTTTTTTCTCCTCCTCCTCCTCACACGGAGAGAAATTTATAGTAAGCGCTTTCATACTGTATCAGAATTTTGTGATATCGCGCATTTTTGAGGTCTCGTACTATAAGTATGGTTACCCTTGCCTCAGTTGTGAGAACGGTTACCATACTTATAGTACGAGACCTCAGAAAGTGCGCGATATCACAAAATTCTGATACAGTATGAGAGCGCTTACTATAAATTTCTCTCCGTGCATCCTCCTTCATCCGTCCCACCGAATCACTGCTTTTTATTTATTCTGCATCAGATTTTTCTTAGATAACAAAAACCGGCGGCATAGGGATGCCCAATTCATATATACTACTGCATCAATTATTGGTCCATTCACGATCTTCCCATTTCACTTCATTCCAGGATCTCACAGTAACGGATGACACGGTGCTCGAAGATCACAACGAGGATCCAAGCCTCGTTCAAATGCGATTGATAGGTGACGGAGGTGAGTTCCTATTTTCGGCTAAAAATTTTTTTACTATAGGTAAAATGAAATTTGCAGCGAAATTTGATTCAGCAGATCTTTACCCCGTATTCCCATGTTTTATTTTTATTTTATCTTCATGTTTCAGTCGTCGAGAGTATAATGAGAGGAGAAGTGGTCGGTATGACACCACGAAGATCGAGATCGTCGACGGCACTAACTCACGCGCTCGTAATGGTGAGTGGAAAGAAATGTATATATAAAAAAAAAAAAAAAAAAAAAAAAACCTACGAATTTTAGCAAATCTTTGCATCCCATATCGAATATTTTCTTACGTTCAACAAAGTTGAAAAACTGGGCATAAGTTGAACAAGTGTTTCCCTTTAAACGTGGAAATCAATAGAGTGGGTCGTTCCCGGAGGTGGACGTAGAGGGAGAGATCGCGAAGTTCGCAGCAGAGAAACTCGAGAGGGTTTTGCTTCGCTGGAGGGTTGGCGGGGTTCACGGGGATGGTTCAACTTTGAAGCGAGGATGGGGGTGAAGTTTGGGGTTGGGGGTCGGAGAAGCAGACCACGAATAGCGTCTGTTGCTACGTAGAGATCCGCACGTAGTGGGTATAGCCCGGTGACTTCCACTTCCACTTCCACTTCCACTTCCGTCCTCTTCGTCCTCTTCGTCCTGTAAAGAGGACCGAGGTATTTCCTCCCCAGGGCACCTGCACTTTCCCTCCGTTCTTTCTAGCGGTATTTTTTCCTCCTTTTTCTTTTATTTGTTTGTTTGTTTTATTTTTACGACATAAGAATGAGAAGAAAAAAGAAATTTAAATAATGTATGAATTACATCGATACACATAGTGTGTAGCTATATATGTGCACTTGTATTTATTGCACACGATACGCACGTGCTGAAAAATATAGGGCCGGTAATTTTTTGGACAAATATTTTTCCCCCAGTCGGGAAAGTCCCTTCGGGATTTTAATGTTCTATAAAACGTAACTTCAACGTTTCTGAAAATCCTGAAGCTTCTCAAACGAATTCGGAACTCCAACCCGGTCCTTTATTTCTCAAACAAGGTGTATAATACATTAATTAAATTCTTTATTTCTCCATTTGTTCGCAATGATTCTTTGACGATTATAAATTTCTTTTCTGCTCCGTTTCTTATCTCAGTTTATTATTCTCGATGAAATTCACAGCAACTCCGAAGCGATGATCATTTTCTTATATTTAATATTTTGAACAACGATTAGGTACACTTTTCTCATTGAAATACGTAATACATACCTAGATATATATTTACATAAGTATATACACACATACATAAATACAGAACGCGATCTTTTTTAGCCATGCTTAACCGCGACTCGACTTATTCAGCTGTTATCACACGGTTGAATGAAAATACGTGCGATAGGTATAGAAGGGAAGGGGGAAAAAAGAAAAAAAGAAAAAAAAAAGAAAAGGGAAATGCGATGGAGGAAGCTTCTTTGTAGCATCACAAGACTCGTGCGGATGGAATTTTCTTTTTCTTCATTCTCTCTCTTTTTCTTTTATTTGAAATCAAAAAGTGAACGAGATCACACACATTCGCGAATAGCCAAAGATATTCGAACCGTTCGAAGAGAGAAAGAAAGAAAAAATTCTTCTATACCTAATCATGTAATTATAACATTGTTATACGTAGGTAGGTACCTAATTATTTATCTAATTAGTGCGCAGACCTTTATCATTATCATCATTAGAAAATATATTTAAACTTGCGTACGAAGAGAGCTAAGTATATTATACAGTCCTCCAGAGTTCGATGGAGTCAATTAAGTCCCTCAATTTCTACCCGGTCCCGTACATAGGCAGGTATAACATGCGAGAATCCCTGGCTAGCGGTCAAAAGGGACTTGGATTAGATTCTATTCATGTAATACCTACTACATAGCGGTGGCAAACTGGCGAAACCCGAGTAGGGTCTAACGCCTGCCTATATATGTCCAGCGCTGGACCCTTTATCGAAATCCCTTATAAACCCAACTTGCATACCTTATAGGTATACGAAAATCCCGCGACAAATACGAAACGACTAGACCTACTTCCGGACTATATACCGAGAGTGTACAGTGAAACTGGTGACCCCCTCTCTGCGGCGAACCAACACAGACACGTACCGCGTGCGCGCGCAGGGAGGGGGTCGCCAGTTTCATCGGAAACTCTCGGTATGTATACCTAATACGTCTTCTACTATTCTATGCTCTTCTTCTTTCGCTACCCATATATACGTTACGGGTTTACCTTCTCGCCTGAATTCGCATTATGGCCTCAACCTCTCCGCCTTCCGCAAGCATCGCGTGCCGAGTATCGGAACCGAAGTTAAACCAAGATCGCCGAGAAAGATGTAGGTGAGTTCCGCGAACCTGGAGCAAGCCTTTATTCGCGAAAGTCACGACACCGAGGAGGTACTATACCTAACCTGACGTATTATTATGCAGAGTGTTCGTTAACTATATAGTATATGCAGGTATAGCTGGTAGTGCGAATTAAGTCTCAAAGATTTTTGTTCTTTCTTCCAATTTTACTTCAGTTTCTGTTTTTCTTATTCTTTTTCTTGTCTATATAGTTACTGCAGTTATACCTACGCATACCTATATACGAATGTTTGACAATATACAACCTACAAAGTTTTTTTCTCATCATTTGTAATGAAAAATTTAAATTGAAAATAAATTCAGCGACAAAACTTGGGCCGATCACCCCGCGTTTCAGAGTGACTCAGCTCGTTGAACGGTATTGCGGCTGCAGACGTCTGGGACAACAAAAAGTTTTCAACTACTTCAGTATAACCGGAGAGCGAAGAAAGAAAGAGATAGAATTTAACTGTGGGAAATTAATTAAATACTGAAAGGTTCAAAGGGAGGAGGGAGGAGCGAGGAGGGAGTAGGAGGGAGGAAGAGGGGATTCTTATTTTTAACAGGAAAATTTCGCGTCTAACAGATCGGTATGATACTGCAGCACAGAGATCATCGTTGTGATTCTTATTTTATTTTATTTTAATTTTTTTTTTTCGATTTTAATTTAATTCTGAAAGTACACTCGATTTTTACTCCCCTCCTATATTTCGTCTCTTCAATTCTTATCTCATTCTTATTATTCTCTCTTATTTCTTTTTCTCCCCAAACTCAGTACCGGTGCTTCATACTCTCTACCTCCGAATAATTATTGTTCAGTTCTGCCTCGCGGCAATGAAAACTCGCTCCTCTTCTCGTCGCGAATCGCTAAGACAGATCAAAGTCTTCCCTGTATCCTCGCTCCTTCGCTTCTTCACTTTATTTGTCTTATTCTCACTATGTTACAGAGAACACTGCACACACCGCGAACATCAAATACCTTATACGTGTTTCGTCTTCGCTATATGCATTATACTTATAGAATAAATACCTCCTAGCTGCGTACACACATGCAAACAGTATGATTATGCTTGAACACAAATTCATCAAAAGTCTCCCTACGCCAATTTATTATTCAATTTTTTTCAATCGATCGACGGATGATCGAGTCTCTTCTATCGGAGTAGGCATACCTAATACCTGCTGGATTTCAATAAATTGTAAAAACATTCGAAAATTGTATCTATTTTCGAAAATTTGACGGGGGAATACAAACATCGATATAATACGATGGGAACCTCGCAACAGCTTTTGTCCCAAATCCAAAGGCCCCGAGTCTCGCGATTTGACGAAGGATCTATCGAGGGTATAATAGGACGGCGTCTCGCGCGCCCATTGACATCAGTGACGAATCTGAGCCTCCTCCAATCGGCGTAGGGCTTTAGCTCTCTCTGTGCCGTTGGACGGCGGGGGTTGCTGTATTGATTCGCGGCGAGTGAGGCGGCCGGAACGAGGAACGGCGGCGTCGAGGGTGTCGAGGGCGTCGGTCGGTGGCGTCGGTGGCGTCGAGACTCGGGACACACCCCCGGTGGCCACGGTAACTCTCTCGTCGACGTGCCTCCCGTAGAACGGGAAAATTCATCCCCTCCGTGTTTACGTCCTTCCGACGTCTCGCCCTCGTTAATTTCATCATTATTATATCGAATCTGAGTTAAGGAATGGCCGAAGTCTTTCGATGTCATTCTACCGCACTTGGGCGGCGGTACTGCATTTCTCTTCCCCCCAATGTTTAATTTTTCTACTCGAATTCACCGTCTCTCGAAACACATCTATCGGCTGGTCTACTAGCTGATGAACATCGAAGGCCGAGGTTGGTCCGGGTGTTGGCGAGGGTCGCGACCCTGTGACATGATCGGGGCGGACGGGTGGTTGGCGCCGACGCGACGCGACGCGACGTGGACGCGGACGCGGACGCGGACGCGTCGGTTCCACGTATACCTAGCCGGAAAGCCCTACTTGCACGAGGGTTCGAGTATAGGGTGGTAGTGGCCCGTTCTCTGCTTTCCGCTTCGCCTCACCCCTATCACGCAGAACTGTATGGAACCCGGTCTGCCACCTCCACCCCCTTCCACCTGTTTGGCGAAAAGTTCTTGCCGAAGTTTTAGTTCGGAAACAAAGTTAGCCCCAGCTTCGGTGGGTTAAACTTTTAGTGAATGATGTAGCGGTGATATTAAACCCTCGCCGTGCAGGGTTCGGGCAAAAATAAATAAATAATGCAAAACCACTCAAACTTCGATTACCGCTATCTATAGATCCGCCGATATTTACACCTGAAACTTTGTATTCTTTCATCTCACCCCTCCCATATTCCCTAATCGATATTTGCCGCGAAATTATATCGGCAGTAGTGCGCGAATAATAAAAATATGATGAAATTTTCCGGACCGATCCCGACTTCCGTTTCTTCCGCCTTTTCATTTCACTACACTTCATAGCATATCCGGTCGTTCTCATCAGTGCGCGAGGGCGAGTGGTCGAGTTTCAGGGGTGTAGGGGGTCCGCGATATCAGCGAGGCTCCAGTAGGCGGCAGCACTGCGTCCGGAGCATACCGCGGTCTTCGCGTTCACACAGTTTGCCAGTGACTGTAGTCTGCCGCCCGTGCAGATATTTGCCGGCTTTTGATTACAACATACTATACGATAATCGCGAAGCGTGAAATCGATGATTCTGTAATAGAGAAAAAAAAAACCAAAGAAGAAGAAGAAAAAAAAAAAAATTTCACATCGTACTTTAGATCGCTCGTGAATCTCGCGTCGATACAGTGATTTATCAATCAACGATACAGAGAGAAAGAGCAAGAAAGGAAAAGATATTCGCGGTGATACCTAATATGTGCTTAGATCGAGTCTTATAGTTTGAATCAGTGAATGAGGTGCAGGTCGCAAGTCGTCTCGGTTAAGACTTTACGAAAGTGTCGCCGGTTTTGCGCAAGTGCAAGAGTTGTTGAGGCAGGAGGCAATTAAAAACATAAGTCTCTTCATCTTCGTTATTAATTTCGCACTATGGAAAAACCCGAGGTTTCGCAAAGCTGTGGATATACATGGCCGTCAATTAACGCTGTGTAATTAAACTAATTTTAATTATAATTTCAAATTTTTCACTTTCACGTGTGTATAGGTGTAGGTATATGATATATATAATATCAGTTGATATCTACGGAGTTGTATAGCAATCGACCAAACGCGGGCTTTCTCGTTGCCCTAAAAAAAAAAAAGGGAAAAAAAATAGTAAAACTGTAAACTGCATTTTTCGTCATCCAAATGCGGGCCAAAGATATTCAAAAAATCTTCTCGAGAGAATGAACAATCACGATTCGCGTGAATATCGCGTAATTCAATATGCAGTGACGAAACAAAAGTGCTTAGTTTAGTGAGACTTACACGTTCACGCCATGGATAACAATCGCGAAATAAGATTCTACCTAATTCTGATACAACTTCTGGTCTGAGGACGTAAGAACGTCCTTTTATCAACGTTATACCTGCAACGTGTGAGTGTGTGTCAATTTATAAACTAAAAAAAAACTGTTCATTATCATTTATTTCAGATGAAATCTTCGAATTCGTTTTCTATCATCAATTTATCACAGATGAAGTTTGGAGCATGATGACTCGGTGTATTTTATACCCAGTCGATGATCAATGCAATAAAAATATGATTTGTCATTTCGTTACACAACGATAAAGAAATTTTGATAATATCTTCGTAATCATTTCATGCTTTAGCTCGTTTTATCAACGCTCCTATTTCCGATCGATATAGAATCAGGTTTCGTTATCATCTGTAGAAACTTGATCCGAAGTCGTTAATTGAGTCGTGAATAATAATCAACCACCACCTACTCGAGCTGAGTAATTACAGGCTTGAAGTATACATGTATATATACGCGTACATATACCTATGTAGGTATATACCTTGTACATATATACGCAGCTATGTATCCGGTACGTGAAAAATTCTTAGGGGGTTTAATAATCACACTAAGTATAGACCGTGCAGATTACGCCGAGCTTTATCGCCCTCCTTTTTATTACTAATCTTTCGATCTTTCTATTTCCCAACAAATGATCTTACTCCACTAACCGCATCGTTTAAACTCTATAAATTTATACCTTATATAGACAAGAAAAAGAAAAACTTAAATATCGAAGATTCTCACAGTAGCGAATGACCATGACCGCTGGATTAGACATGCCAGTATATCTGTAATCTACCCACCGCCGCACCTCTTCAGTCTTTACCTCATTCCACTTCAGTCTTAGTTCACTATTAATTAACCACTTATCCGGCCAAATTTCCGCAGCCAAGTTTATTACCAATTCCATAAATAAGTTGAGCCGGTTATGTACTGGCAGACAGCGATAAGACGTAAGAAGCAAGGGAGCTCCGTCCTTCTGTTAATAATCTATGTATTATTAATAGGAACTTAGGAAAGGAAACGTTTGTTATTAAGCTCAGTATACGGTTAATTATAAATTGTAATTATATTTTCGGTAGAGAATCTGCCAGCCCTGAAATTCTACGGTTAAATATTTGCGGGTTCGCTCTTGGTCTAGTATAGCTAGCTGTGTATATAACCATACCTATTCGCGGTTCAGCGAGCATTAGCTCTTGGCATGTGTGCATTAATATCTATCTGGGTAGGTATGTACCGGTATAACTAGTTTCTGTTAGGATCCATTCCCGTCGGTATTCATATTAAGGCCAGACTTGACTACCCAAACAAGAATAAAGCTCGAATTATCTCTTATGGACTTATGTATGTCTTATGGACGTGCTATGGACTTATGTATGTCTTATGGCCATGCTGTGGACTTGTGTATGTCTTATGCACGTGCTATGGATGTCTTATGGCCGTGCTATGGACTTATGTATGTCTTATGGCCATGCTGTGGACTTGTGTATGTCTTATGCACGTGCTATGTATGTCTATGGCCATGGTATGGACTTATGTATGTCTTATGGACGCGTTATGGATGTCTCATAGTCGTGCTATAGACTTATGTATATCTTACGGTTGTCCTATGGACTTATGTACGTCTTACGGACGTGCTATGGATGTGTATCGAAGTTTTTCGTTGTCTGATTAAAAGCCTTGCATTCAATCCCAATCGAAGTTTGAAAATCTATAAGGATTCGAGAAAGAAATCGAGAACTTAAATCACTTACGAATCAGCTTAGGACTATTTCGAAAATAATTCTAGTACGTAATAAAAGCGGAATTGCCCGATGATTTGAATTTACGAGAACCTATATGGTCTCTCTATCACTCGTAGGTAGGTATATAGACACTTATACAGATATCCTCCGGACGAGGACAGATATGGAGATTAATCGTACCCGGTTATCCGAGAGAGGTTGAATACGCGTTCTTCGTCGTTCTAACATATTATACCTACTTGTCTGACTATCTTCGTCTGTATAATGGGATCGGAGCCCGCATAATGTCAACGGGCTGGTACATACCTACAACCTCCCGCCTTTTCCTCTTCCTCTCTATCGTTTCGTGTCAGAGCTTTAAACTCCACGAGTCTAGGACTAAGAGCAGCTGTCGTGTCTCTTCTCTCTTTATTCTCCTCTTCGTCTAGTATGCCGCTGGCATCAATGCATATTTTATAATGGAACAAAATCTGAGCTCATTTTTTTTTTTTTGTTTCTTTTTTGTTTTTTTTTTTGCTTACGTAATATACAATGGTATAATAAACGTCGTATACATATACATATAGGAATTTGATGAAGGATCATTATTCTTATTTTTAAATTCATTGTTTGATCAGAGAATCAGAATTTTCGAATCGAGGAAGAGACTGAGCGATTTAAAAATTCTCGTCTAATTTTTTTTTTTTATTCTTTTTGATTCTTTTTCGGCCTAGTCCAGCTCTTGTCATTGCACATCTGATACACTATGATATGTCGCATATTCTTAGCGTCACGTCCGACCGATTATCGATCCCGTACCACAGCTATCTATGCGCATACTTGACTCGCATTACAAGTCAAATGTTGGTACATACATACAAAGATAAATGTATACATGTATACATAGATACATGCATACTTAGATAGGTACCTGAAATATATACGAGAAGACCGCGACGCGGCGAGACGTGATGATGGTATGGTGAACTATTTTACGCTGACATGACGCGACCGCGACCGTGCGACGTCCTGGTTCAACTTTATTCGCGATTTATTATACGGTATACGTACAGAATTCAACAGCTTATGTATATAAATCCGACCGTTTATTATACATATGTATCGGAAAACTGCAGTGTGTGAAAATATTTGATTGGATGGATCAATTTTTTGAATTTGTTGAAGAATTAGTTACGATCCATTCCCATCTGTGTTTTTTGTGTCGGAGATGAACGAAAAAGAAAAAAAGACTTTTAAACTTTCTCGAATGTGTCAATATTAGCGAATGAAGAAACGTAATGAAGACTACTAGGTATACTAATTAACTTTCGAGTAGCGATCGGATACCTCGCCTCGTATTTGCTGCAGCCTCCGTTTGTAACGAAGAATTAGAGACTATTGGCTTTCAGTCTTTTAGAATTTAGACTATAAGCAAAGGGGCGATGAATGAACGTCGTTCTCAGTATCTCGCCTCTGGGGTAAAAAGGGACGATGTAGGGTTGTGCTATGGCTACGATTACCCACGGTAATATAAATGCTCGGTTGAAAAAATAGAGAAAAAAACAAAGCCCGTTCTCTCGTTCTTTGCTTTTCTTACTTCGTTCGTTATTTCGTTCGTTCGTTCGTTCGTTCGTTTGTCCGCCTTTACGATCGCCGACGAAGAGCCAGGCGGTTAGCGGGGTCTCGTTTTCTGTTCGCGATTATACGAGAGCAGAGTTAGTAGGTATATAGAGAAAAGACATGAGGAAAAAATATGGGCCACTTCGGAAGAAGGTATATAGGTATATAAGACCCGGTGCGGCTGCACGAAGTTTCCGCTGCAGCAAACGCTTCGCGAATCAAGTAGGAGCGATTATTTCCGTACAGAGAGAGAAAGTCTTTATATGTTCCGTGGGATAAGATAAGCGTTAGTCTTTGTTATTTTTTTTTGTCTGCGATTTTTCTTTTTCGACTGAAATTTTTGAACGTAGCATAAAAAACGGAGTAAAAAAACGATCCGAAAATCAACGTATTGCCAAAACCATCCGACTGCGGGGCGCAGGACCGATCCTGTATAGATATACACGCGCTTGAGCTCAAAACGGATGTGTAAATATAGTCAAACGACAGACGATGATAGAAAGCAATCGATAGGTACGCGAATTCATTTTACCCTACGCAAGCTCTGTTCCCATGGCGATTTATATACACCCACGTCAGTGGCTTGCCATATTTCCCGGGATCTTTGAAACTCGCAGTGGTATATGGTACCTGTGTACTCATGCGAGAGAGATGATATATACCCACTCAGCAGATTTCTGTCTACCTCTCTTTGGAATTATTTCACCTCTTATATGATAAAGACTAACGCAGGATTTAACGACTGGCTATAATTTCTTAACACGGTTTTTTTTTTTTTCTTTTTTGTTGTTTTAGCCCCGTGTTGGCCGTAGACCTCGGGGACGTCCGGGAGCCACAGCTCATCTTCATCCACCTACCATACCAGAGAGCCCGCCTCCTGCTGCTCAACATCTTGAAAAAGGTAAGTTTTTTCCTTAAGTTAAAAAAAAGAAAAAAAAAAAATGGTCAAGACGAGAGGAAGGAGAAAAAAATGATTATAAGTTTATGATGTACAAATGACTGAAGATTAAACGACGACCGGTCTTACTCGTCGCGATTAATCGTTATCGTACAATAAAGTCGTATCTAGTGTCATAGGATTGTCGATTGGAGATTTTAGATCGGAAATTGCCGATACATACGCCGGGACTCGGGTTTCGTAAATCAGGCGAAATCCCATTTCTGTAACGATGCACTCGATATTTTATGGTCTCTTAGTCGACGAGCTTTGCCACATTACGTATACTTCGAGCGATGAGCTTCGGAAGATATTTTATTCTTCATTTTATGACAATCTAGGGATTTTGACTATGTCTCACCAACTCGTCGTGCTAGAAGTCATTTCGAACGATAGCTGATGTATGGGTTGACTTATGAGCGCGTTTTTCATCAGATTTCATTCAGCATCATATATACTGGGATTAAACGACAGGAAAACTAAAGAAGGAACACGCGGAAAGGAATTACCTTATTACAACTAAAGGAGCGTAGCGTAACCGGCGCGGCAGCTTAAGCTGAGTAAAAAAAAAAGTGACGAAAAAGATGAGCAAAAAAAAAAAGATGAGAAGCAAGAGAAAGCAAAAGGAGTCGAACGAAGAACGAACTCCTTGCGGGTACAAATGATTCGAGGAACTGCGAACCCAACCGGTTCGCAAAACAAAAGATAATAACCCCGGTTTTGGCCCGGCGTTCGCATCACTTTTTTACTTTTCTGTTTTCTTTCTTCTTTTTCAACTTTTACCATATACGTATTCTCTCTCTCTCTCTCACTCGCGTGTTTTAATTAATTTTTGATAAAATTTTAACGAGGTTTTCATTGATCAATTATTAACGAGTGAGGTGCGATTTTGAACGAGGTGAAAACAAATCGATGGCATTGTGTTTTTTTTTCACTCTTTTTTTTCTTTTCTTACGTAATTATATTTCAAACACTCTGATATTATTTAGGTGCGTTTGCTTAATTCTTGGCAACGGCGTTAATTTCCTGAATCGAAAAACTTTGATTTTCAAAGTAATATAAGAGAACGAGGTTAAACACGTGTTTCGAGGAAATTATACAATTTCCTCTGAGCGATGACTCGGGGGATGTAACCGAGATGAGAAGTAGAGAAGAGGACACAATATAACTTCGCGATTTCGCGATTCACCCGAGTGAAATTGCATGCCGACGCGGGCGCTTTTAGGGCGTCGGGGTGCCGAGGTCGCTGCGCGAAACGTGGAGAGCGCAAAGAGAGACGAATGCGAAATAAACTTAAGAAAGAGATAAAGAAAGGAGAGATTTAAGCAACGTATAGAGCCGTAAGACTACGCGGTCGGCGCTGAGTCAGGAGAAAGAGCTGCTACTACTTCAGGGAGAGAAAATAAGAGAAGAGAATAAGACAGGGAAGGGAAAGGAGTCTTTGTCCTCTCTGGAAGTCGCTTAATCTCCACTTTTCTTCCCTCTCGTTCTATAATTCCTTAGTTCTCGTCGTTGGCATGTAGCGAGCGGAATTCTCGAGGACTTGAAATGCCCCGAAACACCCCGAGTGTTAAAATAGCGAGAATTGTTCAACTCAAGATCGAAACTAGCGCATAAAATATCTCGAATTTTCAATTTGCAAAAGCATCGGTTCGATCATTCACCGTTTGATGTAAAAATTGTCACCGTGTTTCACGCGAAAAAAGAGAAAAGGAAGAAGAGAAAAAGAGAAAGAAAGAAAAAAAAGAAACGGAAACAACAACAACAACATTGAATACCTGCCACGGAATTAATCAATCCTTTGGCGGAGCTCGTGGCGCATGGCGTCGTAAAATGAACACAGCCAGCGTAATCTCTCTCCGCCTTTCTCACTTCCTCGCACGAATGAACCCTGACAATGAGCCGAAGGCAAACCTCAGACCATTGTCAGCTTTCAGGATTGTATTACGGAAGGTAGAAATTTATATCGTCCACGAGGAAACCGCGGCTACCGAGATCTTGATAGATGATCAAAAATGTCGATATAAAAGAAGCATTACATGTTACTTTCAATTTGGTACATTTACACATTATATTCTCAATGCAGTACCTACCTACGCTGATGTACATTCTAGAATCTAGACGATAAAACAAAACTCCGAAAGACGACCACGCGTCCATATGAACGTCCATAAGTCCATAGGATATCCATAAGGCGAGCATAAGTCCATAGGAACGCGTACCTATACAAGACACCTTTCGAAGTTGTTTCATCGCTGGGACCTGCGCCACGTAACTTTTGAGAGCGTGTAAAACACTTCCAGTTTCTCATTCCACATACAGAGATCGCATCTACTTCCGGTAGAATGGATGAGCACGCGATCTAAAGATATTTCTCGGAAGCCCCGAGTCGGCCAACTTTGCTTATACGCGAGTTAGTGTAAAGCATATGTTAGTATAGAAAGACAAACAGCGAGGGAATTAAGAGTGAATTAAAAAAGAAAAATTAAAATCACTGGCACGACGACGAGACATGGGGAGTCGAGAGTACATGTACATATATAACCGCTTTGAACTTTGCGAAAATATATACACACTCTGTTCATCTCGGAGATAAAGGAATCGCTCGAGGAGTTACAAGCCCGTTTGTTAATACGTATGAACATAACTTTTTGCCGAAGCGGATATACCGACGCTATACACAACTCTGATTAACTTTATTACTCGCTCTGTTTAACCGGGTATAACATTTTTTGTCTTCCCTTTTCCTCTTTTTTCAATCCACCGATACGTTCGAAAGAGATATATTCTATCGACTCGCCTCTTTCAAATTGATTTGAAAAATATGTGAAATTTATCTCCTCGAACGCACACAAGTAGGAGAGAGAGGTCTGCATGAATGGGGCGATTATTGAATGGGAGAATTCCCATTTCTAATCCCACCCCGATTTCCTCATCTCGTTTGACCCTCGCTCTGATCATCTATGGAGTAATCGAGCATGTGGAGGTTGATATATTTCGGCGGTGATCTACTTTCGAAAATAGTTGATCCGATGAGTAGGTGTGTCCGCCGTTCGATCCTCGCGCATGCTGCACAGAGGAATTATTCTACTGGAAGTCATCTTCGAGCGCTAATCACCGTTAGCTCCTTTGTTTTTCGTGCCCTTAGAGCAACGGAGAGGAAACTCTGATATCAACTTCTCTCGGCTTGTCAGTGGGCACTCAGCCGCGAGTTTTATCCAACAGAGAAATCGAGAGAAACGAGATTCTCTAATAACCGTGAAGCTTAACTTTATCTTTTCGAATTATCTTCACCCACCTAATATACCTAATATGAAGAAAAAAAAATGTCTTCTCTTCTCGTGCCTACTTTTCGGTACCTACTACCGAACCATCGTCTATCGACCAATATTGACACCGAACCATAACTTATCATCGTATAACAGGAAGCAAAGCCATTTTCGAACCTAATCAAACGTTATACGGCCGCGAGGTCTAGGTTGTTGACGGAAGTTCTCGGGGCAATCGAAACTGTACATAACGTTCGCGTAACAGATTCGAAGCTGTGTTAATGGCGCGGCAAACATGCAATATAGGTATTGGTCGAAGGTTGATTTTAGCCACTGTTTACGCCGGCCAATTATCGATGGTCGAAATTATTAACGGAATAAACACAACGTAAGCTGTTTAATTTAGCTAATCGATTAGGCTTTTGGATTTTCGAGAAGCTGGATAACCCCGGTGTAGATAGGTGGGCGTAATGTGTAGCGGAAATCGAAGTTTGCGCGATCACCTGGTTTACCGTATGTCGTTTGCTAAACCGAACCAACGACCGATTCGAACAACCAACACGCGCTTATCCTCGACTTTACGATCGGCTGTTACGATCGTCGAGCAAAGTTTCCAAAGGCTAACAGCCCAGACTATAGGTAGAGTATAGAGAATGGGACACCTGAACCTCCCACCAAATTTATTACCTCGTTTCGGACAAACAAACGATAATAACGCAAAGTGCTTGGAAATCTATGTGGATATATATAGGCACGTTTATTAGGGTGGTCCTTACTTAGGGCTCGGACGAATTTCTCACCAGACGTCCCCCAAATCGGTTCCAAATAATTCGAAAACAGTTCCCTAATTTCTTCAGATTTTAATCTCAACAATTTATTCTATTTAATTTACTTCGCCAAATCCCTGCGGGAAATTAAGTCGAAGTTTTATAAGCTTACCGAGTCTCCCCGATGGGTACGTTTCGAACGCCGAAAGATAAACGTGCCAATTTCGAAAAATTTAAATTTTTCTAAACTGTGATGAGATTATGCGAGAACGGGTTCAACCTCCCAGTTCGAACTCTAGTTTTTGATTGGAAATACTTTGACGATTTTGGTGGTAACGATATCCGCAACCTTGGTCGCGGCTCATTTGAACTTTTGTTTGACGGTCCTCCTTTCTCTGGTCAATTAAAAACTTTGCCCATTCGACGACTCGGGCTTAAAACCGCTTAATTAAAACCGGACGAGTCCCTCGAAATTTCCCACACCCGAAATTCTCTCCGTATTATCACCACGATTCAACCCAGTAAATATACACGTATATAGTATACCGGCGAGTCTTTCGGGAGTTTGAAACTCTTCTTTGAACCGGTAACCCCATCTTAATGATGACATCTTTCCCGCCTGAAAGAAAAAAAAAAAAAAACGAGAAAAAATGATAACGAATTTGAATTACACAGACGATGAAATATAATATGTAATATAATAAAAATTATTTACGCGGCTTTTCACCGAGGCATTTATATTATATACTACCTCTTAGGCAGAGATTATTTGCGACTTCGCATCTCGTTTCATGTTTATTTGTTTGCTCTCATATTATATACCTACTCGTTCTCGTGTATACATATACACCTATATACCTCGTCATCCGGGATAGAACTGAACTCCGTCACCGTTTTGTTGCCGAGGTCAAATTTCGCGGCACGTGTCTTTTCAACCCCGTATCTCGAGGGCGTCGTCATGACGACCCTGGAAGCTCCGGTACCTCAGCTTACTCTGGGCTGGGTCAACCCGGAGTGGTGCTCTTCTCCGTTAACTCCGTCAGATCTCTCTTTAATTTTTCCGTCAAATTACCATTTCAATCACGTCCAATTTTCAAATCGGTCAAACGCGCATTGACCAACTATTCATTATTCCAAATGCGACAGGATGCCCGTGTATGCCTGTGAGAGTTCCGATGCGCGCTGCCAGCCGCAACCTTGACTTTTAAATTCCCCACTTACAGTGAACCATTGTCAAAAATACCGGATCATTCTCTCATACCGCGATGGCATTGACCGTTTTAATTCACCTTGTTCCGGCGCGTGTCTGACGGTTGAACTTTTTTTTTCTGTTTTGTTTTTTTTTTTTCTCTTTCCTAATAAAAACTACGTGCAGGTATGGGTAACTATTAGCAATTTATTCTTCCGCGCAGGCTCTCGGTTCGTGGGATTTCTCTGCTCAAGGCCTAGAAATGAAAGCTCTAACAGATCCAACGGAGAAAGAGAGAACGCGAGCTTTTCACTGTCTCGAATACGGTCGAAGGTCATTTTACCCATATTACAGCACCTAGTGACTGGTCAGTCGACTGAAAGTGACAGTGCTTCGTCCCTTCGTTCCACAGCGATTACGCCGCTTTTGTTATCGCCAATTGCAACCCACTACGTTTCGCTTGGCATTAGACAACGCGTTCATGGATTGCGCTTATGCGAAACGTTTACGTAATCCATACCATACCATACCATACCACGCCATTACCAAGCCAGGCAATATGCCAGTGGATATTATTAGACATAGATAGTACCGTTAACATAACGTTATTTCCCATTTAGCTCTGGGAATACAAACCCAAGCTTTGTGGGTGAAATTCGATCGAATTCGCCCATCCACCCCGTACAGCTACCCTAGAAATCGCATTCTTTATCCGTCTGACCACCTGTCGCTTTCGCTCACCGTTTCGGGATAAGATCCCCGAAGACGGGATATACTGGCGCGAGCGCGGTGAAAAAGGAGTTTGCAAATTTTGTGGAATTCGTTATGCATTCAGCATCGAGTAGTGTGTGAAAAATCTCCTGGATTTTAAGGCTCCGATTCATCTGAACTCGCTGGGCTGCTGTATTAGTCCGAGTAACTTGACCCGTTGAAGAACACGCGTCTTCTTCGTGCATCTGGTAGGTAACAAGTTCTAAATCTCTGACGCAACACGCGATATACCCCTGCAGGGTGGCTCGGATCATAAAAAAAGGTGTATAAAAGGAAAAAAAGGAATGAGAATAAGACGAAAAATAAGAAGAAGAATAGGAAGAGGAGGAAAAAGGAAGAGGTCTGCGGAAGAACTCGGGTTCCTAGAGAGGGCATCCACCCCGAGTTTAAATGCCAGGACGACCGAGACAACGAGGGTCAGGAGGTACGGGGGGGAGCACGAGGTAAAAGGGAAAGGGGGACAGAAGAACGCTTATAGTCCTGACCATAATAACGAAAAGCTTTTCTGACCGGACTACGAAACTACCTGTACACTATAGTCTATACTACCATGTCCTGCACAGCTGTCCCTGCTGCACTCGATTCTTCCTCCTCGATGATCAGGGGATCTGTGCAGGACCTCGAATCGAGGGGACGACAGGGAGGAACAGGTGCTGGTGAGAAACGTGATGGCAGGTGGAGTACAGACGGTGGGATTCTCTTTATAGTCGAAAACTTGAACCGGGAATCGAGAGGAGAGAAGATATACATATATACGTATATGTGAAAACGTTTCCACGATGATTACTCATTTATTGGACCAATTATTATCATTATTATTATTTTTTTTAATTTTTTTTATACAATGCGAAGAAGCGACGGACAGAGCGAATTTCTATTTTCCTTCATTTTTCGATTTCATTGGGATAGAAAATGGAGTTGAAAAATTTGTTTTTTCTAGAAAAAAAAAGAATTGCTAACGCCTGCAGGAGGTTCTACTGCACCGACATCCGGCAAATGTGCTAGATATATACTATATTATCGAGTAAAACTGTACTCTGTATGCAAATCGAGATCTCCGAGCAACTTGGTTCGTTACCCCGTATACGCGAGACTGTCCCGTCCTTCGTAGCCGCGTTGCCCGCAGCTATCTCGATTGGCAATTAAACTGTGGTTATTATAATTATACTCCATATACCAAAGCCTGTGCGAACAGGGAATATAATGTACCTTAGAGTACATGAATTGTACATTTTTATCGAAGGAAGACAGGTAGGTATAGGTACACGCGTTACAGTCAACTAGATAAAAGTAGATCGCTATAAACGGTATGAGTTGTTGTAATTAACTACAACGGTGGGCTTCAGATGAAAGTTAAATTCGTCAAACTCGGCTTATCCAAGTTCTTCTTCACTTGCCTTTAAAAAGAAACACGAACTTTGGCGGTTCTCTACCGCTCGTACTCGAGTTCGAGTTCAGAGTCGTCCTGGGTCTCGTCCTCGGCCTAAACTTTCGACTGAAGTTCTTTGAAACTTTCGAAACTTTGACTCTCACAATCAAAGAAATACTCGTGATAAAACGTTCAGCTTCTACTTCGTCTTATTCTTCTTCTTCTTCTTCTTTGCCAGCCTAGCCGTTTTCGCAAAGAAAACTTTCTTTGCTCTCCTGCTGTTTTTCTTTTCCTTTTTCCTTTTTCTTTTCCAACCACTACTTCTGGCGAACGTACAAGCCCATATTTTTCCGAATACAAACGACGTTGTTTTAAATAAATTTGATATTTATTTCCAAAAAACAAGAGAACGGCGAGTAAAATGCTCCGTTTCCTTTCATAGATCGACAATTCTTTTCCATTATCTAAAATTTCGGACAAACACCGACGACACGACATGTGCCTATACACCCCTACGTGAATATCGATTTCTGTCCACCTCCAACCACCCTCGTATTTTTCTTCTTTAAGTTTTTCAACAGCGAAAGTATAAGGCGTGTGTGTTTTTCAGTATTTACGAGTAATGGGGTTCGTCATTACATCGTATCATAATTCCTTATGGATACGTGTGTGCATACACGATTATATTATATATTTACAAATATACTGCTTTAACCTTCCGGTATATTCACTTAGCTGCACGTGTCGGGTAAACGTGTCTCTTGTTACGTCATAGTGTGTATGTATAGGTATAGGTACGGTGACACGTTTCAGAAAGTTTCTCGACGTTGAAACTTATCTTTCAAGGACATGGTATAAAGTCGGACGAGGATATCCGAGAACGCGATGAGAATCGGCGTCGAAATATAGAGAGAAAATGAAGAAAAAAAATATATATATATATACATGAATAATAAATATACCAAGAGAATTATTTTAATCGGCATAATTTTACGATGGCAATATACATAGAGAAGAGTAACCTGCAGTATGGATGATCGTAAATACAGAAGGCGTCAAGTCGCCTTAGGCATCGTATAACCAAGTATTTATGTACATAAGTCTCTTAGATATACATACGTGAACGTCCGAATGTCGAAAATATATGTATACCCACTATACGTGGGTATATAGTAAGTCTAATAAATAATTCATGCGCGATCTTTCCGAAACAACGCGATACGATGCATATTTTGCCTCCTATTAGAAGAAGATGAAAAAGAAATGCCAAGCTTCTCATTCTGAGTCAGAAATACTTGGAGGAAACGAGTTCTCTACGTCGGCAACTCGCCAGCCTCAATACTCCTCTTCGCCTCTTTTTACTCATCCTGTTTTTTTTTTTTCGTTTTTTTTTCGTATCACTTGAATCAACGGTTTCGCGTTCTTTATAGATGTGTGTGTGTGTGTCTTCATGTGTGTACATAGACAATTCGCGAACTTTCGGTGCCGGTAGAAAACACTAATTTTAATTACTCTATACCTGCATGTGTGTTTAGACTGTGGAGAATGCTTACCTGCAACAGCACACAGATAGCTATACCTAAATCCGATACGTGAATGGGACCTCCGTTAAATGAAAAAATGATAATATAAATTCAACAAACGAGAAGAGAATGTTTGTACGAAGAAAGAGAAACTCTCAACTTTACAGAAAAATATGAGACGTTCTGTAATTCTATAACACTGAGTAGTGATCAAGCGAGTATCTTGCTGTTTTTCTCAATTTGAGGAAAAACGCGTCGAATAAAGTCGAGGGATACGGATATTAGGGCGACATGTGTATTCCCCGTTGAGAATCGTTCCGTTTGCATTAGCAAATGAGATCTTGAAATTTGAATGTTGTTTAAGATAGAAATGGACAGGGGGATCGGGAGAGAGACGAGAGACAGGTTATTCAAAGGAGAGACAACCGGGCGCCAGGAAGTCGCCGTTGAACTCGTCACGCTCTAAGCTGTCTCGCCCGGTCTTGTATATATCCGCGAAATGCCAAAGTTATTCAAACAATTCTGTCACGGTTGGAATTTGGCCTGAAGAGAAGCAAGAAGTGAAAAACGAAAAACAAAAAAATAAAAGGAAATAAGTGAATCATTCAAACGCGGCTTAATTATATTTTACAACCCGAATACCCGGATGTACTGTAATAGACAAATATTAGAGGGAGGATTTTTAACGCACGATTTACACACCCGTCGTATAACATCTTGTAGAGAAACTTGGCATCAGTATCAACCGAGAAGATCGTCGAACTAGTTTGCCAGTTGGCGACTAGCCCACTGGTCAAAGTCGTACAAACACGATATCACTTTCGGACCGAACGAGGCGAGGAAGCTGGACCCAACTACCTACCTACTTCGTGATCGAAACCGTCCGTTTTCTCCCAAGGGCCCAAGGGCAGATTTTCTCACTAATTCCAGAAAGGTTACTAAAGGTTTTCCTCGAACAATTAACGTGGGAACGAAAAACAACATCTGGAAAATGAATGTATTTTACACGCTCGTTGACCCGTTTAAGATAAGTTCAGTTATATGAAGACAGATACGAGTTACCCTGATGTTACAATCGCTTTATAAAAGTGCAGAGGGTTATCACTATCCCGAGAGTAATGTGAAGCCCGTTTCACAACGGATGGAAATAAAGTATGATAAATGCTAGTAGGAGCATCGGGTGAATTCCAGCTGAAAGCTCTAGATACATTATTCCTTATTCCTCCTCGCCTGCACCCTATCCTGATGTAATAAAAATTTTAAACGCGTCCTACACCAGTCTGCGTTAAATTCCAGACTCAATCGTGTCCCAACGATTGCCAATATATACGGCGCTTGGTCAGGGCGTGGCGTTGCGTGCATGCGCATGTATGCGCATATAGGATGTATAACGCATTCGTCCCCGCGAGTTCTGTGGGGCAGCTATTTCAGCTGCTAATCGGACCACGACGCCAGCTTGAGCGGCATTTCTGTATACATATAGGTACATATTGAATAAACGTACGGTAAATCGATATCCGGGATCGATCGATATATTTGGCGAAAATAAAAATCGGTACAACGTTCGCAAAATATTATATTTTCATACATATAAATTCTACGGACGCAATGGGATGAACGAAAAACTAAATTCGCTCACGTCACGGAAAGCTTCAGTTTTCCATCAAACACATACGTATACGAGAGTTCCACGGATCGTGGGGTTGGTTCGGTTAACTGTTAACCGGGGGTGCAGGGTTTGGGTTCATGTTGGGTTGAGCCCGGCTGGGGCTAGTGCCTACATACTAGCTGGCGTTATTAATTAAAACGGCTCCCAGTACGCGGAATGAACGGAACGAGTAGGTATCAACGAAAAGTTCGCTCTTGCAGCGTCGAGAGGTAAAAACCCGGTTTAAAGTAGAAAGAAGAGTAGCAAAAAAATCGGCGGTAGTAAAAAGGTGAAAAATGGAGGGCTGCCGATGGCGGCGACGTCGCCTGGATCACCAGGACCACGAGCTTTTGCTTGAACGGGATGCGATGGGACAGGGGTGGAGGTGGAGGTGGAGGTGGACGTGGAGATGGAGGTGGAGTACGGTCGAGGTTGAATTATTGCGCAAATAAAAGTATAAAAGAAATAACAATATCGCGATTCTGTATAGAAGCGGAGGACCGAAACCAGCAAAAATGGGATCGTTTATTCACGTCACATTTCTTCCAAACGTAACGTCAAATAGTATTCATTCTGAAATGGTAAATAGCCGATCTACTAGTACCAGGCTACCTCCCGCATCCGCTAAATTTAAATTATCCACTTCTCATGGCTGTCGACACTTTCTAAAAACAGATTGTCTCTCTGATGGTCGTTAAACGGCTGATATATATTTCACGATTCCTTAACTCGAGAATTTCGAGCGTGGGTGGACCACCGGCCAGCCTCTTCATACCCTCGTAGGTATTTATTGCCGTGAAGAAGGCAAGAGGGCAATATGGTGTGTAACAGCTTTGAAAAAAAACGTCAGAAGTAACTGCATGTCCGTTTAAGTAACGAAACTATATACCTACCTGCGCACTCAAGGAATGGTGCAATACCTGTGCAGACATTCAATCGTATAAACGAAAATCCACCTATACTTACGTATGAATATGAAGACGCCTAATAGCGGTAAAAATAAATAAAATAAGCCCAATTTCTCACCGCTTAATAACTGGCCTCCGGCCAAACGCCGGTCAAAGACTTTCCTCGTCTTACACACTAGTGCGATTATACGATTAGCACGTATTTCTGTTCCCACCTACGCATACAGATCAGCGGTAAATTGGTTGTGCGTTGGAAGCTGTTCAAACTGTGCAATCAACCAACGCTAAAGGAAAGAGAGAGAGAGAAGAGGCAAGTGTCAATTGGTTCCTTCGCAGACGAGCTGGAGATTATTTGTTTATATTTTCTAAAGGAGGCTGCGCGTACGGAATACAAAATAGCCGAGAGAATATTAGGAGAACGAAATTTGAGCCAAGGAAAGAGAATCCGGCGAGGTCGAATTGGGTCGTTGGCACGAGGAAAGAGATTCGCGTCGAGTGTAAAAGTCATCGTATACACGGTACAGTCTTCGGTGATTTTTGTCGCCCGATGATACGGATCGACGATTTTTCCGTTAGCGATTTTAAATTCGTCGAAATGATCGCAATGAACCGTGAAACGATTTTATTCAAACGTTGATTTGTCTCTGTTTCTCGCTGTATCTGCAGCATATCCTTTCGTCACGGTGACCTGTAAATCCTTTGAAGAGACCATGTCTGATAGTGATAAAATAAAATACATAGCTGCGAATAAATTGTCCGAAGTATAATTTTATCCCGGTTTAGAGGATTATACCAACGTGCCAGGAGCGAGTAAAGAAAGCCGTTTACAGAACCTGTATAGTACCAGATACCGTGTTGCAGTCTGGGATCTCCGAGATCCAAAGTCTATAATTTGAGCCGGCAGAAAAGCGGCGTAGATTGCAGGTAGTAGAACCTGTTTCTTCTCCGCTCTTCGACTACTGCTGCAGTATTACAGAGAGAAACGAAACGAAACGAAACGAAACGAAACGAAACGAAACCCATCGAATTGGCTTCAGCGAACTAAAGCCGCGTAATGGGTATGCTAATGGGGGCGAAGCGCGGGGGTGAATAACAAAAACAGAATCCCATGAGAAGAATTCTTTTATAGCTGGCGCATAAAACTGGTGCAGAAAAAATTTCAAATAAGAAATGCGCGCAATAAACCAAAAGGGAAATTTCATACCGTATACTTTCCCGTTTTTACCTTATTATCGCAATCCCATGAGATCGCCTCAAGTCGTTATAAAATGATCAACAGAATTGCGTTCGTTTATAAAAAATTCACCTGCAGTGCATTCCTCGATCTGTATAATGAAATCGTTAACCTCGTTCCATTACGTTCGATGGACCATTCCGTACATTATTATGCAGCAGATGGTCATGACATGTTATACACATTCGGACCCGGGCTGCGAGGACGCGCGTGTCTTCTACAGCCACGTATGTATACAAGCATACCATATGCATAAAGGGAAACATGTATGAACAAATCCACATGTACTATGTATAATGCAAAGGCATATATGTGACGGAGGCTGCAGGGTCTAGTAATGAAACGCATTAAATAAACAGCTGTTGCTGAATGGACTCTTTGCTCCACATCATACTAGCAACATACAGTCCAAGTTGAAGTTCCGTCTTCCGCATCGACGTCCACGTCCACGTCCACGTCCACATTTACGTGAGCAAAATACATGCCCATGTATTTATTCGCCTATGTATTACCAAATGCATGTATATGCATATGTGCTACCTATGTAGACCTTCCTACCTGCTCGTGTTCCCAGAGGATGACAAGAGCGGGTGCAGGGAGAGTGGAAACGACTGAACAGGGGGTGAACGCGGGAGAGGGTAGAGAGGGAAGAAGGAAGGGTAGTTCTAGACGTGGATATCGACCGGTGCCAACCCTGCATTTACGATTAAAGGGAAACTCTGAAGAGCGTTGTGAAGTTTAAACGATTTCGATCGGAGCTTTAAAAAATTTTCTGGGAAAGCTTTTTTCTCGTATTTTTTTACTTTATGTAACGAAACCGCGATGTTCGAGACAATATTCATCCATGCATGATTTCGATATAATTCTGACGATTTATATACCTGCTATATCCCTTTGAGAATATCGATCAGATATTGAATGAGGAATATTTATAAACCTTGCGGGAAATTATTATTGCAATTTATATATCAGAGGCTACCTCGCGGCCTTTTCAGAAGTTGAATTTATAAAACGTCGCCAATCCAATCCACTTCGATTCACATCGAATCAAACCCGTCTCGCCGCTACGTGATCTGCTTTCAGTGGGATGGCGTGACCGCAAAACGCAACCGGTTCGATAATATCGTGAGACGTATATACAGGGATCAAGTTACCTGTATAAGATTTTATTGTATACCTTATGGCTTATACCGACGAATGGAATACTTATACTCACCACCGTCTCCGCATATGCACATATCGCTAAATTGAGTTAAATAAGGAAGGAAAAGTTCACGCCTCGCGAAACCGTTGAATTTAAATTACACTTTCCGGTAATTTAAGGTAAAAGTAACGCGAGGAATTACTTATACCAGACCGAGGTAAAAGATTATACGAGAAGAATTAACCGTGAGCGAGGACATCCGGTTCTCTACACTTAGTATACCTATCAGTAAAACAGTCCAAGGCATGACTAGCACTAAATTAAAGGAAATTAAGACAGACAAGTAACCGAAGAACGAATCGATCGTATGAAATCCACAAATTGAGTGCGTTGGGTATGAAAAAAGAGAAAAAAAATATATACCAATCTTGGACACGAAGATATAACAGAGATTTATAAATTATACCATTTCTGATAATGACAGAGACATATATTCGAGTTCTCTTGAAGTAAAGTTGAGACAGGTGCATCACTCAGTTTGTATACGCTACGTGGATGTAGAATTCTTTTTTGCTCGATCATCCATTCGTCTGTCGCCACGAGGATGTTGAAAAGCAAGAGCCCAGCTAGCTAGCTTAGCTTAGAAGATGAAAAAAAATAAGAAAAAAAAAAAAAAAAGGTCAGAGTGCAAGGCGAGCACACGCGACCTACTCCCGTTTAAGCTCGACTAGCACTCTCCGCCTAACCCCTCGCCTCTTCTTATTCAAATTCAGAATCAGTTTATCCCGCGTTGAAAGGCTTGGAGATTGAATATTTAATGACAAGCAATTCGAAACACGAGACTTGAAACTAACGACTCTAGTTCTCATTCAAACGATTCAAAGCTTAAGCTTAACGCTCCGCACTCCCTAAGCTTGCGTCTAGTTATACGCATATTCTGCGTGTGCGTGTGCGTTTTCATTTGCGTGTGCGGATTACGTGAGCGGAGATATTTATGCGAGATTTTTCTAAGGTCGTTAATTATTGTTTCCCTTTCTCTTCTTTCTCTCTCTCTCCCTCGCTCTCTTTTGCTCTGAGCTCTCTACATACGATAGTCAGCTTCTAAATAGGTCGAGAATCCGAGACCCCACGAACGTCTACGAATTTGCGAAACTAGTAGCGCGCGGAATGTTTCGCCAAGTCGACGGTAGACCCGGGAATTTAATCAGCTACGTGTTTTTCAACTATACCTACTACGTTCAACGATCCGAGGTAGTTTGCCCCTGATGAAACGAAGCTTGACGTAAACAACGACGAACGTCTCTATCGAGTTCGCGTATTAATCGAGGCAGCGATCGAAAGGCGCTATAAGTACGGTACTGCCTACCGAAGATTTTATGGAACGAACAAACCTGTCCTTACGAAAAAAAAAGCATTTTTTTTCTTCTTTCTTTTTTAAAGGGATTACATTCCGGCACGTAGTCTTTACAGTCCATTTAGTATTCTTCGTACCTACTCAATGCCAAACGGATAGCAAATGGCAGCAGGTGTTGCCAATGAAAGCGGTGTGCCTTTGTAAACACGAGGAGTTTAAGCGGGGGAGTAAAACTTGGAAAGGAACTCGAAACGATCCGAGAACTTTCCGAGTGGTCCATAGCCCGGTCACGTTCCGCAAACATTTGCGCGACCCCGGCCTTGCCTCTGTCTCCCTTGAGCGCCTTTTCTGGTTTCATGCAGACCCGCTCTCCTCGTCTCTTTCTCTCATCTTGGCTTATTTTTATTTCGCCTCGTCTCGACGCGTCCGAGAAATACGATATACTTTTAAACCGGCATGCGATAGTCTGACCTTGCAATCTGGAATCGAACGTAACGTACGCTGTAATCTTCGTAAGTTATTTACGAAACTTAAACTCGTTTCGCAACTTTAACTCAAAGCCAATTAAGCCATTCAATTTTCTGCCGAGTCGTGAACAGTCTGGTTATATTTATACGTCGCGGATCTCTAGCGTTAATTAAATACTCTCGCCGGGTGAAACTTTCGGAATCGATATTGTTCGTCGGTAAGTAAATGGAAATTGGTCTGCAGGTCGTTGTTGTTGGGAGAAAAAGTTGAAAAATTGCTTTGTTTATGAACTTTGTTTCAGGTGGTTGAAAAAAACAAAAAAATAACAAGAAAAAAAATACAGTTTCACAAAGGATTCGTTTAATTAGTTTGAAATCGGGGTATAACAAACGAATCATTTATTCATCCCGAAGTCAAGCATCGATTTTTTTCCGCAAAGTTCAAGGCTGAGACGTGGCGGAACTCTATAGCTAAGGACAATGCGAGTCCACACTAAATTCATGAATCGTAAGGATTTAATTCACCGCGTGAATAAGATTTGTGAATATAACGAAAAGCCTGGAGCGACCGCTTCTACTTACATTTCCATCCCCGTTCCCGTTCCCGTTCCCGTTCCCATCGCCATTTTACTAATGGCGATTTGCATTTGTTTGGAATTCGCAATCGCCTTTCAAGTGGGCAAACCGTCCATTGTGCCTTTGAGAAGTTTGCGAAAGGATCCAGCCTCCGACTTCCCAATCTTACGTAAGCCTAACACCCATCATCAAGTCCCGTTTCAATTTTCCCCCAGCAACGAGTCGAAGGCTAATTGAGCGTGGATGTATTATTGACTCTTCGACCTCGACGAAGGACGTTGAATATCAAAGAGCGGAATTTCCCCCGGTCTAAATTTTAGACGTTCATTTTTTTTCCCCTGAATTCCGAACAACATCCACATTTTCTCCTATATATGTTTTTTTGACGACGATCGTATACAGACCGCGAACTCCATACTGGCAATAAAATTCGAAATATTACCTCCGACGGGTAGCCATAAAGAAGAAACAGGGGATTCAGCGCAAACAACCGGATAGAAAGAGCCGCGAGACTCGATAGGGGTGGTTTTTCTTCTCGCGCTAACCGCTTTTTCCTCATTCTTTTTTATTTCCATTTCTTTCTATACCATTGGTAAATATTGGCATAAATAAACCCCACCGAAAATCAGAGGGTCCGAGTTGTCTGCGAGACTGAAAAGGTCGCTGGTACAAATGGAACCCGAAAAGTTATTTCAATGGCCCTAATCTCCTCGGCGTGGCGAACCCTCCGAGGATTTGTTTCCTACCACACTCTGAATTGTTCTAAGTATAAAGTTCCTGGGGATGCCAACCCCCGCCTCCCGCGGAAATGGATATTTTCACTTTCTCATACTTTCGGGCATCTTTCGATGCTCCTGCGACCTTCGAGGCACCGAGTCACTTCCTTTCAGACCTTCCACAAAAATCGAGTTTCCTTTTTCAGGTATCCTTCTGCACCAGGGAAAACTACGTTCTTTCAATCCAGAACCGTCAATTTCACGTATCTTACAGACCCCGAAATCGTTGAACATTTTTCGATCAACCTCCAGAGCGATGAGCTGAACATTTCCCTTGAACCCCTTTCCACTTTCCTGGATGTGAATTGTGCCATGCTTTCATTATCATCATCCATCTCGTTCACGCTCTCGATAAGTGACAGTTGAAGCAGCTGAGTATTCCTCGTCGGATTCATGCGTCCTTTCTCCGGCAAGAGATGGTCATCTGGTCAATTCATGCAACTTATGACAGTGCAGCAGGAATATCGGGTTGAATGTATCAGGTGTTTGTGTCCACCTGTCTTCTCTCGGGCTATTACGTTATCTTCGTTCCCTCGTGTATGTACCAACACTGTTTAAAATTCCTCTGGTCCCGTTCAGAATTACGTGCTTAACAGTGGTATTATATTCAGTGCGCGTTCAACGACGGCGTTCGTTTCTCCGTATATACGTTTCAAAGACAAGGTCAAGCCGCTTGTTGCCATATACTTATATGTGTAGAACTATATTTCATAAACTCTCACACGCGCTTTTGAATACGTCCGCCTAAGGCCTGCACAGTGTATATCTAATTCTCCTTGTTCTTGGTCTTCTTCCCACAATAATTGACGACGAACCCCCCCTCCACTTACAACTTCTAATTATTATTCACCGCAGAGCTGCGGTCTCGATTACTTCGCCCACGAGAACCGATCGAACGCGGTGCAGTAAAACCCATCAGCGATCCACGGGTCACTGGTATAAAATTCAATCCAACCTAGCATATTCGATCTGTATCCACGGTTTTACAATTTCCATTCAACATGAAGACGTTAGAAGGATTTCTATGGTGGAATGATACAATTCAAAATTTGCGAAAATTAATTCAAGGGTTGCAAGCAACGAGCATTCCCCGTCTTCTTTCTTTCTTCCTTCCTTCCTTCCACGTGGCCGGGTCGTCGGCTCGGGTCAAATCGAGTTTATTAATGACCACGTCGTATCCGAGCAGGGCCGGAGTTATGCAAATGCGCCAGTAGGTACGGTACCTGCCTCTATCTATATTACGATACGTGTAGGTGTAATTGAACGCACACGTGGTTACCGACTAATGGAGTATACGTGGCGTGCGTGTGGACCGGGAATATCGTGGCTAGCCCATCTGCACCTATACCCAACTTACGACCATGCATCAGCCATCCCATTATACATTCGCTTAACGCCAACGCTTGCATAACGATAAGTAGTCTTTTATGGACGTTGTTATATACCTACGTTGGTATATTCATGATACGTAGCCAGTGTCCACTACTCGATAGTTATGGAGACTACAGTGTACACGTTCAGACTCTGCACATAGTGACCCATGTGATTGAACGATATGCACGATCAGTGTCGTTCTCGAGTTATTAGGAATAACCGGCTTCACTTCTCGCCCTTATTTTTTCACCTATTTTTTTCACTCAGTTCTATTATACGCTGAGAGTAAATGACACGGATTGTTTTTACGTCCGCTAACCTGAACGTCGTGTGTAATTACAGACGTCCTGAACGTCGTACTGAGTTCTGCACACATACGTAGGTAGGTAATACCTACTATATACGATGAACGGACGCGTGCATCGTGTGGGTGTTGGTGTGGGTGAGACACAGTGCTGAGGGTAGTATAGTATATATCAGAGAACGTTGTATGTAGGGCATTGTTCGCAAAATGTTTGAATGCCTAATGCCGAAGCCATTGTGTTGCTTGTTTGCTAGTCCATTCAACCCAACGCTTGTTAGCGCACCACCACACTGGGGTATTAACGAACGAACGGCTTTTGTTTCAGGTAAATATCAACTGCTTGGTCCTCCACGTATGTATACACCTTACACATCTATACTGCACATCTATACATGGTAAGTTCACCAGTTGAACACGTTGTGATAATAACTAACCGCGATATAACGTCGAACATTTTATTTGCCAAGTTTTATAACGGTGGGATCAACGGAAATTCGGACTGGGTTCAAATTACGAACTCCAATACCATCGAGGAACGATTTTTCGAAAGGGTATTCACCCGCCAGTCTACATAGCTGATTTAAAAAAACAACGGAGGTTCGAAATTCCGAAAGCTTCAGAAACTTGGAATTCACGCATGTATTCATTCAGTGTTTAATAACTCGGGCTGTATTGATCGTATCGAAACCAATGGGTGAACATCATGAAGTTATCGATTGAAGTATAGATAAAATGGGTTCCGACCGAAATTTTCGAATTCTTCGGCTTTCCGGGATCTGGTCTTCCGGAGCTTAGATCTGTCTGCATTCCTCCTACCTTTCGAAATTTCAATTCAATTCGAAGATGTAGTGTAACATATACCTCTGCTGCAACCACGTCGAGATATCTTTCATCGATAACCCATAATAGTCGTCGTATAGGTATAATATGATCATTCGCAAATGCAGGCGCGAAGCAATTAATCTGTCCTATCGATAGCACCGAGTCGCGGTTAATCATTCATTCGTTCTAATATCGTTTATCAATGGTGTAAAGTTTGTTCGTTTGCGTTGCGGCATAGCATAGCATGACATAGCATTCCGCACCGCACCACACCACACCGCACCGCGCCGCGCCACATATATATCGCACCGTACATACTGCCGTTCACTTTTAGCTCTATAAATAAGTCCTCGGTTTATTATGTCTGTCAACGATATCGCTATCGCGAAGAAGCCGAGAACTTTGCTCGTGCATGTATGTACATACTGTACCTACTACGCGCCTCCACTTTTCAGCTTTGTCCCAACAGCTTTCGGCTATTCCCTATAGCACAATCTAGATGCATTACGTTTACAAATTATAATATCTGGACTGTGCCTATATGCTGCGGGTGCAATATATATCTCAGTTTCCCAAAGCTGTGTCGATTTACGCCTCGTTAGAACAACTACCTAGCCATCTTCAACATTTCCACGCTTCTGGCAAGGCTCAAACCTCTTTGCAAACAAACTTAATGTCTTGGATGACTGCGGACGGATGCGAGAATTATTTTGCCAGATAACAAGCGCTTTATTTCTTCTCTATTCTCGGCTCTAATAGATCCGTCCGTGTATCTACAACCTCTTTAACGAATGGATATAACGTTCGAGGAATTACTCATCTCGATCGATACACGCTTGTAAAGACTCGATTCCGCTGACAGTCCAACCGTGAAAGTATATCTATACTCCGATAAAACGGATTTCAAGATACGATATGCTCAAACTTCAATACTCGGCGAATCTCCGCAACTCCAGATATCGTATACCATATGTATACGTATCGATAAAAATCGACTCGCACTTTCGAAGAAGACCTTTGGCTTATTCGTATTATCTTTAAGTTATAATACGCGGAAATAAAATCATGCGATGATAAGACAGCCGCGGTATCGGTGAACGACTCGTGTCTGTGCGTCGTTCGTATTCCCAAGACGCGTTCGTTCGCTGGTAAGGCTCGTTATCGTAAAACCGGAGACCCGTGTCTCTCCGATTCTAATCGACGCAGAATTCTAAGCGGTCATATATTTCCTCGACGATTGGCCTTATATACCAGCATTGGGTCACGAGTCACGAATGCATGCGTGTTATATACTTGTCGTATATATAGGCACACACGCAGATCGATTTAGCGCCAATGCAATGCAGCCTATAGATTCTGGGTCAACTTATCGTTATCTTTCTCTTCGTATGCTACTACGTCTTTAGGTATCTTCTTCTTCTCTTCGCTCTTCGCTCTTCGCTCTTCGCGTCCCGGGGCTTTAACGGTTGAGTAAACCACGTAGCATGGATAAACAACCGTCGATCCATAACCTCGAGGATAGTGGTCTGCACTGGACTGGACTCGACTGGACTATGGTCACGGTTTAAATCACAATCTCCGACACCGAGTTAATGCGAAGGAAATAGTCGCTGACCTACCGAAATGACCTCCCTGTTACGTGTACATATATACATACCTATATCTGAGGAGGCAGCTCCGTTACACGCACGCAGAATAACAACATCGTACATATGCATATCTTCGTAGCGCGTTTACCTAAATCACCACATATATCTACCTATACCAGCTATAGTTGGACGTTGTACAAGCGGCGATTATTTAAGCTAAAAATATGAACACAAACGAGCGTTTATCTACATAAATAGTCGCTCGGTCGACATATGAGATACACTGCAAGACATGAATCTACTGCCGAAGATATTGCGAAGTGGATGTTGATATGTAATGCGTGTGTGTAGTACACGCATACACCTATTCAGAAATTGACTAATCGCCAATCTGCGAACCATCGCAATATCGAATGTGTAGATTGTTGGTACTCGAAGCGGGCTACAGATTCTTTAATTCCGTTACGTATGATCGATCAAGTTTCACGAATGAGACCTTGGCAACAATTCTTGGCCGTTGACTCATCGCGGTAAATCATACTTCTCGATGAAACACCACCGCGGCAGCCAAGTAAAACGACCATTTCTCGCTGGTGCCTCGAATTACCAACGCTCTGATGAGTTTCCAGGAATCTCTGGTCTCTGGTCTCTGGTCCCTGGTCCCCGCCTCGTCTCGGTCCTCATAGCCCCGCGGGAGATGGTGGACCCGACCCGAGGGCCTCCCGCTGAGTTATTCTTCTTTTCCTCGTATTATCTCCACCGGTTTCTTCTCTCGGTTTCCCTCTGCGCTTACCCTCGCACAATTCTCTCTCAGAGCTAAAATACTCTAAAATACCTAACTTGACCCACCGATGGGTGGATGGCCTCGTGTTCTTTAACCTTAAAGCGGTAAACACTAAAACGACCTGTGTCGGAATTTATACGTTCCACCTTCCGAGGAAATTTAGCCGGAGGACGGCTTATCGCGCGCTCAACTCTCGGCGATTTTTTTTCTTCCCTTGGAAATATTTCGACTTTCCAAAAGAATCTCGTCAGTCATCATTTTTATAGCAAATTTTGTCGCAAGAATCGCCTCTTTCGTCGCTACGACCCCTCATGCCATTAGAGAAGTAAGAGAAGTGACATGATATTGGAAGTAATGACAATGTGAGTGAATTAGAAACACGTCGTATTGTATGGTGAATAAAAGACAATCGTAACGGTACATCGTATACGTAATCACTCGATTAAACTCTCGTCGAGATACTGTCGGGGCCAGTGTGTTATGGTGGTGAATAAATAATTGTGTAGCGCGTTCGAAAACCGGTAACCAGCAACCCTCCGGGGTTGGGATTTGACCTGGACGTGAATTCGTTGTGGTATGGGTCGAGCAGGGAAGACGGGTGATATTAATAGCCGAGGGGTTGACCCGAACTGCAATGAATACGCCTCTCTTATACTTTCAACTCCCAAAGAGCCAAGACTTCGTCTGGCAACCCCCATTTGTCTTGGTCTCGCCTAGCTACGAGTCGTTTAATCTGAGCTGACAAAAAAAAAAAAAAAAAAAAAAAAAAAAAAACGAAAAGAAAGAAAGAAAAAAGAAATACTCCGGGAGATGCTATCGGGAAGACCAAAAACTTTGCTTCGCGTCCTTGGGAGTTCGGAGTTCGGACTGATCGCCACTCACATTTCTACCTCTCGCTCTCTCTTTTTCTCTCTCTCTCTCTCCACAATCTTCCGTTACTTTTTTTTTCACCTCTTTTTGTCACACGGACAGAAGGCATTTATTCGTTCAGGTGTAATTTTTCGTGCATGAGAAGGAATGAATAAAAATTTAATTCTCGACACAAGATACGAGATAAAAAGTGGACCGACTATCGCGAGTTGTGTAACGCGATGGCTTAACTTAACACAACGGTACGACGGTCCTTGTAATTCAAGGAGAACTAGGGATAGGTAGCTATAGTTGGTGTGTTGCGGAAGGGCGGGAAAATAGAAGCCAGACTTAATGCTGTTTCGCAAAATTACGTACCAGGTAGTAGGAAAAACGGCTCCGGCTTACACCGTGTAACTAGAGTCTATTATAATTCTATTATCGTTTTGCGATCAGCGTAGGTACCGCGTGATCCGAGCGAGCGCGCGAGGCTGCAATCAGATGTAGCACGTAATGCTTTATATTATTTCCCCGTGGCGTAACCTTCGCGGTTTCTTTTTTCCCCCCCCCCATTATTTTTTCCATTTTTTATTTTATTTCACCACAGTTTATGCCGGGTGAATTATATTCTTCTACCGTGGTGAGACTAACGGTAATAACGAAAGTCTCACGCGGTTTGAATTATTGCCTATTTATGCTAAGGGAAATAAAAAAGCGAAAAAATTGAAAAAAAATTCTAAGGAATATAGATTTTCCTTTCGATTCAGAATTCGCTCGGTTTATTATGTCGGGCTATCGTGTAAACAGTTATCGACGTACGAAATCGTCGAGGAGAGCACCGTGATTCAAGCCAACGGTGCCCTGGAACGCGCAACGTAAACACACACGTACCTACACATATACTATACATACGAAACTGCGATCCCCAACTCGCGCGTACGGAATCGTACAGCTAGGATGATTCTCGTTCAAGACTTGTTTGTTATCCCTCCGTATAAATAACTCCGTGAAAACTCTACGGGAGAGCCGGAGGGCACGAAGTTACTGCGTGCGGCATAACTGGTAGTTTTTCCCGGCCTTCCTCCGTCCCCTTTTTGTTTTTCTTCCATCTTCCCTCCTCGCCGCTCCGTTTTTTTTCTTTTCTTATATTTTTTCTTTTCTTTCCTCGTAAAGAACCTCTTCGGAACGTCAAGTCTTTACTGAAATCAGTACGAAAGTCCTATCGCATACTTCCATGCATCCATCCATGTATCATATATATACGCGGCGGCTGGTTCGCACGTGTTTACGAGATTGCCTCTTGTCGTTTAGGTTCTTTTATTCTCTTTCTCGGTCCTTTTTCTCTGCCTCTTTTTACCTCCGATGGTCTCCCTCCTTCCCTTCTCCCTAATTTCATTTTCTTCTATTTCTATTTCTCATTCGCTCGACCTTGGGTGGCCCAGCAGCAAACAGAAGCTCGCATCTCTTCGGGGCCATCCTTCGGGAGCCCTATCTCCAATTCTAGAACTTGTCATCACGTAGAAGGGTCCTCCAAATCTTGTTGAATTATACATTTTTAACTACCTCCTATCTCCCACGCGGATAAACCCGACCTTCGCATTATTCATCGGACGTATGCATACCTTGTGGACAAACAACATTTTTTAAAGAATATAGATATAGCATTATTCTACCCAGAGATGATCAAAGTTTGAAGAGCCAGCTGGTCCCTTCAGAAAATTTATCTGCAGATACAAAAACGGCAGTTCTCTCTCGTCGCTTCTTAGTTTTCCTCGAATTTCGTAATCTCTTGATAAGTCAGCTCTCGAGTTGATTGGAGAGCGCGGGATAACTCGAGATGCGAGAGTGGCAGCTGCGTTTATTTGCGTAATTTGAGAACTTTCGACAAGACAAAGTACGCTGGTTATTTTTAAACGCAGGTATTTACCTGGAACCAAGTTTTCTTACGAGTGGAATTACCTCCTCTGTAGGATCAAACCAGTTTTCAACACGTCGAGTTCAAGGTCGCGGCTGAAGACGCGCCCCGCGCGATTCTGCAGATCATCATATTTCAAGATTAACGACTTGCTTTTCATCTCATGATCTCATTGACGTTATTAGAATTGTTTACCGCGCGCATCCGTGCGCGGGTACACATACAATTTCCGATCAAATATAGACGCCCGATGTGATCGCGGCTAATTCACTAATTTTGCAATTTAGCAACAAACCGGGGGTTGCCTGATATCAACGTTGCTAAGGGTATCTGGCGACGTGTCAAACGGATTATGTAAATCCGCGATTATACGCTCGGTGTAGTGATACCCCTACAGACACGAGGCATAGAATCAACTGTCGGGTAGACCAAGAATGACAAAACGCTCAGTACATGGTGTAGATATGTTGACACGAACGATCAGCCTTCATATGAACCTCATGGATTATTATCGCATATATTTATTGGCGAGAAAAGTTGAAGAGAACGATTTCATCCCATTTCATAACCAGCGATTTAGAAAAGTGGCCTTCGACCTTCGTATACTTCAAAAACACATTTCTCTTGCCCCGTTCCAAGCCCCTGGATTAATCCGGCTCAAATTTCATATCGAATCTACGAATTATTGAAAGTGCACTTGCGCCAAATTTTGTGGAAATCGATGCACTCGTTCGAAAGTTATCCAATAAAACGTGGAGAACTTATGGCTGTCCCAGTTTCTTTGGGCACTTAAACATCGCCAAGATCACCGTCCGGAAGTGGATCGAAAATATGTAAGGTTCTATGATCTCCGAGGCCTCCGGCACCGGTGTTTTCTTCACTTTTTTACTCCCACTTCGGATGTTTCTCTTCTCCGTGTCTTCGCCCTTCCACGCATAAAGTGGTTCGAACCTCAGCGGATGCAGTCGACGCGACGGGACGCATTCTTCTTAAGTTCTTGATTCTTAGGACGGCAGGTATTAAGCCGGGCTTCTCGTTCAGGTATACCCTGGCACCTACACAACTCCGGATGTATGTAGGCACCGATTCGTACCTATACCACCATGCACCACCTTTGAGAAGGTGCGCAGGATGGCTATATGGCAGAACTAAACACACCCGCTCATCGTTTCTCTCTCGTTGATCGTGAGCCACCGTCCCAGACCTTCCCACGCCGCGGTCGCTGGCTGCCGACATTGTACCAGTTTTTTTTCGCGGTCTTCGCGTAATTAATGCGTTCTTGGTAGGAAATACCTTTGCGTAACGTACGTGGTTGGAAAAATGCGGTTCTGCAGCTACATACGCGAGGGAACGAGTGCCTGCAGGCCCAAGTACAACGACTTCGTAACTTGCCATCGGGATATGCCTGGCAAGGGACGACATCTCCAGCTTTTCTGTCTTCACGTACTATAGTACGTAGTTATAAGATACATATGTACAGACCAGTCGTTCTCTCGTTAAGTTGCCTTTTACGCTCGCGCAACTATCATCAGTTCGCAAGAGTGAAATATCACGAAGACTGACTGACTGACTGACGGATAACGAACGACTTAGTTTTGGGATCACGCATTACGCAACCCAATGCAGAAGACATGACATAACTTGAAATTGGCAAATGGTATTCGCCGGTTTCTAAATATAATATAACCTGCACAGACGTAGACTTTGAAGCGTGTTGGTATTCCGAGAAAACGGTATACCTAAGTGGCACGTTTTCCACCACATTTCAGTACCTACGCTTTAAGAAAGAAACAAACACGAATGTTTATACGTCACTCGTCCTTTCATCACCGGATGAGTAATTCCCATATGTGATGATCTGTAACGCTCTACCTCTTTCCTCATGTCCTTCGGTATGTTAAAGAAGATTTAGAACCTAGGTTCTAGAAAATGAAAGTATAAGATATGAAAAATAAGGCGGTATTCAAGGGCGACGAAGGTCACGTAGTATTCCTCACTGGTATACATCTACATCTTATTTTCCCGTGCAACACAACACAATAATGCAACAATTGCACGGTTTTATACCCGGGAATTACTTATCGCTGTATACTCGAGTTATCGCCTCATGGTGCGAGTTCGCCCACCCGCCCACGCACGGATAAACTGAAGAACTCACTCACGCAACTTTCGGATCGAGTTCACTGTATTTGTTCAACGATATCAACGACACACTGCAATAGTAACTATTTTATCGCTCATTGTGCCTCCCTCTCTCTCTCACTCTCTATCTCTTTCCACGCTCGTTAGCCGTGCGTAAAGTCGAACGAAATACATGCCTAGGTAAAAAAAAACCGTTATCATTAAACGGAGAGGAGGAGGAGGAGGTTAGCAATAAATAACGCAATGCACAAGCACGCACACACACATACACATACATGTGTATGTGCATATGGAGGAGACCGATCGGCTGGTGCCTCGGGGCGTTACTCAATTATAAATATTCCGCTAATTGCGGTTAGCGTCGAGGCGATAACGACTATGATAAGGTCTCGAGTAACCGGCGAAAATATTTGTGTCAAGCTTTAGTGTGACTCTGGCTCTCTTTTGTTTGCCCGTGGTCACAGCCACGTCATTCATATATATGTATGTATACGTGTGTATGTGTGTGTGTGTGTGTTTAAATATGTAGTACATAATTAAACTCGTTATACTAGTGCCTGGGGTTAGTTTCTATGTGTATATAATGTATACTGTTGTAAAGTTCCCGCCGACTCTTTTAGCGTGGGTGTCCGCATACTTTACTCAAGTTCTATGTGTATTATAACCGGTGTGTGTACTCGTCTGTGACGACGTTTAAACCTCGTAGGTTTGAAAATAGATGATTGAAAGAACGGAAAAAACTTGAGAAAATAAAAAAAAAAACCATTACATCAAGTTGTAAAAATAACTCGTTAATTGACCACCTATATGCAATGTGCATTGCCTGTTGGTTGATTGATTTTTAATCGGTTCTTCGCTCATGTATTTACGCCGTACAAGCGAATTAACTGCGTCTGCATTAATACCTCTTCTTATCTATACATCTATCCATCTTTCTATATATATATAGATGTGTGTGTGTGAAACTCGTTGTGTATATACACGAGTATAGTAATTATCATCCATCTTTGATCAACGCGTAAACGCGTTCTCACGTAATGTGTCAGTGTACGCGTATACCTACGTATATTTATAAATTCCTATAAACGAATTAGAGGTGCGGTAAAAGGGAACGTTATGCAATACCAACTTCTCGTATAAGTGAATATTTTAACATAGCTAATATGAATTTGATTTTATTTCAGTACCTAGAGTATTTAACCTTATTTTAAAATTAGTATACGAATATAACCGCGATAGCTATAATTTTGTAATCGTTTTATTTCCTTATCGCATATTATATTCTATGCACGTAACTATACATAGGTATATTACAAATACAATACATTCATATCATAATATAACTTTCGTCAATATTGATATAGATTCTTGTTTTCTACAAATTTCTATATACGATATAATATGAGATAAGAGGAGTAACAGGATCCGCTCGTTGGGTTGAAATCTGTCCAATTGGTCGTAAAGATTGCTGGATGCTGCGAAAAGAAGTAAAACTTATATACCGAATAAGACAGAGTAGAGTTACTTGATCCAATCGAGTAAAGTGTAATACATACACAACTGTAATCCAATAGAAACAAAAAAGAAGAAAAAAACCAAAAAAAAAAAAGAAAACTTTCGGTTTATAACTTGTTGCTGGTAGAAGCGAGGTTCCGTATATACATACTATACAGATATAGGCTCGTTCCGCGGGGAATGTGTCTGTATAAACTCATACCGTATATAAATGTGATTGTATAGTGTTAACGTGAGCTATTCATGCATCACACATACCTACATCCGTCCATCCGTCCATCCGTCCATCCATCCATCTATCCATCCATCCATCCATCCATCCATCCAACTACGAGTTTCGACTGTGGAAACGACCGCGCGCTCCTAGTCGGTTGATCGTTTGTTCGTCTGGCCGCAGCGCGGCGCGGTAATCGAGCAACGAATCGCGCTACGAAGCCAGTCCTTTGTGCGAGTCCCGGGAGGCAACGCCGCGCGCATTATTCACCCCTTGAAGAGGAGCCTACCCTTATAGCCTAGAGTAGGACTAGGCCAGTGACTTCCGAGCGGAATAAAAGAGAAGTAAATAAATAAAGAAAAGAGAGAAACCGGGATGAGAGAATAAGGAGAATATAATTGAACTTTACATAGTAGAGAATTATCGGTATTATTATAACGCGGGTTTGTCGAATATAATAATAACATTATATAATATATATATATATATATATATACCTTTTATTTTTTTATTACATGGATAGATGGATATTGGAATAAATTAATGAAGTGTGCCTTGTGGATTTTCTAAACAACCATGTAGTAAACCGTAATGTTAACCGTTCTCCTATTATATGTATAGTAAAATAATGAAATAGTGAATTAGTGGGTGGTGCGGACATTATTAAAAGGTTATAATGGATACCCGTGAATGGTGGCAGTTGCAGTGATCTTTGAAGGATGTGTTATTAGATAAATGGATATAAGCCAGGTAAGAAAAATAAGAAAAAGAAAATGACAAATGACAAATGAATAGCGAGGTTTTAACGATCCCGATTAAACGGACTAATAATAAATATGCCTAGGCCGTTAATTGACCAATTAATAAATGCTCTAAATTCACTTCTATAGAAGTGTGCGATGTGTTATAAAGATTCCACTTTCGTAAACATGTTTTTTTTATTTTATTATTTCTTTTATTTTTAACAGGGCGGAACGATTACTTGCTGTTTCGATTGAACACCATAATTCGGTTCTAAATAAAGAATATATGCTCTCACAATTAGAGCCAGTTGAATATAAACTAATAAGCGTGAATTGTAATAAACTGTTTGTTCTTAGTCACTCGATATATACGCTGTATTATAGTCGGTCGAGGCGATTAAAATAGCGCTCGTATTTCTTGGAAGACTTTATCGCCCTGTTAAGGCTGAGTTATCGCTCCTGGGTGGGACATCCTAACCGAGATAAACCATTTCCTAAGAGAGAGAGATACAGGGAGAGAGAGAGGGGGGAAGAGAGAGAAAAGAAGAAATGAAGAAGGAACATGAACCGCGTTGTCTGACCGATTATCCTCATCTACGGTGGTCGCATTTCGCTATAAACGTGTGATACTGCGATAACGCTTATTGAAGAAAATATAATCTAATATAAATTCAACCTCTCTCTCTCTCTCTCTCGCTTTCTATCTTTCGTGGTTAGTGGTATTGAATAGAGATTATACAAAGCTCCTTCCACGAGACGATTAATGATAAAACACTGTCTGATTGGATAAAAAGTTATTATTTTAATCTTTTTCACTGACCGCCCCATCCTTCTTATCTAATTGGTAATTACTTTCAGACTTTGTTCACTCTCTAATCTCGCCTATATCACGCTCTCTGCAGACCGAGTCTGCAGAGGTCTTCGTTATAGTACCTACTTACCATCAAACATCACATATAGCATATATATTACCCGCAGCTCATCGTGTCACTGGGCTTGTGCGGTTTGTGTCAGTGTTACACTGAGTTTTAACCACGACGAAATGGTAGCAATTTATTATTCCGAGTTTGAGAACGCGCGATGACATATTCTCTTACCACCTCGCCCTTGCGATCCACTTTATAGTCGTAAAGTAAACTCTCTTTTTCTCGTAAGAATATTCGACGAGAAGAAGGAAAAAAAAAGTAATAAAAAATGAATAACTCGTTGAGGATAAGATTACGCGACCCTTTTCTCTTACCTCCGTCCGTCACATTTCGATGCATACAATTTATAGAATAACGAAATGGTCGCCGGATTAAATAAGGGAAATAACTCTTGGCACGCGAGGTTTCTAAAAATGATATAGGATCATTAATTTTGACGGATAATAGCGGCCCATCGACGCCTCGGGTGACACGGTCGAGGCCCGTCATCCGGTGACCATACGTACATACTTATGTGTATACATTAGTGTGTAATATATATATATATGTATACACACATACACACCTACATACCTACTCTTTAAACGAGCTTCTAGATGCGGCAAGAAGTCAGTTAGTCCGTGGTGCGGGATTCTAGTTGTAGTGGTAGTGGTAGTGGTAGTAGTGGCGGGGAGAGGCCAGTGACATAACGGATGTCTGGGTTTCCTTTCCGTTGCCAAGTGGACATCCACGCCTCTTGCCTAACTCTCTTTAAGCATAACTCGGGCTCGGTCAACCGGGGCATGCATACATATATATATATGTGTACATATACATACACGTGTGTATATACTATATATATATTATACGCTCGTTATACTTGGGAACAATAAAGGATAAATGATGATATGAACGCATGAGGAACTAAATTAGAACTATGCTACATAGTTTTTGAGAAATAAATCGAAAATCTTACGTGCCTACATATTTATAGGAAAGTTTTGCGTACAGCTATATATAGGTATACTAGATACAGATATCCCACGATAGAAAGTTGTCAACTTTTTCGTCAAGCTACTTTCGTTCAAAGGTCGTTATTATTCATAGCGCATATATAAGATATATACCTACATGCTGCGGCGTTGGTTGGTGTATTATAGAGGTATAAACCTCAATACGGCAGTTTTCTTTCCTTCTTATGATAACTGGGCGCGATGTAACGGTGGCTTTTATAACCACGTAACCCTAATCGCTATTACGATCGACGACCGGAAACGGAATTCTTTATACATAATATAATATCTATAAGCGCACGAGATTGTTCCACCATAATATAATGAACGCACCTCGAGCCATATAGTCCTAAAAGATTCGCTTCTTTTTTTTCTTTTACATATATACGATTTCGAAATTTCATTCAAAGTTTTTCGGAATCGGTTATACATCCTACGTACGTAGACTTCCGGGGGGAATTCCATTTCTGAAAAACTGTAAATCGGTGATATTGAAGTTCCGAACTCGCAGAAGAGAGAGAAAGCGACGAATTTTAAGAACGCTCGTACTTTTTTTTCTCTTCTTTTTTTTCTTCGCCGAATATAAATTAACACAGTTATAAATTTCACCGTAATATATCCATATCCTCGTAACTGACCTATAGTAAGGTCACACCGCACCTCGTACCTCGCACCTCGCAGTTCCGTAAACGTCGACAAATGAAGGCGCGACACGCGCCGAGGGATCCCTCCGGGGTCAGACCCGGCCCCGATATCCCCTCGTCCTAAGAGCAGAAGCACCACCAGCAGCAGGTGGAACTAAGAGAGACAGATATGCCGAGGGCGAGAGGGAGAAATGCACGAGCATAAGCGAGATGTGGAAGTGCAGGGAAGTGGGAAGTGGGAAGTGGAAGGTATAAGAGGTAGAGACAGAGACAGAAGCAGGGGCAGCTTGGCGCCTCAAATTCCTTCTTATTTTTCGCAACTTTGTACCGCGAGCTACTCGCATGAAGACATCTGGGTCATGGGTTAAAAGGTAGCGATAGGTACTCTCTCGAAAGTGGGTAGATATACTGTTGAAATGAAACTGATGTGAGTGCCCATCAGCTAGATGATCGCGAGTAGGTAGGTATATGTATGGGTGATTCTCCGTTTGCACATCAAGTCAGTTAGGATTGACTATTAACCGAGACAAGATGGCGGCGGGGGAGTTTGCCTGCGGACTATATTTTAATGGCGGCATTCGCAGCGCGTACACGAACCACTCGTTATACTCGATTTATGGTCGAAGGTGCCCTGAATCCTTATGCGGCGTTCAGACTTAAGAGACTGGTTTGTAGTAGGACCGGTAATACTGGTAAGGTAAGGTGAGGCGAGGTGAGGTGAGGCGAGGCGAGGCGAGGCAAGGCGAAGTGAAGTGAAGTGTAGTGAGGTAAGGTAAGGCCTGGGCGACCCCCGGTCGACGACGTGATCTTGCTCGATCGCGAATACATTTACATGTCCGACGTAGGTACGTACTGCACCGCAACCGAGAAGAACTGATCGAACGAACGCCTTATACAGATCGATTTCGCTGAACAAACCTGACTACACGATTCAAGACCATGAGAGAGAATCCGCATTCAAACATGATAAAACCACTTGGCAATTATAGTTATTGCGTTAGATCACTCATCGATTATGCAATACCGAATAAAGATATATCTTTTGATTGATTATTTCGAATCATTCACCGATATGCGTGATTAATGAATCTTTTCTTTTTTCTTTTTCTTTTTAGACACCTGATCAAAGTCGATTAATATAAGATTAGATTAGATTATTACTGCAGCTTGGACATAAGTTATGTTACATACATGCCTTTTTCTTTTTCTTCATTTTCATTTTCATTTCATTTCATTTCATTTCATTTCATTTCCCCCCACGTCACTGAACCCCCTGCAGGGCTCATTGTCCACTTGGGTTTCATCGGTGAACTAAACCGATAAGGTTTTTATCATCACGTATGCGCGATAAGTTTCGATAAACAATATCAATGTGTAAACCTATCGCGGGCACCAAGACCGCGCGTGTATCTCTGTTTGGTCACGGTTCTCCTCCGCACCTCCGCACCCATAAACCACTGCAATGATTGTTAGCACCGCACGTGGGAGGCACGCGATAATTCTCTATCGACATATTAATACATATATATCTATATATATGTATATATATATACACATCTACCTATGTATATGTATAATGTTATATGAGATGAGGGAAATTAATTGGACGAATACTAGGTTCAGTTTAATTAGTCAGAGTTAACATTTCCGTATAGTCTTGTTGTTGTTCTTGAGTTCTTGTTCCTCAAGGATCCGGGAGGAAATTGTATCTTCAGTACGCGGCTGCTCTGCGAACGAAGAGAAGGACCACGACTACGACTACGACTACGACTACGACTGCGAATTACGATCACCTAGCGCGCACGAGAGCTTTGTAATTTACAATTAGACGAGATGCTTGCTGTTGCCTCGCGACTCTGAGAGTTTCTTTGCCGTAGGTTACCTACCTAGGTACTGTAGCTCTCTATACTAGGAATGAAATTAATTCACCGTGGCTAATTGCCTCGGCTACATATATATATATATATATATGTATATGGGTATTTCCTGCTGCGGACTAATCCCCGGAAATACTATATATATATATATATATACATTTTTTTTTTCATCCGGATAGTTCGCACCCTGACGTTTGTGTGTCACTTTCGACGAAATACATATTTGAATATAATAGACGCGTATATAAGGACGCGGGTTGAAGTTACGAATTTTGAAATGATCAAATTCCCCACGAGCCTTATCCTCGTGACAAAAAATCCTTCATCCATCCTCCCCTCGTCCGCTAAATAGTAAACCGAAATTCCTCTCGCTTCCAGTTTTACGTCTCTCTCAGCTCTTCGTTCTCGGTATGTAGAATTAAATCTGCAGCCGCATAATATGGTGGGGGCGCACTAGGGAGAATGAGAAAATAGAAGTGGAAGTAGAAGTAGAAGTGGTTCCTCTCAGTGCAGCAACTCGAGCTGCAAGGGGCGAGATTTATTCTTGAATAATTCATTCTGCCCACAATTCTGCTGGCCTCACACATCCACTCTCATCTACATCTAGTTAAGACTATCGCGCAGATGATCCTGGAGATGAGAAAATTAAAGCCGCGTCATCCACGTCGGCTAATTTTTCGAATGAAGATCTCTACTGAACTAGCAGCTCGCGTCTATAGTGTTGAAGCTTTCCAGAATATGAGAAAGAAGATTAAGAAGAGGAATAAAAAGGGACAGACTGCAAGGATGTAGAGAAGAAAGAGACGGGTTACGCAAGGAGAAAGTGTGGCTAACCAACGAACCAACACTCTGCACCTATCCTTATCCAAGTTGTTCGACTCATTCGAGTCGCAGTTATCTTCGCGTCGAGGTAGTGATAAAATCGTTTCAAGAACCGGTTCGTTGATCCGAGATTACTTATCTCTGAGTGAAGCCTGGGAGATTCCAAAACTGGATTTGGGTCTCGTATTAGGTACATGTATACACACATGCATTCGTATAACTCGAAAGTCGGCCACGTGTCTCGTTTTTATCCTTAAGGTGAAATTAACACGCTGCGGACCTCAATCGGATATTAATATGCGCACATACGAAGAAGCGACACTAAGCTGCACCCAGCACCGGGAATAATGACTGATGATGATAATTAATGTCAATATTTTCGCAATTTCTTATACATATAAGGAATGTATCTGTGAGTTCGGTAAGAGAACCGCAAAATTATGCGGTTTAATTTCCGCTAAATACTGCAGTAAAATTCGCCGCATTATCCGCTCTTTTCGCTTACGTTAGTTTCTGCGGTTTAGATATAATGAAGTCGAGTTTCATTTCATTTCATATCAACGTTCGAATGAAAAAAATTCATAAAACCTCGTTATACGAGAAGTACGAAGAATATAGAAGGAGAAATATAAAAAGAATCGCTAATCTAGGAAGAAGTAGATTTTTCTTTTTTTTTATTCCTCATTCTTTCTTCTTTCTTCTTTTCTGCTTCGCTATAGGAAAAGAGTTCAACGAGTGCAGAAGCGGAAATTGCAACCCTCGCAACGTTTGCCATGAGGTAAAAAAGATTCGCGCTACGACTGCGAACAATTTTTACCCTTGTGTTAAAATACATCTTTTTTACACTATTTTCTTATTTTCCTTTCGTGTCGATCAATTCGCGAACTAATCTGTATTAAATTCCAGGAAGTAGCCTAGCCGCCTTCTAGTGCTGTAACGATCAATTTGAAACAAGTTTGAAAATTTGCGCGGTCACGGGTTCCCGATCGTGGCAGTAAATTATTATACGGGCGGATTTTCTGACTCGATAATAATAAAACTGCCTACGAATCACGTTATCGTCGGACTAAAACCGTGCGAGCTAGAGGGAACGAACGAACGAACGATCGAGGCTTGCTTCACGTGTGATTAATGATATCCTGACCAATCCATCCTGAAGCCGCAGGTCGGTAGGTTTCTACGATGAATAATTTCTGTGACCGGGTCCCGGATCGGTTAATGGTAGTAATAGTCCGATTGTAAAAGCAGCGCGAGTAAGCCGCGAGTAGAGCTAACAGCTCGGTACTAGCGAGCTAATAAAACATTCATTTGTCACAGCTGAGAGAGAGAGAGAGAGAGACGTGTAGGTCGCAAACACGAACGTCATTCTGATCTACGCCTACCTTTCCGTCATTCAACAATCAATTGATTATGCGATGAATAATCATTAATCACCTACATCGAGCTCAATTTCATTTCAATATCCCATCAGGAATCATGACGACGGTTCTTCTCCTCGTAAAGAATTACGATCGTCTCCTGACCTTAGGCCAAAAAAAAGAACTGTATAGACATAATGGCCCTGCACCCCCCCGATGTAGATATACCTGTTGCTGTGACCCGGAAACGGGTGCCAGTTTCGCGTTCTGTATCATAGCTGTGTGCAGCTATGTGCTAACAGCAATTCGTTTATGTACATAAGGGTGCTTCGTGGATCACGTTTATGCCTCGACTAGTATACGGTTACTAACGATCCGATGATGAGAATTAACGCTGTTTGTATGAGCTGGTGTATAAAGTTACCATTATATCGTTATTACAGCTATTCTAGTAATCTAAGTTATCACCTACTCTCATTATAATACGTGTACGGAAATATGAAGTTTTTCGCGTATAGGAGTTAACGTACATATATGCAGTAGCTATAAAAATTCTGCATTTATATACTTAAAACTGAAAATAAATATCCAAATATGTAGATAATACGTAGGTGTAGGTGTATATGTAGGGATGCGGTGGTACTTATTGGAGTGAAAATTTATCCCGTCGACATAACTAAACTGAACTAAACTAAACTAAACTAAACTACCGTCAAAAGTTAACTCAGGCAATCAAGTTAAACTGCACCAACTTACCGAAGATAGGGGGTGTTCGACGGCTTAAGGTGAAGGAAGGAAAGCGGGGTGCTGTAGGAGTAGTACGAGACCGACACCACCTACGGCTACGACCACAGAACCATTAACAAGTTCGACATAAGTGCCAAAACTTTGCAGCTTCTAAACTACGCGAAAGCTTCGTAGTAGTTGACGCGCGGTGGGCTTTACAGGTATATACCTATATACTATATAAGGGAACTTTGGATTTATCCCGAGAGCAAGGACATGTGTATATTATATATTAGATCTTGGGGAACGAGTGTCTGAACACACACACACACACACACACGTACATCAAAGTATATGCAATGACTATCTAAATTTATTCTCGCAAACTAAGTTTTACGACCTGCACAGTTAATGCTCACCTAGTATAGGTATATGAGGTGGGTGTAAACTTTTTAATTGATTTTATTTATACATAACCGTTAGCTGTATATATATGTACGTATATATATATATATCTGTACTAGAATACTATTAGTACATCGTTGGTGGTGGGTGATGATATTGGCGACGTTACGGGGGCGTAGAGCGAAGTCGTGATTTATTATACTCGGCAGACAGGCTGAGCAGGAGGGGTCCGAGAGACAGACGCACATACAGACGGGAAGTTAGTAACGGTTCTTGACTCAGCGATTTCAATAGCGTTTGTTCAAAGAGTTACTATGCCCGGCGCCGAGGAGATGAGAAGATGAGGAGACGAGGAGAATATGAGAAGAGGGACGACAAGGCAAGGCGCGGCTCCACAGAGACGCGAGATGAGGAGATGAGAATAGAGAGAGATCGACGGTGGAGGAAGAGGAGGAGGCTGGATTACAGCCTGGTAGAAACGACCTGGAAGATCTTATTAGGTTAGGTTAGGATTTGGTGACGCATAATGGACCCGCCTTAGGGTATCTAGCGCTGATCTAGATCCGAGATAACAGGAGAGGATTACTCGTGTCTACGAAATAGACGAAACCAAGTCAACACACTGCACGCATGCACACACACACACACACGAAAGCTCTCCGATACACGTTTAACGGATTTCGGACTCTGGGGAGTTGTCGCGACCCTGAGAACAAAAATATATACATATACGCTACTCTTCTTCACCTCAGATGCAATAGGGCTTTGATGTCGATCACTAGTTCCCAGGGCGAGTTACACTTCAATCGTGACTAGACTGAAAGAGACGAGAAACGGCATGGCATACTTTTTCTTATTTTATTATACACATACCTGTCTTCCATATATATACTGGAATCTGGTCTATAATATTTATTTAAGTTTTATTCTTCGTTTTTTTTGTTTTTGTTTTTTTCTTATCATCGCTTTTTATATTTACTCTATTTTATATAACCAGATATATAATATAGAATATTTTATAAGCGAAGTAGTAATGTGAACGCGTGGGAATACGGCCTAACTGCTGCAGTAATGCTACTCTATCACTATAGCCTCTCTGCAGCTCTCTCGCAGCTTCCTTGGTAATAATTCCTAAGAAATAGTTGGGATCGCGCGACGCGAGAGGAAAACCAATCCTTTATAACAGTAGCAGCAAAAGATCGTCGTAGCCGTGTTCGACGATGAAAATATCGATGTAGGTATAGGTATATATAATACATATACCGCGGCAGCTGGCTTAAAGAGAAACTCTCGACTGCAGAGAAGAATTATCGCGTGTTTATTATATTATAGCGTAAGATCGTTTCTCCGATCGCGGTTGTGGAAATAATATTAGATTTAGGGGATTTTTGATATTCGCTACAAGTCATACGGTGAGAAAAAAATACATACATATTAGGGTGGTCCAAAAAAAAAAAGTTTTTTCCTTATCATCTCAAACGTTTCTTTTAAGTATAAAACAAATTCTCCTGAAAGCGCAACTCGATATCTCAACTCTACGAGACGCTCAACGATTTTCTGTTTTTCCATATAAATAACACGTGAAAAAATTTTTTTTTTTGATTTTTTCACGTAAAACTCTGAAAAAAATGTTATTGCGATTTTGATGCATATATTTTCGTAGGAAATTTAATTCTCTACAAAAAAGCTCTGATGTATTTTTCTCGTCATCTCAACAGATCAAAAGTTATGACGCTCTGAAAAAAAAATAAAAAATTGAAAAATTAAAAAAAAAAAAATTGAGAAAAAACAGAAAAAAATTAAAAATTGAATTTCCTATCAGAATATGTGTATCGGAATTGAACTAAAATTTTTTTTCGGAGTTTTATGCAGAAAAAACGAAAAAACATGTACGTGAAAGATTAATTTTTTCGTTTTTTCCGCATAAAACTCCGAAAAAAAATTTTTATCACAATTCCGATGCACATATTCTTGTAGGAAATTTAATTTTTTAATTTTTTTCAATTTCTTCAATTTTTTTTTTTTTTTTTCAATTTTTCAATTTTTTTTTTTCTTTCAAAGCATGATAACTTTTTGTCTGTTAAGATGACGAGAAAAAGATATCAAAGCTTTTTTGTAGAGAATTAAATTTCCTACGAAAATATGTGCTTCAAAATTGGAATGAAATTTTTTTTCTGAGTTTTACGTGACAAAAACAGAAAAAAAAATTTTTCACATGTTATTTATATGGGAAAACGGAAAATCGTTGAGCGTCTCGTAGAGTTGAGATATCGAGCTGCGCTTTCAGGAGAATTTGTTCTATACCTGAAAGAAACTTTTGAGATGATAAGCCTTTGAAAAATAAAAAAAATTGTGTTTTTTGGACCACCCTAATACATATATATTTCTAAATAAGAGAGGAATAAAATGCGAATTGGAGTAATAACGATCCCAGAATGGAAGAAAAATAACCGATGGAATTTAATAACGAAAGAGAAAAATTGCGGAAGAGGAAGAGAGAGTGAGAAAAATAAAGGAAAAGCAAAAAGGAAAGAAAAAAAACAAAAAAACGAGCCAAACTAAGGAATAAGGGGGAAAACGACCAAAGGAGAAATTGTAACGGTGCGTAGGTAGAATGACGGCAGCCGTGCGGAACAAAAGGTACAAAAGAGAGGCGATGTACAAAGAGGGTAAAAACCGACCAATCTTGAAATTACAAGGGTCGCTCGATGGACGTGGTTTCCCTTTCCATGTTTCGTCCCTTTTTTTCGCCCCGCGAATATAATGAGAAAAACATTGAATTCCGTATAATTAGTTCGGATGAAACCCTCTCTCTCGCCGTGCCTCCACACCTAATCCTTATATCTATTTTTTCGTGAAAGACTGCCACGGCTTAGCATAGAACCTATACCTACGTATATCTTTACCTCTGACTTGCTCTTATCTTATCGTCACTTTTTACTACCCGGTTTTTTTTTTTATCATTATTATTATTATTATTATGATTATTTTTTTCGTGACCGATATAAAACCGGACCATTATTGTTTCCACTTGGTTTTCAAATTTCCATTGTCATCCCCACTTGAATATGTAAATACAGATAAGCGCAAGATTAGACGTCGCGTCACACAGCTGCGACCTTCTATTCTCCCTATTCGATTTAACAAACAAATTTCCGAAATCTGATAACAGCTAATTGGCTAGTGTATAATCGACAGACTATTTGATCTAGATAATTATTTCGCAAGTTTATTCTTCTCTGAATCTCCCACGATATTACAGTTTTTTTTACTACTTCGTATTCCATTGTTTTTTTTTTTTTTTTTTTTACACTGTTACAGGTAAGAAATACCCGCATGTACCTACCTACGTACTCGCAATATAAAATCGGCACAAATTAGCGCCTATCTCTACTGTCGTTACTATTATGTACACATAGGTGTATATATATATATATATATATAGGTACTACGTACGGGTATAATTACTTAATTAAAAGAGGTACCTCGAGTTCACGGGCGTCGGGTTAATTATAATTAGACATTCTCGTTACTGTATGTTTAATACCTACCATACGAGTCGTCGGATAACGGCGAATCTCTTCGAAGTGTATACGAACTTATTTTTCTTTTTGTTTTTTTTTTTTTTTGCACAATTTCATTTTTCTTTTTTTTTTTCTGTTTCGCCTGTCTTTATGAACCAGAAGTTATCTCACGCGGAACTCGCGCCGCGACCGTGCGGAGGATTTCGTTTAGAACAAAAGTAACGTAATCAAAAAATGAAAAATAAAAAATAAAAAAGTAATCTCCGGGAATATTGCTTCAAGCTTAATGTCCAATTCTTTCATTTTCATTTATCTACTTTCTAAATTCCGCACGTGGATATTTCCGTCCTTCTGTTCCTAAATTCAGGAATAAAAAAAGGAATGTATTACAGCACGCAGAAGTCCGACTAAGCTTTAATGCTACCTGCTCTTGGATCTCAGACGTCCGGGAAATACCGATAAGCGGTTTCGCGCGGTCAGCAATTCTACCATATCTCGCTGAAACGCGATAACCTTTAGCTGTGCTCTACGCGACTTTGCACGCGAATTCTTTATCCCCCTTCTTCTTCTTCTTCTTCTTCTTTTCCTTTTCCTTTTCCTTTTCCTTTTCCTTCGGCTAGCTATATTATTAACCTTATCGCAATACGTCTTATCCACGGGAGGAAAACCCGTTCGGAAATGCAGTTATTGCATTCGCAGTATTGTTTCATGTTTTTTTATTTTTTATTTTCTATTTTCTATTTACTTTTACTTTTACTTATATTATAATACTATGTCCTTGGCAAAATTTCGCATACACATATGTATCGCGCCATGTGATATCGCATAAAATTAACGTTGGAATGAATAAATTGATCAAAATTACAAACCCAATTCCCACTATATGAGGTATAAACTTTGTTTCGAATTGTAAATTCCACAAATTAAATTACCCTTTATACTACTATATACCATATCGGAGAATTTTTAATTAATCATAATTAACTCAGATACAATTCCTGTTATTCACATTTAATTAGAAACATTCCATCCCGATGCAATGCCTGCGCAATCTACATAGAGTTTACACAGTAGCTGTTCTACCATTATAACTATATCGCGTACAGCTATGGAATGAATATCATAATAGGTAGTCCGGTTTGCGCCAGACTCGCGTTATTAGATCCATCATTTCATCTTCTTCTCTCTCTCTCTCTCTCTCTCTCTCTCTCTCTCTCTCTCTCTCTCTCTCTCTCTCTCTCTATTTTCATATCTGTAATTCCCTCTCTATACTATACTGCGGCTATGTTAACAATAGGGTTTCTACTTTATCGCGATCGTGCTTCGCGAAACAATTCATATTGAAATTATTTACGCAGCTGGACGGATCGCTATCGGCCTCAAAGCTTTTTAATTGTATCGATAGGTAGGAAGGAAGGTACACAAGGTACAAGGTATGTATAATATATACATGTATACACGTATACATATGTATAAAAACGGTGTATGCGATCGCGATCTATTTTTATCAACGTTTCGAATGATGTTTGCCTTCCGTCTGTATGCGATCAATCGAAAGTATTTGCCCATATAATATATAGAACGGGGATTGGGGCTGTTTACATATACGAAATACATATATTTCGCGGAAAATAAATAAATATTATATATATATGCTGCAGAATATATCGTTTCTTTATTGGTTATTGATCAGAGGAATGAGAATACAGGTTCTGTACTTCAGATTCATTCTACCATTTTTAACGTCCGTTCAATTTGACCGTGAAACTTATATCCGCGAACGGCAATAAAGGACTAAAAAAAGAAAAAAAAGGAAAATCTAAAAAACGCTGCGTACACAGATGTTGAAATCGATGCTTTGTACTAAATCGGCGACGATCGGAGGTTCAAATATTTTATGTATCCGGAACGAAGTTAGTCCTGACTCCTGGGGTCCCACCAGTGCATAAATCCGTCGTATTTCTCAGCTCATTGCGCTACGCAATTCACCTTTTTTTTTTTTTTTTTTTTTTTTTATTTATTTTTTTTTTTTACGTTGAACCAAACGATCTAAAAAAGAATCCGATAACAATAGAAATACTGTCGATTTAAATAACTCGGAGTCGAAATAAACCGCAGAAAAACTCACCGACTCGTGTCGCGTCGAGTCAACGTCAACGTCAACGTTAATCAGACCAAGTTTCATCGGCCAATGTCGACGCCGCGGTTTCTTACGGGATTATAACCACCTATCGAGTCTTAAGTGACTAACTAGACTCCGACAACTGGTTATTTTATCTGGCAAAATTCCAGACTTTTAAAAACCAGCTCTTCTACTTCGGACGTCTGCGTTCAACGTTTCTCTTTCCTTATCCTTTTTTTTTCTTTCTTTTTTTTTTTGTTCGATTCCTGTTCTTTTTTTTTCATCGACTGGTTAAAAATCATTCCGAGATAAAAATCAACGCCGCAATTATTATCACCTAAATCCGTCTGAATGAAACTATGAGAGGATAATTAAAACGAATAATAAATTAATTTCAGTTTTTTCTTCTTATTCTTTTTCGCCCGTAATAGGTATAAATTTAAATATTTATAGTACATAAGTAGATCTGATCAGATTGAATGAAATCAGATAAGATATCAGATCTCGTCGCTCTCCGAATCTCATATTAGTTTATCGCGTTATTCAACATGAGATTTTCAAATAGGTACATACATACATACATACATGCATACCAACATGCATACCTAAATAATATTCGTATAAGAGGCGCCGCGACGCACAGCTGCACACGGCTTAGCACCTGGTTCCACTCGTCGCGTATTTGCCCGCGATATATAGTGATAAATAATTTATATCTCGGACACGGGGGTAGGTAGGTAAGTATACGACTGGCCTCGAGCCAGAAATTTTCATCGTCGCGTTTTATTTGCTTCTTTAACTTATACCAGCTCCTGCGCTCTCCCTCATTCTCTACTCTTTTTAGTATAAGGTACCACCTATACAGCTGGAATTCATCTCAGCAAACGAGAGAGTGTAGCAATTAGAGGTTAACCGAGGTCAGGTGGGACTAAAGTACGATGAATTATTTGCCAACTAGATACACACCTTTTTTTTCTTTTTTTTCTTTCTTCATTATTTCGTCGTCGTCGTCGTCATCGTGTATGTATGCATGCGCATACATACATAAAATTGGCAACAATTTTTTTATTTTTTATTTTTCGCTGTTTATCACTTGCTAAGCGAATATTTATTCAGACTTTAAAACGCAATTATCATATTATCGTATATCATTTTTTCCTTCTGGTTATGGTTACACCTACTCGGGTTTCGCGTTAATATAATAATTACATCGGAATTTAAAAGGCGATTAATCAGCAACGATTCAAAGTACATCGAAGAAGACCCTCAGCTACCCGTGACGATTCTCATATCTTAAGTAATCGTACTTTCGTAATATCATAATACCTACCTACTACGTTTCTGGGTATCGCAGTAGGTGTACATAAATGGTGTTATATAACCGCTGACCAGTGACCGCGTGTACCTACTCCGTTTGTCTTTACAATAGTTTGAAGAAGACCAGACGGAAGAAACGACGCTGCATTATGATGTCGTCATATCCTCATGCGGCAGCTCATGATATAATACTGTATTTGAGCGGTAAGAAGAGAGATACACGAACATATCTCATAGTTTCTCAAACTCTTTACTTTTTCCAGTATTCATTCCGCAATTATATTAGCGTGAGAATTGACACGGATTATACATGGTGTATGTGTAACATATATGTATTAAACATTTGCCAAGAAGTTGATAGACGGTAGATGATTTGAGTCTTAAACGAGGGAGAGGAGGAGGAGGAGGAGGCGGCGGTGGTAGAAACGGAGTTTAAAGAAACCAGTTGGTTCAGTATCTATGGAACCGGTTCAGCTGGTCTGTCCGTCTCGCGTTCTCCGCCTTCTTTACCTCTGCAGCGGCCACACGGCGCGATGTGGTGTGGTGTGGTGTGGTGTGGTGTGGCGGTGCAGCAGGCAGACCGGTATAAAGAAAAAAAGAAAAGAAACGAAGAAAAAAAATACCCGAGGGCATTCGACCCGCTCTCAGGGTTCCCTCTTCCTCGCCATCCTCATTCTACTCCTCGCCCAGCTTGAGTTTAGTTGCATATCCGAGCACTGATCGAGCCAGACCAGACCAGACCAGACCAAACCACAGCACGCTATCTCTCTGTCTCTGTCTCTGTCTCTCTCTCTCTCTTTTAGGTCTCCTCTGTTCTCTATTCGTGCAAACGAATCCACCTCCTCGTACTCCCCCATCGCGAGGAGTCGCACACCATATGACCAAGAAGCCCGAGACGTAAAGATGCCTACGCTGCTGACCCACTATTTCCATATACCAACCTACTCGCCTCCAAAGTAGCAGCAGTCCGCGTAACCCGATAACGAAGATCTTCTCCCTCCTGCCTTCCTTGTACTCTCAAAGAGACGAGTCTCAACTTGAAAATAGAACGGTGACTGCAACTGCAACTGCAACTCTGCAACTGGTCAAAAGCGAAGTAAAGAAAGACCGAGAGAGATGCGAGTTTAGTTCAGCTACAGCTCGGCTCGGCTCAGTTCAGTTGAGAGTCGTAACTGTTGCAACAGTGTTACTCTGTAGTGTGGTCGCCATTTTTAAAATAAAACGAGAGAAAGGAAGGGATGTGCTTTGTAGAGATGAACAGATAAATAGAAGAGATTTAATAAGAGGGTAAAAAAAAAAAGAGTGATGCGTCTTCCGCGTGCGTGTTCGTGACTTCACTTCACTTCACTTCACTCCACTCCACTTCACTTCACTTCTCTTCTCTTCTCTTCCCTTCCCTTCACTCTTATCCCCAGCGCACAATTCCCCACGTGTGTCGGCGGCCCACCTCATCCAGAGGAGGGCGACCTAACGATGACTCACTAGTATCTACCTACCTTGCCGTAAGTCACGCAGAGGTCAGATTCACCGTATAGACTATTCCACCTAGTTCATATGCAATGTATGTACTTGAAGTGGTACGCTGGATGTATGTGTGCAACTATAATCTATCCTGTTCTATCCAGACGTGAGAAGCATGATAGAATTGCTGTTTTATGAATCGTGCGAAAGCCTCGATGCCTTAGAATTTTGCAATTTTCTTTTTCTTTTTCTTTTTATTTTCTCCAGTTCTCCTTCTACTTGGGTACATCGAATCTCGTAAGGCTCGAGTGGGTACAACTTTATACCGTTAAACCGCACGCAAAAGCCGTATCGATATATTTTCCGTTTCTCGATCGGCCGATGAGATAAGCAGGTGAAAGCGCGCCATCGGATTGTCGGAGTCGATTTAAACCTACCCAACGGCCATCGTTATCCTTGGGCCAACCGTGGTGACGGTTATCTAGTGAATTATCGTCCTACCGTTCGCTCCTCTCATTCTCTAATTCTCTCTCATTCACTATCTTCATCTCTTTATCTCCTGTTCACAACCGGCGAACATATTACGAATTCATAAAAAAATCTACATCATTTCTCAAAGTGCGATCTAACTGCATGCGCCTAGCGAATGCCAGTCAATTCACGTTAAATATTTACCCCCGCGATTTCCTGATGCTGATATCTTATTCATTAATCCCGAGGCCAATGTGCCGATAAAACGACACAGTGCGCAGCATCGCTTCGATATTTTCTCATTAAATTTTCAATGCATAACAAGTTTACCTCGCGACCCACTTATCTTTGTTTTATATGAGAAATTGGGTTAAGAATTTTCGTCTGCAGAAAATTTATATAGAAACTAGGTATTTATTTTAGTCAGTTGTATAACGATTGTGTGTCAGCACATTCTCTACCCTACGGACTTGGCGAATTTATTATAAGATGGATCCCCTTCGCGGAAGCATAAAGAACGAAAGTGGCCTTGAAGAGTCGTGAAACGCTGGGCATGCGGAGGCGTCTGTTAGCCATGTGCCAAATTCCCGAGTGTGGTCGCTCTTGTTTGCCCAGTACCACCCTCGGGTCAGGTTGGACGGGTCTTTTTCCTGGCGGTTCGTCGGGTCTATAACTCTGCCTGGAGGTTTGGGGCTCGGGTACTCCGCCGCTCCGGTTACCAAGGAAGTAAGGAACGAGGGAGAGACGGAGAGAAAATAGAAGAAAAAGAAAACGACATGAAATCCGAGAGAGAATGGAGGAGAAAAAGTATAAAGTAAAAAAACAAAATGTAAAAAGTAAAAGACGAGAGGCAACCCGGTCGTAAACCCCGCTGCAATGCATTCCCTTGTAAGACGAGCTCGCTCTCGGACTCGCATATGCCATGGTCATTTATTATTTGATGGAAGGAACATAGCTGCTCCGAAATATCGTCAAGGTCAAGAAACGAGGGACGGCAACGATATGAACGGAAAACTCTCGACTTCACTTTCCACTTCACTCAAGTGAGTGACTGAGTGACTGAGCGAGTTCGTGCGTGCATGACCTTGCCAGCAGTGTCCTGTTCTTCTGTGAACAGCCTGTGCGCACGTGTTTGTGGACTTACACATTATACCTTAACACGCGATTCCGATGGTAGGATTACAGAATCAGAATTGTGCCAACAACATCCTGATGATCTTCATTCGACTATCGTTCGAAGTATGATAATTATACGCAGACATTATGGTACCGTATAGAATCGATTGAACGCGCGTTGCCTTTTTGTTCCTCGCTGCACGTATATGCATGGTCATATTGTACATTATTTCATTTAAATTTATCAATCTCTTGGTAAAGCATGTAAGTTATACATGTATACATGTGAAGTTTACCTCCACTGCATCACGTACGTATTAGACCGCGTTGAATGATTTACGCAGGCACGCACCTGCGTTTACCACGCGATGTAAACCGGCTCTGGAAGGTGCCCCGCGCACCGGTATAATTATGCCGTGGAAACCATCTTGGCATCTTCCTACAGCCACGTCACATCCGGTTACAGCAGATTATGTATTCACTGGCTCGCAGGAGTGGTCAAGACTATTCCGTCCGCCGACTTGCCTCTAATAAATTTCATCCTGAGAATAATAACGCGGAACTTTGGTAGCCGTTTACAAATAGACCTACCAGATAGGGTGGGATTTCAGATTCACCATTCACGCAGCGCCGGACACGGGGAAATTTAATTCGAATATAGATTCTAAGGGCCCTGGGGGCACGTGGCTTTTATAGTTATAAAATTCATTCAAAGAAGTTGTTCCTCCGGTACTTGACTCTACGAACATCGACGCGGCTGCAGCACCTTCACTTTACTTAACTTAACTTAACTTAACTTAACTTAACTTAACTTAACTTAACTTAACTTTGGTTCAGCAGACGCCTGATCGTCGACGGCTTGGCATGGGGCCCGAGAGTCTAGTAACGAATACTGGCGATATGCCAGACCGTTTTTTCCCCTCTTCTGTATTCTGACTTACTTTATTTTTCTCCCCGCGTCGCGCTGCGGGCCGTGAGCTGCGTCGAGTAACGGCGTCGGAAATAAGTTTATCAACAAACTGAACGTAGAGAAATTTTCAAAGCGGGCTTGCTCGAGCTGGCAAAACCGAGACCCTAAATATAGACGCCAATAAAAATAGAGAGCTGCGGAACGCGAAGCGGGAGTCCAAACCGCGCTCACCGCGATACCCCGCGTAATACTCCCGAGGGACGAGCGCAGGGTGCAGAAGGGTAGATAGAATTCGAGGCAAAACTGGGGCACAAACTGCTCAGATTTATTCCAATAAACTTTCACGAATCCTGCAATATATCAACGAGACTTTCAAGTTCAATGGATGATGGTGCAAGCTCTCGGAAACAGAGAGTTGATTAAATCAATCCGCGAAACAACGCGAGACTATAATAGAACCCGACTACCCACCAGGATGCCAATCGCGGTTAATTACATTACCAAAGTTCTCGAGGAAAACTCTCCGTAAACCCCTGAGCAGCTGAGACCTAATGGCAAGTGGCAATGTAACACCATAAGCTATCGAGTTTTAGTAGATTATCGAGGGAACATGAGCTCGACTAAAATCAAACTGGGTTACGCGTTGTGGTTGCTAGCTAGCTGCACGTGCGCCGTTGTGCGTATTGATTTCCCGCCATTTTGTGGTGTCTCACCCTCCCTCCACCCATAGTCCGAGGGTGCATTCTAAAGATAACCTTACCGCCGCTTAACAAATTCCAACAACGCACTAGCACCACTTGCGCCAAGTGTAACTAATTGCAAGAAAGCGACGACGCGACGCGACGCGAGGCGACGCCAGGCTCGACACAGCGAGGACAGCTATTTGGCATCAGATTTTTACCCTCTCAAGGACAGAGAAGCTCGGAGTATCGATGATTCCGAATCCCCTATTCATTTATCTTGTTTATTTTAGCACCGCCGCTGGGGTTGCCAATTGAATTTCCGATTCGAAAACGCACTTATTGCATTTGTGTCTGTGTTTACATTGGATTCAGTTATTGTTAGTGTATGCAGAAGCCCGTGCGTTCCATCCGCGCGATAATATATGGATTTGGAACACGATTCTGATGACTTGAGGAACGGCTGATTACACATTGTCAGTTACCCATATGAGATGGATAAACACTTGACAAGCGGACGAGGTACACCTGTATAAACTCTCACGATTGGTGATAAGAAGGTGGAGAGCCTTTAGCCGCAACTTTGCATTCCGCGCATGTTCACTTATATAGCTTCGGATAAAATGATAAGAAATAAATTGGTTTAGGGTTGTCTATTACGTTGAATCAAGGACTGCTTCAGCTGGCGTGGGAGGAAATATCCTTGCCGAATCCGTGCCTTATATAGGGTACTTCCGTTTAGCTCGGGGCTATATGGAAACTTTTGAATGGTTGCCATTTTCTTATCTCAGGGAGAATCGGGATCCTTTATTTCTTCCGTACTACTATACTACCACTACCACTACCACTACTCTATTCGGACGATGGGAATCCTTGTTGAAAAAGTTTTCAACATCGAGGAGAGGAGTAGGTGGGTAGTTTCGATAAAATAATGAACGGGAGATATAAAAAGGGTCTGCTCTCAAGTTAACCCAACCCTCCCCCCTCTTCGTTTTCTTCTTCTTTTTCTTTCTATTTCCGTGAACAACTTTAACTTTGATCGTTAAATATCAGCTACGAATGAAAACTGTGGAGGTAGATACCTAGGTACAAGTAGGTAGGTAGTGGGTACATAAGCCACCGAGTAACAAATTCGAACTTCAACTTCTCGAACTTTGGTCATTTGCTACTAAACCGTGACTTGTTATATCTCGATCTTATTAGCTACTGAACCTACCTTACCCACACTTCGATCTTTCGCCTTCAAATACTCCGAAACGATGAACACCGGAGGTGCAATATTCTGATAGCTAAAGATCCCCGAAAGGCCAAACCTCCGGAACTTGAAATTCATGCATGCATTAATTCATGTATCGATCGTATCGAGGCCAATAGGTGGTCAGATGAACCGTTCCGAGATGTACTTTTCGGAAAAAATAAAAAGATTTTTCACAGAGTTTTTGAGCTGTCTGCATTCCGACCTTCCGGAATTTCAATGTTCCAAATTAAAACGTTTCTGAAAATCCTAAATCGTCTGAAACGAATTGGAAATTATTACCGTTCGTAACTTGAACCCGGTCCCGTTTCTCATCATCACTATTTCCCATAAAACGTAAAACGGTATTAACAGCTGACCTTCCCTCACGGGCTGTAATCCCGTCAATTCCCCAGCGGGTTCAGTGCATATCTATATAAAAGTGGTTGGCATTTAAACCCTTTGTCCAACGCACCCCTCTTCCACCCCGCCGCTGGTATACCCATTCCATTTGCACCCCGGTCAGAATTCTCCCTTCTTTATGCTCTATCCCCCCCATTCCCCATTCAACCCTGGCCCATTCTTACCCCACTATATCCTGCACCGTACCCGAAAACGACACACGTCACGGCCCACCACCATTAGCAAAAAAGGGTTCTACACCCGAGCGAGGGTGCATATTGCTGTACAGGGCAGGATCGAGAGTGCATTTCAGTGAGCATGTCTTTTACGTTTCGTGTAAACTGTATAATAGAGGAAAAAAAAGGCAAAAATAATAAAAATTACTGCTATTGCTTCTCTCGGTGTAATTTAATACTGAGGAGAGAGAACATTGTGTCGAATAAATGTTCACCCCATCCACCCATCAAGCGGTATATAAGTGTCCCTGAAGGAGAGGGCTTCGAATGGCTACTTCCACTTCAGAGTTTATATTAGTTTCGCGGATGAGAATGGACAGGAAAAACGAGTGGCCGCGTTCCGGTATTAAATCACTGGTGTATACGTTATCAACCAGTACCGAACTCCTTTCTGTCAAATGTATGCGTTTTTGGTCATTTTATTTCAGTGATGATATAAGATGACAAAAATCCCTTATTTTATTCATATACCTATAGATACATAAGTAAGAGAACGCATTTTACAAATATTTCTGTCCGCGATACGGTGTATTATTATCAAGTACGTTTAAAAGGGAGAAAACACGGTGTGTGTATAGCTGGGTAATACTTCTCCTACCATCGCACGTATAGTCGCGTAGTTCGTCGTGCCGATGCATAATTCATGGCACGCATTTAGCCGGGATATTCCGGCGTGACGCGTCGTTCTGTAATCGTGGTGTACGTCGAAGCGACGCGTATTGGTGGCGGGGCGCCCGCGGAGCCAGGACGTCACGTAACACCGGAGTCTGATTAAAAAAAGATGAAAAAGGAAGGAAAAATAGTGAAAAAGTGGCAAGTGGCGGGTGGCGAGTGGCGGCAACGTCCTCGAAATAATACCGGGGTTACAACCGTGAATTTCTGCGATCCCGCAGTTATATAGCCGCATATAGGTTGCGTGAGGTAACGTGTCCCGTCTAGGGGAAACAAAGGGGCGCATAAATTGCAGAGAGAGGGTCACGTACGCGTCGCTGTCTGCCCAACTCTCGTCCGCTCCTACAAACCTACAGTTTCCTACATCCCCGTTTCATCGTATATGTGTGTACTATGGCAATAACAATAAATCCGAAGCTATAAATCCCTCTGCTCCCTCCGCCCTCCGCCCGCCCCATGTATTCTGAATTGTTACTCGTGTTCACGGAAAATCGTGTATATCACCAGCGTATAGGGTATACCTACCTGCGACGAGCCGTTCGGATATTTACGCGAATACTACGAGCACTAAACCCCCCGAGTATAATAATCCCTATAACTATATCGAATGGCGACGGTAAAAGAGTCGATCCATCAATTCCTCGTGAGGAGATGCCCGATTTCAGTCAAACTTTATCGTCTCTCCGTGTGACTGCGGCGGCGAATCGTTGAATGCGATATGGGAAATGTGAAATACTTATCAACGTCCTTTTCTGTTGCAGAAAAACACCAGAGCAGCGTCCGGGGTAACCGAAGAAGACAAGTTGGCGAGGGCGCAGCGAGTCGCGAGGGTGGCGCAGCGGTCAGACAACAGCAGCAGGAAGACCGAGAGAACAAGGGTCCAGGAAACCGGACGAGTCGTATAGGGGTAGAAGAAGCATCGAGCAAGACAGTCAGCGTCGGTCCAGCCGGGTCTAAACTTCGTCGTAAAGGTGCCGCGGTGAAGAGCAGTTCAGCGGAGAGTTTTCCGGCGCAAAGATCGGCCCGACGTAGACTTAGGCCGCAGACTGGTGCCCCTAGGGAAACTGGAGGCAAGAATACCGGCAAGGAATCTATCGCCGAGGTCGATGAACGACTCGAGAGTAATCGGACGGTAGAAAACACTTCCGAGGTTGAAGAAGAGGACGGAGAAGAGGAGGAGGACTCAGCCGAGCAAAAGGAATCCGAGGAGGACTGTGACCCTCTGATAAAGAGGCTGAAGACTAGCCTTTCGAGTCGCAAGGTTAGATCGGAAAGCCGAAAGGGAAAAGACGAGGAGGACGAACGTCTTCAAAGTGATAAAAAATCATCGGAAAGCTCAAACCCCCCGAAGCAACATCCTCGAGATCAAGCGAACGGGCCGATAGCCGAAGACGAGGAAAGCGAGTCGAGGGAACGAGACAGGGAGCCGGAACCTCCACCCCCAGGTAACGTGGATCGAGGAGGTGAGGCGGCTGAAGAGCATAAAGATAAAAACAGAGGAGAAGCGGCTTCCGCCGACGTCGTTTGCAAGGACGTAGAAGAAAGAGAACCTCTTGATTACCTAGCGCAGAGTCCATCATCCGGAGCAGCACCGGTCGGTGAAGAAAGCGCCGAGGATAGTGTCGGCAGTTTAAGCGCGGTGCGGGCACCGAGCGTAGAATCGGTGGTCGAGTTGGTGGAGTCGAGCAGTCAGGACGGCTCCGTGCTGGAGAGGTTGAGTCCGCTAAGCAGCGGTGCTGGGGGACGGCACGGGCTGCTAACAGAGGAGCAAGAGCGAGAGAGGCACAACGAAAGTCCCGTAATACTCGCCGAGAGACTGAACAAACCCCCGCCTGTACCGGGAACAACGGTCCACCATCATCACCAGCTGCATCAGCATCAGCATCAGCATCAACATCAGCATCAACACCAACACCACATTCAACAGCAGTACAATAACTCTTTGCAGAATCGACGTTACTCAAGTGGTAGCCCGGTTATTCAACACCAACAACATCCCCATCATCACCATCATCACCATTCGGCGGTGCCTTTAGTGGCGAGCGGAAGTCCCCGTCATTTGGTAGTCGGTGGGTCTGTGACAGAGTTACATCAGCATAATCAACAGCAAGGGGGAAACACGCGGGTAGTCGCGACCGTCGGCGATGAGGCAAGCCTCATGGAGGTGGAGGCAGGGGCGGTCGGCGTCGCGGGAGTCTTGGGTGGCGTCGCGACGGCAGGTATCCGCGGTGCTGCTGCCTACGGTGACAGTGGATCGGACAGCGGTGTTAGTTCATTGAGAAGCGCCGGTTCAGGTGACGAGAGAAGCGGCAGTAGAAGCTCGGCCCTTAGCGCGGAGGAAACGCCTGCGGCCGTTGCCGCGGCTGCCGCAACACCCGCGCGCGTCTGGCACGTGCAGAGTGTACAGCACACCTCACTACTAATGGCACACTCTCAGCAGGGGCCACCCGCCGCGACTGGTACCACGTCGACAACATCCGTTGGATACCCGAGTCCAGCGCAACCGACACATCATCATCCTGCCGCGGTCGCTACCGAGATGCTCTGGAGGCCACCTAGGTACCCACCATTCACGCATGGGCTACTTGGTCCCGCACAACAGAGCGCCGAGGAAATGCTAGAGCGGGAACGACACGAAAGAATGCTTCGGTAAGTTGGAACTATTTCCTTATATTTCGAACCATTACCGAGCGAGGCCTTCCAGCGTTCAATTTATCGCGATTTAGCATATAGCACACACGATTCTCATCTCACATGATCTTCGAAGGGGTATTTGAACTCGCACCACTCGATATTGTATGAGACCGTTGAACAGCTGTCGTACAATGGTTTTCACATACCGAGTCCTCGGTCCTGGGTTAATAAACTACTTCCATGGAGTTAGGGAGGGGACAGGGTTCTTTGTTCGACGATCTCGCGTGATCTGTTAACGCGACTCGAATTGTTTCCGTATACGGCAGCTGCAATGAAACACGCCGTGCGGTTTTCGCCTCCGCAGGTTTATGAACCAGAAATACTACATGGATTTTTATAATTGATACGAAATTTAGCGGGATGCAGTTAGCGATGAGAAATTAGGTGAAATTCAACGAACGATTGTAGAGGAATGAACATTTTTACGTGGGGATCAGGTAGGATAGGGAAATCTGAGGAATTGGTGAATGGGAAATTTAATGTAATCTCATTGTCTGGAAATGCTGCCTCGTCATATTTTCATAGAATATACACCGAGTAGCTGTCCGGAGTGGTTTTGTTCGGCGATAAAGCCGAGAACCGAGAAGCGAAACTAAAGAAAGGGAAAATGAAGGGTGGAGAAGGCGAGGGAGAGAAAGCGAGTTTCATCGACCCGGGCAAACCAATTAGCGTTATTATACCTGTGTATATATTATACAGCGAAATACCGCCTCACTCACAATTACAGAGGGAAACAGCGACGTAAATGGTTGAGTAAAATTTCAATCCCTTGCGAATGACGTTCAAGACCGTTCAGCTAATCCCTCTTCTATACCCCATTCACTCTATATATATATTTCGAGGAATTTTAACGGGGGGGTATACCTCACACAGGATATATAACAGTTTATTACAAAACCTCGCAGAGGATCATAACAACCGTCAAATTTTCGCTATACAACCAGCAATTCTAATTATCGTCGTAATTATTATCACCGATAATTATTATGCGAGTATAAAGACGAAAATATAACAACGATTTTTAATTACCAATATTAGCTATTATCCTATATCGATCAGAGGATGAAAGAAAATTTATGAAAAAAGTGATGAAAAAAATGTAGGTACTTATAGAGCTCGGCGATTTATCGGAGACATAATAATATAGTCAGTATTATATCTAGTTTCTTAATCTCGTTTAGAGCTTAGAGAATTGATATTGAAAATCGCTGACACATTATGCGTGCGTTGTGTCTCGTAGTCCGTCGTCGAGAGGTATACACAGCTACATTAGAATGAGAAATCGTTTGGGAATGATATTGATTATCTTATCACTTTTGCGGTAAACAAATCACTTGCAGTAGACGGATAACAGAACGACGTGACTTGGCGGGACGAGAAGAAGAGAGGAGATGAAATGAGATGAGATGAGATGAGATGAGATGAGATAAAAAATGAAATGAAATAAAATAAAGTAAAACAAAACCACAATACGAGAGATACGCACGTGTTGCTTGCGGGGCTTTCACTCGCGCGATTATTCTAGGTAACCTGATAGGAGGTAAAGGCAAAACCTCCTCTTCCCCGCACCTCCTTAGGATCCCTTCCTTATACTCCGTAAAGTTTGCGTGCGTCATCGGTGCTATTACCGTCTACAAACTTGAACGCGTCAGCCTACACACGGTTCGGATGATGATGAGACACAAGGCGTCCCATTCGTTCTTAAGTTCGTGAGTAAAAAGCGAGCTAGGTTCATTCTGAAGTGAAATTTAATTCAAGAGCGATAATGCCGAGGAGGCCAAAGTGCCATTTCGGAGATTTCGATTTCGATTCTTACTTTTTCTTTTATTTTTTCTTTATCTCTTTCCTCTCTTTATCTCTAAGACATAATTGTAATATATGCCAAGGTTGTATTCTCGTAGAGATCGCTGCAGATATCGTACAGCGGCGACGTGTTACGTAAACGATCATTCTCGTTGTAAATTATTTGGAATAATTTGAATCTTATCACAGATAACTACGCACTTGCGTATTACCAAGATTACTTATCTGTCTTTAAAGTTATTGAGAACTTGTGATACATCGCGTGATTTCATATCAATTTATTATTATTATTCATCATTCTTTCTCTCTATCATCTCGAATACCAAATCGTTTAAATAAATTTGACAATATAACAAATTGGCCAATTCCGAATCGCCGCGCATACCGCATTTTGTCGTATTCATGCGAAAAGTGTTCTTCCTCTCGTTTGCATAATTTGAAAATAAACATCTCAGCGCAAAGGTCGACTCGACGATTCTGTTTCAAAATTTATTACTCGTTATTTGTTGGCCCGAAATACACCGTCCATTTTGTTCATTTTCAAGGTCGTATAATCCCCCGCTAAAATACTCGTTTATATTTCATTATCGCTACGACTGTATAAACCATATCGCTAATGTATCGGACGGAGGAAGACGATGGGTGTATGTCATTCATACACGCTGCATACGTGCGTATCGAATCCATGAAATGTATAAATTAAATAAAACCCAAAGTCTCGTTTTCTAATCGCTTCACGCTTATATCCATGCGGGCAAACCAACTGCAGAATCGAGGTCTAAAGCTACACGTTATGTTCATGAATATTTAGTCATGTCTTGAATTCTAGGAAATATAGGTACGTTAACACTAGTACACATGTAACGATTTCTACACGTGCAGTATGTATACATATACGAAATAGGCGAGATTTCGAAACGCCCTAGTGGTGGTCCTTATATTCTCTCTTCCGTTAGGGTATATGTATGTACTAAAGTTTGGCAAACAACGGCAACAATCTACGTCAAAGCACGGATCCAGACAGGACGGAACCTGGACCTAAACATAACGAAGGCCAAAGTTTATCGCCACGCTGTTCTATAACTTGGGAATTTCCTGTCCCTCTTTATAAAACAAATCATCTGTATAATATATATATGTGTTTGGGCTTGGTGGATGTTTGGTTTGGGTTATATATATATATATATATGTATATATATAAGGCGTGTCGATAATTCTAATCGAAAATTATTTCAGATATAGTTGAACAACATACATATATATACGGGGTCAACAGTTTCTAGATTTTTCTGTTTTGTCGTCATATATATATATGTGTGACCTCCACTTGTATACTCATGTGTGTATAATAGATATTCATATATTTGATATATGAAGTAAATTTCTAAAAATAATTAACTGACCGCGGGAATTACGCCCGAAGATATTATAGCAGTATCCTAGCGTCACTGTTCTACTATACACAGACACACACCACACACACACACACACGTGCACACACATGTACATACTGTGCAGAAGATTGCATGATCGAAATATTAATCAAGTCGACGGGGTCTCGGGGGTTGCGTAATTACCAACCGCAAAACCGGTGTGACGTCTTCGTTGGCCTTTGAATTGCAATCCAACGTTAATTACCCCCTAACCCCCCCCCCTGTTCTTTCCATATTTCTATGGATCATCGCGATTTTTTGTCACATTGTTCTCGCTGATCCAAATACTTTTTTTTTTTTTTATTTTCAAAGAAAAACGATTTTTGAGGGGAGGGAGAAATTTTATCAATTTTCACCTGTGGTAACCCACTTCACAATTTTCAAATTAATCAAGTAGACCCAAAGGAAAGAAAAAAAATAACATGATAACAGAAAACGGAAAAAACAAATTCAGTTCTTGGAATGTAGATATTTTGTCACGATTCTAATTACTATTCTAATTGCTCCATCGGAAAGAGCGTATTTTCCGGTTTGAATGCACTTGTGTCGTATCGTTTTTTCCGGGATATAGAGTATTAAAAGTATACCGGAAGTATGTTTTCCAAGAAATTTTCAATCCCGATTAAAGAGAAATCGTGAATTAAATTGCGATCTACAATAATTATGGGAGTTTGCATCGCATGATATTGAAAAGCGAGATTCTGGACGGGCACCAAATTCGCGGATCATCGGCCAAAATTCGTACCACTACACGTGGAATATATGTACCTCACATATGTGTGCAGGATCTATTAATTTCTTTATGAATCTAATATGTGTATATATATGTAATACATTAAACACTACACATATGTAAATTACTATAGATGGAGACTCAAGTTTTCCCTTACTGCAGGCATATCTGTGTAAAGTTTCAAGGACAATTAGTTGTACGAATATATACCGTCGATATACCCTTTCTCCAGGACACGCGAGCTAACGCAACACGACGCCGCGATGTGCACGTAATTTATCAAGATACATAGATAGATGTGTATACCTATTTTATATATTCAGGTGGTCCCTAATTCGGTGATATTCAAATTTCGGTTTGAATGACCACGAGCTGATGTCACAAATCGTGTTTTATTAAAATGACAAAATTCAAAGGCTTTGAGGCGGTACTTAGATTCGAGATACATTTTTTTGCATATGGGATCATTAAAATTCGAAAAGGATTAAATTGAGGACCACTCTGATATACATGTATAAATTATTGGTCTCGTATCAAGATGAAGATTCATATTCAGGGACCGCGGACGTTCGAGAGACGAAACGAGAGAAAGAGAGAAAGATCGTGGGCCGCGGGACGAGTTAACGGTGAATCTTAACCCGCGTCCGTGTGAGAGTTGCGCGCGTATGTCCTCGTCGTTGTAGTTTTGTGTCACAACTCGAGAAAAAAAGGAAAAAACAAAAAAAAAAGTAAAAAGAAAGAAAGAAAGATGAAGAAAAAAAAATAGAAAAAATAGGGATGAGCGGAAGGAGGGACTCTCTCTCTGTATCTCTGCGATCCTAGACTTGTCAACTGTATAGAAAAGAGGGAGTAACGTAAACGTATAATCTCCCATACATATATATATATATATATATGTATACATTATACACCTACAGCTCCTACCGGAACCTCGACGAGACCGTGCGACGAAACGACGCACGTTCAAGTTTTCAGACGAAGCGAATGCGGTACGAATTCTTTAGAAAGTTGTCGAGAGTGCCCTCGCGGGCATGATTCGGTATTACGTATTCGTCTTTTTATTCATGTCTTTTTTTTTTTTTTTTTTACTTTTTACTTTTTTTTTCCCGCTCATTGATCGCTATTGAAATCACCGACGTATACACCTCTTCCGTGGATATAAATTGTTAATATTATTATAGACATACCTACTACAGTGAATTATATTGACCGAGGTTATAATAGTTATTTCGTGAATTTATGAATCGTGACTGAAGTCGTGTCAATTAATGGGCGATGTTTATTCATTAATTGTTAATTTATACTCATACGCTATTATCCCACGAGCAAATGATTAATAATACGCTTAAAACTCGCACTATACTGCAATTCTATAATACGAAACAACCGCGGCACGACGCGACGTTAAAACACTTGTATTTGTTGTTATACTCACTCAGTTTATATATATGCAGTCTTTACCTATACCCCGGACTGTTTGTGGGACAAGGTTAAAAGCGCGATTAAAAATCGACCGATTGCGACCGAATACGTGAAGCAACGTAGTAGTACGAACCATTGAAGAATTACCAGAGATCTGATAAAAATCGACGCGAATTATAATACATGCACATATATTTCTTAGATTTTGTATAAAATTCAAATCAATAGGCGTAGGTCATACGTATTATCGATCAATTAGTGTAAATTTATCCAGCTCTTATACGGTTTCGGTGATAATTTATTATTATACGTAATTTGACCGTGGCGAATTAATAACTATCATATTTCTAATGGTGCTTTGACCTCTGATCCGATAGCTCATCATCAATTATACCGAATCGCCTGATTTCTTATTAATTCGGGTTATAAAACAGGTTGAAAACGTTAGTTATTACTTCATTAGTATAGATCGTTAATCGCGTGGCACAACGAATCGTAAAAAAATATCACGGAACTGGAATAACAAATAAATATTCTCAATCTTGATTCCGATCGCGAGTTATATTACAAAACACTTAATCATTCATGGGATAAGAAGATCTAACGTTACGTATAATTATTACCAATTATATAACTATCGGGTAATTATCACGATATAAAACGCCGTTGACATGATCAATTATATAGTAAATAGTAAAGATATATATGTACGTTTATGTGTGTGTATACCGCGGGGGAACGCGATACGTACGTAACGTGTTTAAGAGAAAAATAGTCAGTCAGAGAATGAGTGTCAGAGCACAACGGAACGAAATAGTTGTTGACCTTGTCCCGAATAAATCTACCTGTCTGTAATATATCTAAGACAACAATTATTTCGCGAAGGTTTTCCCCCGAGCTCCTTGATTTAATTGCTTGCGTATACTGTCATTACAAGCGTCTAGATAGCTTCGTGTCATTTGGTCCAATTTCATACAACGCGGTTGTGTTACAAATTAAAATAATTATTTCTAATTGGTATCAGAGGTTTTCACTCAAGATATAGAAGAAGAAAAAAACATGTTTTGCAACACCCCTATGCTTCGAAAGTCTAGCTTTCGAGGCCTGGGCAGCGTGCGTCAAGTACCTCACTTCCGAAGAGTGGAAAAAAGAAGAGTTAGCGCAAATACCCTACGTTACGCACTAGTGCCTTTTGCGCGCACTGTGTCATGACAGCGGGCGGTAATGGAACTCGTTGGATATTTCCTACCTTCCGTACTTGTATCACAATATACTATTTTTCGTACTTGATTCCATCATATATATTCTACTCCAATCGAAAATCCTTATAAAAAATTCATCTGCGGTATGCAAAAATCCGTAGAATTCACCTTGGCGTAGGTATTATTGTATGTATAGTATGCAGCGATTGGTAGGATAGGAATTTTTACGACGTAAGTTAAAGCGAAACGTTCCATAAAGTTACATACATATACGGGCTTCAAATCCCACCCTACACTTCTCTCTCGTCGTCATTAACCGACCCCCCGGCCCCTGCAGCAGACCGAGCCGCGTAAACTTTGCAACAAACTTTGTCCCTCTTTTTCGCCCGCTCTCTCTACGTTACTCTCTTTCGATTAGCTTTATCCGTTTTGATAGCCGCTATCTCTGTGTATGTATAGGTATAACATATACGCTGTTTGCGAACGGATAAAGAGAGAAGGAGCTATTTTAAAACTAATTTACGACGCTGAACCTTTACCGTGCTGATATTCCTTTCGATGTAGTGTACATATACGAACGGTTATATTCGCTGAATGGACCAAATGCAAAACACATTACCGCACCTCCTTAGAACTAGACCGAAATTTTCGTATTTTTTTGGGCTCTCGAGGGTCTGGACTTCCGGAGTTTTGAAATGTCTGCATTCCGACCTTTCGGAATTTTCATATTCTAAACTTGAACGTTTCTGAAAGTTCTAAATCGCCTCAACCGAATTCGGAACTTCAATACCGAACCCCGTCATATCTTCAGTCTCTGCACCCTCCTCTGACCACCTACTTAAATCCCCGTTAATTATCTACTATACTATATGTACTTCCAAGTCTTGAATGACTCACTGTCGTACTATGGGTTGGAGACCTCATGCTAACTCGTGTAGGTATATAGCTATGTTTCATCGTACGTGTAGTAGACGAGACGTCCGCCAACGTGTATCTAAACTTTTTACTACTTACGATATGCTATGCTATATACCTACTGCACATGCCTGCGAGCGTAGGCGAACTCGATATTTCTATTTCCATTTCCCTAATCTCTTTTATACTCAATTTCTTCATATCTAACGTAATGATCATCAGATTATATAACGCGTCTATGTACTAGACCGTTACCTAGGTACTCTGTGTCTGTATATAAAATTGTCGATTATATCAACGACCCAGTTTCGATATTCGCGGAAACAACGCCGGAAACCATGACGGTTTCGCCTATGTGTAGAATCTCTCATATTATATATTATACCTACATACACGTATACCCTGTGCTCAGAATAACAATTGCGTATGTTATACTCGGAGCATACGAGTTTTCTCATTTTGGCATAATGTGTTCATCCGCGTTAACGGATCACTCGGTTATTCGCCGTACGACAATTCTGGTTGAATTCTTGCCAAATTCCCGAGAAAAAATAATACATATAACAAATATCCACGTGGCTAAATCGTCCGAAAGACCGCGGCTCGGACGAGAATTATAGAAGACCGCGCGACTCATATTATCAATGCTAAATAAACACTTACATACCTATTTCTGTGTACATAATATACATTTATATATTTTATATACACATATGTACATATGTACATATACCTACTACATGTCAGAATTCTACCGCTTCCCACGCACTAAAGAGAATTCTATATGCTGCAGTTATGCTAACCCCTTCCTATCTATACGAAACTCCCACACCTTTCAACTATCAAACAGAAAGAAGCTCATCTCTGTAATAAAAGACTCGAACTTATACATAGGTGTACACACACTCGTATACACTTATATATGCCTCAGCTCTTTCGTCGCAGTTTATATTTACTGCAGTGATGGCTCAGTTCCAATTTCTGTTGCGACCTATCACATTTTATACGTACTCGTACCACGTACCTACCTCTCTCTCTCTCTTATTAAATATATCTCTCTCTTATTAAATATATCTCTCTTTATATATCTGCCGCACTTCTCTGTTCTAATTTTCTCCCGACTTATATTTATATTTGTTTGTTTGTTTTGTATATAGTTGAATTATACCATTCTTTGAATTCGGATCTCTCTGTCTCTCTCTCTCTTTCTCTCTCCGTTTATTGGCAATGATAGACTATAACCGGACCAACAATTATCCGAATAAGTAACCCTATCTCGGTTATATAGCAATCGGTTCCGAGTCACGACTCCGTGACTTCGTGACTCGTACAGCGTGGTCAGTTTATCGAGCGAATCGTTTTCACTAGTTTCTTATAACCGCATGGTATATGGAATATTGTCCGTTCACTCGCGTTCCGCGATCACCGTAGGTAGAAGGTATAATGCAAGATTATAACTCGCTCGTGTTATACAGTCGTAAATTGTTGCATCCAATAGGGCACAGCGACGAGAGGGGTCCCACGTCTCGCGATACGATTCTCTTCTTGTTTTGTTACGTTCCCATTATTATTTTCATTTAGAGAGCCCCGGCCTTGACTGGAAACTCAATTTACTCACGAACCACGAACCACGTACCACGTACCTACCTACCTACCTCGTACCTCCTTCGGCCCAAAACCAACTCCCTCCTTTCATACTCCCGTTCTCCACTTTTCTACACATCTTCTTATACGTGTCTGTTTATATCCACTCGCGCACAGTGACCTCGATCATAATATAATGCACTTCGGACGATATATTTCGAGCCTTTTAATCAGGTGTATAATAAATTAGTCGATTTTTTTTTTCTTTCACAACGTCGATGGAACAACGACCTATAATATGGAATAGTATCTTATTCGCGATTTTTTTTTTTTTTTTTTCTTTTTTTATTCTTCGTTTTTCTCTTATAAGTTATACTTCTGAATTTTTCAACCGACGATATAATTGAGTCCAAGGAGACTCGCCCGCATCGCGGTTCTACGGGTGCCGGTTTAATTTCAATTTGAAATTACTTACCTATATCGCGGGCTATGCAGGGTTCAAAAGTCGGGTTTTTGATCTGAAAATAATCGACTCAAATTAGAGTCGAAATATTTCACGCACGGTCAAAGTTTACCGGTGAAATAAAACCTCGCTGTAAAGTTTAGTCAATTTTTGCGCCAAGTTAGATTCCCAAACATATTGTGTATGTATGCGTATCTCATCTACTATACGCGTTATAAGAAAAATGAAAATTAATACCAGGTTAATGATTATAACCTCAAGGATGTAAATACGATGGGATAGTAAATAGTAGACACCTAAACGAGGTACTATAATAAATTTACTGCAATTTAAGTTCATAGCTCGAGCGCAACCTTTTCGTATTTGAAACGATGCGCCCGGGTCGCGCGCGCCTACACGCACGCACGCAACTCATGGCTCACCTCAGCCCCGCCTACGCGAGCTGCATCAAAAATTTATTCCTATCGACGTCCCACCGGCGCGGCGCGGTGCGGCGCGGACAACGACGTGCGGAATGCCTGCAAGGGTGCTGTAAGGACGCCTCGAATACCAAACGGCGAGCTATGCCCAGTCATGGCCGACTGGACGGCGATTATTGTACATATATATTATACACACATGCATACGTCTCTGCGTGTATGGGTGTATACCTAGCGATGTTGAAAGGACCGGGAGAACCGGATTGGGTCGTTCCAGGAACCGCTACATCGCAGCAAGACTTTGGCGATAAGAGGGGACGACGGGAAAAGTGGGTTTAGATAACTTGACTTCTTTTTATTGCCATAATGAAAAATCCGGAAAAAGAGTATAAAATTAGTAGGTATATAAATAAAACTAAGCTGATTGAAATTGATATTGAAAATCATCATCAATTACGTGTAAATGTACATATATATACCTATATAGTACCACATACGTATATATGTATAAATTATTCCGCATATCTCATCTCGTTATTGTTATTATTCGCGTGCTCGCAAATAATTCAGTGATAATTGTTGAACGCAGCGGTAATGAAATTTTTATCCACACCTTTGTAATCGTTTACGCATTATTACGACACTCGTATAATCGTAATCGTAAATAACCAGTGTTATTATCTTCTGCAGTATATGTAGTTTGGTCAGTTATCATCTTATTACTTATTCCGAAGGCTGATGTGTGCAGTCTGCAGTATAACACGAGTCATCACTGCAAAGCGTCAATTCCGGATTTGTTATAATATAAATTATCCGCTTTTTATTCGATGAATATATAAAGTGATCAGGATCGGAAGAATACGACCTGCGGTTATAATGAATGTAGTATGTATACATAAAGTCGATAATTCTCGAAATACTGCAACCGCTGCACATCCGTTCGCGCAATAGGCCAGTAAACCCAGAGTGTTGTAGATATTTATATACATATGCGTGTATGTGTATGACGCATATATCCAGGAAGATGAAGAACTCGATTTCACAGTCTGTTGCGATGTCTCTGGTTCGATAATATCCGTAAACGATAATAGCATGTATCTTAATTGACAGCAGCTGGCTGCATATACCTACCACTTTCCATATATTCTCACATCGTGTCGAGTAGTTTTCCACATTATAATTATACACATACATACATACATGTGTACATATAAAACTACTATACAAGTTGACAGTTATAGAAACGTAGGTAGGTAGTATACATATAGATATGAAATGAAATTCTTATTAACGTGTAGCACTATCCGTTAATTATGAACGTCTAGCTAATTACCCGGGCGATTACCATAGACTATTCGTAACCGACGTATAGTTGAGTCTGAAAATTACGTAAAAACAAACCGACCAGTTCCATATAACCTTCGGGTATAAAGTATACGAACTATTAAGTCCCGATTTTTATCTACTATAGATTCGAAAAGTTCAAGTTACGATATAATTCGATGGGACTTTTCAGGCTGATCTGCAACGGTTCAAAAATATTCGAATAAGTCAACGAGATTAGGTTTCTACTGGACGATACATGGTTCAGCTGGTCAAGGCGGTGGGCATAAATCTGAAAATAAATTACTCGCTCTGTTATGTCATTCGAGGGAAAAAAAATAAGTAAAGAAAAAACAAAATGAAGATGTACGATTTGGATGAAAAAAAAAAAAAAAAAAATAGATGCAAAAAAAAAAAAGAACATCAACCCGACTAAATCACTGCGCCACGTTCACCGCAACGGAAAACGTGATCGTCGCGGGTCGGTGAAACCTACAGGAGCTCATTAATTACGGGCGGAGAGTTGAAAGTTGTTCAAACTCTGCACAGCAGTTTCGCGTAACTATACTGTACATACTACATACATACATATATATATATAATATAATATAATATATATACGTATAGTTGGATACATAGTAAGGTATATACAGCGAATAAATTTATTTCACATACCTACATAGTTTGCGACGAGTTTCATGAGACGAAACGACATAGCTGCGGTATACATATATACATATACCTACATACATACAAGAGACTGTCGCTTAATTGACAATGTTCACACGATCTGTTGGCGGCGTCGCAACCTGCAGACTTTTAACACGTTTAATACATACGCATTAATATTATATCGACGTATGTACTACTACTACAGAGTCTGAGTAAGCAGTAGGTACCTATATTATTGTCGTCACTGCAGCGTCGCGACGACGCGGCTTTTCTTATAACATTATATTCCTACGTTCGGGTATTGTAATACCTGTACGCATAAATATATATATTATATATATTACATACATATATGTAGGTATGTAGTAGTCAGAGTCAGTCTTACGAAGAGAGAGAGAGAGAGAGAGTGTGAGTGAGATATCGAGAGGGAAGAAGCGGGACGGACTACTGTTCCCGAAAACGAGCCCACAGACGAGAGTGAAGATCATCTAGAGGTCGCTGCTCGACTGTCTCCTCAGCCTGCACTCTTCTCTTTCTCTCCCTCTCCCTCTCTTTCTTGCCGTTAGCGTAGTTATATATTATCGCGTTTGTCCCGCACATTTCGTATACCTATATAATAGTCTCATAGGCATACGTAGATGAATATGCCTTACATACACGGTCAAAGAACGATTGTGTTAGTATCGGCGGCGGCGGTGGTGGCGGAGGCGAAAGGGGGGAGAAAACTACATAATACATAACCTAAAACGTAGGCAGGCGCTACATGGTCAGGTAAATAAAAGCCGTACCTGCCAGACCGGTTCTACCTGTTCCTGCCCCCCCCCCCCCCCCCGCCCTTTCTACACTACGTCTCGACCGCCCGCCTCCGGCTTGGCCGCCTGCCACGACTCTATGTAGTTCTCTCTCTTTCTATCATCATGCCTTTGTGTGCATGCATACGTGTGAATGTATTTGTAGTATGCGCTTGTTTAGTAGAGTTCTTCTCTGTCTCTGCCACTAGTGGTTCTTGTCCTGAACAGAACTCACGAGCACAGCAGGCTTCTCGCCTGTTTGAAGCGCGGTCGAACTTCGTTCCCCCTTTTCCGCCAGCTCATACCTACATTGGTACCCCGCACAGTCATGACGCACAGACACATGCGAAGACCAAGAGTTAGCGTAGCGAAAGAGGGAATTCGAACGAACGAACGAACGAACGAACGGACGGACGGACGGATAGTTTATCCTCTCTTTTCACTGCTTGTGTAGAACGCGGTGCGGTGGATCCTTATACTCGTCTCTTCTTATTCTTATTTTTCTTGTTCTTCTTCTCTCTCTCTCTTTGTTAACCGGCACGCCTTATTTGGCCGTCTCTCTTTCCCGTGGTCACCGATCCTTCCAGGCGTCCGACTGACAGACAAAACCGCTTCGTCTGGTCTTGGAAATTTTACCATCTAAAGAAATAAGAGGATTCTTATAACGTTATACCTATACCCGGGAGGAAGCCGCGCACTGAAAGACTCATCGTGTAATATAGGTGTATACCTATACATAGATATTATATACCTACGTTCATTATTGTTCAGACTTTAGCGAAAGTTCGGTAATAGAAGTTCTCGCTCATACATTTTCTACATATCTATCATATTATCTACCATATACAACTCGTTTTGATGCACTACTTGCACACATCGCGCCAGCTGCCTCCGAAAGACTTTGACCCGTTTGACCTTGGGCTTGAGAAAGTCTCTGTTTAACTTTACGACTCGATTTCAACGCGATGTAGGTATGTAATGTATGGAGATAATATGTATATCGCGCGTTAGGTTTCATGTTAATTAACATACCTATACTACAGGTATGTATGCATAACGTATTAATCTGCCGTGTGCTATTCTCTTTATTCGCTCGATTAGATGCTGTGTATGCATAAGTATATTATATTATATTATCTTTTTTTTTTTCTTTTTCTGTTTCTTCTTCTTCTTTACGAAGTAAACGCTGACCGACTATCTATATGCACAGGTATATAAACTTGTTGGCTAAAGTCTTACATTAGCGACCTCGTTAGGTCGTTTCAGGTATGTACATAGATACCATAGATAAGTAAGTATCTATCCATCTATCCATCTGTCTATCTATCTATCTATTTACGTTCGGGTATATACAAAACGGTCGTTTTAACCGTCACTCAAATTATCACGGATGACGCAATCTCTCTTCCGGATAAGTTGTCTCGGCACATTCAAGTCCATCATGATTAACTCACCGGGGATCGTTCGACCTATCACATGACCTCCGCGTAACCTTGCCCTAATCTTATATAGGTATATATGATATACGTACATATATATATGATCGTTTGATATAGGTAGGTGAGTTTGTGAGACATTTAGAGAGAATCCGTGTCCTCGATATTTCTCAATATATTACATATTACATAAGAGGTTATATTAATAAATGAATAAACAAACATAGAGATTGTCAAAATTTATGATTTTTATCAAATTCCATGAATCATATATAAATTATACTTATACCTACTATATCGTCGTAATATATACAACATTGTGGAAAATTTGATCTCGCAAGCGATGGAACTAAACGGATGAATTGTTTCGAGGAGTATATAAATAAATGAATAAATAAAGATGGAATAATTTAAATACCCGTAACTCTGACAACATGAATTGAAATTGATTCGACTTCGTCGTTCGGGTTTAGTCTGACCGTTGCGTTAACCAAGGCCAACGCGATTCGCTCCTCCAGCTCCGTTTCGTTCGCTGATCGGGGGACACGAAGCGGTCAACAGTTGGCGTTCAGATTCAAGGCAACGGCTCTCTCTCTATCTCGCTATCTATTTTCCTCTTCTTGTCCCTGCCTCATTATCTCTCGATCGTTATTCTGGAATGAATATATATGTATATGTAAATGTAAATGCGTCTGTTTCTGATATTATTCAACCACTGGACACAGACATTTATAAAATGGCAAAAATAACAAAATAAGAAACACAACAAATCGGTGATTTATCGAAGGATCATTTTTCTTGCCACTCTAAATTCGGTACCTATTTCAACGTGTATAGGTATCTGAATTAAGGAAGACTAAAAAGAAAAAAAAGAAATTTCCGGTCCTATAGATTCCAATGCGGCCACAAGTAATATTACGCTCTCTCACTCTTCTATGATTCTAATTGTTAATTTGATCCGAATATCGATAAAGAGAAAAAGAGAGAGACGACCTTAGGTTACTTTTGTGCTGCTGCTGCTGCTGGTATAATAAAGCTAAATCGTTAGTTCCACGATAGTTGTTGTTACGCAACGGTTGTAAATATCACCTTAGTTCCCGGCAAAGTTTCCATTCGTATTCCCACCGTCACGTCGCGTCGCTTCGCCCCGGTCTGAAACTCGGCTCATTTCTCATTCCTCCGCATATATATATATATGTATGTTGTATGTACCTATATGTACATACTCTGCTACACACGTGTGTATATATATATATATATATATATATGCACGTGTATCTAGATACTCAATGTAACAGCGATGCCCGCTCGGTTATACCTATGTAATGCCTTATAACCAGCGAATAACTCGCCTCGGAGAACTATCGCACAAACTGGCCATACCGCGACGTGGCATAGCGGTGACGGTGTTCTCTCGTTGTATTATACTAGACGTATAGGTATGAGGTAGGTAGTTTATATAGGTAATAGGTATTCGACAAAATAACCCAACTCGGCCAAGGCAGCCCTCTGCACCGTTGCCTGTTTCACTCCCTCATTGCATACGGAACGAAGCTGATACACGGCACTTTAATTTGCATAGAATTTTCAGCTGACCTTATTCTCGCGATAGAAAACGATCCTGATGATATCGTTAATATGGAAAGACCGGTTAATAACATTACCTATACATGTGCATCATGTGTTAATTATGCAAGGAGTGATTATTCAGTTGAACTGTAATAGCAGTTAGTATACATTATAGTTGAAAAATTTGAAACTTCCAAAATTGACAATTCCAGAGTATAAGCTGCATAAATCATCCCTTAACAGTATCGTATAGCTCTTAAAAGCAATTGTCTTGCTGTAAACGAAAGCAGCTTTTATATCTCTTGGCGAATGTTGGATCGTAGAATCCATCATACAATATTAGCAATCTTCTTGAAACTCTCTCGAATGTAGGACTTGAGTGAAGGACGAGCTCAGGAATAAAACGTAGGGAATATAAAAGCAGAGCTACGCATTGAGCGCGGGGGAAGTGGCATAACTTTTAACGAAAAAGCCTACGACCACGGCTATATATAACATACCTACTATAAGCTAAGACTGATGAAATTCTTAAATTCTCATGAGGGCTGCGTGCCTTTGTAACTTTAGCTCGACCTTCACCGGATAAAATATAATTAATCGCAGGTGCGTGGCGTGGCATAGCATAGCATAGCATAGCATAGCATATAGCGTGGCGCCTGCGATGAACAACGGCCATCTTTGAACAGCTGTTTTAAACGGAAACTATATCCCATATCCTATTCGCGCTTGGCATGCGTGTGCACGTGCTTCTTTTGTATACCTATACACATATTCTTATTTCTCTTTTTCTTGTCGCGTTTTAACTATACGTATAAGCGCATCTCCTCAAACGAATGAGGAGATATGTTATAGTCACATGTGTCTTTCTTATCTAACTTATAAAGCAATTAATTGCGTTTAAATTTGTCGATTGCACGTGCAGAGCCATGCGCAACAGCCTGCGAGATTTCTCTTTCTCGAATAAACGCAGGAGTGGTTTTGTATATGAATCCTGTTAAACATTGTTTAAGTAATTAATTAATTGATTAATTAATCAATCATCCGTTTATCCTCATTTCCGGTTCAAATTAATTGTACCATTTGTATACCTATATCTATATAATTACAAGAAATAATTAACGCCTTAGAATCAGTGACGCGAACAAGATACGACCGCAGGCAATGAATGTGGTCGTAGAATTTCTCCTGATCGTGACCTGCGCTGTTGCACAGCGGATCCATCCGTCGTATACTGCAAGCGTACGACGATGACTATAGTAGCGTCGCGACGCGACGCGACGGTGAAGATATATATATATTTCCGCAACGGCATGACATGACGAAGAAACTGAATTATACACCGGGGTATTGTGCGGTTTCGTTCAGCTTCTTCGTAAAAAATGATTGAAATATAAATAAAGAGAAAAAAAATAAAAATCCGTATAGTAACGGATGCAGCATTACATAGGCAAGCAAATAACCAATCCGGAGATACGACTGCAATTATGCATTAGTGCAAACGCGCATCTACTTGTATATTTACTTCAAACGACGAATGCTTCTTACGTTTTAAACACATAAATTGCAATACCTATATACCGCAATACACGTGTGTGTAAAGTGAAAGAAGAAACGCTACTAGACCGATGATAATAACGTTATTGCGTGACGCTAAGAGCCCGATCCCAGCTGTGCCAGCTGTGGTAAAACATCGAGGTTTTATACACAAAGCTATGCGCGGGTTCAGAATTTATTCTAGTAGTAGTTACAGGAAGAACGGTCTAAAGTGGGGGATCAAGAGGTAAGGGTGAGGGTTTAGACTGCTCACTGAGGTGTGTGTGTAGGTATATAAGGTAGGCAGGTAGTTAGGATATTCCCCAAGGTCAGGAGGTCCTTCACAGTATAATACAGCTTAGTAAAAGGGTTTAGGAAAATGAAAATTCACTGTTTTTAAATCAGGCCATTAAACAGCTGCCACTTTTTTTTTCTTTCCTTCACCTTCCTTTAATCATACGCTTAAATTCAACTGTTTACTATGTCATATATACCTATACCAATACCTATACCTACCTACCTACATCAGAGTGAAAAATCGACGGATTTATACACTGCGAGGTATTACAATAATTAATGATCCGTTTAACCTTTAACGAGCGAAGGTCAAAGGCAGGATTTTGGCTCGCGTGCCAACGCCCCCGCATTACTTATATCCCCGGAAGGGCCGATTCTATATTGAATTACAAATCGCGGTAATCCATCGGTTTTTATGTATAATATTATTTTCAAATTCAGTATTTTACTGTCTGACAAATACATTGAGGAAAACAACGAATACAGTATCAAATCTCTGTGGGATGATTAACCGATGATTAATAGATATACACACGTTTATAAATGCATATATGAAGAAAATATTTTTCACTTTATTATATCATCAAGTCTAATAGCGGCTCGACGTACGTTCGCCTCAATTAATCACACTTGACATTAATTCTCATTTGTGTCTTCTCTAGCGTTAAATATATGCTAATCCCACCTTCCGGTGTATTTAAAGCGTAAACTGCTCCGCGCCAAGTATATAAAATGAATATTCACTGAATCGTTGAATAATTTTCGGACAATTTATATATACATAGGCCATTCCTGCAAAGAATAAAAAAAAAGGAGGAGGAGGAGGAAGAGGAGGAAGAGGAGATGGAATTTATTTCGCCGTTTCTGTCCGCGATCTAATAACATAATATCGAAGTTAATCTTTCTAATATGACCTATATACCTACACATGTAAGGGAATTCAAATTCACTCCGATTAACCAGATCAAGAACGCGAATACATCCTGGTAGGTATATGTTTATTAGCATATTACGGAAAACTTATACAGGTATACCTAGACGGTATATTATATCGGATAAAAATGTCGAGTTCCGAAGGATGTCAGGTGGTCTTACGGATCGCCACTAATGGCTATCTATAACTAGCGTTATAGCTTTATATAAAAAAGAAAAGAAGAAAAGAAGAAAAAAAAACATATACATGTATATTAATCGATAAAGTTTCAGCATCGTTTTCACCTGCACTGCAGGTTCTCGACAAACTAGTATAATACCCTACTCGAATTACTTAGGGAATAAATAATTTCGCATATATTATAACAGGTAGGTATATAGTTATGGTATAGTTACGCGTCGATAAAAACTGAACAGGTTTAATCATTTATATTCGTCAATCTCTTTTACCGCGTGCCACGTATAGGTATATGTACTACGGGTATGGGTATGGGCATATAATAAGAGAGGATAGCTATAACCGGGCCGTAAAGCCTGTTATAAAATCGAAGCAACACGAAAAACAACCGTGAAATAAATGATCCGAGTTCACGTATACGTGTTATTTATATAGGTATGTGTATGTATAATACCGGTTGTTGCAGTCGATTCCGCGACCAGATCTCCATCTCTCTTTCTCTTTCTCTCTCATTTACCTCCAGATTACATTATGGTTGTCGTACCCATTACCCAGCCATGCGATGATGACTATTAAGTAGGACCGGGTCGAAGTATAGCTTAAGACCACGTGAACACAAGGCCCGGCTTGTTCAACATGCGGTTGAGTCACTGTACTCGAAAACGCCTCGGGTGTCTTTAAAATGATAGAAATTATTCCAGAGCCTAGAGGAGGATATTATTAATAGCATATATACCTTGTCGACCTGGCGCCGATAATGAATGATCATATTCGACGTCTCATCATACTACATCATATTTTATTTCCTTTTCGATATAACGCGGCGGTATTTGACCTGCGTTTAACAATATCGCCTATTTATTCCCTAAAAAATATGGGAAAGTGTTTCCGGTAGGAAATCGCTTTGCATAGGTTAGGGATGGAACGACTGAGACTATTGATCGGTCGGTTGTGCAGGTTCGTCCCGGGGTAGCGTCTGTGTCCTTCATCGTGGTATATCCCCTTTAAGCGATTCTCCCCTCTCGACACTTCTTTGCCCTTTCAATCCTCTTCCCTTCTCTCTCGCTCTCTCTCTCTTTCTTTTTCTGGGCGGGTGTGGGGGTGGGGCACACGTACCCGGAACCATTGTGTGTTTGTAGTCGTCGTCGTAGTTCTACGATACAATTTTCGAGCGTCGAGTAGATGAGTTGAGTTGAGTTCAGTTCAGTTGAGTTGAGTATGAGTCGAGTTGAGTCGCGCGACGCCTCCTCACGATCAGACCTGAAGGGAAACCTTCCTCAAACTCGTTTACGATCGAAGCCTGCAGATCTCCGGTGTCACGTAACGTAACGTAAAGTAACGTGAAATGTATTGTGTATCATACACACCCGCACACGATGATACGCGGATTTTATACTCCGGTGATTTTCGTATATAACATAGTAGGTATATAGGATATATACATAGTTTTCGGGAATTTCATTGCCTTGAGTCACAACCACGTCACGGACTATGAGATCGATTCGGTCGAACACCTCCGACCCTCGCGAGACCAAAACTTCTTATAGAAAATAAAAAACGCGAGGGGAAAGGAGGGGAAGGAATGAGAAAAACAAATTGTTTTATTTCAGTCTTGTTATTATATCTGCAGGTGTAATTACCTGTAAAGTTATATATCTGTTCCAAGAGAAGATAATATAATATAAATGAATGGTTCTCTCTGTGACTAAAAATGATATGGACTACATAAAAGAAAAAGAGATAGAGTGAGGGGCGGGGGAATACATGGGCAGCTGTCATTACATGCAGTTGTACACTTTATAATGTCTCGAGGCAACCGCGTATACACTTTGCTCCGTCTTTCTGATAATGATAATTATAACGATAACGATAACGATAACGATAACGATAATGCATATGATAATAATTATTAACAGCCATGCGACGATGTTGTGCGTCTGCAGTTACGATAATAATAACAATGATAAGAGGACTAATAATGTTAATAACCTACTGTTATTATAAATATCCAGTATAGACACAGAACAACATATATATCGTAATTAATATTGATACAGCGAAATAGGAAGAAAAAGTAAAAAAAAAAAAACTGAAGAATGAGAAGAAGAAGATGAAGCAGCGAATAATAAAAGTAATAATACTTGCTGATAGAAAAGGCAGGATGTAGAGCATAGGTCACTAGCGTTTGTGATAACTATATCGTTAATCTTGAAAGGCGTATAAAAATATACAACGATAGTATAAAAAATATGTATATTAGGTACATACATACCATTGGTATATAGATTATTTATGTATATTATGTATATTTATATATACATGAATGTACTACTACACGAAAATCTGATATCGTATTCGTCAGTAGGTACTATACCTATACTATGACCGCAGGCATGATATTTATGCTGTTGAGGAAACTTACAGCACAATCTCAATTACTACGAATACTTAAACACGCGTAGTTAATGACTCGATTAACAAGAATTATAATAATAATCACAGATCTGATTGATAATAATTATACAGTAAGAAAACCAGTTTTATTACTTTCTATTGTTAATATAATTCTTCACAATACAATGGTAGGAATAAATAAATGAATACATAAATCAAATAATTGTATAGTATAATCAGTTAATTTTACTATATCGACTGAGACTTGATGATAATTGTTGTTGTCGTCGTCGTCAGTATATCTATCAATACACATACCTATGAAATATAGATATATGCATGTAACGTTTCCTCGAATTACATACATATTGTTACAATAGCCGTGGGCGTTCAACTGTCTGATCACATCGTTGCCTTGCGTGTTCGCCTAACCGAGTAACTAACTAACTAACTAACCAACTAACTAACTAACTAACTAGCTAGCTAGCTGGCTAGTATGTTTATAAAAAGAAAAATCGTTCAACAAAACACGACCACGCGTTAATTCTCTCAGTCTGTAAATATGTGTGGTGGTTATGGCAGGGTGGGGATGGGAATACATTAATGACAAATTCTACTCGCCGTTCGTACTACACATACGTATAGAACGGTAGGTAATATGGGCATCGCGCGGGGGTCTCTTACTCACCGCTCGATGCACACGCACTAGCATCAGCACGTTGTGCACGAGTATATACTCGACGGTATGAAACGAACGAAGGCCTTTGACCTCCTCTGTCTCCGTCGCCGGCGCGTCCCTATCTCATCCATCCCCCCCTCCCTCTCTACTCCCGTACCACTCCCACGGCGTTGATGATGGTGCACGGCCCTGTCCGACCTGCATTCATACTCCGGCATACAGAAAAGAGAACCGAGTACCGACCAGCGAGAGTTGTGTATGCTGGGATGGAGAGCGAGGAGTGCAGAGCGAAGGGAGAAAAGAGAAGAGGAGAGAAAAACGAGGATAGGCCGACTAGGCTAAGGGGGTGAAGCGGCGAACGGTGGGGAGAAGCACCCGACGCCATGTGCGTGCGTGCGCGCATATAACCGGGAACGAGCATGCAAGCGAGCGAGCTAGTGAGTGAGTGAGTGTAGTGTGCCGAGCCGCTACACAACCTCCCACGTTCTCTTTCGGCCCGCTGCTTGCAGTAAAGGTCATGCCTTCGTGCGAGTTACTTTTTATTTATATACACGTTATATACGAGCGGGGAGGTTGCACATACATGTATATATACCTACAGGCATGTGTTATATTCCTGTTATATATATGTATAGTATATTGGGCGAGTTCCCCTGTCTGCACAGCAGTGCATTGCATTGCACTCTGGTTGTTATAGCTGATCCAGGATTGGATTGAATTGCTATTGAATAATTGCCGAGCGGTTAATAGCACTCGGGAGATGACGCCAATGGCGGGTTTCCTTACCCTGATGAAATACTGCAATTATTCAAATCATTTGAAAACCATTTTATGGTTTCTGCTTATTAGACCATTATGCGAATACTAATTTGACACACATGGGACAGAATATCAAAGGTTTAGTTAATCTTTGACCTTGGTAGAGGTCACGTAACTACATAGATCCGCCTAGCTGACATTGTAACTCGTATACTTGACTGACTACACGAGAAAGCTGCCTCTCTGAACTCACTTTCTTCTAAATATTAAACGCAAACAAGTTTAGAAGTGAAATATTTTACATACGTATAACGCAAGACACGCGTAGGTATCATGTTCGTCTATTATCAAACTGATCTTGTCGATTGAGTTCTAGAAATGATATACACACATACATATCAAAGTTATATATGTATTTCTTTGTTACGATAAAGTGGGGCAACCGCAGGGTTAAATGGAAGAGGTGAATAATTACGACACGTCATAGGCGTGCGTCGCGTCGTCGCGGTATTCGATGTAGAAAATATGTATAGATACCTACAATGTTTCAATGATATAACATATGTGTATTCATATATAGAGAAGCTTGTTTTATTGTACTGAAACTGGAGAGAGAAATACTTGCACTATTCTTAGAACAAGGTATAATACGCTTATAGAGACGTATACCTATAAGTATACCTGCAGCAACAGAGCATTATATTTACTGTAGACTCGGTCTTCATCCACGCCATGGTATTACACACTCATAAAGTCATAACAGATAAACGTTTCGCCCTCTTTTAACTCACATTCCGCTTACATGTACATGTATGTAACATATACCTACCTACGCAGGAGATTGCAGAATTGTATTACTGAAAATTCAGGGACGTATTAGATCTTGATTTGCGTTAAATTTAGGACAAAATTGAATCTTCACGAAAAGATAGCGCGAGGAGTGATTCTTCTTTGATAAACTTTTTTAGATTTATGTAATAACTTCGTCCATTGTGAGGTAACTTTTTCTTTTTATAACGACATGGGTATTCCGGTGGTTTTCTTTCTCTTCTTCTTCTTCTTCTTCTTCTTCTTCTTCTTCGCAACTTTAAATCTTCGTAGTACATAACTTCATAACACATTTAATCCATGATGACAAATCTGTCGCAAATGTGTAATATAATATGTCCGTGAATTTGGGGCTTCGGCCAAATTTGCAGAGAACTGCTTTGCTCCGGCGTGATGTAGACGTATATATATGTACATCTACTACGCACCGATACATATATACGTACTACATTCGTACGCGAGCATTGTTCAACCTGTAAACCGGTTTTTACCGTCGAGAGATAACCGAGCCACTTTTTGTAAAGTAAAGTCTAATAGGATCGGTTCTATTTTTACATCGACCTTGAGCCGAAACAACGCGACAAAACTCGCGAGGGAGTAAGGGAAGCACCTATATTTTTCTACGAATTGTTATACAATCAAATGCGTATACCTACTGTAATATAATGGACCTATTTATTCATATAGTAAGTATAGATAAACAATTAACTGATAACAGAGTTCCGCGCAAGATTCTTGTTTACGTATCAAAATCGCCAAGGGTATTAATACACTATACATACTAAGTTAAATATTGCAGACAGCAGCAGCTGCGATAAGGTCGCATTAGTAATATGGCATGGGCATAATATAACGTATAGCTATATATTATTATATACAGATATCGTTTTAACGTGTATACTTATAATCACACGTTCAATATTGTACATATATAGCATAAGCGATACGCTAGACGATATCAAAAACGTTGCGACAAATTCCAGGGATTGTTTTTTAAACCACGAGTCAGCCGTTCGCCTCCCCCGCGGGCGAGGTCGGCGCCCGTGTTTTCGCCTCGCGCGTTCTCGTAACAATCTGCATACGCTGCACGCTCGGTATACCTAGATACGTGCATGTGTGTACCTTGGTAGATGCGTATAGGCGCTTTATGCGGCGTTCTCTTGTACCCTATACTCGTACACACAAAAATCTATACATACTCGTATAGTGTATAGTGTATGTATGTACACACCTATGTATGTAGGTATACGTATAGTTCGTACCGTTGCAACGCGGCAATATAATACACACATGTACGCATACAAGCCGGCAATAGCAGCAGCAGCAGCAGCAGCAGCAGCAGCAGCGGTAGTGGCGGCGGCCCACCACGGGGCAGATGGATCGTTATTCGCAAGATGGCCGCCATTTCCACGTGACCTCATGCTGCGAGTGTTACAACTCGCAGCAAGCGGTTATTATAGCGGCTTTATGTATATAGTATAGGGGTTTGTGTCGAATGTCGAGTGTAGAGATACTATATAGGTAAAAGTGTTCGACGCGAGTAAGTATACACGATTGTGAGATGCGCTGCACGTATGCATTTATTATGTGTATTTGTAATACGTACATTGTATGTACTACACTCGTACATTTACATGCACGGTCATGTACCGCATGTAGGTATATGTGTGGATATAGTAGGTATATAAGTATATAAGAGAGGAAAGGCGAGCCAAGGGTACGGGTATGAGTTTCAGACGAACGAACCAAGGGAATCCGTTTTATTATTACTATTTGTTGCCTCGTACGTGTTTCCTGCCCTGCAGACGTCGCCCTGGCTCTTTTCTTTCTCCTTCTTCTACTTCTTATTTTTCATTTATTTTCTCTTTCTTTCTCTTACTTTCAACCTCGTGATATCAACTCCTTGTCTCTCTACGTAATAGGGATCTCTCTCCCCTGTTTACAGTTCAAAGAACGATCGAATGGATCCCGAAATATAGTATAGTAACAAACAAACACATAACCAGTGAATAAGGCAGTGAAAATTTCAGAGCTGAATACTTATCGAATAAAACTGACCAACGTTGACAGTTATGTTAGGGAAATTTTAATAGATCGAGGAAACTAGAATTGACCTTGAATTTGACCCAATCATATATTTACATACTTTTGAACGTTTAGAGTGAACAGAAACTGAACGGACGTAACACACCGCATATTACTTTAGGTTGATTAAAAGAAAAGTCCATACTTTTTTGTTTTCATTACGTGAAAAATTTTAACAGATAAAGTAAAAACAAAAAATTGTTCTTAATATACTTTTTTTTCAACCACCCTTAATGTATAGTATATACGTATGTAAGGGATTTTAGCAACGGGTTTCGAAACTCGTATTCTCGTGACCCTGTCGTGACCTCGGCTTCGCCTCCGTTAATCCGAGACAACATTCGCCCCTCGACGAACCTACACCAACGCAATTTCACAGTTCGCATACCCGACCGGCGCAACGACCCTCTTTAGGGCACGTAAGAAAACGAAACAAAGGAAGTACAAAGACCAGAAGATTGAGCCACTGAGCCTCCACACTTTCCCCCACCCCTGTGTCTCTCTTTCTTTCTCTCACTTTTTTCTCTCCCTGACACAATCACAGACGCACACACACCATTTACGAAGGATAAGCCGTAAGGAGACGAAATGGCTGTCTGGGGTAGGGCGGAGAGAGACCCGGAAGGTGAGCTCGCGTAGGACGAGACAAAACAACACCCACCGGGCTCTGGGTTGAGGTAAAATGGGGTAAACTCTCTCGGTATGTGCGCTTTGCTATATCTCTGCTTCTGCTTTCCTCGCGTTCATCCCCGGGTATAGGTAAGTTTCTACACCCTGTTGGTGGTAGTGGTGCGGTAGATACTATATACAGCTCGGGGGTTGTTCCTTTGAGGATGACTCGCTACGCTGCTGCTGGCTGCAGGGAGCGAAGGATATGGCGGAGGGGTTGTTGCCAGATATAATCAATACGGGGTTGCGCAAACAACTCTGTAGGCATATACGTATATACGTATAGGTATATGTTAACCTACCCTCCGAGAGTATGCATACATACGTATCTACATATCTACATGCATACATATCATGTATGTCTAACACGCGGGCTTTATTTCGTTAGTTTGTATTGGCACTCCGCGCTTAGGTATATCCCGCGTGGGGATACTAGCCGCGTTCAAGGCCGTCGTTCGAGTTAACGCGTCCGTTCAGCTTTTGCGAAACGGTTAAATAAAATATATATTTTTCACCTGTGTGTAATAATAATCATCGTCGTCGTCGTCGTTCACGGCGGGGGTTCGTGATTCTTGGATACTTATGAATATAAATATAATATAAGAGTCGTTGCTTTAAATATACTTCAGAATGAACGTAACGACGCGATGATGTGTATCTGTCCATAGATTACACGCACTATACATATACCTATATTATTATGCTGCAAGAAATTCCTCGTTAATAGTAAATTGGTATCAGTTTTGAGTGATCGAAATTACGATCATGTGTATATCGACGATGTTGTTGTTGTTGACTTTCTTTTTCGAACCTAAGTTGTTTTTTATTCTCCTCTTTCTTCTCGTCAGTACTAATCGACAATGAGAGACGGTGCAGTAATATGCGTCGTTATAGTATAATACGGTGTTATCAGCGTAATTTATACGCGATAAAAATGCTTTATCGTCGAGAGACTCCTGACTACATGTGTACATATACACGATTATTAAAGCGGCTCGCTGTAGTGTTCAAGGTCACGAGTGACGAAACCCAGTCGCGAGAGAGAATCTTTTCTGATTGTTTTCATTCACTCGCATACCTAGAGTATACTATAGAGGGATTTCTAATCTGGCTATGTAAATAGCTTAGCACTAGGTTTCATATTTATTTATATACCTACTTTGGATGATTTAATTATAACTATATAAACGATTCCAAAAAACGTCGGGGAAATATACATTGACAATACTCTCTATATGCGGTCATTTGAACTGATTCAGATGAGGATAAATAAACGCCAGTATGATATTTATAGTGTATTTCTAGATAGTCTCGGAATTCCGATATGACGAATCCATAAACTATGCCGTTCTTATTAGCTCGAGTTTAGAAATGCCCGTTTTACGTAATGCATCATGGTATAGAAAAAAAGCTGAATTCGACAACGACAGAGCAGGAGCAACGGAGGGCATGCCACGCCGAAGAGGTCTCCCCACATTCCATTCCGTTCAGTTTCTATACGAACACAAATACGCGATACCCGCGCGCGCGCGCGCCATCCTGCCTGCCTGCCTGCCTGCCCTATCTCGTATAGTAGTGTGGTATATGTTCCTGTGTATATAATCGTATAGTGCATATCCCTCTTGTCACACAAATATACGCGGAACTCGCCCACCGCGCGGAGCAACTGCATCAGCGTGTGCGACACCAGCAATACTACCACGATCACCTCCCACACATGTTCGACTATCTACAATCTACATCTATACGACACACAACTCCGTCCGATACACCACGCACGTATGACGTACCCGTACTATACGAAGCCAGGAGGCAAGGCAAGGCAAGGCAAGCCCAGGCCCGGTTCTCGTTCTACTCCCCAACACAACGAAACGAAACGCAACGCAACGCAACGCAACGGCACAAAACCAGCCTTCCTCTATCTCTCTCTCTCTTTTTCTCTCTTCCCCGTTTCCCCCCCGAGGCAGTAAAGCCTTTGCACGGGTGTTGCGTCGAACGCACTCCGCCGCGACGCGACGCCGCGCTCCAACTCGCTCGAACGGTTGGGTATTATTTTTTGCCGCGTTGTGCTTGAGTTGGCCGGACGGTTGTCGGTCGCCTTCGGTCACGGAGCGACGGCGTCGGCGTCGGCGTCTCGGGAAGGGAAGAGAAGAGAAGAGAAGAACCGAGAAGAGAAGAGCAAAGAGAAGAGCAAAGAGCAGAGCTCAGAGAAGGGAAAGGAAGGAAGGGCAGGGAAGGTAAGGGAAGGGTGGCAGCGTCGCGGAGGGAGCTCAGAGTTATACGGAGGGGAAATCTACTCTCCCGGTTTGCGGAGCGTCGTCGGGTCGCGGGCGACGTGGGGTTAGGGAGAACGGGTGGGGAATCGACTTGGTTTTGTCGTATGGTGGGGGGTAGAGAGCCCCGGTGGCCGCAGTAGTGTAGCGGCCTTTGACGTGGGTTGGTGTCTGCGCGACAACGACGCTATACACGATCGAGCGACTTTTCACAATTGACCCATTTTTAATCGGTGGATATTACTTTTAATCGCCAAAAGCTATTGTTTACTGTGATTAAATAGAAACACAAAGAAGCATAAAGAATTCAAAGAAAAGAAAACAAAATAAAATACGATTCATTGCTAGTGAAGTGATTTGTGGATTGTTGTTCTTGTTGAAATTGTTTTACCTTATCTCTTTAGTTTTTTCTTTTTTCTTTTTTATATTGTCACTATTATTACCATTTGGAGTTTGGTCAATTCTACGATCACCACCACCACCACTACTACGACACAAATTTACACGAAGGATTTCAGTGTTGGATAATTCTACGCCTCCCCCTACCCCCCCGACAAATAAAAGAAGAATCTTCAGTTACATATTTTGTTCATCAAACATACGAGAGAACAAAATTAATCAATACAAGTTCTAATAATATTTCTGTTTTTATTATTATACAGTTTACCCGCACGTGCATTAAAAACAAAAGTTATGGACCAACTATAATGTGTTTCAAGTTAGTTCCGACCTTCGAAATAATATCGTAACTATAATACATATTGTATAATATAAATCAGTGTCGGTTTTTTGTTTCCGTTTTCTTTCTCACAATAATTTTGTTCTTGTTATACGCTCTTTCTTCTTCTACTTCTTCTTATTCACGTGGCGTCAAGTAAAGAACAAAAGAATCTAATAACGGTAACACGGCGCGGTGTGACTCGCGGTCTATATCGCCCCGAGGGGAAAAAAGGATGTTGTTAAAGTGAAAGGTACAATTGAAATATATATAGTCTTTATATACGTATATATATTATCTCTTGTTTGTTCTTTTTTTCTTTTTTTTAATACAAACTTCATCTGCGCGGCATTGTTCGTGAAAAAAAATCTCCCCCTCCCCCGCCCATCTTCCTCGCAGTGTCTCTCGCCCCCATCGGGGTTCGTTCGTTCATCGTGTCGTTGACCGGCGCCGCGCGAAAGGATAATAAAAATCATAAAAATAATAATAATAATCAATTATTATCCTATTAATGATAAGAATAATGAATATTGAATTAGAATTGATAATTACACAATAATATATATGCATGTATATATATAAAATACGAAAGTTTTTTGTTTAGCGGTTTACGCTAAATAACTGTGTGTTAGTTAAAGTTTAAGGTAACGAAGTGTGGAAATGCGGTTGGAAAAAACCGCGTGTGAAATAATGTTTAAGTGCGGATCGGAAACCCTGGAAGTATGCCACCAGTGCTAGGAGGTGCGGCGATGGCGGTACTGCCAGCTAGTCCGCAAACTGCTACGCAGGGAAATCATCCGCAGGTACAAACCCAGCTGCTTGGTGCAAGCACGCAGTCTCAACCCCAGCTGCTTTATCAACCTTACAACTTGATGCCGGGCGGTGGAGGAGGCGGCGGTGGTGGAGGTGGAGGAGGCGGGGGTGGCCCCGGGCAAGCTGCCGCCTATCAGCATCACCACATTTCCGTTCAACAGTCAAACTTTATCCCGGATTCAACTAGTTCAAACAACAGCACGCTCGCCTTGTAAGCAACTTGCGCGTTTTCCCATATTCGAAACTGCAGATTCTTCTCTGTATATTGTTATGTTTTGTTTTCATTATATTATACGATACGATACGATACGATACGATACGATACGATACATGCGATACCGGAGACGTTGGTAAGTGTCTCAAGGTCGTCGATGTCATCGACCAAATAGTAAAGTGAAAAAACTCGTGAGTGGTTAGGCTGCAGGTATATGTACTATACGACGTAGAGGGATACTACACGCGTTATTTGAGAAATTCTAAAACTGTAACACAATGCGGTTAATCAGGTCTGAGATTCGTAGGAAAAAGGAAAAATAAGAAGAACGACAATAGTAATAATAATAAAAAGTTTTCGGAGCGTATCTATTCATCGAAACTTTTTGTGCCTTGTCCGCCCCATCGCAGGTATAGGTAGCTGTACGGTATAGCGTAGTATAACACCGAAACTCGGGAGATGAAGAGAGAAAGAGAGGAGCGGGAGTCCTAAACTCTCGGCTCTTCTGCTCCTCTGCTACATTGTATAAAGAGATTCTTTTCTCGTCGGCGTTTTACCTCCGCGCATTAACAAAGGCATAGCCTTACGACGGAGGGCAGCTCAGCCCAGCCCCGAGACCGTAGTTCCCTTTGTTCGACTACCTACTCCTCCGTATACCTGAAGCCCTCGTTCGCCTGGCCCTGGGTCTCGCCTCGGCGCTCAATGCTCCCTTCTGTGACTGATTGTCGGAGAGCGAGAGGCAGAGAGAAAGAGAGAGAATTGGAGTTGGAGTTAATAGTCATGGGGACAAGTGTCCCCCTTGCGGTCTCGAGAACATGATAATCTTAAAAAAAAAAAAAGAGTAAAATAAAAACAGAATACACCTTGAGCCGGTTATGAACAGTAGAGAGAGGAAAAAAAAAAGATGAAGAAAGAAAGAATTATGTACAAAGGATGAAAAAAAAATGAAAAGAAAAGAAAGAAGACGGAGAATATTTTATTTGCATAAAGAAAAAAAGGTTTTTATCTATAGTAACAAGTTGGTCGTAATGTAATCAGAGACTTGAGAAGGTCACCCAAGGCCATTGTATGCGGCAATTGATAATCTGCTTACGTTAGCCAAGGCGTAAACCGCTCGCAACAGCACATTATACACGAATTATTTAAATCATTTGTAAAACTTGTTTGTGAAATAACCACGTCGTTATTCTTGACTATAATTTTGATTTCCTCAATGTGAGAGAGTCAACAACTCGTGTGTTTTGCTTTATTATACTGACATTCAACGATTAATTATTTTCTTCTCTGGCTTTCTCTCTTTCTCTTTCTCTTCGTTCACAGTCACCCGACGCATACATAAACTGCGTAATTATAATCATTTATGTCCCTCTTTGTTGTTGGCCGTTGTAGTAGTAGTAGATATGCCATGCCGTATGTAGATCGTCGCGTTCTGCGCAATATGACTTGCAAATAGATTTATACATCTTTAACGCGTTGTTACGCGTACGCGTACGCGCACTGGCTTTCGCGCATCATCATCAACTCTCTCGTGTTTTGTCTGCTTCATTTTACTCGCTCGTTCGAACAGTCCGGTACGGCGTCGTTGAATCACAGCCGCAAATATCTCTCCTCGAATCGCTTCGCCTCGTCTCGTCTCGTCTCGTCTCGTCTCACCGTAGTTGTGGTCGCCAAGGAGCCAAATTGCCCTGCGACGAGGCGCCGCCGCCAGCGTACAGAATACAAGGCCATCGAGTTCTCGGTGTTGGTTGACGCTACGGACCCCCGAGCGTTAAGCGAGCTTAGTTGCGTTTGCCCGTGACAGGAGAGTTCGAGGTGTCGCCTCGCCTCGCCTCGACTCTACTCCCGTTGCGTTGCGTTACTCGACGCCTAAATCTAGGTCAATCGAGTACGTTGGTTTCGCGCTGCACAGACCGATGACGCGAATTTCCACAGTAATAGAATCAAGATTAGATACGGAGAGACTCGATCGAAATGAAAATATGGCGTTGAATATCCACGATGATTATTGTTTGTTCAACTTGTATCTCATATTACGATCTGTATAAGAACATACAACTTATATACCTATATAAGTACACAAAATCAAGCTGCGTATATAAAAAAAAGGAAAAAAAAAAAACTGTTAAAAGTTTTGAAACGCGATAGAGCTGCTGTTTAAACTGCGTTATCTCGTCTATTATCGCGACCACGTCGACAAATGTATTATCTACGAGCACGGAGGAGGGTCTTATCTTAATTTTTTTTTATTTCAAGTAGCTGACTGTAACAATTTGTACTCGCTACTTAATGTGTGCGTTTTATAATATATCCGTCTCTTTTATTCCTAATCTTGTTTTTCTTTTTCATTTATATTCCCATAATACACGATATAATAATGTATTTTAGTACATTATCGTCGAGGACCCCCCGCTGAACTCTGCTCAATATCATGCGGTACATTTCGTTACTCCTCTCAGTTCTCTTATAGTTTTTAGTTCGGAAATATCCACAAGCTGTACACACTATCGCACCCTCTACCCGTTCGGTCTCTACGTACGTTGTTATAGTATTGGTTTAATAATCGTCTCTGTACATACATATATATATCATATATATATATATGTACATATATAGGTATAAGTACCGCAGATAAACCCACGCAGCCATGCGCGGGCAGAGTTCGTTCTGGTTAATGCTTAATATTTTCATCGCTCAAGGACACCTGATTCTGAGTCATGCCGTCTACGGTAGAAATCCTGCACTCTGATTCCCCCTCCTTCTCCTCACGTTGCGCGGTGTTTAACCGCAGAGAAAAAAAAAAAAGAGAGAAAGAAAAAGAACACAACTCCTCGTACGTTACGAACATTAACACAGTTTTATACATTATACATATATCTATGTATATAGCTGCGCAAACTAAACTCGGTTGTAATCAATCTGCTAGTTCGCAGCTGCTGCTGCTGCTGCTGCTGCCGTTGCGGTATGTAAGCGGTTAAAATCCTGTGTATACCTACGTATAGGGGATCAATTGGTATTATTATTTCAATTCTTTATTTATTTTATTTGAATTTAAGAGCTCATATCGCGATTAAATTAGTTTTATAGTATAGAGGTCAGCTCAAGGACATTGTTTCAGTATATGGTATACTCGCTCGTATTATACGTCTATATAGAACATGAGAACACACACACAACTATGTTAATATGATCATTGCGATTTATTATATTGTAACGCCTATGACATTTAACATCCCACGCAGCGCGTTGCTCCGCATAACTCATTAGTCGTTCGCTAGTTTGCGAATTGCGTAACTAAACTGACTCGTTAGTTGTAGTGAGTGAGTGAGTTGGTTGGTTAGTTCTTTGAGTAACCGGTTCACTGTACGGCAACTGGCACATGTATTAAATACATACGTATTTAAAAAGCTGATTATATCTACTATACTGCTAGATGTCGTACTACAAGCTAAATAGCTTTTATGTTGAATATGTACTTTTTGCGTAACATATACAATATCACAAGATATGTAGGTATAATTATCATCATGCGTATTGTCGTATGTACATATACAGTGCGACCTCTCAATAAGCACGCCCGCAATAAGAACGCTTCCCCAACTTCTCGCTCGACCACTACCCCCACTCCGAGCTCGAATTGCACTTGGGTGCGAATGAGAGAGAGAGACAGAGAGAGTGAGTCACTGAAGAGCGCACGCGTGGTGGGGGTACTCGAATTCTTGCAAAACCTCTTCCCCTTGGGGGCTTTTCGTTCTTATTGGGAGGTCGGACTGTATTGCATTCCCATTATATCTTCATAATAATATACTAGGTATGAAGATACATCGCGGAATTTTGTTTTTACTGGATACTATAACAGCTACGTAAGAATTTTTTTCCTTTGCTTTCTTTTCTTTTCTCTTCTCTCCTCTTCTTTCTTTTCTTTTCACGCCTTAATACTATACGTTATACTACTCGGAAACCAGGCTTCCTGCTGAGACGACCACAAGGACACCACACCGCACGACTAAGGTTTACGCTCATCTATAAGAATATATTTTTCGCGTGTGTAATAATAGTAGTAGGGGGAAGAAAAAAAAGAGGCTGGGTATTTCAAGAGTTGATAATATTATCTGTACCGATTCATAAGTAATAATGTACTAATAAAATAAATTAATAATAAGTATATATCAAACTCACGCGTAAACGTGTAAATATATTTCTTTAAAGAAAAGTAGAAAAACAAACATATACATTATTTAAAATGATTCATAGATCTATATTGAGTAAGAGAAATAAAATCATCGCATATACATCATATATATATAAGTTACGCAGACAAGGAGAGGGTCAAGGAGGTTGAGACCTCCTGCTTACATTAGGTTTATCACTTTTCATATTATATATCTAATAGTATATGGCAATAAACGTGACTACTTAATCGTATATAAAAATGAAAAACTTATACTGTCATTTATCTCTGTCTTCGTATATATTTGTTATTAAAATACTCTCATCCTATTCGCGATCTATAGACTCACTCACTAACTCGCTCGCTCGCTCGTTCGTTCGTTCGTTTTTTGCTTACGAAACTTCGTTGACTCGAGACGGTATATGCGTACAGCAGGCTACTGGTTTCCGGGAAGCGTGTTATAGTCGTTGTAGTCTGGCGTGACGCCATATCTTGAGAAATTGATTAGACCGAATTATAGAGAAAAGAAAACTGCTTGTGTAGGAATTTTCTGTTTCAAATGAGAAGAAGAAGAAGAAGGGAGGGAAGTAACGATATCTTAAGTATTTGATTACGTAGCGTATATTTAATCGGCTGTTCTTCGCAGCTTTCATCCGATATACCGCCGCTAATTGGTTTATCAGTAATCGCAGATAATATACAACTACGATTATTAACTCGGTTAATTATTATCAAGTTGTTATTCGACATTTTGAAGGTACATGTATGCATATCAGGTTACGCGCCGTGGCTTATTTACTACTTTATGTAATATATGTACTTCAGTAAGTATACCTACATATTTCTTCACTGAAAGGAGATTCACTTTCTGAGAATAACGCTAATAACAACAGAGTAGTTAATTCGTTTAAAGTTTTTCTCGCTTTGTAATATACGGCCGTTGATAATCGACAACGACAACTACAACTACAACTATACGACGACGTTGCGCGTTGTTTAACCCGTAATTATTCTCTGCATTACATAGGTACAGTGCATATCCATGTATAAATACCCGGGCGTATATAAACTAGGGATAATTATTATCGTTGTGCTTTCTCGAGATTTTCCATTCTCGCTAATGAACGTGTGACGTAAGGCTAAACCTCGTGCTGTGTTGATGAGAGAATATATATATGTACGTATGTGTATATTTATTCTTTATTTTTCTTCACTCTGATTGGTGGTTTTACTAGACGCAAGGATCAAAGAAAGACGTTAACCTTTTCATTTAATTCTTAATTTTATTCGCGTTTTAAAATAAGAGCGTCGTTAAAAGTGATAATTATTCATTGATGTCTAAGTCCCTGAGATAAGATAGGATATGAAAAAAAAAAAAAAAAAAAAATTCTCTGAAGTGTTTTTTTGTCGATATATTTTCAGTCTAGGTATAATGCGTATTAATATATATTTACTACTTAACGATGTTATAGCTTGAGTTAGTCGACGAGTCAGAAAACGTAAATGAACGTTATATTTCTACACGAATCCTGTTATACGCCTACCCCACCTTTCGTGCCTTATAATTGTGTAGAGTCTAGTTAATCGAGTTCGGGACTTGAAAGGAAGCAAGTTTGTTTGTGCCTGATGTCTGACAGTAGTAGTAATACATAGGTATATAGTATATATATACATATATGTACCTACTATAGGATGTGAAACTCGATGAGAAACTCCAGAACCGTTCGCGTAAACTCGAGCGCGCACGGGCCAACTTATACATATATGTATACATAAATATATATATACCTCATATATATATAATATATAGATATATATGTATCTATACTAAAATGCCGCAGGGATTTCACCCGACAATAATTCGGATATGGGTGTAGGATATACTATATACGTATATAATACACCTGCGTATATAGGTATATTGTACAACTTTTCCCTCCGGAAGGAAGCCTCTACATAAATGTATATAATACATATATTATATACCTAATACATATATATATATATAATGTATATCAAAATATAACAAATATATATATATACAGCCTAAGGCTGTCCCAAAAAGCTCATATTATATACCAACAAATTTAGGTATTATTGAAGTGAAGAAAAATTCCTTTTTTGTTTTTTATTTTTTACTTTTAATTTACGAACTCTGAACGTGGATCAAAGCTCACTAATTATCTTTACTTTCACATATTTTATCACAATTCATCTCGTTATTCGCTAAAACGTGAAGATAAATAAATAAATAAATAAATAAGACGAAGTAAAAACGTAGACAATGAATTGAGTTGACCAATTTATGCCCAAAAATTGCCAAAAATGATATACGATCGGATTCAGGTGAGGAGAAAAAAAAAGTACCTACAACTTAGAGTGTAGGAAACTGTAAACATATGGGAGTATCCACTTTAGGATACCCAGGTATTGGTGACTAGGTATAAAGAGCAAAGAAGAAAAACGACACCGGGAGAGACGGAGGAAGGTTGGGAAAGGATGAAAAGAAACAGACTCGCATCAGAGCCAAGATGGCGAAGAGCGTAGACGACAGGTCAGGTCAGGTCAGGTCAGGTCAGGTCAGGTCAGGCCAGGCTAGGTTAGTCGATGGTTCGTTCCTGACTCACGGGTGATTACGCCCTCGCTTTCTCTTCTCTCTCCGCTCTTCGCTCTTCGTAGCTGTTCCCATTATATTCGGGTTTACGTTTTTGCGCGCTGTGAACGCGCGGGAGGGATTGAGGAAGGTGGGGCGGGGAGGGAGGGAGGAGGAAAAGCTTCCCCATTCCGAATAACTCGTGGCTCGTTTCCCGAAACGTTTGCCCCCTCGTTTCTCCCCTTTTCCCTTTTCTTCTTCGTCCTTCTCATCCCCCAGAGTTCCATTCACCGTTCGCAAAGCGGCCGGCGCATAAGCCTCGCCATCAATCAATGATACCTACCCACCAAGAATGGGGGATGAGTAGTGTATACGGTATACCTATACCACCAGCTACTACCGTTCTACCATTCGTTTCTTTTATACATTTCTATTATCGTCCCACGATCGCTCATATATATTGATCTTTCGAAAGTCTCTCTATTCATTTATTCTTCACTTTTTGCTTCTTCCCAATTATCCCTAATATATTTGAATAATTGATTATTCAAATTAAAAAAAAAAAAAACTAAATTTCTTTTAAACTTCAATATCGAAGACCGAGAGAGAAATGAAAAACAAAAATTGAAAAAGGAAGAAAATAAAAAATGGGTCAAATCGATTATCGAGTGATAAAATAGACCGTGTAACAGCTTCTGCAGATGTATATTGACAACGTATTTGCGTAGGTTATTAACAGCTGTTGCACAACGAGTGCGCGGCGCGTAATGGGTGCGTGAAATATGCGATAAAGTCTGTCGGTGATGTGCTAGAGCTGTTGGAATGATCAGAGAGACAGAGAGCGAGAAAGAGAAAGAGAGACCAGATAGTATAAGGTACATACATGTATATGTGTTATATTATGTATATATGAATTACGTAATGAGAATTAACATCTCTGTATGTATTTGAAATAATAATAACTATAAATAATATAGATATTATAATTCTCGTATGATATATCTATACATTCTATATACCTACATTTGTGTGTCATTATGTGTCATGTTGCTGTTGCCTCGCTCTCGCACACAGCTCGGGCAAACAACTAACGCGCCTCTGTTATCTCGCTGTTCATTAATCTCAGAGTGATAGAAAAATCCCAAGTTATCTGGGTCACGGATCCATCGCGCCTTGCTTAACCACGTGATACAACGACAACGACGGCGACGATGCTCATTAATAATAGAGAGTCAGCGAATTCGCGCGAAAACTTACCGTCCCTGAAAACTCACTTTTGCGATTCTTTTTTTTTTCTTTATCTCCGCGCGATGAAAGCCTCGAGTATTGAAAATTCATCGTCGTCATCATAATCGTATAACCGTTATTATTAAATAATTTCATTTTACATTTTTTTAGAACAGTTTTTTTTCACCTCAAATCTTCACCTTCGGACTTAACTTGAAGGTTGAAACTCCTACGATCTTTCCGAGATTGTGTATTCACATCCACCGAAAAATTTCTTTTCGTGCAGGATAATTTTCCCCATATGTTTTCATAATTTATTTTGATTCTATATAGGAATAGATGTTAGTAAACAGAGCGCGTATTCAACAGGCGTTTGTCCTATATATGTAACTAGGTATTGTTTGTTGTTGGTCAAGTAGGTAATACAGTGCGACCTCTCAATAAGCACGCCCGCAATAAGAACGCTTCCCCAACTTCTCGCTCGACCACTACCCCCACTCCGAGCTCGAATTGCACTTGGGTGCGAATGAGAGAGAGAGACAGAGAGAGTGAGTCACTGAAGAGCGCACGCATGGTGGGGGTACTCGAATTCTTGCAAAACCTCTTCCCCTTGGGGGCTTTTCGTTCTTATTGGGAGGTCGGACTGTATGCGTATTTGTATATTTATATTACTTATTACTTGTTCGGTATAAGCTCAAGGCTGAATGCATCATAGAGATCCGCATCATACATATATATATATACATACATACATACATATGTATAGTAGGCATTTCAACAAATTTGATGTGATTGTAAATAGAGAGAATGAGATAACAATACAGTAGAAAAATTCCTACGCACATATTTACTCTCGGTATATACCTACACATAGTATTATACACTCGTGTTGTTTCAGTCAAGAAAAGGTTATCGGCAAGTGCCCCGCGTCGCGTTATCAAAATAGCGATAAACATTTGCCAAGTATGTCTCGTATGTATGTATAACGTACATACATATACGTACACGATATCGATTCTGCAGTGCGAAATAATCTTACGAAAATTGAGTTAATGTTACCTAAAGAATTTTCGGCAAAAAGTTTACATCTCTTTTTCTTCTTCATAATTATATGCTGGCTCAGATTCGAATCTTGTTGAACACGTTTCGCTAGATTTGACAATCGCTTGATATTTGTAAATTATCGAGTGTGACATTAGCGCTTATCTAACTGAAATAATAAGACATGAAATTTATGATAGAGATGCGTGCAGTGAGGATGTAAAAATATACATACGATCACGATGTATGTAATTAAACGGCGGGCATGTGTTCGATTAGATCGCTTTGTTCGCGGTGCAGTTTGAACGTATTGGATTTATTATGCCATCAGTTCTCGCGTGATTAGGATTTAGATCCTATATATTATTATACACATGGCTAGCATATGATATGCGGTTGAAAAAATATTTGCACATATTACGAGAGATCTAACCTTGCAATTTGAATGGCTTTGTTATAAGCCGTTATAATTCATTGAGATAAATCAATACCGTCGAGGAATGCCGTATGGGAAAGTGTTTTGCGATAATAATGATAATATTATAGATATGTATCTTGATATAGATAGTGCAGTGATTATGACGTGAATCATATACCGGTTTTGATTAATTGATACGATTATAGGTATATGAATGATGAAACAATAGCAAAAAAATACAAAATACAAAATACAAAAAAAATGAAGAAATTAATCATTTTTTCTTCACAATTCTTTTGATTACAGAGAACGGCGAGAAGTTGAGGTCCGGGAACGGGAACGAGAGAGAGAAAGAGAAAGAGAAAGAGAAACAAGGATGGAACGGGAACGAATAGAGAAACAAAAGGCTGCGGAGCAGCAAGCTGTCCATAAACATTTTGAAGAATCCTTAAGACTGGCCCATCAAAAGGTGAGTTATATATTTTTTTTTGTTTTTTCTTTTTGTTTTTTTTTTTTTGTAACAAGTTGAAAACAAGAAAAGGAAATGGTATGATGTAATATGGATCGAGGAAAGTTTTTAGCTAAGTTAGTTATGAAACAGTTGCTATACGGTATATATAGGTATTCTTCGCTTTTGAAATTATTATTCAACTCGATAAAAGTTTGCGAAAACAAAACCTCTTGCAGATTCATTCCCCGCGGCTGAAAAGCTCGTTGGTTCGCTAGCTAGCTACAGCTTGATAACGCGAATACATATTACAGTGTAGGTAGGGTATATAAGAAAAATGAGAAAAATAAATGAAAAGAGAAATAAAGTGAAAAAAGAAGTAAGAATAAGGATCGGAATAATTACCGCAGACAGAGAGAATGAAATATACGTTTCAAGGCGATCGAATCATTTCTGCATTTCTCTCCACCTGCTGCTGCGCTCTTTCGCCGATGTCTCTTTGGCACATAAACGTACACCTATACATTTTGCACCTCTGAAACTGGTTTATCCGCTCTCTCGTATCGCTACTTGTAGTATGTAATTCCCGTCGTTACTTTTTGTCCCATCATCATCATCATCATCATCATCACCATTATCATTATTATCATCATTATGTTTCCAGTGCAGGTCTCGGAGTACCGCAAACTGTTTAATAAACTTGAAAGGTTCGGTTATTTGCAGATATTGTATAGAACAACGATACAAGCAAAAAAAGAAAAAAAAAAAAGAAAAAACAATAACTTTCATGTCACATTTATTTTCGTTCATTCTCTTTTTCTCTTTCTTTCTCTCGTTTTCATTATACCGCATATTACATACATCATCATCATTATTCATCATTCCTCTTCTATATCTGGCACAGAAATGAAACCCGCACGTATGCTACTGCGTTTTATATCCCATATAGTTTCAACGATCGGAAAGTGCCTCTCAGTCTCTACATGTCTCACAGTAGATACCTATAGGTACATATTCTCGCGAAATATTGAGATAAATTTGATCTGTCCTTTACTCCTGCAGCTATACCACCGCTTTTGCGTGCACTACCTGCTACAATACGATCTGCATATTCACGTTGTGACGAGTGACTAATTTACAACTCGGTTTTTAACTATAATTTATAGATTAAAAACCGTGCGTTTAGATAATACAAGAATAATTATCGCACCTCGAGTCGGGGCAACAGCAGCAGTTCTCTGAACGTTGATGATAATAATTATATTATCATGCCTTTCAGGAACTCGCCTTATTATCTATGTAGGTACTGCGTATCTCACATCTCGTCACGTTCCCCTTTACCTTCTCATTCACAGCCTAAAAACTTTTGCTTCCTCCCTATTTTTTTTTTTTTTATTCTTTTTCATCTCTTATTTCTTCGACACGATTGAAACGAATTTGTCGTTTTTTGTTCTTTTCTTTGTTTGTCTTATACTTGTAGTAACGGTTTCGGAGAGCCGGTCCTCTCGCAGGTCCTTAATTAAAAAGTTTTAATCGAATTTCATTTCATTTAGATAAGAACACAGAAAACGTTTATTAAGTCATATATAAACCTATATATTATACATAGGTATATAATTATATTTATATAGTAATCCGCGTGCAGTTTAGACCGAACGTGGTTTCTTGGATTGCCAGATGTTCTGTATTCGGTATATATATATATATATATTTAAATTTGCCCTTGGTGAATTTGAAATCCAATTCTCGTTGGCAGAAGGTTAACCAATAGACCGTTTCGCAGTCACTATATTATAGGTATACCTACACGAAAAGCTTAAAATATCACGCTCCACTTTCGCGATATATATATATATATATATATATATTTGTTTATTTATGCATATATCCATGTATGTATGTATGTATGTATGTAGATTGTAGATGGAATGGCGAGTGTAGGTGAGGCTATATAACTGTAATATATAAATTATAAAAATATATGTACAGTACATATCTACCTGCCTACATACATACCGTAATGTACAAACGTTAAGTACGTTAGCTGCACCGAGAGTGCAAAAGTCCTTGAAGAGTTTCTATAATATACCTGCCTATCTTCTAACTCGTGAATAGTAGGATACGAGAGTAAGAAAAAAGAAGTAACTATACACCAGGTACCTACATCCATAACTACAAAGTTTAAACAACTCTAGAGGAGAGCGTTAGCATAAATTAACGACCTCGTAATCCCGGACCATCTCGAGAATTCTAAAATAACTTTTCTACGCTTACCGCGCCCGCTTTTGCTTCTTATATTATATTATATACTAGGTATATGTATATGCTATGAGCTCTTACACTGTATAGCATGTAAGTATAATTCACAAACTCATAAACTTTTTTCTGCAAAACACGACTACTTTACACGTATAGTATATATATACATGTTTCGCAAACTTTACGAGCGACTTAGCTTCCTTCACCTTCTTTCAGCTTTCTCTTTCTCTTTCTCTTTCTCTTTCTCTTTGTATTAGTTTCTTTTCTTTTTCTAACCCTGTAACACGGTTGTAAATTCGGTGACGACCCTTCGTTATCTATATTCTATAGGACCAGTGCCTATATACCTCTACTCTCTGTACCCGCAGCTGGAACTAATCTCACAGCGGAAGACGTGAAAGAGAGAAGAAGCGTAAGTTTATCGCCGCCTTGCAGTCAGTCCGGCAGATGAACACCTATTTAACTTTATATATACACCAGATATCGTGATAGAAGAAGCGAGTTCTCTTTTACTTTCTGATCTATCGTGTAACTTATTATTAGCTTATAGAAAGAAAGACGAACAGAGGGAGAGAGAGAGCGGAAACAAAAGGAGAAATTGATCACGATCAAATACTGTAGGTATAGCTAATGACCTTGAATTTTTTTTAAAAATTTTTTCCGACTTTAGAAATCCGGTTGACAATGAGCAGGGTACGAAGCTTTTCACTATGAGAATAATAGCAGGTTTTTAAAGGCTCGAAATTGGTCGAAGACTAATTCCATTCAGGAATACGGTGCGGCTCTTTGAACCTGGTGTGTTCGATTAAAATTGGTTTTATATTTAATCATGGGAAGAGTGAAACAGGTATTTTATTCTTAGAATAACGCGTTTCGTTTGACTAGCTGTATCAACGCAGAAATTTAATGCACGCAATTACTTTCACTTGCTTTCATCATTTTAACAAGAAAGAGCTCTGGGAAAGAAAGAAAGAAAGAAAAGAAAAAAAAAAAGAGAGAAGGAATTATTTAAATACATACTAAAGTAAAACCGGAAGCTCTCCCCTCCGTACAGGGAAACAACTTTGTAGATTGACGTTCGGTTCTCGATGGTCGACTTGGTCCGTCCAATTACCGGGGATCAAAGCTTTTCCGAAGTAATTTGAGCTCGGTGAAATGTGCGCCCTGAGAGAGGAAGCGAACGGTGGAGTGAGAGAACGAACGAACGAACGAACGCGAACGAACGAGCGAGCGAGCGAGCGAGGAAACGCCTGCAGACTAACTCTAAACTCCCTCTAGAATCGAGTTGAATATCAAACGCGCATGGTAGCTAAAAGGGGACGATAACCCGGGGCCGAAGACTCACTCGAGTTCGATCGAAGGTCAGGAACTGAACTGAACCAAGGGGAATAGGGGAAGGAAAAAGGGGCGGACGGGTCAGGAATAATTGAGGAATATCGCGGTGGTGTATTAGATTGGCCGAAAACCCGTTCGTTAGTCGACAGATTATTATAGAACGTAACTACCACCCGGAAAATGAGAAAGGCTTCTTCTATAAAGACCTAGAATCAACATTAATTAATAGATAGTCGAAATTACTGTAACGGTAATGAAAAACGAAGTGATTAAAATTTCGTTGACATAGTAATCACCGATCTATAGCGAAATATACTTTCTCTGGTTGGTGGGTATGATTGTGTGAACCCAGAAGCACACATACGCGTTAAAATACATAAATGCAAACGTAGCTCGCAGAGTCAAAGTATTGTAACTAATGAAGAGAAACAAGAAGATGTAAAAAAAAGAAAAAATGAAGTAAAAGACATAAATAAATCTGCGAGTAACGAGTTTTGACACTAGAATGTAGTAAATAAAGAAACTGACTATGTATTTTATTAACGGCTGACATGGGTACTGAGGGAGCGAATATTTCTCTTATTTACGCAAAGATCAGACGTGGAAGAAAATATAGAGAAAATTATACACCCTGGTCCCACGTGTGCACGTGGGTAACTACTACATGCCTACTCGGCTTTCTTCCTCTCCGTTTCTCCAAAGTCTTTTTCTTCCTCTTTCTCTCTCTCTCTCTCTCTCTCTCTCTCGTCGTTCTTTTTCATCTTTCTCTTTTCAGCCCCCCCTGTGAGCAAGTGAATGCACGCTTCGAGTCCATTATAACGGGGTTGGTTCGTTCGTTCGTTCGTTTGTTGGCATGACTCTCTTCAGGCCGGGTTTAGTTGTTCTGAGGAATGCGGCTGCCACAAGATATTTACGAGGCATTTGCGACGAGTAGATCTGGCCGGTAGTAACGCATGCGCTCTAAAAGACTCTTTATTCCACATTATGTATGCGACTATTTACTCTTTACTCTATAGTACGCATAGGTGTGAGAGAGCGATTCCCGGCTAGAGAGATCCTCGTCGTTTATATGTATACGTACGCGGAGTATGCAAAGTGTTCTTATACATTTATTCGCACTTATATACATACGTAAATGTACTCAATCCAAATAAGTAAAGTTCTGTTTTATTCTACTTATTCTTATTCTTTTTTCTTTCTTCTTTTTTCTTTTTTCTTTTTTCTTTACCGAGACAAAGAAAACTTGAGGACGAACGGAGGAGCGGACGTAGGTACAGATGAATGCGCTCGCAGAATGATTTTTCAATAGTTTTTTTTAGTCTTGTTTGTTTTTTTTTATTTTTTTTTCTTATTTATTGCGTTGTCGCCCGCGTTACAAATAGAATGAAAGTAAGAATATAATTCCGGAATCTCGACAAACCGCCGCGCCACCACAGTTTCCTCTTTATACTTACTTCGGTCGAAACTTCCATAAGTTCTAGTTAACTTCCGGCGTTGGAAATTATATGTTTCCATCATTTTTATCCCCATTGGCTTATCTTTCTTCATATTTATGTGTATTATGTTCAATGTTATAAATGAGTTACTGGAACTTTAACTAATCACACACAGATCTTATTATTTCACGTATGCCTGTACATACCATTCGCGGAATAATTAACACATATGTATTATTATTACTTTTACATTATTTTATAAGGTCAGCATGTGTACCTACCGTTCGGTTGGTTCGGTCTGTTGAATATCGTGCTACGAAGCGTATAACTTTATGCAGTTCATTATATACATACGTGGAATTAAGTATATACATATTATATGTCGTCACGTTTACGCACGTCTCTAGATGATATATCGGATTGTTTTACTCTAGAGGACAAAATTCATTTATACATTTATGCATACAATTATTAATTTATTTTATTATTTCTTATTTGTGGGAATACCCAAAGTATAAATATAGGTGTAACACGATGTCGCGCTGTAATGAAACTTACGATAATATATTAGCGTCTTATATATATAATAATTATTCATTTATATATACACACCTCGACTTAATACGACTTAATTTACACTTCGAGTATGATTCTGTATTTATATAGGTACATATGGTACATATAGGTAGGTATATTTGAGAAACCGGTTTCACTGCTAGCCGCTGCTGCTGACTCCTCTCGGAATGAATTTAAATTTCAATTTTGTTGAATAAGAATCATGCGAGAGAATAAGTGACGTAATTTTATACATATATACAGCTATATCTTCATTTATGTATATCTAGTTGTTATCTGCGGTCGTGCGCGGTATACGGAGTAATACATAGGTGTATGATATTATGATGAGTGGAATGAAAATAGAAATCATCATGCTTACATTACATTACGTTACATTACATTACATTACATTATTACTCATACCAACGCGGTATAAGAAAGAGAATTAAGAATGGAGATTTTTTTGCACACATTAGATTATTACATGTATGATATAGGTGAGAATTATTCTATACCTCCTCGTTCTGTTTGCTACGGGAATTTAGAAGTGTCGACGTTGGTTTAGTTAGCTTATAATACCTTGTATACTATGCGTATATATGTACCACTGTTAGCTATAAAGGCGGTCACCACATATCGAGATAAGATCGCGTTTCACGTCTGGCGATATAATCAAAGTTATTCAAGAAACGGTCTCGACAACGCATTCCGATATCGCTTCTAAACGATATCTCAAATCCACTAACAGACTAACACCTGATCGATCCATAAATATACAAGACATATAATATATATATAAATATATATTTAAAAAAACGATATCAATGATATATATTCCTAGAATCAAATTCTGACGCAACATTTCATTTATATCTTCTATCACATTTTATTTTATATCTCATTTCCACAAAATATACATACGAAATCAAATTTCATGTTTAATTTGCACAATAATTATTATTACATAAAGATTAGAAGATTAAACAAAGAGTTAGTCGATAATGATTATCTTTTTGTTTTGTCATCAAAGAAAGGAAAAAAAAATGAATAAAAATTTTAATGTACACATATATCCACATTTGTGTCGACGAAATCTAAGTTAGCTAGTCATTTTTCGACAGGTGATTCACGCAACTTTCCCCTGTGTAGTAACGACCCCACTGCGTATATATATATGTATACATACGTCCGGTAAAATAAATGAATGTTATCGTTAACCCGAGCGTGTATAGCGTGTTATTATACTCGTGCTGCAGGTAGATGTATACAAGGTATAAAATTGTATAGACGTATGTACTACCTACGTCGACAACCCTTTCTGTATATATACTATATATCTATCGCAAGGAATGACTCAGAATTATACATCGCTGTTTGCTAAATTCCGCGTGATTCAGCTGCCCGAGAATTTCATATAATGTTATACATAAGTATATAGGTATATTCTAGGTACCCTATACCCTAATACGTATATATACACCTTTACCTATGTATAACCACCGCATACATATACTCTACATATTTATATAGATTATAGTCGGGGACAAAGACGCGATCTTGAATATCATTTTCTTAACGTAGTATAAATCGCGGTTACAATTTTTGACGAGGCGTTAATCACTTCAACGACGAGGTGTATTATACGAGCAAAAGCGTTATAATACAAAACTCTTCGTAATTATAAAAGCCGGCACTTTCCTGCCCTTTGATAAACAGCGAGAGGTAAAGGGAGTTGCAGGGTCGATTTTTGTCGAGTCGGTTTATTTTTTTTTTTTTTAAAGAATTTGCATACCGGGTTATAAAATGAGCTGACATATAGGTGTACACGTATATATAGTATAGTCGAAATTGTAAAAAAGAAGAAAAAAAGAAAAAAAAATTTCAAAGAGCGTTTGCTGTAATAAAAGTCTATATATCTGTTTTTATCGACGATTTAGACTTCCAGTTATAAACTCGCGCATATCATCAACGACGATATGGAATAAACCTATTGAAAACAAGTTTATTCAATAAGTACTTAGGTATAATTATGCTGATTTCATTTTGCCTATAAAATGAACTGCGAAAAGAAATGAGCAAGAAAGAGAGAGAAAAAAAAGACGAAAAAAAAAACAACCCGCTATTCCTCCTTCCCACGATAACTGCCGTGCCACCTACCCCTTTTGACGGGTCGCATTAATTCTTCTTTTTATACGATGGGGTAGCTCGGCGAAGGGCGCGTAATAATGGAGGGTATAGCGGGGGTGGTGCAGGCTAGGCCAGGCCAGACCAGATCAGGCCAGGCCAGGCTGGTCTGTTCGTCGATTCGCGAGCTTTTGGTTGGGGAGCAGCTTGCACAGGGCGCGGTTCGCGGGGGTTTAGGGTAGACATCGATCCAAGGTTACCAACCCCTCTGTTATTTGGTTTCTGCGAGCGTCGAGCGAGGGTCCGTGCGTCACCACTTTCTTGTTACGAAGGACCCGAGTTCTATACCCTATACAAGCCCTCCTCTTGCAGTCTCTCTCGCTCTTTCTCTCGTCGTATAAATAATTCATTAAACTCCGCTTGGCTACGTTCCTATATACACTAGGGTGTCTCTTTTCTCCTCTCCTCTTCTTTCGCCTCCCCTCGCCTCGCCTCTTCTCTTCTCTATATAAAACAGACGCGACAACGTGCAACGGGGGCGAATTCCTATACGAAGATAAATTGATTTTGGTTCCGACTTTCCGACTCTCCTAGCTTCGTCCTCGTCGTATTTAATTTAAGTAAGAAAAACCACTAATCTGTTGGAACTTATACACGTGTTGTATTTATCTAGTTTCTTTAATGCGGAAAACTCCTTATGCTATACAGTATACACATTCTTGAGTCGATGTATAGAAGAGAATCGTGTGAATTGATTGATCGATTGATTGATTATCTAGTCGCACTATATGTTAGGTCTTATCTTTCTTATTCCGATATGGATATTATACTTATATATACATATATATACGTATTCATACCTGCGCGTAACGTCACCACCGCATATCTGCAAAGAGTGAGTAAATACTTACGCATATAGATTGTCATTCACGTCTCGATCTCGAATTCTCCGGGGCGTTGAAATTAGCATAGTAATCTTTCCTGTTATAATTATATGCTTGACGCTAATGGGAATTTAACGCGGCTTATGCTATACACGACGCGCGGAGCAACAACACTCTCTACCATTCTTACCCGTAACGTGTATGTATACCTATATCTATATACCTATATATGTATATGTATATATTCCAGGTAATTACGTACGTTGACATTAAAAGAACTTGATTTTATTCCACCGACTATGACCTTGTTCCTTTCCGACTACATTATTTATACTATACGACCCTTTAGTCAAGCCGGCAGCAACAGCAACAGCAGCAGCAGGAGCAGCAGGTTTTATAAACTTTAATTTCGAATCAAGATAAACGACGTTGCAGCTAGTACATAATATAGTCGAGGTTGCAAAGTGAACAGGTTTTAGTCATTTATTTATTTATTTTATTATTTTACATACGCAGAAATAAATACGTGTACATCACGAGTATGTACTTTGATTTCCGTTCCTTATTATTATTTTTTTTTACATACCTGCATTTCTTTACATATTATGAACATTTCAAACGTATACAAGAAATATAATGCTTCAATATGCCTGTGATATAATTATAATAGTTTAACGAGTCATCAACTCCTGTTTGACGGTCTCGTTAATGCATTATGTAGGTATCTTTGGCATTTTGATCGATCTGGACTATGTAAAGATATTCTATATAACTGAACGGTTTAGCTACATAAGATATGGGTATAATCGCAATCAATTTAACCGGACGTGTGGAAAATAGAAGCCTCCATCCAAAACTCGAATAACTATACATACATACGTATATGATGTATAGTGATACGTTTGCCCATTATATGTGCACCTGTATTATATATCTGTTCAAAGAAACAGAGTGAAACATGTAAGACGGAGCACCTGTCATGCGTGTACAATTTAGAAAAATTCTATACCGAGTCATTCGCCTTCGAACTACTTTAGCGAATTGCCGGAATGACTCACTCGTTTTATTTATGTACATACATCTATTCTATATACAATATAGATGATGTAATACAATACTGTGATTTAGAGAGGAATGAATTTTCTGTTATAAATAATCGGCGCAAATTACATACTTCCGTAGCAATTTACTACACCTACCCTCATTTGCTGAAACGTTTATCTTCCATAGCGAGTTACCCCTTACCCCTATCGCTCTATAACGTAATATAAACGGCAGTATTGATTGAAGTAGGTGGCTTATGGTTCGCAGAAAAACATACAGTCCGGCACCATGGCGTGGGATTTGATAACCCTGCCACCGCCTGGCAGCAGGTCTCACGGAGGTCATCCAGCCCTGCCATCACATGCCGGTCATCATCACCCTGGAGGAGCACCGGCCCCACATCACCCCGTTACTGTTGCTCAGCAACAGCAGCAGCAACAACAACAACAACAGCAACAACAGCAGCAGCAGCAACAGCAACAGAGGCAACAGCAACAGCAACAACACCAGCATCAGCAGCACCAGCAACAACAACATCAACACCAACATCAACAGCATCAACATCAGCAACAGCAACAACGCGAAAGAGATGAACGAGAAGCTCGTGATCAAAGGGAACGAGAACATGCTGAACGACTTCAAAGACAAGCTGATGCTAGGGATCATGCTGCGGCACAACATCAGAGAGCTGCTTATTACGCCGCTGCAGCTTCGGCTTCACCCTCTGTGCAACAGGTATTTAGCTCTCGTGTTTTTTTTTTGTTCTTTTAGATATTAATACACATTTTGTCAGAATTAAGATTCATGTTAAGCATGTGTAGTAGAAATCCTTTTCTAAAATAGGTTCTATGCTGTGTTTCAGGTCTCCAGGCCGTCCAGTGTACCTGTAAAAGTGGAGTATCCTCCGCCCGCCCATTCCAGGCAATCAAAATCGTCGATACCGGTATCCGGTCACCACGACAAATCACAGTCTGGTGTGGGTCCACCCCATACGTCTCTCCCAAAGGCGGAACCTAACGTCAGTCTTTTTGGATATTCGGCGTACCCTCAACCTTATATGCATGAGATAAAAGTGAAGTCGGAACAACATCAGCACAAACAAATCCCGAATGTAAAGAGTATGCAGTCAACGTTAGAAAGGGACCATCATGGAAGAGAAATGCTTCCAAATCCCCCACCCCTTCTCTCAGACCATAAAAGCTCAGTTATTGTTAAAAATGAGGGCAGGGAACTGGCCAAACCCCCTCCAGGCTCTCATTCATCAAGTCCGAAAATGATCTCTGGTCATTATTTAAACTCCGTTGTTCCTCAGCACAAACCTCCGACACAATACGAATATCGGAGTCCAACCCAAAGCCCGCACCATCTTCATCATTTAGACACTCTTCAAGCTGCTAAAGGAATTCCTCAAGGTCATCATAGGGGAAGTGCTAATCAGCTACCGAGTCCTCATGGTCATCCTATGCACCCACATAACAACAGACAGTCTCCTCATGCCCCTCACCCTCATCAAACTCCCCATCCCTCTCCCCCGGAACCTCGTCATTTGACAAGGCCAGACCCTGGGGTACCTTACGGCACGCCTAAAGGCGCCTATCCGTACCCTCACCCGCCCTCTTCATCTCCAACGTCGCATTATGCGGCGTCGCCTGGTTCTAAACCGAAAGTAAGCAGCCCAGCACCTCAGCACATATATGGGAAACCAAATTCTGGGATTATGAGCGGGACTCCGGTCTGCAGGGTGCCAGAACCGGTCACTCCAAGTGCTCTGCCGCTTACTTCAAAAACGAACAGCTCCCCACTCGCGTATCAGCAAGTGCCTCATCACCACGGAGCTCCACCGCCTCCGTTACCACCTCCTGCTCATAGCAGCAGGTCAGTTTATGACACGAGGGGATACGCCGGATCGATATCTTCGGCGCCCAAGCTTCCACCACCTCCTATTCTCCACGGATCGCCACCAGGTGGTAATTCAACAAATATGAACTTGTCGAGGCCAGGATCGGGCCATCTGCCTCCTCGCACCAGCCCGCATCCAAGCCAGCAACTCATTCCCCAAAGTATAGCAACCGCAGTTCAAACTCAACCGCTAGATCTAGGTGTCGAAAGGTCTGGATCACCTAAGAGAAAGGCTAACACTCCTATCGAAGCTTGCGGACAACCAGTTTCACTGGAAATTTGTAAGAGAAGAAGGATGGAGGAGGCCCAGCAGCCTTTATCAATGCAGTGTATAGGTCCCCCGATTTTATCCAGGGTCAGCGAACCCAGTCCACTTATTGCCTCGGCGGCTACTTCTATAACGACGGTTGTTAACACCGCGTTAATTCCTCAGCCGATAAATAGTCAGACATCTTCTTTACAGGAGAGAAATGTCGCCTCGGTTAGCCCTGCCCCTAGAACTGCTAGCGGAGATGGTTCGGTCAGACCCGCTAGCACCGGAAGTGTTAGCTCTGTTAATCTCAACGTTAATCCTGGAGCTAGCGCTGCTCCTAGTCCAGCACCTACTCAAAGTCCCGCGCCATCGGCTGCTCCTAGTCCCGCGCCTAGCGCACCTGGAACACCGGCTAAGGCAACGCCCAGCAATCCTGATAGTGAAAAATCCAATAGTCCGGCACCCAGGCCAACGAGTAGCACAAGACATCCTGTTCACAAGCTGAAGAAGGCTTGGTTGCAGAGGCATTCGGGTGAAGATGGAAGCGAGGATACAACCGGTGTAGTCGGCAGCGGATCTTGCGTTACGCTTCCATTGACTATAGCTCAAGCTCCTTCGCAACCGATACAACAAAATAAGGAGAGAGACGGAGGGTCAGTTGGTAGCGGTGGAAGTTTACCAAGTGCAGTTAATTCTATACATAATATTGGGAGTATGGCTGTTAATAGTATAAATAAAAGTAAAGTTTCGGCTAAAAGTGGCGGGAGAAAAACAACTAACAGCAAAGAATCTGTGAACGGACACGCTGCTGATAGTAAAATTATTCAGGAAGATTCTTCGAGCAGTGATCCTGAGAGGAAGTCTCCCCCTAAAAGGAAACCACCCAAGGTATCTATTTACACGACTCGATAAAAGAGTGTTTAACACCTTGTGGTTGCACTCGGCTGATTATTAATTAATTATACATAGAAGCTTAAGGAATGTTGCTTATCTTCTATTAGCATAAAAAATATTGCCGTGTTATTTGAATCTCATTCTCAATCTAGGTAGAGAATTTAGAGTGATCATTGAACTAAAACTTACTACTGCAACCTTGTGAAAGTTCGAGATTTGAAATTGGAAAGATATTGGTATGGGCCATTCCACGTGAACCGGATCAGTCACCGCTCGGATATTTTTTTAATTTTGCATATTTTTATACACAATCGACATGCAAAATTAAAAAAATATCCGAGAGGTGAATGATCCGGTTCACGGTTCAACATGGGCCATGTTCATTTGTGGAGTTACATTGTATACACACAAAATATGTCTTAGTCATTCTGAACAAAGATTTAAATTATCAAAACAGATATCAGATGTGTATCTGTAAATGAAATGAATTCGATGAACCTAGGCAAAGTCATTTTATTGTTATTATCTAAGAATTTTAAAGGGGTATAACTATAAGTTGTGATTCAATGATCACCCTAGTATAGATACTGTACGAAATGCATGGATTTGAATTTCTTGAAACTTGGGCACGGCTTGGGTAATACTTTCATTCCCAAGCTGTATAGTGATTGACACCTATGTAGTAAATGTAGAATATTCACAGTAGTGAGTCCCTGATTCGGTCATATTCGAATTTCAATGCTCTCACGGGCCAGAACGTCTCCATTATGTGTAAAAAAAAATCTATTCAAAACCCCGGTTTCTATATCAGTTTTAAGTAGTGTCCCAAAGTCTTTGAACTTTCCCATTCGAATTAGACACGATTTTTAGTACTTCGGAGTGATTTTTTTTTTTGGGAGCATTGAAATTTGAAAATGATCAAGTTGAGGACCACCCTAGTAATTATACTATCGCATCCAAAGTAGAGTAGCGTAATTTTGGTTACGAATTGAACAACGGGGTCGCCGTAAAACCTGATAAAATTGAATTTTTCATCCTAGTTAGGAATTGAGTTAAAATTCTTGCCATAAAATGGCAAAAGACAAAATTTGGTTCTGATTTTGAAGACCTAGAAAATTCGGGCAATTTCGAATCTTATTAGTTATTATAGCGACCCTGAATGTAACAGTAAGATGAGTAGTCATTTGTTTTGAGTACGTATGCGCGTAGTATAATATATCGTATAGTAATCGTTATGAGAAATGCTGTAACGTACACGTTTATTCACGAAACGAAAGAATTTACACGAATGTGAAAGGCGGATTGGTGATAAACGTGGTCTGAATATAAAATCGAAAGAATTTCCATTTTTATCAAATACACGAGGACGTGTGTATTTTTAGTCAAGTTCAGTTAATCAGTTCTTGGAATACATGACGCATGACCAGGTCTTCTTTATCTAACTTTGCGTAACTTGAAGCTTTACCGGTTTCATTTCCCCTGCTAAAATAACAACAAGCCACTTACGTCACTAAAGAATTTGATATATCTAGAAACACACAAGTATAAGATACCTTATAGTATAGTTATATATGAATCTCGCGCCGAATGCAATGTCAGGGTATTCTCATTGGTCGAGAGAGTTAGAAAACGTGTCATATTATATTTCCGCCGAAACAGCAGACGAACTACATAGTATACACACATGCGAGACTCGAGCATGCATACATACATGCATACACACACTCTACACACCTATAGAGTTTCGGGTTCGGTACGTGCCACGGGCAAAACTGCAATGGCGTCAAATGGCGGAGCGACGCCGCTCGATACGGTCGTTTCGCGTAGCGTAAACTATTCACGGTGCGCGTCTCTTATTTTGATCACAAATTCCACAGATACTCGTACTCATTCTAAGTCAAAGTTTATCAAATAAATAAGTGAATTCGTCATATATATCAAACGCGGTTTCGTATCAGCAGATGAATTTCCAAATGGTAAAGTGAAAACTATCTCCTATATCGTTTGTTCGTAATAACGGCTGTGAAGATAACCTCACTTTTCTTACGTTCTTAATCCGACTATACGGATACAGCCTTAAACATATCCCGCCTCGTTGTCTCAAAGTGAAAGAAAATAATAATTCTTCTCACATTAATTAAATAATTTATCCACGATTATAAATTTTCAAAGAAAACACTCTGATTACGTAACTAATTAACCTAGAAAATTTATCCCATTATTAAACGAAGAATATATATCTACGATACGATACGTAAACGCGTTGACAACATCCGTCCTCCTATCTCTCTACACGCGATTAAATTTACATTTCCGCATCTGTTGCGTTATAGTAACAAAAAAAACAAACATTAAATTAAATTTCACTTTTTGTTAACTAATTAAGAGTCCGAAGAAATTTATCGCGATACGTTTCTCATTATCTAATCGTTTAATTGATAAGTAAAAATAGTTCGTTAAGTAAAGAGTTTTATTTATTCATGTCATGTAATGTAATGTAATGTAATGTAATGTAATGTAATGTAATGTAATGTAATGTAATTTAATTTATAGAAATTAATTTTTGTTAATTAAAAATTTTGCATGCAATAATGTAATATAAATGTTTAGCGCGCTTTAGTTGGTAGATAGGACACGGGCATGAACTTCCTGACTACTTAATAATATGTACCATGTGGTAGGTAAAACGAAAGAAGGGAGCCGCGCGGAGGCAGCAGGCAGCCACGGAGGAGCAGAGAAGGAGAAAAGAGGAAAAAAGTGGAGGCGGCGGTGGCGTCGGAAGCGAATCTAGTAACGAGAGTGAAGCAGGCTCAGCTAGCGATGCTAGCGAACAGTTGGGCTCCAGCCAACCAACATCTAGGGCTCGGCACGCAACCGGTAACTCCAACTCGTCTGGAAATGGTTAGTAAAAATAAAGAGTGACGAGTTTTGCTTAAATTTTTCATGACGATATACTAAATATAGCAAAATGATGTTAAACTAGAATTTATTGATACTTAGTGATGCCAAACCACGAGCTTTTTAACACTGATTGCAGTCTATGCGACGCTATAAGTTCTCGGTTCGTTTTCTTATTAAACGTAAACGTAAATTCAATGCTTTTTCATCGTTTCAGGTAGCAACGTTAGTAAAGAACCAAGAAAACGAGGTAGAAGACCAAAGACGTCGACCAAAGGGAGCGAATTGGGAGGCGAAGATCCTCAACCAAAACAAAAAAAAGAACGAAGAGAAGAAAGCGCTAGTGGAGGAGGAGGCGGAGGTGGAGGAGGAGTAGGGGGAGGTGGCGGAGGCGGTGGTAGCGGCGGCGGTGGAGGAGGTGGAGGCGGAGGCGGAGGTACCGGAGGCGGAGGCAGTGGACCAGGTGGTGGAGGTGGCAGAGGCGATCCATTTCGCAAGCCGCCTATAGCGCAGTTGAAAAAGACTGGTGACAGTTGGCTTCAGGATGGAGCGTGCTTTGAAGTTGCTCCAAAGCTGGCCAAATGCAGAGAGTGCAGATGGACGCCGCATCAAAGATCCAAAAATCTACCGCAGAATATATTTTGCAGATTTTACGCATTTCGTAGACTTAGGTACACTAAAAATGGACAATTGGCTATTGCGGGGTTCAGCGATCCACACAAAGATGCTTCCGAGGTGAGCAGAGATCCTTTGTAAATGACCGAGGGCTTGAGTTTATAATTCTGTAATTTTGCTATTCTCCATAATTTCTCAAAGCCTGTAATATTGTTAAATGGTCAAATGAGGCAGCACAGCGTTGTGTCGTTGCAGGAAGACCTGCGACTCTGGTTACCTGTTAAGGACAGTCAGGAAGCGGCAGGGTTGAAAGACGATAAACTTGACAAAACTGATAAGGAAAGATCAGAGCGGATGGAAAGAGGGGATAGAGAAGATCTGGACTTAGAAATGGCTCATAGATTACTACGTCAAGTCGGCGATCAGTTTTGCGATTTACTTCATCAGGAGAAGGACGCCCTTCAGGAACACATGGCAGAAGGTATAACAAGCTAATAGTTTTTAAAAACCTTTATTCATTTATTTATTCCTTCATTCATTATTTCTTCAAATTACAATTTAAGGGCTAGACAAAAAAAAAAAAAATTCCCTTCCATTTATTAACAAATAATTATTTTCGCTTCCATACCCCTTTTTTATTTTATATTTATTAAAAGTTTTACATACCTAGTTGTATATTTTTTTTATCAACACTTAGTGTCCGTCTATCAACTTCATCGTATCTTTTTCAAAACTGTTTCCAAGTATTTTGAAATTGGTCGATGGACACTGGGTAATTGCGCTACGTATTCAAAACGCAGCTAATTGCATGAACTATTTTTGTGGTAAAATGATGAAAACATACCATTAATGAAAATCTGTGATTTTTATTATGAGCTTTTTAACACTGATTACCACAATTCTAGTTACCCTATGTTTAGCATGATGATGGGGTGTTACTAACATCTGATAATACATAACGTTATCGATTTTTGACTAAATGCTTACCAAGATATCACTTCAACCTCAACTACATATTATATTATATATCTTAATATACTATGGAAATAAGTGAGAGAGAAAAGGATAATTCCTCACTCTGTTTCTTTACTTATTATTTATAATACACATGTGTAACACAATTATCACATCATTCTCGTCCGTGGGTCGTTTAACGTCATTAAATTCTCTCTATCTCTCTCTCTCCCTCTTTCTCTTTCTGTTTCTCTCTCTCTCTCTCTCTCTCTCTCTCTCTCTCTCTCTCTCTCTCTCTCTCTCTCTCTCTCTCTCTCTCTCTCTCTCTCTCTTCGAATCTGCACACTTTGAGTTTGCAAAGATTATTATTTCCGCTCGCATGAGACACTAACGCTTGCTGTTGTTGCACCCTGACATTGGCCTTGCCCTCTACAGCGAGTTCGGGGATTACAGACGGAACAGTAGCTTGGAAACGTGTCGTCCAGGGTGTGCGGGAGATGTGTGACGTCTGCGAAACTACCCTATTCAACTTTCACTGGGCATGTGCCAAGTGCGGCTTCGTCGTATGCATCGACTGCTACAAGGTCAGTTAATATACAACAAGGTGCGAGCTGCGAGAGATCAAATCATTATTTTATGGATTAATTCTGTAATGGATTAGCGAGGTTCAAGTGATGTAGAAAATATAAGGAAAAAATATCGAGGGAATGTATAGTATACATCTAGGAAATAATTTCATTTGAAAAACGTTATTTCCAAGGTGTAAACACCTCTTTAATTAAAGACCGGTCTGCCGATGTATGATATCAAATTATTCAGAGCTTTTTAACACCGGTATGCATTCGACTACAATAGTACAGATTAAAATCTTGAATGAAAAGATCGAGGACAAAAATGTCGTAATATTTATTCAACAATTTTGTATAAACTGTAAAGGAAACATAAAAAAATTTCTTTCAGGGACGGAAAAACGGGACGATTAAAATCTGGGGAGACAGCGGAAAAGATAGGGACGATTTCTCCTGGTTATTATGTACTAACAGACAAGCCCATGAGCCCGAGAGATTAATGTTAACGCAAATAATAGCTGGGGATAGTCTGTCACGGCTGGGAAATCGTCTTCATGAATGTCGATGCGAATGGGGAATCCCGCAGCATTGTTCTTGTAGTCTGGCTACTCCGTCGCCGGTTAATGAGACTTTGAGAAACATGATAAAGGGCGAATCGATGGGAGTTTTGAACGGGAGTATCAAGCAGGATGCAAAGGAAGACAGGAAAGAGACCGAGTCCAATGGAGCAACGGATAAAAAGACCAACGGTGAAGATAAAAATTCACCATTGAGCTGGCTGGCCGACGTAGCCCTTCAAAATCAAGAGAAAAACGAATCTGGGTCTAGCTCTGACTCCGACGAAGACCGAGACGGGAATTACTCGACTTTGAGAGAGCTGCTGATCAGGCCTTCCCACAAACCAAACGGTAGCGGATCTAGGTCGAATTCGCCCACCAATAATTCGGGGAATTCAAACACTACGAATGTAAATTCAACCCAAAATAACGTCGTCGCTAAGGCCGGTAAGAAGTCGAAAATGGATACGTTGGACGAGGTGATTTCTAGCGTTATAGAACACAGCGCTAAAAAAGAAAGAGACAGTGGGCTCGTCGATGAGAAAGCGCCGCGTGAATTAAAGCACTTTGTTCGTAGATACAAGTGGACACAGAGAGGGCGAGAGCCTTTGCCAATAAGAATAATGACCCTGACTGAAAGCAAGAGTCTTTATCCTGAGGTTCCGCACTCTTGGCTTTGCGATGGAAAGCTATTGCGATTAAACGAGCCTAATAATCCAAATAATTATCAGATATTCCAAGATCAATGGAAACGAGGACAGCCTGTAATCGTATCTGAAGTATCTAAGTCCTTGGACATGAATCTGTGGCACCCAGATTCTTTCGCACGTGATTTTGGCGACGAAACAAACGACCTTGTGAATTGTATGACCGGTAAAATGGTCCCTAATCAACCAATGCGAAAGTTTTGGGAAGGTTTTGAGCACTTTTCTAAAAGGCTTAAAGACGAAAGAGGAAACCCGATGCTTTTAAAACTCAAGGATTGGCCGCCAGGTGAAGATTTCGCCGAGTTATTACCCTCCAGGTTCGCTGATTTGATGAAAGTATTGCCGCTATCAGAGTACACACATCGAAACGGAAGACTCAATCTCGCCAGTCGATTACCTGACTGTTTTGTCAGGCCTGATTTAGGACCAAAAATGTACAACGCTTATGGATCAGCACTTTATCCTAACAAGGGAACCACCAATCTTCATCTCGACATATCGGACGCTGTTAATGTCATGGTTTATGTCGGGATTCCCAAGGATGGAGACAACGACGAACATGTTAAAGGTGCGCATTAAGAATCTCTTGTTTAAATTAATTACGTTATACATAAAGGAGGAAAGTACATGATGTAACATATAGTAATCGAGAATGCGAAAGCAAATGTTCGATAATAATATAATCGAGCTTTTTAACACTGATACTTTGAAAAAATGAAATGAAGAGTTTGTATAATTTAGTTTCAGCAAAACTAATGAATAAAATAACTCATTATTTGTTTAAATATTCCACAGAGGCTCTCAGAGCAATCGACGAGGCTGGCTGTGATATATTAACACGTCGAAGGGTCAGAGATCGCGGAGAAGCACCTGGTGCACTTTGGCATATTTATGCGGCTAGAGATGCAGACAAAATTCGTGACCTCTTAAACGCTGTAGCTCTTGAGCGAGGCGCACGTCTGGAACCCCACCATGATCCTATTCATGATCAAAGCTGTTATCTCGATGGACCTTTGAGGGAACGGCTGTACCGTGAATACGGGGTTGAAGGGTGAGGGTCGATTATCATTGAATAAATTGCGATGCCTAATATTATGATCGTTTTTATTCGTCTTATTAATTTTCTTAATTTTCTTATTCGTTTTACAGATACGCGATCGTTCAGTGTTTGGGAGATGCTGTATTTGTTCCAGCTGGTGCGCCTCACCAGGTCCGAAATCTCCATAACTGTATAAAAGTTGCCGAGGATTTTGTATCGCCAGAAAATGTTTCACACTGTTTCCATCTTACACAAGAATTTCGTGCATTATCTGACACGCATACTAATCACGAGGACAAATTACAAATAAAAAACATTATTTATCACGCTGTGAAGGACTCTTTAACAGTTTTAGAAAACGTAAAGGAAGAAGTATCGGCTAAAGTTAATAAGCCAAAAAACGAAATTAAAATTAAGGAGGAAACGTAGCGGTAATAAAATATATATATATATATATATTTATATCTATATATATATATGTATATATTATGTGTCGAAGATGCGAATTATCGCGGGATTAATAATTGATTTGACTAAATCTCGCTTTTTTTTAGCGAGTGCGCACCCAAGATAATAGATTATCTAAACGGTGCTTTTAACCGTAGATAATAAATGAATATATATAATTAAAAAAAACAAATAAAAAAATAAAAATAAAAGAAAAAAAAAACAAAAAACAATGATGAGTATACCTTGTTGAAAAGGTGGCGAAAAGGCGGACGTTTTCTTCGTTTGAAAACTACGCGGAGTTTGTTGTGATATTTGACGAGTAGCTCGAAAGTTTCATTTTTAATTGGCTGAGCCAATAGGTTGTTCGTTGTTTAATTTCAGTTTCATAAATTACTACATACTATAATATTATGTTCCATTTTCTTTTTCTTTTCTTTTTTTTTCTTTTTCTTTTTTCTCTTTCCTTTAATTTCCTTTCCTTGGTCGTTCGGATATGAAGTCCGTAAGGTGGGAATATACGAGGATGTAAGATAGGATAAGATAAGATAAGATAAGATTAAGATAAGATAAGATAAAATTATGTAAGATAGAGTAAGGTAAGATAGGATGGGATGAAATGAGATAAGATGAGATTTTTGTCCTTAGAATTCTTCTTTTAGCCGTGGCTCGGTGTCTGCTCGACTACGTGTCCATTTATTATCGAATTTTGCGAATTTGTGATACCAGAGGGACTTTGGATCATAATTGTTTGTAATTAATTATCGTGCCTGTATCCAATACACACTTGTCTATACTATATAAATGTAGATAAAAATTACTATGTAACAAATTCCTTGAAAGAAAGAAAGAAAGAAACGAAAATATGAAAATGAAAAGAAAAAAAAAATAAACAGCATACACATACACGTACACACATTAAATTTAATGATTGTAGAAGGAATATATTGGTAGGGGAATGAGGATAAAAACTGATATAAGAGAAAAACAAAGATAAAAAGAAAGAAAGAAATACTTTTGTGCAATTAGACGTCGTCCTTGTTGGCCAAATTAATTGGGATGATCGAGAAAGAAAGAGAGAGAGAGGTTCTTTCTTCTACTAACATCACTCCCTGAAAAACTGTGTTGGGGGTATATAACATATGTTGACCGGAATATGATGGGATAGATGAATAAAAAATAGATTTATCTATCGTGGATCTGATCGAACCGAAACCGTCTCTAAATGGATTTTTTTTTTATCATATCTAACGAATGAAACGATACGAGATATGTTTGATGATTAGTTATCTTTTCTATTTTATGAAATTATAGAAACCGAGAACCGTCTGTCCGATAAATAAACTATCTTATTGTACATCAATTGAAATTATTATTATTATTCCATCGATTTTCAATTCAATTTCTAAGATCGTGAAAATATTTATTCAATCATTATCAAAGTGCCAATGTTTGACGGTGGTGTGAGATCAGTAATTATGATTGATTGATTGATTGATTGATTGATTGACTGTAGAATTTCCTGCAGTTTTTTTTTCTTTCATCCCTTTTGAAAAATAAACTCGACTAGACGAAAAAAAAAAAAACATATGGGATTGGCGGAAGCCTTGTAATGAAAAGAATAGAAAAGCTATTACTGACGCGGATCGAGACTTCAATATTTGTTATCAAAATTTAGTATTTTTTTTATTTATTTTTTCACCGCATCTCGATCGACCAGAGTTCTTAGTATTCAGAAATGAAGAAAAATACTAATGAGAATAACGTTACAAGAGTACATAAAAAGGTTTAGACGAAAGTATAAGAAGAAAAAGATGAAGAAGAAGAAGAAGAAGAAGAAGGTAGATTAGACAACGGTGCAAAGTATAAAAGCGAAATCCTGAAATTTGCAATTTCTTTGATCTCAATATTCGTCTAGCATACAACGACTTGAGTAAATAATATTTAATACGAGTAAAAGTTTAAAAAATTATCTTAGTGTTAATAATACGTTAATTATTAAAAGGTAAAACATACAAGTAAAATAAAAATAAAAAAAAAAAACTAATTAAAATAATAATAAAAATAAAAAAACAAAAAAAGTAAAAATTAAAACGTAAATTTTAAATTAAAATAATATTTGAAAGAATACCTATATATTACCTATTGCGATGGGCGCTGTATAAAGTTTATAGAAAAAAACGTACTCTGTGTATTATTATTATTGCATACAAAAGAAAAAAAACAAAAAATGAAAAAAAAAAAGAAAAAAATACAAAATACAAAATACTATTCGTTCTTTCTATTCTATATAATATGTATATATTTATCTGTATACACATACTACGTTAATGTGTATGTATATATGTATATCAATGTCAAAAAAAAAACAAAAAAAAAAAAAAACTTATCTACTACGTATACATGTATACACGCGCACGTATAATAATAATAATAATGAAACAAGAAAAGAAAGAAAAAAAAATGAAAAAACAACAACAACAACATCAAGAACAATATACTATATACATATATAATATATATTGTTCTTGATAAATAAGTAAATAAATAATTAAATAAATAAATAACGAACACACTTCACCATACAAACACACTTTACATCCGTAGATAGGAAGTATACATTATTATTATTATTATTATTATTATTATTATTACTATTACTATTAATATCATTATTATTATTATTACATTATTATTATTATTATCACCATCACCATCATCATCATTATTATTATCATTATTATGATTGAATATTATTATTAATATTATTATTATTATTATTATTATTATTATTATTATTATTATTATTATTAAAAATATGATATTTAAATGTTGCCGAGTGTAAATGACTAAAAAAGAGAGAGAAAAAAAAAGGAAAGAAGGAAAAAAAAAACCAACACTTAGAGTGATAGGGAATATAGTAGATGTCAAGGAAAAGAAAAAAGAGAGAAGGAAAAAAAAAGGAAAAACAAATAATAACGAGAATGTGAGAGAGAGAGAAAGAGAGAAATGGTGTGAAAGAGAATAAATAGAATAAAAAAAAAATAAAAAAAATAAAGTGAGAATGCTGATGAGAGAATGAATGAAAGGGTGAAAGAGAGGAGCCGTGTGCTGGGGGCGGAATGAAACGGTCGTGAATGTACAGACCCCTAATATCCTAAAGCAAAGAAGAAAAGAAAAATCTTTTTTTTTTTTTCTTTCTCCATATAAATCCCGATGTTTCTTAAAACCAACCCCCCTCCCCCGCCCCCCCCCCCCATCGCCGGCCGCCCTCAGTCATAGCAGTTATGAACCGCGGGCCAGCGGCTTCAAGTATAATTTTTTGTACTGTGTAAATGTAAGAACATACGTTTGAATAAGAAAAATGTTTATATTATGAAAATTTGTTATTTCTTTCGTGTTTGTTGTTATATGTATGTATAAGTATACATACCAATGATTAGATTATCTAATATACACCCAACCTTATTATTTTACCCGTTATTGATGATGAAAGATAATTTTTTTATGTGTTTTTTTTATTTTTTTTTATTCTACATCTAAAATTGATAAAATTATAACTTTGATCATTTTTTTTTTTTTTTTTTTCGTGAAAAAGAGAATTTTGCAGAAAGAACATTTTTCGAAATGTTAACGCACAAACTCGTTATGAAAATTATTGGAATCTAGGGAAAATTATCCATTATTGAATTTGTATAATAAGTTTCAATGAGAATCCGCAGCGAGTAGGTGCAATGCAAAATCAATCTTCGCGTTATAAAGACTATAATTATTATTCCCTAACTTTTCCCTAATTTTTAGATTTTTAGAACTTCTTATTTCGAATGCTTTGAAATCCATATTATGACGTCAGGCTTTTTCATCATATGAAAAACCGAGAACCGAGATAAAAAGAAAGAAAATAGAAAACCTTGAAATAAACGAACGGAGTGACGACCTGAAGTCGAGCATTGGCTTCGATATGCCGTGTCAATTTTTCTTTTCAATAAAACTAAAATAAAATGTCTAGTTAATAAAAAGTAAATATAATAAAAATAAAAATAAGAATATAAAATGCTCTGTATCCGAATGGATTCGCTAAATCCCGGATTATTATCAATTACCGAAAATCAACCGTGAATGAATCTGTTGCGAAATTTATTTTCCACTAAACACAACGGCAAAGGAGGTGTCAGGTCAGGTCGGAGTCGTAGTGCAAATAGAATGTCCTGCTGTAGCGGCAATCCTCCAGGAGACCGATTACCAGGAACCGGATGCTGCGGTCAGTATGAATTATATCACTTACATTTCATTTTTCAACACCCAGCTACCTATTTTCAGTTCCGAATATACTAGATTCTTTCTTCTGATGATTTGAGTAAAATTGTTGCTTTATGTGCTGAAATCTCTACGACGCGTTCAGTCCGTCATTTCCTATCGCGAAATCAATGAATTTGGGAATGTGATCGTGACTGTGAAACAGGAACAAGTTGCGCGGCTCCGAGAACAGGCTGTACCGCATCAGAGCCCAGAATCCGTACCTGTGTGTGTCAGACAAATGTGGGCTGTCTCGACCGGCCAGATTGCGGTGGTTTCAGACCCAGAGGTACAGCCGAAACCGGGGCTTGTCCTGGCCCCTGTCAATGCGAGGTAGAAGACTCTTGGAACCGCAACGTTCCTCCGAAACCAAACTGCGAATGGGTTTCCAACTTTTCCGAACTCCGACGCCAATGGAGCGATCATGGACGACGCGAGTCCTGCAAATGCTGCAATTGTTGTCCTAGGTAAGCTCCAATACCTCGAGGTCAGAAATCAGAAAGCTCTGTACCAGTTCTAAGGACAGCTTTCATTCCGCAGTCGGCCCAGCACTCCGTGTCGTCCTTGCCTTCCCTGTCCTCCGGTAACTCCATGCTGTTCGTCCACCTCTGTTTCCTGCCCTAAACGTGACCCTTGCAAACCACCTCCGGATCCTTGCGTCAGAAATTACTCGGAGGGTTCGAGGCTCGGTGGGGGAGCTAGCCAGCCTTGCTGCTCGTCGTCGTCTTCTGGATGCTGTTCATCTCCTGCTCCATCAAACAAGTCCTGCTACCCTGGACTACCGAATTGCTGCCCTCCGACCCAAAATTTTTGCCCACCGTTGCCCGACTGCTGCCCCTCACCATGTGAATCTGGTAGACCATCAACAGGGTCTTGTCCGCCACCTGGGTGCTGCTCGCCTTCGAGCTGTGGTTCTCCATGTAGTCAGCCGACGCCTTGTCAGCCATGTGCGCCTCAGCCACGTCCGATACTGAAGAAACGAAGTTGTTGCTTGTGTGCACCTGGGGGTTGCATGTGTCAACCATTGCCACGAAACTGTAGCTGTCCACCGCCTGTGCAAATTGATGCTCGTGCTGACGCTGAGTGCACTTGTGATTGCCCATCGACACCGGAGTGCGCTTGTCCTCCGAGTGAGAAGAGGTTTTCGAGGTCTAAAGTTAGATGTTCGAATGCTAGGATCTGCTGTCCTATGCCCAGACTACCTCCTGGAACACCGTGCTGTTGCACGGAATGTCGACCCTGCCTTCCTCCCCCGTGTGATCCATGTTCGTCGTCCAGATGCTGTTCTCCGACACCTCGGTTCAAGCCTTGTAGGCCAAGTTCACCCTGTCCACCTTGCTCACCGTGTCGGCCACAGTCACCTGCAGTTAGACAGACGTGCCGTCCAAGTACACCGTGTAGTTCTTCTCCGTGTAGAAAACCGCCTGGACAATCTCCCTGTCGATCTTTAGCTCGTACATCATCACGTGGTTCCAGTTGCTGCTCGCCGTGCAGAGCACCAGGTCAGTCATCTTCCTGCTGCGATGATAACGGCGAGGTGGAGGCCGCGGGATGCGGGGATGATCACAGAGAGCGAGAATTCGCTTGCGAGACACGATATCCTCAGTGTCGTTGTGCTACGGACGGGAAGGGCTGTGCCGATGACTGCGATCGGTGTTGTTCTATGAATTGTGCCGAGGAGAACGATCCGGTCCATCCAGGAGCCATGATCAACTACGATGATCGAGTGCCAAGCGTGACCCAGCTTGCCTCTGTGGAGAAATTGACTCCGGTAGATCACAACCAGGTAAAATCTTCGGAGTCAACTTTACAAGCCCACTTCGAGCCGCAGCTTATTCCGACTGCAGGCAATGCTGCGGTCAAAGCGCCTGGCACTCCAAGTACTCATGGTGCTCCTGGATGGAACAGATCGTCTGGGATAAGGCAAACGCCATCTCCAAAGGCTCGTATCTCAGGCGGAAGCAGCACTGCCCTTCCCGTGATCACGCGAAAGATAGCCACCCCTGCCATGAACCGCACCCCGATCGGTACCAACGCGTTGCACTCTCGTCTAGCTGAAAAGAGACGATCGGGGCTCGGTGGTCACGATCGGATTACACCAGCTGTCACGGTCCGACCAAAGGCAAAGTAAAAAGAAACACAAAAAAGTGGTAATTTTGGAAGTGGTAAAGAGGGGGAGAACAAGAATTGGTTTGACCGTGACAATGGGCCATCGTGTTTGAAGTAGATCGTGAATTCGTGTAGTAATGATGTTGACGACGAGACAAATTTTTAGTGATTACTAATTGAATCATACTAGATAATGTAAATGTAACGTAAACACTGATGGCTGTATGTACCCCTTGTTATGACTAAAGGTGTGTGACGGTGTGGTGCCTCCAGTAGGTGGCGGCGACGCGGAAATTCCCATTTGCCCTTGCGTGTCCGAACGGGAGTGCAGCGGGGGTGGCTGCGATATATTCTCGTACCTTGGGGACATTGGACACTCCATTCTCGTGCCCGGTCCCCTCACCCTCATTTCCTTCGGCTTGCTGATCCTCGTTGCCGTTACCTGGGCCTTTGGCCTCGCCCTCTACCACCGCTGTTTGTGTGTCAAGAAAGTATGTCTGAAGTACTCTGGTCGATGATATATGAAATAGAGATCGATTTGAACGAAAAAATAAACGAGTATAGTCATTTATTTAATCAGTATATAAAGAGCTAAAAAGCACGCGGTTATTCTTTCAACCCTAAATATTTCCGTCGATCAAGCTGGAAGCTAAAGTTTTGAGCCGACGACAAAAAAGAAATGTGAAGTCTGTCGGTGAGAGAACAACGTTCGAAATTAATTAATGAACCCAAGTATCATTAGTCTGGAGCGTCTTTGTGAATGACCAGCGCAAGATCCTTCTTTCGCTCCATAGTTTTTCAGACTTCCGAAGATAGGGATGAACGAGAACCGTATCATTCGGTCTTTTCTGCCGCCAGTTGAAAGATTACCGATTTTTCTACCACCACTATTACTACTTTCTGCAATTTTCAGCTCGGACTGCCAGTCGCTTGCACAATTCGACGATGCCGCGTGAAATGAAACAGCACAAGATTCTGGTGTGTGAAGGTAGGTCACTGTTTCATCAGTTTTTCCAAACGTATATTATGCAGAGAGAAATATTATGGCTGCTCATTGCGATCGTAATTTCGTTAAATTTTTTTCGTTTCAATCATTGGACTGCGTGAGAAGCGCTTTGCTTTCAGACCGTTGAAACAAACCTCGATAAATCAATCGCTGATCAGTTTCATTGTAAACTAATCTGTCAGTACTGACGTTTTAGCTAAGTCGCCATTACGTCATTCCTGCAGTCCTTCAGAACGGAGAAGGTTCTCCCCCTACTTCCGGAACCGGGATTCACCGGAAAACCAATATTTGTTGCGCAATCTCAGTACTCACAGGTAAACCGAATCAATTTACATCCGTTCGATTATAGCACCAGAGAATCTATATCCATAGTTTCACGGACTAGTTCATGAACGGACTCACAAGAAGAAAAAGAGACGTAGAGTTCATCGTCCACATTATTCTACACGCATCATTTATTTCCAGCGCCCCCCGCAGCATAGCTAACATATCATGGCGCGATCGAAGAGCCCTACCTCGACTTCAGCCATCGAAGGTAGATGGAAAGCATCATCTGTCTCCGGCTGAGCTTGCGCTTGCCTTCTTTTCGAAAGTTGAAAGGTTACGATCCCGCCGGAAGTCGCCGCGGCCACCACCTTCCTATGGTGCCAAGTGCTGGTCCCAATCCCTTCCAGTTACCTCTTCGCGCAAAAAGCACTTCAGCTTACGTCATTCAAATTCTCCAACCTCTTCATGCAGCGAGATATTGTCACAGTCTTCATCGTGCACAGGAAAGTCCTGGCAATCAGAACCTCCAATGCCATCACCCAGGCCGCGGTACTCTTTGGTCACACAGGCCAGCAAGTCTCAGTGTTGTTGCGGCAGCCATGGCAGAGGATGTGCAAAAGACTGCGAATTCTGCTGTGCTTTCGACTGCGCTAGGGTGAAAGTTACGAATGGCAAAAAATCAGGTTTCCAGATTCTCGATTCCTCTCGAAAAGGTAGTCCGATTGTCCACGTCGATGGAAGAATCGAGTGCCGTTCTACAAGCAACTGTAAACTGCAGAGGCTCAAGTTCGACGACGATTACTGCACTCGTTCATTAGAAAGAATAATCGTTCCGGGTACCAGGGACGCCGGAGTATGTACAGAATCAGAATCTAGGCACAGCATGTTACGAGATTCAGAAAGAGCCGTCATTACGGATCACAGACATGATCGCGTCTTCGATATTCTCGACTGTGATTCTGAAGGTAGTGTCGCGGAAAACTGTGGTGAGAAGATCATGCACAAAGCTACTTCCTGCAGGCACAACGTTCACGATAAAATTCCAGCAGGAAACACAAATGACTTTCATAAGCATAATGTTCATGATGCGGCTACGGGTAATGCGAGGGATATTTTGCGGTTGATTTTTCACGATAAGGCAGTGGGAAACGACAGAGATATCAATAGATACTACCACGATGATCTTCAGCGAGACGACCCGAAGTATCTTTCAAGACATAATGTTCATCGTGACATAGGTGTAGGCAGTGCTCACGACGTTTCTAGGCATGTTTACTACGAGAATGGTGCAGCAAATTCAAGAGAAGATTATGACGATGGACCGGTGTTTCACTGCGATGAACATTTTGGGCCTGATGTCGATGTCAGGCCCACGTGCAATGTCAGAGACCATTCTAGAGACAGAGCCATATCAAATAAGACTGCAGATCGCAGGACTAGAGACCGAGAATGTCACAAACCCAGGATGAAGGTCAGAGATCGGATCACAGTCAATGACTGTATGAAGGACAATACCAAACTCAGTAATTCTCGCGAAAATTCTGACTCTGGGAGCTACGAGTGTGTGCAAAATCGTCGAAACGCGAAAAATCATTCTTTTATGAAGCGCATCGGATCCAGTAAAATGTCATTCGTTCTGGGCAACAAGCCGCGATATTTTCCTACCGGATTTTCGGATCGTTCAGTAGTGACGGAAAGTACGTCGGGTTCCATCCGGGACTCTCTACGACGCCACGGTCACGTATCGCGAAAATAATAGCCAATAGTTTTTACCCGTAATTTGTTTCTCCATAAAGTCATTTTCGCTGTAAATTTTCGTACTCTTGTCTCAATAGTCCCTTACTAATCCCAGGCTGATTCCAGACCTCTAGTATTCAGTAAAACTGGAACAGAGGCATCATTACACAGTTTAATTGCGCATTAACAGATAGCAGAACGTTTTAATTTATGTGTGCTGAAACACTACCCAACTCAGATTAGTGATGGTGAAAAAATGACAAAAAAAGAAGCCAAAACAATATGTAAAGCAGCCACGCGAACGTTCGTCCTCAGATACTTGATGAAATTGAGCTAAAATCACCAAAAACTGAAACAGATGTGGTCAATTGAATATAGAACTTGGCCATGATTAATTACAAAGATTGCTGCATATCAGCGAGTGAAAACGGCGCCCATTCCGTGTCTGTCTTTCTAAATCCGAAATCCCCGATTCCGGTGTGCCAATTTTTTTGCAGTTCAGTGTTGACACGTTGATTATTCTGATGCGGTCATCGGGGGCGTAGTGGGCGTCCTCGTCCTTTCCCCTACGTCTACTGGTACTAAAGCGGTCGCCTAAACCGCGGCGGTTGCATTCAGCAAAATGATTCGTTCCGGTATTGTGCTACTAGTCTTCTCCTCGGTGCCGTGGATTTTACGGTTTGTCAATGCCGTCGAGGTAGAGGTTCACAATCAGACATCATCAACCTGGTCTTTTGGTCCGGGGTGCAACAAGTGCGCTTACTACAGGTGTCCAGGTGACTTAGACCGATGTCTATTAGGCTCGGTTCCAGACCCCTGCGGGTGTTGTCCAAACGGTTTGTGCGCTAAACTGGCCGGCGATTCCTGCTGGAATTCTACGCTGGATAAACTCGCCGACGAGCGACGAAACGACGGATTTTGCGCGAGGAATTACCAGTGTCAAATGCGCACCGATCTCCATGTCGAGGTACGAGTCGATTAATAGCACTAAATTTTCATCGAATTTCATTAATTTCGTATTCGATCAGATTTCTATTATTTATCACCGGATAACGTGCAGACCGCGAAGAATAAATTGATTAAGCCACCATTCATCCATTCAACCCACCCCATTATTTCGCGCGAATCATTGCCGCTTAACACAGCAAAGTCAATAAAAGTGTTTCATCATTACATATTGTTTAATATTGTAACTAGAACGGAAACGCGTATAATGTCACCGTTCTCGGTTAGTCATAGGAGTGAATCAGGCCCTACATGAATGAAGTCATTATAATTATAAATATCGTGGATGGAAGTACGCGCGCGGTGTCTCATGCATGGAAATTTGATCGATCCAGGGGGGACAATTTTCGTCGGGTTAATTGGCGGAAGAGAGAAGGTATAGGGTGAACAATTATCGTTAGTTGGGCTCTATTTGTCGCGGGTATTGCAGACTGCCGAGGGACAGTGTCGTCGCTGACGAGCGTTCGCATAGGTCCGATAAATTGTAACATGCATGTATTAGATTATATGGAAGGAAGTCAGTGACCCGGTGATCAACCCGCGCGCGCGTTGCACATTGTTAAATTGAATTCTTCGCGCGTAGGACGGCGATAAATCCGCCAAGTCTAATCAAACAATGAAACGATGACACAATACGAAACAATGGGTTGATTAATGCATTGACACGAGTTAAACCTGTCCGCTGCACTCACTCAGTTTCAGTTCAGGGTTCCTGCGCAGGGTGATGGCTTCGGCGAAAGGAGAGACAGGAAGTAAAAGATGTATCAGCGAGTTTTAGGGAGAGATGTTTTATTCTTATGAAAAAGCGATGCCTTCGTCGTATATTTGTAATTTAGAATTCTTCTCAGTGATAATAATTTCATTAGACGTACCTACCCTTCTCCCACATATACCTACGCCTGATTTCCCCGTGGACTCACTCGTCGACGGCATATGTTACTATCTTCCTTATAGGACGAACCCGAGGCGATCTGTGTATGTCTTGAGCAAGGCTACGCCTGCGGAAGCAACAATGTTACCTATTCAACGCCCTGCGAACTCTTCGACACTGCACATCGCGCGAAAAACGCATCGCTCACCCTTCAGCACTTAGGGCCATGTCCGAGTCGACCTAAGATACAAAAACCTGAAAATTTCGTTGTCACCGAGCTGGTTGGACGCATGCTGACCATAGACTGTGAAGTCAGGGGGTTTCCTCTGCCCGAAATTTCATGGAGTTATCGCTCCGCCGATGGTAGAACGTTCGTTAAACTTCCCGGTGAGTTTTTGTAAGAACGCGATAAACTCCGGTGGCAGATCTCTCCCGTAAATAAATAAATCGACATACACGTTCCACCATTTGTCTCACTCTCATTCATCTTTCAGGCACCGAACACGACGCGGTGATAAATTCTATTGACGGACCAGACCCGCTGACAAGGTCTTCTTCGATGCAGTTGGCTCGTCTAGGAAAGCATAACCGAGGATCTTACGAATGCATTGCAAGTAATCCCAGCGGTGAGGATGCTCTCGAAGTTTACCTAGACGTACTGGATTAGTACCTCCATGAATAAGTTCAAGTTTATACTGCAGGGATGTGTTTAGCCGGGGATGTGATCGGCAAGCACTTTGCCTCGGCTTTGATCTGGCATGTGTTAATTTCTGGGATACTACATAATTAGTAGAGACCTGTTCTAAATTGATGTACCTATCATGTATTCATCTTGTACGCGGTGAGCGTAGAAATTCGGAATGCAAATGACACTGGGAAGGAAGGAACCGTATATATATACTTCTCTACCGATCAAAATTCACTATGGTACATAGTAGTATGTTGCTCTATAAAATTCGGCAGATGATATTGGAGTGCGAAGATATTGAACTTGTCAAAATTAGTTTTATTTTCTTCGATCAGGAATATAATAATGTATGGTATATAGGAGGTTTTAGGTGATGGCTGAAGTGATGAATATATTTTTGTTAATAATGAATATCAATGTTTATTCAGTTGATTATTATCGAGTTTTGATGTACAATTAAAAATGTCACATTTAATCCATTAAAATCTATATTAGTAGGTAATACAAGAGTTTTAATTCCGACGTATGTTTATATCTACATATTATTAATAGCACTCACGTTTTTTTTTTTTTTTTTTGATCACGTTAATTGGTATTCCTCAAATGAAAAAAATGAAAAAAAAAAAGAAATGGCCAAAATGGTATTAAGTAACCAAATGTTGCGATACACGAGAAAAACTTTATACCAATTTACCTCGATCAACATACCCCACACAGCACTGAATATTTCATGTAATATTCAAATTGAATTATTACATGGAAACATTTCGGAAATATTTCAGAAATATCCACTCAAATATTTTCTTAACATTTTGTGAATTGTTTCCGCGAAATATTTGTGAAATATTTCACGAATATAACATGAAATAATGCAATGCAATGTTCACCAATATTTCAAGAAATGTCTCATAAACATCCCAGGATTATTCCATGGAATATTTCGCAAAAAGTTTCAGAAATATTTCAAAAGGACGTTTCAAAAATATTTTACGTTTAACTCAACTTTTGGAAATATTATATATATGTAAGATACTTGCCAGAAATATTTCAGAAATATTCCAAAGACTTTTTCGAAGATTAATTTTTTAATTTTTTCAAGGAATATTTCGGAAAATGTTTCAGAAATCATTCAAAAATACTTCATGAAATATTATAAATACATGGGATAACGGACATAGGAACATTTCAGAAATATTTCCTTGTAATATTTCTAAAATATTTCAATCTTTCACTGAAATATTTCTGAAATATTTCTGAAATATTCAATGCCGTGTGGGACATACTCGTAAAACTATAATATAGTCTAGTGCCGCTAAACGATAGCATACCTATACATAGTACCTATATAGAAATTTTACCTTAAATTTTCTTGCTCAATCACCATCCGTCAGACGGTGGGGTCCTGAAGGTAAAAATAATTCATGTAAAAGTTTATGGTCCGTGTAATTAGTTTTAAAAGTTATTATATTGTGTTGGTTTTGGTTTTTTTCTCTTCTTTTTCTTCTTTTTTTTGCTATTCAAACTATGAACGACGGTTAGTCAACGCCAATCGCAGGTTATTGTGTAAACGAAGAGTAAACCAGAAGAAGAAAAAAACAAAAAACGAAAAAAGGACAAAACCAACGAAACACAAAAATCGGTAATAGTCTTAAGATTGAATAATGTTTCCGACCGGTTATCAATCATCCCCTATGACGGGCTATAAATTGAACGCTATACATACAAGTATAAGGCTATCAATTAGCGTCAAAATTTGATGGAAGACAAAGAAGGGACGTGACCCCAAGCATTAGGTATAAAAATGAGTCTAGGCCCGCTTGAATCTCGTTGTACAGTGACAAAACATACAATAATTGTCGAATATAATATCTACGAAGAAATACTCACTCTGGAGTGCGCCAAGTTTCTCGATCCATTACAATCGTATCCGGGCTTCCCCTGGCAGAGAGAAGAGGGTAAAATAAAAAATGGTAAAAATCAATATCGAGTTATCGAATTGACACAACAACGAGTCAGTTACAGGGTACTTACATCCTCGAGGGTAGCAGAATCGTCTCTTTTTTATGGTCTTCCTTTTTGTAAACAGAAGCCAGTAGGTGAGCCGTAGGAGTGCTGGCCATTAGCACTAACGCACAGAGGAGTGTTGCAAACCAAAAACCGTTCTAGGGATGAATGGAAATCGAATGAAAACAAGAAGAAGAAAAAAAGAAGGAAACAAAAAAGACAAGATGTGCTTCTTTCCTTGCCAATTGCTGTTATCTGACGAGTAAAGTTACTCATATGGCTTTGATGGCCAAATTAGAATGAAGAAATTACCATAGGCCCCATAACGTGTTGGCAGAGAAGAAGACGAACACCGTTAAGGACGTCCCAAAGCGGTCGACACCGAGCAACGCCAGTTCCCATCTCTGCTAAAACGTGAGCTCTCCACTGGTCTAAGTAGCTTCCGATTCTGTCTACATAAGCCTTAGTCTTCTGCTCCAGACATTGTGGAAAAAAAAATAAGAAAAAAGGAAAGGGAAAAAAAAATGGATAAAGCGTTAGAGAATGATCATCTGCTCTGTTGGAGGCGGATAATCCGCTGATCTCATCTCACCATCTGGGCAATTTTTTCACCCTGATTATCAATGTAGTACTGAATGGTCTTAAGATGAGAAATTGACTGATTCACTTGGCGTTGAAGAGGTTGAAGCTGTAGCTCTAAGGTCGTAAGTTGGTAGACTAGGTCGTCGTACATCTTAATCAGAGGCTTTACTTTACGGTCTAGCAGATTCCGAGTAGTTGATGCAATCGCGTCTAGGTCACGAGCAGTTCTTCGATCTTGGAGTTGTCTCGCCACGTTGTCCAGTTGTTCGGATAATGCATTAAGATCTTTATTCAGGAGCGGCCCTTGGATCTGTATATGAGCGTTCATTCATTCAACGAAATTAAGCACAAAATTACTTTTCCTCATATTCTGTTGTTCATCTCGTCCGAATGAAAAGTGCATACAACTTTTTGCACTTACTCTTATTCTATGCTCCGTTAGGTTTGATCCTGATGCAAATAGAAGGTTCTGCAATCTGACCTGCAGGTTGGGCGTAAGGATTCTGAGACCCTTAAGGTCCACTTTTAGCTTGGGTAACGCCCTGGCCAACCCTGGCCACGTCCAATGGGCAGTAAGGTGTTCCACGGTGGTAGAACCGCCGAGATGAAAGACCGGATAGGCAGGTTGATTTTGTTCGCACTTTCTGATGTGCACCGGAAATCAGCAGATCGATGAATTAACAAATGGTCAGAGTTTGAGTAAAGCGAATTAGACACATGGTCGAGGTGATTCTAAGGTGATTCAACAAAGTGGAGCTTAATGGTCTGCTGGACCAGATACCCTTATTACCGTAGTAGCTCCTTCAGAGGTACACCTAAGGGCTTCTCTAAGAAACCCCGAGTCTCCAGAAGCGCTTCGACCGTACGATACTCTGGATCGTGAAGAGGTCGACATAGGAGCATTTCCGTGTGCGTAGTTAAGGTCAGGTCCGCAAGAATTACAGCCCATAAAGCGACGGAGATGATGCAGCCGAGGATCACGGTGCTGCAGAAAATAATTTCCTAATGAATTGAAAACTTTACCATTGCAAATTTCGAACAGTTTTTAGGGGTAGAAATTCAAGTGGTGAATTTTTATGTAGCTAGCTGTATACTATACTTGTTACTATATTATAGGTATTATACTGCACTTGTTGAATTCAGTAAGCTGTATACGAAGGTAGTAAAATAATATTCCAAACAGAGAGGAAGAAAATGAAGAAAAAGCACCCTCTATGCATAATGAAAGTACTTTGGGTGTAATTTCGCTCGAACTTTTTGTAGTTCTCATAAAGCGGTGCTGTACATCAACGGCAATTGCATAGTGCATCTGTGCTGTCGGATGACTGCAGGCGTTTATGAACTAGCGTTAAAAGGTAGGTAGGTACATTCGTTATTCTCTGCACTTTCCTACCTCAGTAACATAGGCCGGATCTTATCCTCGGCAGAACCACATCGGCAGCAAAGAGCGGATAGAAGTAATGTCCAGACCACCAAAACGGCCAGAATGGTACCTGAATTAGGTTTCGAGTTGGAAGTACCAGTGGTTAGAAATCAGTGCGTGACCGAATGGTCATCGAGCAATTCGCCCATCCCTCAACCAAAGAACCCTTATCCTTATCCCCATGTGCACAGCTCGTGCGAAATCGAAATTGAACAGAGTTTGGGATGAATTAGCCAGTTCCCGAACTTTAATTCGTCGGCAAAGCATCAAACTCGGGAAATCGTCTTTACAGGGCATCTATGTGTAGGTAACTGTTCGACACGAACGAACCCCGAGGAGAAATAATTAAATCAGAGAGCAGCGGAGCCACGTGAGAAAGGTACACCATACACTGTCGAATCTGTCGTTTGATCACAGTTTCAACGCGTTCTGGATTTGATTTCGTCCCCGTAACGCGGAAGGTTCGAGAAAATTGAAAAACTTTTCCTCATGGGATCCGCGGATGCTCGACGACCGACGAATTTTAACCCGAGAAACTCACCTATACCAATCAGCCATCGAGTTTGTTCAAAGCTAGCCAAGTGCGGTACGACATCGTTCGCAATTTTTCTTGCAGATTCCAAGTGCCGTGATAATTCGGTGGTCGTTGTCTCCAAGCTTCTTGCTTCTTCCATAACTCTGCTTCTAGCGGTGCTAATTTCCCGCCTAATAGCTGCAGGGTAAGAAAAAAAAGTTTCACATACCTACTATGCAGCGTAAAACTTCGTTTTCGTTTTCGATCGATAATTAATTCTCTTTTCAAACATTTTTCGGCGATAGAAAATATCGAATATTCTTGGCTCGTCATCCGAGCGAGAACTTCCCGATGGTCAGTTCGAATGTGAAAAAGGAAGAAGTATTTCTCTTGATTCTTTGGCGTCAAATGCGTGCAGGGTATGGATTTTACATTACGTTGGGAAAGGCGAGTTCTCTTATCGCCGGTTGAAAAACCGGGACTGAAAGACGCGCAGAGAAAGATACCAACGTACTGGGTCCGAAAGAGAGGAAAAAAGATGGAAAAATAGGGACAGGGAATCGAGCCTGGACTAACGTATATATAAAAGAAGATGTTAAAGCGGACAGAACACCTTGTCAACACGGAACTTTCCTCGTATCAATCACGAGCGTTCGTTGGTTTGTTCCCGACCATTCTCTCCCTTTATCCTCCTCTCCGTCCTCCCTTGTCTGCAGAGAACCGGATGCATTGTTTGACTTACACGTCCGATAATTAAAAGCTACGCCCGGGTAGCCCGAACTCAATGAATTGCTTCCAAACGGACGCAATTTGCAATAAGAGATACCATCGGTTAGTTTTCTCCTCGAATTATAAACCCTGACAAAGAATCAAGTGGAGTAGGTAACGTGCGTCTAGAATCAGCGGTTTTGATACGGTTGAGTAGATTCGATATATAGAAACCAGCTAGACGCGCAAAAAATATCGAAGCTAGATTATTAACGACCAGGATCTTCGAATGTCTGCGCGATATTCTAAAGGGGATGAAAAACCGGAGTAGGCATGCGTGCATAGGTATGTACCTACGTCTGATCGGGATGAGCAGATGGATTGATGGAGTTCGAAAGTATTTGAGGACTGTGGGAGGACGGGGCAGGGCAGGATCAGCCGAGGGCCAGGCAATTGTCAGAAAATTAATATCGACTCATTGAACCTGAAGAAAGCAATGAAAATGCTCTATGCGTACTCCCCCATGCCTCTGCAGCACTGCCGTCAAAATTCTCGAGCAATAATATAGATTTATGAATCACGCAGACCCCTGACCCACTTTCAAAACAATAACCGTCTTAGATATATATATATATTTTTTTTTGCGACAGAAAAATCACTCGCTCGATTACTCGGTCATGCGAGCTTTCGAAGAATCGGGAGGATACGTCGATACCTCCGCGGAATAACCGGCTATCTCATTATAATGCAGACATAATGCAGTCAAGCAGACATTATAATGTCTGGGCTTTTGCTCCAAGCTGTTTTTTCAGCTTTTGAATCATAATTTTATGTTTTTGACGCAAAATTTCGCTAGCATGATTTGAAGATAGCCGCTTTTTCGAGCAAAATCTGAGATAGCCGCTTTTTCAAGCAAAATCTGAGATAGCTGCTTTTTCAAGCAGCTTCTGAGATAGCCGGTTATTCCGCGGAGGTATCGACGTTTCCTAATTACAATTCGTCATTAAATCAGAAGAAGCATGATTACGCGAAGTCCGACTTATTCTGAAATTGGATAACAGCCTCGAGGTTCAGACGTGTCAGATGAAATTTGTTCTCAAATGTACCTGCGGAGACATGGGTATAATTCCTTAGAATTGGCTAAGATATGGGTAAGGCAAGGCGTATACGCGTGTCAATGCGGCGGATGAAACACTCGCGATATTCCTTAACGCTGCGGATAATTTCTCATCACATCTGCGTCGAGGCAGCAGCTGTTACCCGGCTATATACCGCGAATTCCGTACCCATGCCTTAGCCAAAACTCTATGTGAAAATTTAATCGAATAGGAGCGGGAGCTGGACAATAATAATTGCCATTAATTAATTGATGAGCGTTGATTAATTAATCAATTAATTAATTAATTAATTAATTAACCCACCGTTGCGGGCGTCTAAAGTTGTCCTAGCGACGTGGTGAGGGACGTAGAGGTATTCCCCACGAGCTTGACGCCCTGACTCTGTTAGATTTTCTTTACCAGTACCTCGAAGTCGGAGTAGTCTTTCGTCCCTGAGGAGCTGCAAGATTGAATGTTTTTTTTTTTTATTTTTTTTTATTTTTTTTTTCATCTAAAAAATCTACAAGTTTAGGAAATGTTGGCCTATACACATTCCTACGCGTCTTTTTCACGTCGGATAAGCATCATGTCACTGCAGCAGTGACTTGAATTTCACGTAGGTACGGATTCCCCGCTAACCATCTTCCGGTAGAATAGAGGGTGGTTTAGACTTTAAAGGGATGTAGAGAGCTTGAGAGGAATGAAATTCATCCCTTGCGGCGCGCATTCGTGAACGAGCACGACTAGACAGATATTGGCTAACAGATGTTCAATTCCACCGTAACTTTATTTCCTTTGCAATACTTCGACTCGCTGTAGGTATACCCCTGCAGTTGCGAGAGCGTATCATACAAAAGATTTCATCTAAAATAGGAAATTCGAATTTCTTAACGTAATTCGGTACCAATATGAAATTAATTACCATTTATCCAAGCCGTTTTACTTTATCTCGCATTTTTTATACCCGGAATAATTTACTGCCCCAGCTTTGGTCACGTGCAGTGGAATAATTAGCCGGTGGGGCCCCCCATATATATTCACGAATATTATCCATCTTGGCATCGCTTCTCTTCGTTCAAACACGCAGAAATCAGAATATCGTGCATGTATTGATCGTCAACATTAATTTGACCCATAAATATTGACTCATTGTCAGAAATACGTAGGGATTCGCATCGGGAGTCTAGGAATTAGGTATATATATGGGGTATTCCACGTGAACCGAATCGGTTTTTGGCAAAAAAAAAGGAAAAAACGGAAGGCTGGAAATTTTATCACTTCGAAGTAATTTCGTTGAAAATTTCAAGGCAATCCATTAGACCCTTCAAGTAGAAAAAAAATGGAAACACGTTTTTCCCAAGTTTTACATGCTTCGCCGATTTTTTGAAAAAAAAAAGAAGAAAAACGGGAGGCTGAAATTTTGATCACTTCTTAGTGCCACCTCGAAGTAATTTCGGTGAAAATTTCAGGGCAATTGGTTAGACCCTTCAAGTAGAAGAACAAAGAAATCGCATATTTCCAAAGTTTTACATGTTTAAGAATTTCAAAAATAATTGAAGTGCTACATATTTCGAAAGAGCTCATTTATGCCCGTAGAATGCACTATGGGAAGTTATGATTTTGTTCATGCATGGCTGAGATAAGTGGAGTTGAAAATGTAGTGATTAAATTTTTGGTATAATTATGACAGCGATATAAATTGAACTAATCGGTTTCATGCTCTGTAACTGTTGGGGAGATCTCATGTAGTAACAAGGAATCTGAATCTGCATTGGCGTCAAATTCGATGACCTTCGGCCAAAAACCGATCCGGTTCACGTGGAATACCCCATATATATATACTAAAATATAGACGCATTGCGGAATTGAACAGGATCTCTTAAACCCCGTCTGTATTTTTTAGGAAAGGATCAGCTCGATTATAAGTGAGTAAATTGGTATAGGATCAGGATCTTCATTCGTTTACTTTGATCAAAGAGAAGAAAATTCGGTTTAACATTGTACTGCAGAGAGAATAAATTTGTCTCGTTTAGCCTGTTTTTTTAAATTTCTTCTTTGTTCTGACCGGTCATACCCTTTCGACCAACTAAAACAGCTGAATTAATTAACCTTGTGTTAATCTAAGTCTTGAAACAAAGTATGGGGTACGTACGTATACGTACCACCGCGCCATAAGCCGCACCATAAGCCGGGCTGACATACATATATTATAGTTTCGTTTGTCTTTCGTTCTGCAGGTCCAAAACTATCCCCTAGTTGAAACTTCCTGGACGTGACTTTGAATCCACAAACTCATTGGATTTGAAATATTACCTTGAAATATTTAACCAAGTTTCAACTTTGCTACCCCAAAACTGCGAATAAGACAAATAAGGATATCATGAAGATAATAGAGCTACCGGCAATCGTTTAGATGACTTTTGGCTATGGTGAAAAAATTTTCGGTTTCCCTTTATTCTCGATCTTGAATCTAACGCAAGTATAGATAAGTTCCAAGCATTTGCTGACAAAGAACCTTAACAGAGCCACCGAGCATGTTCTTATAATTGGAAGTTATACTTTTGGCTCCAGGCCACTGGATGCTGTCGGCTCCGGTTGGCTCGGGGGCCGTTTTCATCTCCTTTTCAGTCATTCTATCGTCTGTGAAGGTGGTAGTGAACCGCGTAAAAGACTTTATGAAAATCTTTGAAAATATAAGGCAAAGCTGCAAAACTCGCCGCTTTCTGCTATCCGATCACACACGCTTGCTCAGCTCTCGATGGGAGGCTCCAGCTCGACTACGTTTATATTTTTTTCGCTGTTTTATTCACTCGGTGCTGTAGAATTGGCCGAATTTTTAATGGGGCTGGCTTGGTGGTTCAAGTTCAGAATTTTAAAAGTCCCGAATTATGTCGAAATTCCGATTTTGAATAATACCAGTTCACAGTTTTAGAAAGAGTAGTTTTGCTGCAAGTCTACATGGCTGATTTGATTTTCAGAAACTTTAAAACGAAGAACACCAAAGGTTCAAAATTCCGAAATTTTCGGTTTTCGGGGGTCTGAATTTCTCCTTCAGAATTTTGGGCTCTCCGCATTCCGACCTTTGGAAATGTTAACATTCTAAACTTCAGCGGTTATAAAAAATCGGAATTCCCACGGTTCAGAATTTTAAAAAATTCGGAACTTCAATTAACCCAGCCTTTTTTTTTTTTTTTTAAATACACATAAAATTTTTCGTCCACCCGCACGGCTTTTGATAGACTGAAATCCGTGATTAAAAATCTTTCGAGGCACGCCTACCGTTCGAACTTTTATCCTCGAATAATTCGCATCGTATAAAAAAGTTTCAGTCGCAACCGCATAGCTGCTGCGTAAAGTGAATTTATTAACGAGATTCTGAGAATTCTGAATATACTATAAGGTAGCTAATTACGATTCACAAGATAGTTTCAAAACAGTTTGGAGCTATTTTTCTGCGGACACTTTTCACGATTTGGTTCTCGGTCTTGTGGTTAGCGCGGATTATTTCTGCGAAATTACCTAAGATATAGGTAAACTGTATAAGAAAAAGGAAAATCCGTGAAATGGAGTGCGCCGAGCATTTGACGTGTCGGGTTATGGGAATTTTTCTTCGACAACTTTTCTAAGCGATTGAGATGGCGTAACGGTGTCGTATAAAATTTATTAGGTGCCGAGAAAATTTAAACCCCGTTTTCCTCAGGTCTGCGTACCAAGCAGAAACCGACAATTGGATTTTTACCCCCGGGTTAAATTTATCACCCGCTACATTTGGGGCGGTAAAATAAACCGAACTACTGTCGACGGACATTTTTGAATTTCGAATCTCCTCCCCTGCAGCAGTACCTCCACATCCTGCCGTCTCGAGTCTCCAAGCCCCGCAAGACAACCGCATAGAATGAACCGGATATTTCCGGTACTCAGCCTGTTAAAGCTCTAAATAAAACGGGAAATCTCAGCCCATTATCGCCCTGCAGGGGCAGCTTATGCTCTCCTTGCGAACCAGGATGGGTACCAGAAAACTGGAAAACCGCCCAGAAGCGTTAAATAAACGCGACGCAAAAGCGGCTTTTCGTCTTAATTAAGGGATGAAAAGGGTTAAATGTTGAATTATATCTGTGGCTTTACTTACTCGGTCGAGGCGTAGGGCCAGGTGCAGCCCCGACGGATCTAGGGTAGCGCAAAGGGGTCGATCCGGGGCAGGACATCCCCGTGTGGCCGCTTCCATCTTTCGTCGAACTTCACTTGCTTCGCGACCCAGTTCTTCGCCTGCTCTTCGCGCAGCTTCCGCAGCTTTGAAGAGAGTTTCCGTACGATATGAAAGGTCCGACGTAGCTGCGAGGAGGAGTTAAGGGGATAAGAAAGAGATTGGAAATATCAATCAGAAGAGACAGCGAGGGTTTATTTGTCCTCATTTTAAACCCAGGATCTGAAACACTGTTCCACTGTCTTAGAGTTCGAGGCACGACTTCAAATCGCTAGGACAAAATAAACGTGGGGCTTTTTTTTCCTCTTTTTTTCTATCGGAAGTTTTTCTTAACGAGCTTATAGAGTTCGAATCTGGAACTAGGAGCTTGCGGATAGTGGAGTTAAGAAACACGTATAGCAAATAAGTTCACTATGTGAATTCGCGTTTTGCTGACGCAGATTGATCCTCGAGCTTTTGTCACATGCAGGTATACATGTAAACATCGATACTGAGATTGTAATCTCAAAGTCTTGTAGATTTTCATTGTATGTTCACAAAGGTGAACTTGCAGGTTGTTAGCGAACCCGTGTAGCGGTAACACTTAGTCAAGGCATAGGAGCTGTTGCGAAGTTCCTAACTGAAAACTAACTGAATTAGTGTAGACATTGCTTTGCCCACTGAATTCTCTCTCCTCTATGCAGGTCTCTCATCAATTCTAGTCGTTTGACTTGCATCGATGGTGTAGACACCTGCGCGTTTTCAACTCTCTGATGCCTATATTATAGTACACAGAAATATATGGCCGCCGGGTATCCGGTGTGTCTTCGAATTTCTCAGTCGTTATTTTCCCTCAGAATGTCGTCTTCGCAGAGTTAATCACTTTTGTTTTTGAACTTTATGATGAAATTTGAACGGATGAGACCAAAAACGAAACGAAAACAAAAAAGAAAAAAAAGAAAGAGTTCGCAAACTCTACTCGGCGAGTTATACTGCATCGGTGTTTTCTCGTCTTAAAATCTCCCACCGTGTTTCTTCCCGACACTTTCTTTCTCAGATACTACTTTCATTTCTAGGTACTGGTGAGAATCATTGTTCAAGTGTTATACACTCGGAACTTAAGACTGCATGCAGGGACAAAAAAGGTAGTTCTGTACTCACAATTTGCTACGTCTAACAGGGCGTCTAGTGCAACATCGAGGCCGGTCTCTGCAGAGAGTTCTTTCTGCACCGGCTTACCAAGAAGTTCTTCGACGTCTGTAGCAGCAGCAGCGAGCCAACGAAAAAGTATAACTAAACCTTCGAAAAAGCGCCATCAGAAAAGTTCAGACTCCTGCAGATCCAATTAAATTCTGGATAGTTACAAGTTACACACTAATTGCACCGTGATGTTTATTCAGTTTCATATACCTACACCATACCGTATTCGCCTCATAGATAACGATCGAATCTTTTATTTATCTCCGAATGAAATAACAGCTTTGAATAACCCGCGGCTAAAATTCGCGACGGTCATTTCTCCCTTGGGCTAAAAAGTAGAGTAGAAAAATAAAATGAAATAAAATAAAATAAAATAAAATGAAATGAAATGACAAGCTTTTCGCTGTGGCTCGAAGTCCCGGTTATAAGGTAATTTAATTTAGGAATATGATCCAGGGTTAGACTTCCAGCGAATATGGAAAACGTATACCTTTGAACCCCTAGAATCCGCGTGGTATTCGCCGCACGCACAGACGTGCGGCTATGTAATAGAATGGCAAACAGGCCACCCTGCACGATCAGCGGTCTTATTTGCGGAAATTATATTCAAGTATACATGACCGGAAGCTAAATTCGGAAACTCGAAGGATTTAAATTTTTATTTTTATTTCTTTGTTTACGGAACCCCTTCCCCCCCATCGTTCCCTTCATCCCCCCCATCATGTATAATAAAGAATCATTTTCCTAAACGTAGATTGTCCCTTTTTATACGGACTCGCGCGGTTATACCTTCTTCCTGTTTTCCTTTTTCACAAAAAACCCAAAAAACCAAAAAATAAGGAAAAATGGGCACGAAACTCACTGTCCAAGTCAGCGAGGACGGCTTCACTTGCTACGTCGAGACTTCTGGTGAGGGTTAACCTGAGCTGGGTGGTAGTTCCGCTGTGATAGTTTCCTAGGTCTTCTAGAGCAGTTTGTATAGTTGCAGGGATTTTCTCAACTGCAGCACCGGCGGACTCGTTGCATGCCATCATAGCGAGCATTGCGGACCTGGAAGAAGCATTGAGCAATTCGTAGGTAAAGCGGAATAGATTCCGTCGTTGGTTGTGACTGTGAATAGATATATGGGGCGTTTGCACACAGGGTGAAAGACAGAGGGAGACAGAGAGCGAGGGTTGAAAGTTTTCGGTAGCTTTGGTTTGAATCTAACTTTGTAAACTTAAGGTAAACGGAGTAGGTACGTCGGTTGTATTCACTCGCAGAATAGCTTAAGCCGTTTGCGACCTGCAGGCATTCGTACTTGTATATGTCTACAGGGTGAATTGAAGTGCCATATACCGTTGTAATTTCCCTAACAAAAAGAGAGAGAGAGAGAGAGAGAGAGGGACTCCGCAAGAGCGAAGAGCTATAACTCTGATGTTAAACGCTCTCAGTTTCTAGGATCAGACGAGCTGATCTCTTCGCGTGATACCAAATGGTCCGGGTTTTATTATCTCGACGACCCCCCGCGGAGATGAATAATTCGCAATACGTAGAACCTACCCCAAAATTCCGACACAGACGCTGAGCAAGAAGGCGAGAAGTCCCGGATGCTGGGATGGCTCAGAATCCAACTGCATAGGTCGGAATGTTAGCCATATCTCAATCGCAGGAGTTACACATGCAAGGATACAGCACACGCCAACCACTCCCAAAAAACCAGCCTCCACGTAGATCGACTATAAGATAAAATCGTCGAACTCGTTTCTCACTTCTAACTGATTGGATGAATCATTTGATGGAATAACGCCGGAGCATGATTGCACTTAGTTGATTAATCAGCCCTCGGAGAAAACCAGGCTGGGACTTACCTGAGAGACGAGTTTAGCCAGTGTTATTCTGTCGTTGAATACATCCCTCAATAAATCTGGAATGAAAACCCCCTCGAATATATCCGTACATGGAAATTTTCGGATCTTTTATTTCTCTGTTTTTTTTTTTTTTTTTTTTTAAGGAATTTAAAAGTTTTACCGATCGGTACGTCGTTCGGTTGAATGATTGACAAAAAGCTTCTCAAGAAGTCGAAAACGAAGTATCCTTTGTCGAGATGTAACGATGCCATTTTGTAACGATCATCCTGCGGCGTTTTTGGAAATTTTAATTTAGGCAGCTGGTCCAAGTCCGTTGGTTGATTCATGGTTTTCAAATGCGACATGTTGGTGTTTTCCCTCGTTTCATCGGAAAGTGTTTCCTCCGATAATGTTTCCTCCGATTCCAGTTCATCGATAGTCAGATTACGTGGGTTATAAAAATTGTCGGTTGTCGAACAGTTGTTAGAATTTGTTAGATCGAGTTCGTTCGTATCTTGCGATGCCGAAATCTTTAACGACGCGATGATTACAAGTATCACTGAAAATTTATACGAAAAACAAAACAAAAAAAAGAAACAAAATGACAATTATATAGTATTGCGTTACTCTCGGCACTGACAATTCTCTTTTCTCTTTTTTTTCTCTTTTTTTCATTTCAACTCTTTTCACTCTTCATGGTAAAAAAAATCGGACAATTTTCACACTCGTTGACAAAGCCACCCCAGGTAGGAATTAATGACTCAAAATTCAGCCCACCGAATGAAGGAAAAGAGGGAATTATGTAATAATCGAGTCTCAGGTAAAGTGCACGAACTAAATTCATCAGTCGCGAGGGTTCCTTCCTCTTACTCTTTTTTACCTCTTTTTTTCCCCCCAAAAAAAACGAGAAGAAGTAGAAGAGGAAGAAGCGAAGAGACGACGGGATGAAGAGAAAAGTTGTTGATGGAAATAATTTTGTTTCAAACAAACTCAATAAATGTAGAGATAAGATAATAATTTATGAAATGTGAAATGAGTATGATGGTGCAGTAATAATGAGAAATATTAATCTGGTCAGTGCCTCGTAGTATGAACTGCATCGTTTGAAATTCCTCTATAAACTTTTGATCAGAAAAATATGAAAAAAAGAGAAAAAAAAAACGGAACTAAAATCACGTATAAATTTTCACAGCTATCATAAATGGCAAATGAATAGTGTAGCCATCCAACGATGGGCAAAGACTGTCGCGTCAAGCTCCCACAAGGGCTTCGAAGAAACCGTATAAAATATAGGTGTTGTCGAACCCTAACACCGGGTTTGGTTGGGTACCTGGGGGTCAGATGCGGGGGCGATGGGGATGGGGATGGGGATGGGGATAACGTGGAAAAGAAATGAGTAAATAGGTTACTCAATAAGTAATAGCCGGTAAATAGCACCGAAATAATATAAATCGAAGCCCCACTTTGGGGGTCGAAAATAAATATCCGAGTCTAATTAATGCTGAGAGATTCTTATAGGCCTGTGAATGTTGAAAAAAATCTCTTATCACCGGTTCTCCAAAAGAATTAGTCAACCTTCGTCATCCCTAATTGTGATCCACTCCTGGATCAGTTTGTCGTGTCCTTCGACCACCGAAGATCGCATCACCGGAATTCCGCTCGACCCTCATCCCTTAATTGAACAAGGCACGGGCTCTTGCGTCTTACAGCTAAAGATACACCCTTCCTAATGCTGTGCTATCGGTTTTTGGACTCGTTAAATGAAATCGACTCACTGATGCAGGCAGCATATCTTGAATTAAAAATTGAAACCCCCGATCTCAGGCCCTTGAGCTAAATAGAAATCAGAGAAATTGAAGAAGATAGGTTCTTCCTACGGGGCTGTTCGCGTTCGACACTCTATTCCCTTTGGTCATTTTTACGAACAAGTAGTAGATTTCCTAGCTCACGGTGAAAAGGAAGCTAAAATACAGGAAGACTATACGAAGGTAAAAAAAGAGGACGAAAATATCCCGCGAACTTTAGACGTGCAGACCTTAACTACCCCGAGAAAACTATAAGGAAAAGGAACCAAGGAACGGCATGGGACCGAGAAATCTAGGTTTGAAATGGAAATTTCTCTCTCCAGCGAACGGTTATGGCCCTTGGGAATAAATCTCACGCTCATTCGCAGTTTTATAATGTTTATTTTATCTCATATTCTTTTGTTACAAACTGTCGACGATATACGCCATCCAAGGTACATACATACATACACACATACATATAATACGTACATACACACATACCGTAAAAATAGCCCAGAAAGGTGTCGGACCAAACGCGGAACGTACGGGTATGACAATTATTTGCATGTTTTCTATTATGCAGTGTGTTGCACGATTCTCACCACCGGAATATGTACAAGAATAGAGATACATAAATAAATTTTCTAACTTATTATTATTTTACTTATACATATTCGGAAATAGGAATACAAAAGAAAGAAATTTCCTTTCACCGTCAAGTTTGCGTTTTTTTCACATCATATTCTGTTATTTTTTATTTTTTCTTCTTCTCCTTCTTCTTCAAAGTATATTTCACCTCGTTCTCAGAATGAACTTGGAACTTCTTCGTGTAGAAAATTCCGCAAGTGCAGAGAGTGTAGGTAATATAACTGTGGCAAGCCACTTTAGGTACTATTGGGAGAAACTCGTCGGGGTTAAAGCGGAGAAATGATTTCCAGTTTCTACTATTTTTGCGCTTTACTTCCGTACCGATGAAAAAAAAGTAAAAAATAAAATGGAAGAAAACACAAAATCTAAATGATACATCGCATCGATCCACATGCGAACCAGTGAGCGAATTATCGCTGGCACTAGTCGACCTGTAGTCTCAATCCTTGTGTTAGAAACTCGCTAAGAGGATCGTGCAACTTATATTTCTTCTGTAACTCCATTTCTACTCGAGCGAGTTAGAAACCTGGAGTTCTGAAATTCGTGTATGACCGAATTAGGGACCACCCGAATGCTTATATGCTTGAAAAAGTACATTTCATTCAAAAAATGTCACGCATTTTGGAGGCGATTTTTTTTTTCTTCTTCACAGCTTGCTATTTGGAAATGCGAAAGAAGAAAGCTCGATTAAATTCAGTGGAGTGATATTCAAGTTGTGAAAATCCGTTTGACTGAATCACGGCTCGTTACCTCAACGCCTAGCTAGGTACGGACAGGTTTTCCCCAGGGATGGTTTGGTGTTAGCAAACTTGTAAACAGAATTGAAATATTCAGTGAGTTTAGAGAGTATCTTACTAATTGCTTCACAGGGTGGATTAGCAGGTAGGTAAAGTTAAGCATTCTTTGCCTAATTGTAATACTTTGATGTGGGTAGTAAAAAGGTTGATCTTCTCGAAGATTCTTTACGCGAAAGGCAACTAGGTACTTATGATGGGGCTGCAGCGTCACGTTAAAGCCGAACTTTAACTTTCTACCTCGTGAAATTTCTTCTTGTGGTAAATACTGGCAAAAGCGTGACATTCTTTGGCCAGAGTTTATGCAGAGTGACATCTAGGGTCTAGGCTTCCACCGTGTAAGTAGGCATTATGTGAAATCTGCTCAGCGACGTAGTACATCGCAGGATTTACCTCTTTGCTGTTACCACCGTAAACCAGTCCCCCGGAGCTATTGAAATGCAAATAAAACATAATCTGCTAAAGTTGAAGGCGAAAGTAAAACCTCCCTTTTAAGAGGGGAGGATACTCCATAAACGTTGCCAAGGAAATAATATCATGCAACGTCTCAAAAGCGAAATGAAATTTTATCCAAAATATGATAATATCAGAATTCACAAGATCCTGGTCAAGTGGTTGGAAATTTAATCCCGAGAATTATCGGTATATAGAAAATCCCAATTTCATCGAATCGACAAAGTCGAGGATCGGGCATAAAAATTCACGAGGATCTCCAACAGGTGAAACTGGGAACATCCTGTTTTGTGACTCGATCTTTGATGACGAAAGTGTGATGAAATTTTCTGATCATTTCTACGAATGAGTGATTGAAAATTGCGCTATTGATTAAATTCGTAAAAAAATAAAACTATGCAGGTAGTATCGATTTTTTCAATTTCATAATTTTTTAAACCGCGATGTATTTGGTCTTCGTATCACCTAATCCGTGAGTCAATTTGTTCGAGTAATCCTCGAGCTTTGAGCTTTGATCCGGCAAGTCGTGATCTCTGAGAGCCCCGTCTAGTTAAAATCACGAAACGCCTGAAGGTGTCGAGAAGACAGAGTCCTAGTAAGCTCGTCAGCAAATGCCTCTGATCCGAAAGAAGATTACCTTATATCCGTGCATTATCGCATTTCTGCGCCCTGAAAGGCGTAGCGAATATTTTGATTTTCATTCACCGAATGAAATTACTCGACCATTTTGCCACCACGTATATACTGTAGTGTATTTATCTGGGTATATAGAACCACCCTCACTTCATAGATTGAAATTTTCACCAGGAAAGTATCCAGCCCATTCATTACTCGTAAAGAAAGGCGATTTTTCAATATTCGAAGGTCCTGCAGGTCGAAAAGTAAGCAAACGAGATTATACATCCGAGTTTATCTACCCCTGTGCCAATATACCAGTCACACGAGCATGTGAGTTACAAAACTGATATCTCTTCACAAAATTTTGGTCTCTAATGAAATTCGGACGTAATATAAAGGCGTCTACGAGTCGCAGCCCTTAAAACGATCACTTCCTGTCTGTGTGGGCTGAGTTCCTCGGTATATTCTTATTCCACGTGTCTCTGCCCTCTACATGTGTCTGTACATCAGTAGCTAATCTCCTCCTCCGTCTTTTTCTTTGCTTTTCTAATCTCGTTTGATCGAGAGTGGTTAAATGTCAACTGGCCAAACGCTTATAGTCATCCTCGAGGAAAGGAGTTAACGCGAAAATCGAGGACCTGCGAGATCGAGTCGTTCATGGTCGATGGATGACGTTGATCGAGTCGTAGGACTTTATCGAAAATTTTTATCCAAACCGATCGGGTCAAGTTTCGCCAGATTACTGTATCAACAGAAAATAAACGATTTATCCTACATCAGGAATATCTAATCAGTTATATACGGGGCTCATTTATTTGTACATGTAAAACAAGTTTTGTTCAAGAGTTGGGACTTAGCCGGTACACCGAAACGGCGATAATGTTAATTAAATTAGTTAGATGCGGGTCTGGGGTTCGAAACGGAAATAATTAATCCTTAGCTAAGCACCAAATTCAAAGTCCTGATATACTCGAATTCTGTCTCCGCGTAGACGACGTCTGGGTCACAATCAGTCATTCCTATCATGGTAAAATTCACCCTTTATGTTCGAGCCTAATCCTTGTTTGGGGGTTGTTCTGACGTCACAATTCGAATCATTAACGAGAATGAGAGGAAAGCTTTCACTCGACTTGGCAAGTTCAAGTTGGGTAAGGTCAGGGCGGAGCTGAACGCTTATATTAGAGACGGTCGTGGTTGTCCGTAGTCGTAATCCTCGAATCTATATATACATACATATATATGTAGTACATATATATAGGTGTAGGTATTCATGTCTTGATCCCGTTCAAATCGACTTATCCCTTATTCCTATGACGCATAAAATTCGCCCCAAAACTACAACCAGACTTTTATTTCTAAGCCCATATGTATAGTCTACTACCCCAGCAGCTAGGGCCTAGCTGCGATTGTCCAGGCTTAACCGTTCCGAAACTATCGACAAAATAATCCCCTGTCATCCAGAGATATCTAATAATCTACCTCTTGCTTTACCACTACCTGCACGGTTGACGGATTCAATTTCGAGTTAACCCGCAAGCTCAGACACGGAATATCCCTAGTCTGTTTCATCGCGTGTTCGGTCTTGGGGGTGACATATTATTTGCTAAAGAAAGCGATAAGCAATCGCTATTGAATGGCTATTGGGTAAAATTTTTTTAAAAACTCCGAAAGTCCAGATCCCCGAAATCTGATAAGCTGGTTTGAAACCCTTGAAATTTTTATATTTTATAAGGGAAGCTATTGATTTTTTTCGAAGACATGTCCGACACATAAAAGTGATAAAAATGATAGTGGTCGAAGCCGGACTGGTCAGACGCAATCAGGCGTTCTTCGATCGTTCCGCAACAGGGGGATGTTATTTGCGGGATCATGAACTGCTGTTATAAAAGCTTTTAGTTCACCGGTGTTTCAACAGAGACATACGTGCAATGTGCATCTTGTTTCTCCGGACTCTGCAGGCGATAACTTTTCAAGCATGCGAAACCGTACGTGGGAAAAATCGCGAGTGAACAGAATGCAGGGTCCAACCTCGCGACTATATAAAAGGTTCAAAAGCTCATGGTTTATCGAAGGAAGTGTGATATTGCGTTCACGATCTGAAATCGCTCTTTGTCCCTGTCTAACATTTTGAGAAACGTAAAATAACCGAGAATGACAAAACAAATTATGTATATTTTTTTTTTTCATTTTAGACTTTTTCCTTTCGAAAGCTCGAAACTTTTTTCAGACCCGAGTCGAAATATAATGAAATCTAGACGTGTGTATGCATCCGGAACCCATCTCCCTTTGTGTCCCATTCAATAATTTTTGCGATGTCGCCATAGGTACCCAAAAATCTCGAATAATATAAAGAAAAGAAATCGAAGTGAGGAACGAAGGAAGGAACACCCTTACTTTAAGGAGGTATAAAAAAATCTGACAGACTGCGATCCGATCCTCGAATATCTCGAGGTGACAGAAACGCCCAATGAAACGAACTGAGACGGTGTAGCGCTTCCTGTAATTATAAACCCAACCAAACCTAACTTGATATAACCCGACCCGACCCCCTAAACACTTAATGGGATTCCGAAAGCTATTCGCAATCGGCTCATCTGTATTCAGAGAATTCTACCAGCGGACGTTATCCAGGAGGGAACAATCAGGATGTAATACGTCATTAATCGACCTAGTCCATCAGTATTTTGGGTCCAATGCATATGATACCTCAAATATCTTCATAAAAGAGTAATTACTACAATCCCACAGGAGTTTAAGCTCGTACGAGTCATTTTTCTTCTTTTTTTTTGTTATAGATCGATGCTCTCTGAGATCTGAGAACAGAAAGAAAAGAAAAAAAATTAAATAGGCCCCGAATGGACCCGAAGATCTAAGGGTGGTTTGTAGCCAACGAATAAGCAACGGGTCGAAGTATAGCTGAAGAATAACAGCTTTGGCACGGTATTCCCTAACGATTCTCTCCGAGATGGCTAAGAGTGGATCAAGGATTCGAGGATTCGAGGATACGAGGATTCGAGGATTCGAGGATTCGAGGATTCGAGGATTCGAGGATACGAGGATTCGAGGATCCGCGGATTCGGGGATGTTTCGGACCGCGCGTCTGCACGCCATGGGAGTATTCAGTGCGCTGTCAGCCTCCGCACCGTCGCGACGCTCCTCACTCAGTACCGACGCCGAGCGCCGGGACGCGCCGCGAAGTCGAGGAGGTAGAACCGGATGTTGGACCGGGAATTTTTCGGGTGATCTAGTGGCTAGGGTGAATTGAGTCGGGGAATTTTTACCGAAAAAAAGAAAACTAAAAATAAATACAGTAGCAGAAGAAGAAGAAGAAGAAGAAGAAACGCGCATCTATTATAGCCGAGAATTAAATGGCTCGAATCGAATCTGGATAGGGAATAGAAATTAGAATATAATAAAAAGAAGAAGAATAAGAATAAGAAAAAGTAAAGATAAAAATGACAAGAGAAGACATAAAGCGAGAAAAAAAGTTATGAAAAGTGAATGTAGTATATAACCGCGAAAGTACTTGTAGTAAAATTTTAACAATTGAAACGTTTCGGATCAAGGAAAACGATTCGAGTTTCAGTTTATAACAGAATAATATAAAAGAAGAAAAAGGAAGAAGAAGAAGAAGAAGACAAAGAAAGAAAAAGGAAGAAAAAAATAATTTTTCTTTTTTTTTTTTTTTTTTTTTGCCACGAACTCTGAACAAGTTTGACAAAGTTTAATGCAGCGTTAAACTGTGCAGAAGCCTCAAAGTTTTTATTGGCCTGGGTATTTGTACGGTTGCAAAACTAAAGTAGTACCTACCTATTCTGTTGACGAGATGATGTGATCGTTTTAAAGGGATCCATATATCAGCTATTTACGAGGTTCGTATATGTTACATAAGTATAAAGTGTCAACTTTACAATAGAATAATATATTATATATATGTGTATTCAAGTTTTGCGCATCCTATTAGGTATTATTGAAATCTGACTGTAACAGAACCCCGTTTGTACAGTATGCATATAGAAATGATGTTATTCGAGTCTATAGCCACTATTTCATCCAGTTTTGGGTTAATCTCTACGGGTTTTTAGCGGAGGTTCAATTCTGGAGTAAAAAATATATATTAGCTCACGTATCGGGGGGTGACTAGGTATAGTCGGAGCATGAGGGGGTCGGGATATTTAATGGCCGAGTAGAAATAGGGGATGGGACACATGTAAATCAGACGATAACAATCCCAGCAGCGTTTCCCTTTGTCTCCAAATGTCTGGAAAGCAAATTCACGTTTGAGATAAGTTTTCGTGGAAAATACCTACTCAACCACACGTGTGACTAATTCACTTTTCCTTCACCCTCATCCAGGGGTGGTGGTTGTAGAGGTACTAATAATTATGCGAAAGGCTTTTATGCTGGCTTTTATGATTAGGCGTTTATGCTAATCGTGCTATTCGAAAGTTATTTCGCGTTCATAGAAAACGAGAATCAATTATATAATTATACCTCGTATCGATATAGTAAGACGTGATCCTTTAGTTCCCGTTCTTTCTTCTTTTTTATTCCTTCCGCAAAATTTCTACTCTTTACATTCCAATAATCACGTTCTCTAATATTATAATGAGGTCGGAGGAGAAAATAAGACGAAAAAATTTGAGCAAAGAAGAAAAATGGGGAGAGAATTTGAGAAAGAAACGGGACACACTCGTTTGTTCCCTTTCAACTCGGAGCTTTATTCATTTACTCATTTTCAGGGCTGAACAACACTCGTTTTATCACTTGAAATAATTTTAATAATCAAGTAGATAACTAACTAATTATTTACGACGAGGACTTTGATGACGAATGGATTTATTTTAACCCCGGATAGGTGTGCATACATGCATAGATGAAGTGATTTTATTTGAAGTATTGGCGAACCGAAAATATCCATACTGACATTATGAGTATGGGAATAAAGTTGGTAGAAAGCTTTCGGAGTAGCGTATAATATACGGAGGTGAACCGCAAACTTGCTCTTCGAATAACATAAAATTAATAAATCTTTGACAATTCTTCGTTCACTATGAGATGAGTTGATATCTTACGAATTCAAGTAGAAAACTTTTACTCATGCAAGACCGAGGGTAGGTAGGTACTGCATACAAGCACACCGACGAACTTACGAGTAAAAGATTTTCAAACTATTTTCATTTTCGCTCAACGTCGCTCGTATAAATCGGGTATAAAATCAACGTCCGTTTATATTATATTATATTATATTATATTATATTATTAGTCGAATTATTGGAGCTTTTCTGTTACTCTAAAGGTGATTGATGACCGTGAAAGGAACAGCTACTTCTTCTACTTCTGTACGGAGAAAATTTGACGTTAATAAATCTGCCTTCAACGTAGCTAGGGCTGTCAGTTTCATATTATATAGTATACATACTATACATATACATCCATTATTATTCCATATTTCTTGTCGTCATTTATTTCGGACTTAAGATGGGTACATACATACTTAATTTCGTTTACGTATAATTTTCTTGAATAAAGATTTTCAGAATAACAGAGCTTACGCGAGTAGCTGAATTTTTGAACTCGTTAACTTATCAAGAGATTTTTACTAAATCCGATTTACAATAATAATTAAAAAAAAAGAAGAAAAAAAAACGGATACGTATAAGATTATGATTAAATTTATATCCGGGTCTTGTAGTATAGTATGCCTCTCGCTCTCTATATATCTATATGTATGTATTAAGCCAGAATTTATTCCGGGTTCAGTTCTCTCTCCCTAAAACCTAAAACCCTCGACATCGGCTTCAATCATCAGAGATTAATAATTCTGAAAATAATCCGGGCTTACATACTATATCCCCCGAAAAGAAGAAGAAGAAAAAAAAAAAAATAAAATAACAAAAAATTGAATTCAAATTTTCTTTTTATTTCATAATTGGAATAATACATATTATATCCCATGTCCGAAATCTATCTAAATATAATATATTATGTATACATATATACCGCGAAACTCGAACTACGATAAAATATTATTACGCGCGTTGTTTGTCTGACGACCACGGAACGTTACCACTGATCTTTCCCAGGCTTACTACGCGCTTGAAATTCTACTGCTATTACCTATATTCTGCACAAGATATAATAAGTGGCAAAAAAAAATAATTGTTTTTTTTATTTATTCTAATTTTTTTTCTACACTTTTCAATGTTCGCAAACTTATATATCTAGGTAGATATTAATTGAGAAATAATAACACTCGGGCATTTATTTTGTTCTTTCTGTCTTTTTCTTTCTTTTTTTGTGTTTTTTTTTGTTTTTTTTTTGTTTTGTATCTCCGAGTTTTCTGCAGTGCCCCATTAACTAGTCGTGAATTTTTATTTAATTAGAGAAGAACTTTATACCGCCCAGAATAAAGTGGGGGTTGTGGTGGGGGGGATGGGGGAATGGGGGGATGGTTATTTATCGTCGAACTTTAACTGCTTCCGTCGACGAACGTTGCTGTACAACAACGCAAGGTCTTGAGAGAGAGAGAGAGAGAAGGGGTTGGCAATGATAATTGGGTGGAGATTTTTTTCTTTCTCTCTTTCTTTCTTTATTTTTGGACCTTTTTCTTTTTTTCTTTGTTTTCTTTTTCATCATTTATTTCCACAGGATCGAAAAGACGTAATATATACGTTTGTAAATTTCCGTTTTTCAACTATATGGCTCTGATGCAGGTTAAGGGGAAATGACCTTGCCCAAAGTTCGAGTTAGCCCTTTGGGTCCTGCGGCTCGTAAAACACGACAAGTCTGCGAGCGCGTAGAAAAAAAAAAAAAAAGAAAAAAAGAAAGAGGCAAAAAAAATCGTCCCATTTTCAGCTGACACCTAATTTTGCTTTTTACCGTCGCCCAATAAAAACTCACTTTATATATAGATTCGGAAAGATGTCAGGATATGGGTCAGGATTTTTTTTGTTTTTTTTGTTTTACCCATTTTTTGTTTTTTATCATCTCTTCCGCACTAGGAAAGAGAGCGAGAGAGAAAGAGAGAGAGAGAGATAAAAAAGAAAAAAGAAAAAAAAAAGAAGAAGAAGAGAACGAATGAGTGAGAAATAAAATAAAACTGGGCGGATATGCCGGGGAATAAGCGCGAATCTTGGTGAAATACGTAAGATATAAGATGCGAGAGCTGAGGGAGGAGAATTTTACGAGCGTACGAAACAAATTAATGACTGAGACAATAATTGTCTCCCTGGCTTATGCCCGGTTTTCTCTGTCACCTCTATACTCCCACCGAGTATATAGGTATGATCTCTTCTTCCTCAGTTTCCTCGAATGGTCGAAACTCGACTTTTACATCCACATAGGTAGTAGATCGGAAAATCGTCGAAAAAGAAAAAGAAAAAGAAAAAGAAAAAAAAAAAAAATTAAGTTTAAATCAGCCTTGCTAAACTTGACTTAACCTGGATGAAGAGATGGTATACCGGTCCTCATTCTCTCTACTTGCGATGTACCGCCGCGGCTTTCTCAACGGCTTTCAAGTTTAGTTAGCTTTTCTTCTCAGTCATCAGATTTTAATTGATCCCTGTGAATCAATAATGTAGAAAAAAGAAGAGTGAAGAATAAGAATGAAATTAGCTCACGCCCTCCACGTTTGCCTCTAGAGTATAATTATCGGCTCCGTTATCCAAAACCCATTCTTTCCTCGATATTCGTCGGAACGATTTCACTATTCGAATGAAATACAATACTGACCGATCAGAACCTGTTATACCAGCCGCGATATACGCCTATGTCCTTTGTCAAAGCTTTTATAATAGGGTCACGCAAAAGCCTTATAAAATCTCCTAGTCCCTGGCATAGATCGACGTTGGAAGAAAAAAAGAAAGAAATAGATTATTCGTTTGATTCAACCTTGATTCATATTATTAAAGAAATTAATTGAGAATGTGTGAGTTTTCCGACAATAATAATTATCACGTTAATTATCGAAATTAATTATCCCCCGCGGGATTTAATCGAGTACTATAAATTCTCGAACCTGATCCAGGGACACATCAAATCTCAATCATTGGCCACATTGTGTTCGAGGGTTAAGGATCCCTCTCCAGCTTCCCCCGGGGCTTAGTTCCTCAATCATTTGGTCGTCAGCTCCATTTCTGGTCATGCTGTTAGCGATAGACCCGAATAGTTCGCCGCGAGGGCTTATCGGGTTTTGAAGTACGTGTGGATATGTATACCTCGTCATCTTATCGAATGGCTTATTGTTAGTTACCGCCACTGATCTCCACCTTCCGCATATCATCAGACGGGGCTTGTGTGTGTTGTACGGGCTTGCATACACACCTACGTGCAAAGTTGGGCTTGCAGGTGTTAAGCAAAACGTATAATCGCACAGTCACATCCCTAATTGTCGTGCGGGTACTAGTTTATCTCTATATACCCGCGCGAGTACGTGCAGCTCTAATCGTGTCACTTTAAACAAGAACTCTGCAGAGGAAAAGTAACATAGGTAGGTAGGTACATGTTACATAAAGGAGACTCGTAACTTTTTCGAAGATGTACGTATAGCACGGGCAGGCGTGACTTGCAGCACCGAGTCAACTTGCATTTTAATGTCTACACCCCCTCTCTTCTTCTTTTCATCCTAGTGCATGAATGGGATTCTCCTTTTTTTGTGTCTTTATTCTCTTCGTTTCTTATTTCAGTTTAGTAGGTACTATAGTGCGTTATATGGATGCGTGTGATCCGCAGACAGCTCCTGCAGGTGCATAATGCATAAACCTGTTGGGGGTCTGGGGATAGAACACGTGCCGTTTCTTGAATTGCAGTGGGGACCAACGAACCGAGACGACCTGAATAAAATAGAATCCTAGTTTCATTTGGCACACGTATGATCGGGCAAAGGCGAGTCACGTCGAAAGTGAATTGCATTCGTCTCTACCCTTCGTGACTTGTGTCGACAGCGGTTTTGCGTTACACACATACCTTAGTGCGGCAGTACGTCGGCTTATGCAGTCGATGCCTCTCGTCCTGCTCCGTACATCTCTAGTTTTCTGAATAAGTAAAATGAACTTTGAACAATCCGTCTTCTCACGACTCACTATTCACGAACAGTAGGTAACTACTTCCCGATAAGAATAGAAATGAATTGAAATGAAGTTGCGATTATTTCTGCTCTTTTATCCCCTTTTTCTATCTCTCTATCGCCCTTTTCGTGAAAGAGGAAAAATCGTTTGATGGAGGGTTCGATTTTGTATATTGGATGTGCGTAGGATCGCCAAGGGGTGAAAAACTGCGGGAAGTAGAATCGTTGCGATAAAAGATCGCATTGTGGTTTTTATTGTAGATTTTTTTGCTTTTCTTTTTCTTATCCTTCTCTCTTTTCTTCTTTCTTACTTTTTTTTTCTCTCCTCTCCGAGATATACGAACCGTTTCGCATTTTATTGGAAACAGGGTGAATTTTTGTTCATCCGTTGCCCCCGGTTACACCGGTCATGATTTGGCCATTTGAATTTCATCGATTTCTTTTACAAAAATATCGGCAATCGCAATGACGCCGAAGTTCGAATGCAACCCTGTCTCAGGGTTGGTCCCAAATCGATGAACAATTTATTTCGAGCTTTGCGATAACCGCTAAAAACTATCCGTTCTCGATTAGGTATACCTTATGGCTAAGTACTCGTCGTGGAGCCTCAACCCCCATTGAAATGGGCGAAAATGGGGCTAACTCACGAATAAGCGAATCGAACGATAATGCCGCTTTTTTCATCGATCATCGATTTAAATTTTTTTTAAATTTACGTTCTATCGCTTTCACTGATCTAATAAACGGTTTTAGTTTCTTTCAAGTCATCGTCATTAGTTTATTTCAAGGGGGTACATCGGTATACATATCTTGGAAATAATGTTGCTCGAATCGCTGGTACGCTTCCATCAAATTTAAAATGATTTCTAATTACGTCTGAAGATGAGAGTAAGACCGGCAAGACCGTCAATGTAATATTTTGGGAAAAAAAAGGAACTCGTTTCCAAGGTGTATAATATACTCCCTCAACTACCCGATCAAATCGCTATTCATAAGTTTTAACTTCCCTCCAAAGGCTGTTCAAAATTTGATTAATTTGTATTAGAAACGCGCTTATCTTCGCCCGACAATGAGAAAGCCGAGTCGCTAATCCCCAGTTTTCAGGAACTTTTTGAGCCCTGGAAATAACCGTTATGGTAATATATTAGGGGGTATATATTCCCGGGGGTGGTAATGTTGGATAAAGCGGTGATAATGTCGTGCCGAAAGTATCCGGGGGATCGTTTTCCTTCTTTTTTTTTTCTGTGTAAAAATTTATAACGTTAATCCTAATTAGTTTTTCTCTTCACCTCTCTCTCTCTATACTTTTCTGCATTTTTCATTTTTTCATTCTTCCGATATCTCAGATTGATGTATGTACAACTACGTTACGTATATTCGATTTGTTGGTGCAGATCTGCGGTGGGTTTGAACTACGTTGGAACCTTTAGGTAGTTTGGTGTGATGCGGCGATCCGGGTAGGTAGGGTATATCGCGTATCCAAAGGGATCACGTAATGTTCCGACCGGTTTGAAAGGGCGGAATACTTCGAAATTCGGGGATAACGAGGATGCGGAAGAATCGTGCGTGTGCGTCGCTAGCCGATCTCTCGAGCTTCCGATTTCTTTATATTTCTCTATTTATTTGAAGACATTTTCCAGCTACACATCTATACGATATGTGTATTGATACAGCTCCGAGTCCATCCACCCTCCGACTTGCCTCCCTGACGCAAGCAGCCTCGTAAAAAAGTTTTAGAATTGCAAGTTCGGTTGGCCATTACGCCACCTTAGCGTATTTTCGAGTTGAAACTCGGTTCAAAATTCTACTAGTGCAGGTGGTTGTATTTTCTGCCACTTTTCTCCCCCGTTTTCTCTTTCCGCTAATTCGTTTTTTACTTTTTCTCATTATTCTTGATCTTCTCGTTCACCTCACCTACTCGCACGTAATTATCCCTTCTTCTTTTTCTTCTTCTCTTTCCCTTCTTCTCAAATCTTATTGCATCCCTAGTTCTCGTAGGGTAGGGAAAAAGATTCAGATTCAGACATAGTGTTATGGGCGTGTTCATTCGCGGTGGCTATAACGAATTTCACCTTCTTTATTTACACCGTCTGAAAAGTTATCCCGTTTACAACGGGCATGTACTGCACTGCACCCAGAGCCGAGCTTTCGAGGTATCTAAATTCACCCGAATGGAGAAGTTGCGTTGTAGATTTCAATCGAAGTGCAGGTTTATGCAATCGGCGAAAGGTGGTTTGAGATTAAAGTTTAATACAGAGCTTTACATATGTAGTTATGAGAGAGTTTTTCCCCCTATACATTTATGATACGAAAGAAAATAGCGGAAAAATCTGCGAACCGTTTACCCATTGAATCATCTGTACCTACCTATATAACCGAGAAAACGAGAAAAACGGTGTAACCTTCGCAGCGACACGTATGGATTGAATTTTTTTTCTATTCATGATAAAAGATGTGATATAAATGTCCTCGCGATCTTGCGGGCTCGTTGTTTTTCTCCTTTGGTTCCTTCGCCCCTCTTTTTAGATTTCTCTTTCTCATGGGGTCGCGGTTTGATAGAAGTACCAGGACGACATCTGCGAGACATTCGCCAAGGATAAGTATAATACCTACGCAGGAAGGATCGCCCGTGTATCGATATCGCGGATATTGCAGGACTGAGAGATGACTCTGGCATTGAGGGAATAGGGAGGGTGGTGGTTGCAGGGTGGGTTAGCGGGAGGAATCTTTTTCACTTTCGTTCATTTTATTCTCATCCAAAGGAGTCATGTTTCCCCGTACTTTGTCAACGTTCGAGGGGTTCGTTCGGGACTCGTTCGCCTCTCGTTCGCCTCGCCTCGTCGTCGGGTAATGACATTTCTTTTTATTCGGGACTGTAAATTAGTCGGGTACTACGTAGACGCCTTGAATAAAAACCATCCGGAAAGAAGAAGCCCCCACGTATATACCTATTTGGGGTCGTGAAATTTTGAAAACTTGAAAAGAAGCACTCTTTTTTTTCCATTACCTTTTTTCTTTCTTCTTTTCCTCCTCCTTATTCATTTCCTTCTCTCTTCATCCCGTGAACGTGAAATAAAAACCTCCTCTCTCTCACACTCTCACATAACGTGTCTTCCGCAGAAAATAAGGGTAGGTAATGGATATCCTGGAGAAAAGGGATACATGTACATTTCTGTAATTTAATTTCACTTATATCCGCCATTTTTCTTATCCCTTTACTTTTCCTCGCATTTTTCTTTTCCAAAAAGCTCAAAACTCCTTTCTTGTACTTCTCCATCCCTTATCTCGTACTCCGCGCGACTCGGCGACTCGGCGACTCGGTGCGACGCAACCCACCGAAAGCTCTTCTTTGTGCGACTACCGTCGACCGCCTGCAGCCCCTGGGCTTGTGGTTTGCGGCTTTAACCTCGCTCTCTAAGCCACTCAAGTGGTAACTAACTGGTACCGTACCCGCAAGCACATTGCACCCTTGAAACTAGCAACGCTTTGGAACTACCGTGGGTATCTCCCAAATGACTTGTCACGTCCCTTACACCGACATGTCAGAGCAGTTTATCGCTAATATAATACGGACGTGTCTATTGCCCGAAAGTTTACACACAAGTTGTGAAAAATAGATGTTCACCCCCCTTTAATGACAAGCTTATAATGGCTGCGAGGCGTAAATCATTAAAGTTCCGAAAATAGTTGATATAGAGCGAACGTTGCAGTTTGCTAAGAGACATTTGAAGGATCATGGGGATGAATGAGGGAGGATTTAGTGTTCCGTTCAAGTTGACGCGGTTCCCTTTAGCCAGGTATTATGTCCTCAGCGTCTGCGTAACCGCTTGGTGAAATGGTTCTATCTTTAAAGCAGCAGCGACAGCAACCTGCAGGGCCGAAGTCGAAAACCAGACAAGGCCTGATTCCACAGTTTTTATGCTTCCTTTGGGCGGTATTCGAGCAAGGATCCGATGGTGGCATACTAAAGCTTTCTTTCACCTATAGGCGAGGGTGACGGTTTGAATTTAGGTCCGCCGTTTGTGGTGAACGGCTCGAGTCTCATATGTATGGTAGTATAGAAACGATGAGACGGGGTGCCAGGGTGGTCCGAGTGTCGAATTCGAATAACGAATAGGAGACGTAGATAAAGCCAACGATCTTTATGCTTTCCGGCGCACTTTGCCGCGGCCCCTTTTGTCGAGGAAGCGACCGTTCAAGAACGTCGTGCGAAAACGGGTCAGTCAACATTTTCCTTTTCTACTCTGACAACTGCGAAAATCACACCCAACATCGTCCCACGGTGAAAGAACCACTCCCAGTCTAGCCAGAAAAGATATTCACTCTCTCTCTCAGCTCTTTCTGTCAAGGAGAACTTATTGTACACACGATCATCGAATATAAATTTCGTTATCTCATCTCATTCTTGACATGCGTGACAGATAAATTCAATGTCATGACTGAAATCTGTATATCAAGAATAAGCAAAAAAAATTCCGTGCATTGCGGAGGACAGCTATTCCACCTGAAGAAATCCGTATTTGTTGTTGTTTGTTCCTTCATGATGTCATTCATCATAGTTAGCGTCATGATCAGTTGAGTAGCAGGGTCGCCTCGGGTAATAAAGTATCCGGGGTCTTGATTCCTCGGCGTGTGATAAGGGATGGCATGGCATGGCATGGCATGGCATGGCATGGTTCGCTGGAGCATATAACACCGTGATTTTCGTATTGACATATTTCCGGTGTGCGACTCACGTTTCATGGTGAAATAAAACATTTTTATACCCTTCGATTTTATTATTGGACATTTTTATCCGCAACGTTATACGATCATTCTGAAGCCGAGCTGCGAGACTTTCCGGCTAAAGGCGGAAGCTGCGAAAATGGCGAGACGATTTAAAGCTTTTACATCTACCTAACGCGTGTTGAGGGAAGCCGCGCTTTCTTTACTATCATCATTATTATACATGTTTCCGTTTTCTCCTCGTTAACTTACACTATATACTACCTAGTCCCCGAGATTCCGGTGTTAAATTTTTCATCATTTACCGTAGGAAGCGTTCGCCCTTTGTCCGCAACTTAAAATTCTTCCAACAATTTTCATCTTTTTTTTCTTATCCGTTTGATAAACGCGGCTCTGACGAAAACTTTTTACAACAGAGCGCTTTCATAAGTTCCCTTTTTTTTTAAGGGGTGATTCCCTCATATTATTCTTTTCTCTGTCTGCGATTTTACTCCATTATAAAGAAGAAGAAGAAGAAGAAGAAGAGGAAGAAGAAGAAGAAAAGGGAATCATGTTAATTTCATAATCTGAATGCAGCCAGCAATCCTGTCTTCAGTGCAGCTGCATAACACGTTGCACCGCTACTATACTGCTACTTCTGCAGATACTGTGCCGGAAAATTTTTGACATAATAAACCCGTTAACACGTTAATCTTCGCATCCTTTTGTACCCCCAAAGCCAAGTTTCTCCTATTCGAAATCACGTGCGGCTTCTGTCTTCACGGTCTACGAGCCAAGTGCCAACCGAGGATTAAAACGAGAGAGTCAAGACTGGATTCACCGTTATTGTTCCATCACGAAAGGACGCTTTTCCTATAATAATATAATATAACAAGCTTAGAACCTAGTATATCCCACTTGTAATTCCCTTTTAATTCCCAGAGGATACGCCTTGAAGACCAAGCGCTGTATTCTCGTAATAAAGAATTGAGTTTACGATAAATAATGGAAAAATCATTATTGTTCGAATCGTCCTTATAGCTTATTGATTTATAAAACAGTCCATTCTGCGTTTTATATTCGATCAATTAAAAGGCAGGTAGATTATAGGTAGTACCTAGATACTAAAATCTTATAGGTCGCGCAGAGTGAATGCAGAAGGTAATATTGAAAACTAATCAAGATATAGAAGACACTGAGATTGAGATATCGAAGTAATCAGACTTAATCCTTGTGAATTTCTCTCCTTAGTTGAATTCTAAGAGGTTGTTTCACCACTCAATGCCTTTGGTTCGCTTAGCAGTGTATAAAGGTTGATAATTAATTGCTTTTCAACCTAGTTGTTTCTCTGAAATCTTAAACAAAGTTCGAACAGCTACAGAGTACAAAGACGATTTAATACAAAAAGAAGAAAAAAAAAAACTAATAGGAAAGGAGTTGATAGATTATCGATTCGGATTCCGATCAATCTTGCCCGGGTGCAATGAATCGATGTGATATAATATCAAATGTCTGGTTCAAATAGCCGATAAGCTACAGATAGTTTGACGTTTATATCATCGAATGGGTACCTAACTCTCGGAGGAACTTCTCGAGGCACGACGGGATATGAATATAATATAGAATCTGAATAATTCAGTGGAGAATTTTAGTATTTCAAGTTGAATTTCTGTCAGAGATTGCAGAGAGGTATACCTATACCTATACCTATATGCGTACTACATATCACACATCCATGAAGGACTTAGTAGGGTCGGTGACAACTTCTCTCGGTTGTCTTCACGCAGTCCGTTTTGTGCAGAGAGTTGGGCCATCCTCTGGGAGGTAGGGCAGAGGCTTTGCGCCTCGGCGATTTAGGAGTAGGTAGGTATAGGTATGGGTACATACCTACACGGGCACATTTGCCACGAGCGAAATTTCGCCTCTTTGCGAATTGAGATTAACACCCGCACACACCGCTCGTTGTCCACAGGAAACGAGACTTTTATGGCAAGGTTGTAATTTACACTTTACAACGACACGCGATATTATCATGGGGACGATATTGCCGTCTAAGGAATAGGGTACCTACCCAGGTACACCCACCTACCCTACCCTACCTACTCCTTGACACTCCGGACGTGGACTTAGTTTATTATCTCACTCACAGCTCCAGGGATGGGTAGATATTCTGCTTAATAAGAAAAAAGGTCGGGCATTCAACGAGTCCTGAGGTCCTGAGAGTAAGAGAAAGAGAGAGAGAGAGAGATTTCAGATATTCAGCAGAGAAGGAAAACAGAAAATTAAGAACTGAAAATTTCATTTCAATTTATGGCGATTTCATGAAAGAATTAAAAGCCGAGTTAGAGTCCCACGATATCCCAGTATCCTATTGTGTCGAGTCCAATTAACGAGGTTTAATATTTGGCAAAATGTGATTCGCCAAATCCTACCGGATATAAAATTTTGAATAATTTTATATCCCGAGGGATAGGGGGCTCGCTATACCACGCTGGGTTTACGGCATATATTTTGTTCTTTTTTTCGTTTAGTTAACTGACAAAAAAAAAGGTTAATTCTATCAGCTGGGGGAAAACAGCGAGCAGCCCGCTGTATGAGGTTGGCTAAAATGAAATTTTTCTTTTTTTTACCTCTCTCCCCCCCTCTCTCTCTTTCTTTCCTTTTTTTTTCTAACCCAGAAAAAGCGAGCGTCGGGGATTAAAAAGTTATTAAACGTTTTTTATCCGCAATGGGTATATGGGAGGGCGGAGCGGGAACGGGGCAGAAATAAACTGTCAAAAATTATGTATGACGACGTGGTCCTACTAAGTTATAGCTAATGGTTTGGGTAATTAACTCGTCATTCTACCTACGCGTTCATTATTCATACTGGGAACGACGCGACGCGCCCTGCACCCCGTCCAACACATTCAATTATCTGTACCCACCCACCCTTGCCCAAATTTCAACACATCCAAAGATTCATTCATCACTTGTCGGAGTAATTTGACAATGGCGATAAAAATGTGTAAAAAGTTTTATTTTTTTTTAAATATAGGTAAGTAAAATCAAGGGAGAATTTTCCTTCCGCGTTTCGCATGAATTTTGAGTAAAATAAAAATTTATCTACTGACGTTGAAACTTGAAAGTGAAGTGTGATTTGTATTCCGTGGAATGACGGACTACGCGTCTTGGAATAAAAGTTCTCGGGGGATGAATGAGGCTGGTTGGATCAAGAAAAGTAGGTGGGCCTCGGCGAGGCGCAAGGGATACCCTGAAGAAAGAGGCCTTGAATAATCGTGGTGAAAATGATAAAATAAATGTGTGGAGAATTGCTGGCGGCCATGTTTTAATTATACTGAAACGTTGCGCGGAGAATCGCCAGCTCGTTAACTCTCTCTCATTATATGAATCTTACATACTCCTACTTACGATCGCTCTCCCTCACTACCTGCAGCCGGCTTCGAAATGATGGATTTTCCAATTAATCAGGTCGTTATTTCGACTCGGTAAAACTTCAACCCCTCGCGTTATAAAATCACTTCATGAAAGGATCTGAGCATTTTTTTCGGGCTCATAATTATTTCATCCTAATTCCGCCGATTCCGGATTGTCTTATGTGTTCTATAATCTTCTTCGTATAGAAATGAAATTATTTTTCAGATGGAAGCTGACGAGTTTCTTGATTATCCTATTGGGACCAAAAAGCAGAGTCGTGAGTCGCGAGTTTACTTCATGATCATGGTGCATCACTCGATACCAAACAGACTCATTCTAATCCAAACGCGGATAAATATTTCCGATATTTCGAGATTTTCGAGGTCCGATTGATTGCGTATCCGATGGATTTATCAATATTGGATAAACTACGAGGAATATTAGTGAAATGTTTCGGAGTAAATATAATAAAAAATGTACCTATATCGTACCGGAAGCATCACAGAGCTTAATTAACTCAAAGCAATTAGCGGCATGCACTCGAAAAATTCGTATGATATTTTTCAATCCATTTTATATCTGCTGCAGGACTGCAGAAGATACAATCCACCCACACCGTACCACTGATTTTTTTCATAATTTATGTAAAGCACGTCTGTTCGATGTATAATGGAATCGTGAGAAGATTTTCTAGCTGTTTTCTTTTTTTACATTTCGCTAAAAGCGATCTTATCGTAATGCGAAGAAAGAGATAGAGCATATAAAAATATATGTATATTCCTACTTGAACTAGCGGTACTTCATTCTCACGACGATTATATTAATCGTAGTCATTCCCGCGGGTTGGAAAATTAATTGGAGTAAACGGGAAGATGAATTGAAATTTCCAACGTGATGTATAAATCATAGAAAGAAGTTTGAGGGTATTTCCATGGAAATGGAAGCTGAGCTTTCTCGGTGAAAAATTTGAAAAATTACCGGTTAATAACGCGTAGTCGAACAGCGTTACCATCAGCCTTTTTGAAATACGCAGTCTTCTGTGTGGCTAACGTCGTATATACCTCGTATATCCACCTAGTCTCTGAAAGGCCAAAATCACCATCGTAAAAAGCTCGCGGATCTCTTTCTCCGGTCTTCGTTGCTTTTATGTAAATTCAAACAATTTCAGAGGACTGATGATGTTTCAGGGAAGGTTACAGCCCACAAAAAGTGTAATTAATTATTCATCGTTACCGCGTCAGATAAAAAAGGCTGTTCGCACGTCTGGATATTTACGCATTCATCGCCTTCGCCCCTAGCGGGTATAAAGCTTTATAATTTCAGGTCGAAAGTTTGAACAAAGGAGGTCATAAAAGAGCAAGTAAATACGGGCGATTAATCACGTCCACAATGTCCTAACTACATGTCTATACTATGTGACCATATCCGCACGATCCCGTAGGTTCAACGGGTCACAGTAACGGGAAACCCTCCCCGAACGATACGGGGATGAAAATTCCTGAAAAATTCCATGGCTAGTCGCAACTCCGGGTCATTAGTCACTATTGTTTCGATGGTATGCGGGAGCCCTCGTTTCCTCATTTTATTTACTAATTTTTACGTCCAATTTGGGTTACAGATATCATCGATAGCCATGCTGAGAATTTCCCATCTTCTGTGCGGCGCTTTCCGGTAGAATTGGATAGAAGCGCAGAGTCGAAGTCATGTGAGGCGAAATTCCGACAATTTCGAACCCGCGGAGGATCCGTGATCCTGAAAGCTCGGCACGGTTCTAATATCGAAGCGATGCAAAGTCGTGAAGATTTCCTCGAGGCCTCGTTGCAGCTGATGAGGCCCACGTCCAACGGGCCTGCATCTTCTTAGCAATATACATCTGCAGCGTTAAACCAACTCCTTCATACCCGTCATAAGAGGACAGGATCATGCTGGACCACAAGCAAACTATCCTCCTAGCACCAGCTTTGAGCAACAGTAGCTGCTGGCGCAGTGGCCCCATCACTTCCTGGTCTGGACCTGGGCCTGGCGAACTGATCCGTGCCGCACTAATCCTGGCTTTAAGCCTCGGCATTCTTTGCGCAAACCTACTTGTGATATGCGTGATTAACAGCCGGCGGTACAGCAAGTACATTCACGCTCAGGTGAGCCCATTTTTTTCATTCACATTTTTCTATACGAGGGGCGAGTTACAACCACTTACGAAAATTCTTTACAACCTCGGATTCAAAGATCCCGAGGTTTAAAAATTTAATTAGACCCCTAATTTCTCACTAAACCCACCAGGATTTCACGGATTTAATAACCATTTTTTGGGAAAATTTTATCAACCTTTTCAACCTTTTACTAAAATTTCGACAATTTTAGCGATTTATCGGCGAAAATTTTCGGACCTATAAGATCTTGTAAGATTTTACAGGGGTTTCAATAAGAGTTTCCTTCGAATGTTAATTAATTAATTAATTTAATACAATTTCTTGGGAATTCGAAAAGATCTTTAACATTCCTCGAGGATTTCTTGAACCTGTTTTAATTTCAAGTATTCCGATAGAATTTCTTTCAGATTTGATCAAAACTCTCACAGCTTTTCTTCAAGTTTCACGAGATTTTCAATATATCTCCTTTGCAATTTATGAGTTTTCCAGTAAATTTCTTCCCCGTGTTATATTAATTCCATAAAGATATCTCGGGAAACTAATCGAGGTTCCGCGAATTTCTAAAAAATTTCAAGAATTCTGATAGATAAATAAATCTCTCAAATTTGATCTAAACTTTCACGCATCTTTCTTTCGAAATTTCTAAGATTTTCGGAGAAAATATTTTTCGTCATGTTATTATAATTCCATGAAGATATCTCTCGACTATTCCGAGGTCTCTCCCTTGAGTATCTCTTCTCCGAAACGAACTGATGTCCCGCCTATAACAAGGGCGCGTATAAGAATAAGACTACTAAAGTTCGGTTTTTGGTATCATGATATTTCCGTCCTGTCGATCGCTTCGTTATTTCCGAATTTCCCGATGGGAAGATTATTTTCGTCGTACACAGTGCAGTCGCCATTGAATACAAATCTGTGAAAGTGAAATGCTCGTAGTTTATTAATATTTTCATGTTTCCTCGCGACATTCATCGCGTAAACTTTTTAGTCACTTTGCGGAAGTCAGATCTTCGGCTAATGTATAAGTTGGGAAAATCTCGTTACTTACAACTTCATCATTCTGCGACAATATTCCCTCCGCCATAGAGCCCCCTTCATATTCCCAACCTTCCGAAGAGGGAAAGAGAGGGGGGATAAATCTGAACGAGCAAACGTTTCCCGGTGCTTTTCTTGAAAAGTCGAGAAACTCGAGTGAGAAGTTGAAACAATTCTTAGGGGTTGAAATTCTGGAGTTTCAACAGCCACTCTAGAACCGCGTTGACGAACTCTAACTCTAAAAGTAAATCGAATTTAGGAGATAAGGGGGGGCGAGGGTGGGGGTGGAAATTTTTTTTTGGATATAGGTAGGAACTTTTTGACTTTCTCGTTTATACACATAGCTAAGGGTTGAAATTTATTCGAGGGTGAGGAAATCTCGGCTCTAGCTGATTCCTGACGTATTTAAGTGTATTTAGTAGGCTGTTTGGGTTTTGCATATGCATGAATCTGTTGAGGGAAGTATACGGGGAGGACCTACCGTTGAGAGCCCGCGAGTAAAGGAAGGGAGAAGAGAAGAGAAGAGAAGAGATACGTTACACAATAAGAGAGTAGAGTATGGGTTGAGGATGAGGTAGAAGAGGAGGACGAGGTAGTTAAAACGTGTAATTTGATGCTAACGAATTCATACCGTGGTCCCATAGAATGGAAAGTGGAGAATTGAGAGGCACAAGTCAAGACTCTCGAGGCTTGCGCGACTGTTGGCTGCCATGCCATGCCGCCCGCCTTAGCTGAACCTCTCCGTAGGGTACCTACCCTTAATTGTTTGATCAGGGATGGTTTCGTGCCGGGGTTCGTTCTTAATGACGCAAACTGAGACCAATTAATAGAGTCTGTGGCTGCAGGGGGCGTAAAAGATAATCATTTGATACATAAGTGTCTCTTTTCTAATTTCCTCTTTCCTTATTTTTTTCTTCCTTTATTCTTATCAATTCTTATTCTATTTTCCTTAAATCAGCACTCATCAATTATCGACGGTTTAACAGCTCCTATTTGTAGGGTGAAATGTCTTTGCTCTATTCTTCGAAGTTAACAACCTTTCCGAGTCATATACCGAGAGTTTTCGGTGAGACTGGTTCGGCCGAGCCTCATGCACGCGGTACATGTCTGTGTTGGTTTCGCCGCAGGGAGGGGATCACCAGTTTCACCGAAAACTCTCGGTATGTAGGTATATGTACGTAGTCACTGTGTACGATCGTTTTTAATTAAAGAGAAAGATACCAGTCTCTGTTTCCAATGTTTATTGGAAAACAGGCCAAAGTCCTCAGGCATCTGACTGCAGCTAGGGTATCGTGCAGGATGATCAATTGGATTATCACGTGCTTGGTTAATTAGTTTAATTAATCTCATTCCAACTGCGCGAGAACTACGGGAATACCTCTACGCATATTCCTCGCTCCAATATATATCTGTAGCTTTGGACAAATATTTGCGGATAAAATTTCTTCAGAAATTGAATTCCTTTCACACTCGCGGGAGCAGAGGAAAATACACGTTTCAATACCTCGTAGCAAAACATACCTCGCATTATTCTCAATTCTAAAGAATTCTGCATCAATGTTCATGACGGTATCGTACGTATAGGTATTTCGAGAACGCAGAACGAGTGTCTAGATATTCTTTGAGGTACTAAATGTGTAGCTAGCTTTTCAGGATTTCAGTCTTATACAGTAGAAAAGGTAATACTCAATCAATCAATCAAGCTCATAGAAACGATGATAACATGATTTGAAACGATTCGTCAATAATAAATTTCACAGAGAATTGACTCCTGCAATTATTATACGACTACGTATATGCACGTTCGACATTTGCTACTGTAATATCTCAGTGCTAAAGATATTCTCCACGATAAGGTAAGGCGTTGGAAAATCTATGGCCCCGCTGCTGATAGAAATTCAAATAGCCCTTGGGAGATAACGTCCCACAATAGGATATCGGCGTGGTTGTAGACGTTCAAACATTAATACCTATCTATAAACGCGAACGAATTTGCAATGAATAAACTACCGCAGGAAGGAGGAGTTACTCGGTGTACCTATACCAGTAAGAAATAAGAGGAAAGGCTGATAAAGTATCTAAAAGCAACAGTTTTCTACCAGTCTCTGTAATATTTTTCTCATTTTTCTCATTTTTCTATCCTTTTTTCATTTTATTTCACTCTGTTACAGCCCAGGTACTTGCTTACGAGTTTGGCAAGCAACGATCTTGCCATAGGCCTCCTGGTTACACCCTTTGGATTTTTACCAGCTGTATACGGATGCTGGCCCTACGGAGAAGTCGCATGTCAAATACAGGTACGTGCAGAAAGAGAAAGATGGACTGTGGCTTGAAGGGATGAAGAATAACGTGCTTCTATTTTCGTACACCTACGACCACGTGCGGGAATTCGTTCCTTTTCTCACACCCTTAGTATAATCCGACTAAAGTTTGAATACAAGGAAGTGTTTTGCGGCGCAATATCCTACTACCGCAAAATCTTTAACGTGACGGTCGTCAATCCGGATCTTAAATCTTGAGGCACGTCAAGTCGTGGTCGTTCAGGTAGACAACTCGTTTCACTTTCCGTATATTACGCGGGTTAAGATCGACAGTAAAATTCCGATTACTCGCGCGGTTTATTAAGCCGTTTAAGCGGTGAGGTCGTCAAGCCATGACGATACTGTATAGGTTGTGCCCAGTGTTTGATTTTCTTTTCTTTTTTTTGGTTTTCTTTCCTTCTGTTTTTTGGTTTTTTTTACCGTGTGGTAAAACCTTATCGCAAAATGCGGAGAAAAATGCCGGTTATACTGCCATACCATCTCGTGAATTACTGCACGGCTACGTTAAAGACTCTCTGGTATAAGTCGGGCCGAACTTATACTACTAGGTACCACTTCTGAACTGCGGCGACCGTTTCGATACGGAAAAACACACCAGACGCCCGCCGCCGGGACGACGCCATATTTGTTCTCATTCGGGGCTTTCGAAAACACGGGAAAAGTAGAAGAAAAAGAAAAATAAGACGAAAAACTAGCTACCTAGTTAGTTTGTTTTCATTTTCCCATTTTCCTCTTTTTCTTCTTCTTCTCCCTTTTCTTGTTTCTCATTTTAACCAGGAAGAGGTGTAACGGTTCTAATCCGGAACTTTAAAGCCGGCCATTTTGGTTCTTCAATTTCTCTTCCTGCAGCTGCAGCAACGAACGAACGAAGAGTTCTGAGACTTCAGAACAGGAAATTGCTGTTAGATTTGCACCACTTCCGTTGGTGCTCGAGTTATGTGACATTATCGGGTTCCTGAAGATAATCTTTGCCTCTCACCGCCCCCGACCAAGATGTGTGATTTGTGGCTGCGTATATTTCTTCATTTTCATCCCGCGGAACCTACTATACGTAAAACCTAATCTGATCCCACCTCGCCCAATCTCACCCGTTGGAACTCATCTCTCTTTCTCTCTCTCTCGTATCTCGTATCTGGTATCTCGTATCTCTTGAATATTTAATGAAACTGAAAATACGGGTGAAATATTTGCGACCTTTTATTTATCGCATTTCTCCGCAACGAAACTTACGCCAAAGAAATTGACTCGGTTCGTTGAAAACCCCCGAGATCCATCTACCCGTACCATGGGTACCCATACCTAGGTCGAATGCTTCAGGAAGACAGACTCCTAGACTTTAGGAATTTATATTCATGCTCGCAGCAGCGCGGAGCGGTGTGCAAGGAAATTAACGGATTAAATCAGCTAACGAACTTTGGCCCACTTGAATTTAGCCACATTATATATACGTGCATATACATACGTGCATATATATATAACTTATAGATGTGGTCTGGTAACGGAGTGCTATGCCGTCGACGATTCACCAAAATCGTGGTGCTGGTGCACTTTCAGCCCGCACTTTCCTACCACCAAAGTCGTAAATCTGAGGGGCGTATCTCTAACGACAAATCATACCCCCGATTGTTGGTACCATTCCAACTACATGCGGCAAATATGTGTTACGTCAACCACGCGTATGACCCGGTCAGTTAAGTTGCACAGGCCATGCACGTTCCAAGCTACTAAATGATCATTATCGTTTAGTTTGCCTATAAGTATGTAAACTGGGAGTGACTATACGGTTCAATTCTACGTTTAATGTCCACTCGAAATTACCCCCAGTTAACTAGATGATCGAAAAAGTTTGTATCGCCTAGACCGGATGTGTGTGTGGCTCTGAACTTTTCGACCCTTGCAGTTATCAGAATGCATACTTTATCGCGCTTGCAGCAGGAAGCAGGCGTTGAGTGAAGGAACTTTTTGGACGATCTGTTGTCCCCTTTCAGTAATCCCTGTCGAATGATATGGAATAATAAGGATTAAAGCAGATGGTATCGTTTGTTCGAATTCTTAATCCATCGCAGCTTTGTGTAATTCTATAGAAACGCGAGATACCGGCGAGTGCTAGAATATAATTTCGAGCTTTTAAAATCGAATTTTTACTTTTCTGAGAGCATCTATTGAAACGAAACCGCGAGTACTTTGTACCCTTATGTACCATCAGCACGAGGCAACGCGACGCGACGCGACGCGACGCCGACGCCGACGCCTTCTGGGGTTGTAAATCCCGGTTTCTTTCGCGGTGAAAACGCGAGTCTTGAGAGAAAACCACGACATTCCACGTACCACGGATCGCGAGTCGGGAATCGCGACGAACTTAAGCCGATAAGTACTTTCATGCCCGACAGACAAGCTCGAGGACCCTGCAACCTCGTAGTTATGGATTCGCTGGTGACTATACACAGCTTCTGGAGGCACCAGTCACCAGATTTCTATACCTCATTGTCGAGGAGGATTATCGAGGCGAAAGCGTTAGTTACTCAGAGATTAACCCACCGCAGTTTCCGGCCTCTGTATCCATTCACCGAAAACGCGAACTAGTGTAGGAAGAAAAGAGCCGCGTTCCCTTTCCGTCTTTCTTCAATTTTTTAATTAATTAGGAATTAGGAATTTTGGCTTCTTTTATTTCCTAAAAATGTTAAACGTGTATTATTCCTCTCATTCGTTCCTATAAAATATCAGGTTAAGGTCTCTCAGCAGCTCGTGATGCTGAAGGCCTCACGGTCCGCAAGTCCTTCAGATTATCAGAGATTTTTCTTGGCTGTGAGCCAGCGGTCACCATGGCAACCATCTTAAATGTCTTTCTCGCAAGTCTCTCTCGACTAAGAATCGCCTATATATGTATTTGTATATACATATTTTTCCGTGTGTGTATCTATATACTGTACATATATAATATACAGAGCCCTAGCCCTGTGATACCCATAACGTTTTTTTGACTACCCCTACAACATCGCCCCTAGTCATATGTTGCAGCGTTCTCACTTTTCTGAATAAATTTCTCATCGGGTCTAACGAGCCTCGGTGATTTTTTGAGGGTTTCTTCGGGTTTCTTCGGGTTTCTTCATTCCCGCGGGTTATAAAATATGCGAGTATTATAGGTATGGGAGATTTTTCACCGTTGAATTCCCGCCGTTTCCGGTCTCCCCCCCATCGCCCGTACCGTTTCCCAGTTCTCTGGTATAAAAACCATTTTATTTTTATTTCTTCAAAATCGGTTTAAATAACTCAAAAATATCGCGATATATTCATTCGTCCCGCAAGATTTCTTGAGCTACCGCGCAAATCAATTTTTATATACCGCATGCGAAGGAAGCCGCAGGTTATTGTACATCGAATTCTATATATGATCGGGGCGAAGGTTCGACAGCTAAAATTCCCCCGTTCTATAGAAATTTTTTTTTATCCCCGCTTTATATTCCCAGCCGGTACCATAAATCTATATATGTATTATTTACACACACATCCAGCACCGCAGTGTAGGTATATATTATATACATGTAGGTACTCACTTATACCCTTCCTCGGACTATCTACATTGTACAGTCATATAGATAACGCGAAATATGATCAATCGAGTTCGTAAAAAAGGAGGAAAAAATGAAACAAAATAGAATAAAATAAAAAATTAAAGCAGCTTTTCTGTTTTCCGGATATTCCCATTTTATATAGAGATTTCAATTATAGGTACTCATCTCCCTATCATTATAGGTACCTACTCTATTCGTATATAATAATTGCGTATAATATGTAACAGGAACTGATTTCAATCGGACAAGAGTGCACCCGGTTATAGTGGAGTAAATTTGGCCACGTGTAGGTATATTGTGTGCAGGGTGTGCGGGATCCCATTAGCCACCCACACCATAGATTGTATATATAATGAATGAGGAGTTAGCTAAATGACAATGGGTAAGGGTAATGAGAGAGTTTAACGCATAATAGGAAGTTACACACTACATATATACCAATCCCTGAAATATAGAGGGGATGGAAAATTTGATGAAGTTGGGGGGTGCGGGGATCGTGAAAGGGAAATAATTATTCAACAAACGCGTGCCGCGGGGGTGGAGCGTTTCACACATTGCCTAGTACAGAGTGTGCGGTACACCGCGGTTGATTGTTCGTTGAGACGTGAAGCGGAGTGCAAGAAAAAATTTGCAACAAAAAAAGAAATGGGATGAAATTTCGGGAGCCACGATTTGACGGTATTTTCAGTTTCACCATTTACTTGGCTTCGCGTTGCTTGAGATATGGGTATTCTCCCCTCGCCGATGCCCATCGAGGGTGGTGAAGGACGGCTCACGAGGCTAGGGGCGAGAAGTGGTAAGGGAGTAAAGGCGAGATATCAGAAACGGGCCAGACGCCTCCGGCTGATATATTATATTGGCAGAGATTGCGAGGCGAGTTATAGTATCCTCTAGCTAGTAAAGCAAGAGGAGGTCAACGTCGATAGAATCCGTTGACTCTGCAGACTCAGTACGTCGCGTAGATCTACTAGCCATATGTATGTACATACATTCGTATATAAACGCGCAATACATAGATATAGGTATAGATGGCGGCATGTACGGCCAAAAGGCCAGAAGTGAGGGGGTTGAAATTCCAAATTTTTAAAGTCCCGATCGATCGAAGATTCCGAAAGCTAAAAGTCCGAAGGGCCGAAACTTCGAAGATTGAAGCTTTTGGGCCTTCGGAGCTTTTGAGCTGTCCGCATCTCGATCTTCAACACTCTTCAGCGTTTCCAAAAATTCGAAATGGTCCGGGCCCCGAAATACTCGGATATCGCATTGGCTAGTTGGACTCGTAAGGCCATTGGGCCATGGGCCATGGGCCATGGAACAGGGAACATGTTCGACTGGCTGGAACTAATTAAATACAAACCTAAGAGAACGAAGTTACTGCGGCTGCTAAGGGTTACCGACACGGCCACCCACTCACCTATCCAACCAGGCCTTGGCCGAACCTCGGACAAATTAACTTCAATTCTCTTCAGGCGTCTGCAGGGACCTTACCGCAAGCCTCTGAAAAATTACCACTAAACCCCGCACGTGATCTTGCCGGGGGTTGAAGGAATGGAAGGAATGGAAGAAATTGGCTACATACCTACCTATATATATATATATATATATATATATATATATCTTTACACATGTCTATACGGATATACCTATATAATACTTGTGTAAAGATATACAAGAAGTTCCCAATTCCCAAGGATAGCACGTAGCTGTCTAGCACCAGACATCGTCGACATTGCAGGAATATGTCAATTAAACTAGTTAGTTTGATGAATTTCGGTAAAATTTCTGCAGAATCGCAACTCTAGTCACGTTGCGTTCGTAAAGTGGGTGCAGAGACGAAGAATGGTAAAGGTTCTTCCTCATCACTGCACGGAAAGTTCTATATACCACATGTTCTATAAACATGCCAAAAAATTGACCACTTGCTAATCCTGATGGCAAATTTTTCTGATACCACTTCGAATTAGAGTTTATTTGTTGAATGATCAAAGCTCACGTATCAGTATAGTCGGTTCCTATCCAATTTCGCACGTTTTCAAATTCTCTTGTCCAATCAGACTTGTAGTACCTACATATATATAGTCGGTTTTACTGCCTTCTGTGATCATTTTCAGCCCGTCTGATCAAGGATTTCTCTCGAGTTAAATAATTGCGATCTGTGGAATGATCCTTTGATAAATTTCATTTCCAATATTATATAGTAGACAATAATTAGAAATTATTTTCAGGCCCTTCTCAGAGGAGCCTTGACCCAGCAAAGCGCAGTGATCCTGGTCTGCATGGCAATCGACCGATACATGTGTATGCTTCATCCTCATCACTACCACAGACACTCGTCAAAGAAGGTGAGATAAAGATAATTAATTCGCCAATTTTCCGATTGATTAGAGTAGGAATTTGCACAGTACCTAGTTAACTGTGAAATGGAAAAGGTATTTAATTATGAAATATTAACGATGTACTACGTTAGAAGCATCGGGGAATACCGGATCGATCGTATTAGTTGATCAAATATCTCTGTTATTAGCTCGAAGTATTATTGCGACGATAAAAACCATCCGTTTACATTGCTATGGTTAATATACTATACCGAGAGTATTCGATGAAACTGGTGACCCCCTCCCTGCGCGCACGCGGTACGTGTCTGTGTTGGTTTCAGCGCAGAGAGGGGGTCACCAGTTTCGCTAGAAACTCTCGGTATATGGCATTGGTATCATGTAGGATTGAGTCTCGACTAACGCACATATCCTGATCCATGTGTACGTAACATATGAGACGTTTGCAGAACCCTTAGAGTTGTTTGTTCAGCTGTTTACAAGGTTTTACGAGAAATATACCCTCCGAGCGTGAATTAATCAGCTATCGTTTCTCGAAGCGAGAAGGGTGAAATACTCGAATCCTGAGATGTCCGGATGTTCATTTGCGAGTCTGTTATTATAAATACGAAGATGAATTTTCCATAGGATGGATACCTGGGATCCTTGAAGCTCTTGCGTTCTGGAACGACGAAGAGTCGCGGTAGTACAGCGATTCAAGGGGTTTACTGGAAACCTTGTTTTCCGCCCGCGCTATACCCTGTGTGAATAGAGAAATTATATTTGGGACATTGCCTGCGTGTGACGGTGAAATATTATAGTTTCAAGGGATCGGGGAATGGAGGGGGGCTAAAACCGTAAACTACCCCTGTCTAGCTATAAATATATTTATTTATATACCCACCCACGTGCGGGTCTGCACACAACCGCTTCGCTTGCACCAGTGAAAACAGTGAATAGATATCAGCCGAAGGCTGTGGCAGCGCGGCGCGGGCGGCTCGAATGCAGATACCAATATATTACTCCTATATAGGAGTTGAAACTGCGAAGTAAGCAGAGAGAATGATGGTAAGGGGGACTTTGGCTTGGTGGAAAGATTACCGAAGAAAATTCGTTGGAAAAAAAAAAAGAGAAAAAAAGAAGAAAATGAAAAAAGGGAAGAAACGAAGAAAAGAAAAGAAAGAACAAAAAAAATCTGATAAAAATAGCGGCAAAGTCGTGAAAAGTTTTTATGTTATTATAAGCGTCAGTTTTATCAATCTTCGGGGCACGGCGGAAGTGAGGAACGAGAGTAAAAAGAGAAAAAAGAGAAAAAAAAAGAGAAAAAAGAAACTAGATGCGAAGGTAGATTGAAAAAGAATAAGCCTGCAGTGTGGCTCTATATGGACGATGAAGAAAATAGTCGAATTTTTCGTCCTATAGCTGACGAAAAATCTCATCTTGAACGTGCACAACTCAATTTACTCGATACAACTCTTATTTCCCATACTATAATAGGAGAATTTTTCCAATGATTTTCCAATGTAATAATATACCGCGACTCTATCACGTTATCTGCACTCACCAATTTCAGTCGATTTCACGGCTTTGTTTCTGGACGCTGTAGGCCATGAACGAATGGGAAGAAAATTTTCAATCCCTATTTCTTATTATTATTATTATTTATTATTATAACAGTATGAATGGTTCGTTCAGACTCTGGTCAGGTATTAACAAATTCAAATTTAACAATCGGGGGATGATTTTTGACGCTTATTACCTATCCGCTCTTCTTGAACCTTTTCGGAAAACTGCAGTATTATATCGCGCAGGCTAATGACAACCGCGATTAGCATAACTGCATACGTTGTTTTATGCAGCAGTTAGTCAATTTTCCAAATTTATTACCTACATAATCATAATTCATAAGTATATAGGTAGATATATAAATACGAGAAAATTATACGTCTATGTTATATCTGTTGTATCCACGAGGGTATCGTTCCGCACCGATTCCTCGTAGATTTATGCGATTATACGTATGTAACATATATACATTATTTATTAGGATAAAATAATTTTCCAGGTAAAAATGGAGTTTGGGACTTTTTTCTGTTTTCTTCTTTTTTTTTTCACTATTGTTATATTAATATTGTATGTTAATTTTGAAAAATCCCAAATAATGCGAATGCGTTTTTCTTTCTTTTTCTTTTTTTTCGAGAATAGAATATAAGATCTTAAAGAAACGTGTTATGGTGAGAAGGAAAAAAAATCAGTTTTCGGAAAAATGATTGACGAACTTTCGATCCCAATTTTGACAAGGATTATAACCCCGTCGAGTAATTCGTCACGAATTCTGAATCACACTGTATATTTTATACGAGGTACAGCAGAAACTTGACTCATATCGCGATTCGGGCATATATGTACTCCATATTTCAGTATCACTGCAGTATACCCATTCGTATAACTATATACATATATGTATAGTATAGGTATAGGTATGTATATATGTATAACGTAAAATCGTGCCAACAAGTGCCTCGATAAATGTCTGGCTTGAAAAATGTTGTCGACGACAATGAATTAGTTTTTTTTTTTTTTTCCTTTTTTTCTTCTTTTTTCTATAAACTTCTGCAGCACGCGAGGAGCCGAAGAAATAGTAGAGTCTGAGTATATAAGAAAATATATGAACGCAGATTCCTTGTGATAGTGTATATATAATATAACAACCTCTGAGATCATCTCCTTTATTACTTTTCATATAGAAGAAACTGGGATTTGGTCAGACGTATAGCGATGGTTAGCAGATAGAAAGAAAAAAAAGAAAAAAAATTTAACAATATATTTCGAAAAACTTTTTTCTCAGTTTTAGATTCTCCGGTTTTCTGCTTTTTTTTCTTCTATCTACTTTTTGAAAGAAAATTACATTAGGAAAAATATTTCTTAGAATGGATAAAAGCTTGTATATACCTATATAGGTATGTATGTATTCGTATATATTGCTCGACGTTTCGGCTATATCTGAGGGGGTAGGTTGGTAGGTATTGTCAAGACTTCGAAGTGAAAAGTTTCCCTTCCCCAAAGTTTCACTTTCTTATCTAAGCAAATAACTTCTGGGTGAATTTATTGGAAATCTATCAGGAGTTTGCTATCTCGTCTGACTACAGTCGCGAACCCCATGCGCACGAGAATTGCGGGGGTGTCAAAGTTATACGCATTTTGTAAGAAAAGAACCAAATCACTCGTCTGAATTTTCCCTGATTTAAACCTGCCGATTCAGGGTTAAGGGTTCAGGATTCAGGATTCAGGATTCGGGATTCGAAATTCACGGACCTCGACAATGGGACAGGTTTAATGACGTGTCAACTCAGATTATTCCAATAAAAAGATGAATCGTTATCTAGGACCCCATTATTTTCAAACTCCCAAATTCTCTCTCTGTTTCTCATTTTCTCCCTTCCGATATTCACTTCTAAAATGAATTACTTTTTTCGTTTTTTCTTCTCCTTATAGGTCACCATTGATATATGTATATAATTAGTAGGTGCGCATAATAATAATAATAATAATCATAATAATAATAATAATAATTCATATATTATTATTTAAATAATCTTGATTTCAGTTATGTATAATATATTATATACCTAATTCACTGAACTCCCTGAAATTTGAATGAACAAAAAATTTCTTGCCTCCATCCTATAACTCGAATCGACTTGAATTACTTGAATTGTAAGAAAATTCAATTTTCTAGATGAATTACTTCCCAGAAATTATTTCCGTTCAACCACATCGTCTTATTCAGCGGATATCGGAGAGAAAAATTACACGGGAAAAAAGAGAGAGAGAGAGAAATAAAAAATAAAAATAAACGGTATATGACTTCAGTCGCGTACTCGTACAAGAGAAATAATAATGTACCCGCCAAGCATGTAGCTTTCATACATAATTTTTTCAATATTTATCAGTTTTCGTCATTTTCAAATCTGAAAAAAGAAAAAAAAAAAATTGCGATGCTCTTAATTTTCAAATTTCTATAAATTGTTCCACTATGCAGGGCTGAATGTCTAGCTGGGGAGAATTAATTTCGACGTAGTGGATGCGGGGATTATATAGCCAGTTCAAAGTCGGATTTCTGATTTTGATGAAATATATCAAATCATATTTCATACGAACTTTTTCCATTAAAATTTATATCCCCCAGTTATTATAGGCCGAGTGTATTTTTTTCTTTTTTCTTCTCCCTTTTTTCTTTTCGTTTTGTTTTCTTCTTTTCGTTTTTTAAGAGAAATATTTCCCTCCTGATGTAGACGTCTGACGAGACCGTTTGAGCAGCTGGACTTTAATGGCTTAAGGTCTCCCTTTACCATCGGTCACTGGCTAAGGGTGCTTTTACATTAATTAATCGAGTCAGGGCCAATTAGACGGGACCTGCGTGAGTTCTTTGCCGTTTGAACCATTCGAGTCGTTTGAACCGCGTCGAGTAATGTCACGGCGAATTTATTTTTCCTCTTCATCAGACTGCGGGTCAGGGTATATAAATTTCTCAAAGTTATTATTCTTTATTTTTTTTATTTTTCCTATTTTTTTTTTACTCAACTAAATACTAAACTTCCTGCTAACAGCTAATCGGATAATCTCTAATACAAACAACAGCTCACGTCTCTCCAAGCACGTCTGAACTATCTAAAGCTGACAAATTGCTGTCTGCAAAAGTTAACTAGGTACCTACTCCTCCAAGTAGTTATACCAGCGCATAGATGAAGCCCCCAGGAAATGTTACAGAGCTTCTTTTTCCTCTTCTTCTTCGTCTTCTCAGGTTCGTTGTAGGTGTGATAAATGGTGCAAGGTTTGAGGCAGTAGGCACCTACCTGCTTTTAGTTTGGGGAATGTGAACACTTTTGTATCAATCATCCCTCGTCAGAGGTCGTCGAGGGGGGTTGGTTGGTTGGCTTTAATACCTCGTACCCAGTTTGCTCGTTGAGACCCTTGTTGAAATTTTCAAAGTGCGAAATACCCACTCCACGCTCTATAAAGTTAGGGGTGGAATATAGAAAACCGCGGTGAAAGTTGCCCGGTGGCTTTATAAATCGCATTTTACCAGACCATCGAGCTTTCCATGGATGTCGAATTTTATTGTGGCCGGTACGCCGCTTTGAGATTTTTCTTCTTTTTTCTTTCTTTCTATTTTACTTTTTGTTCAAAAATTTTCACACCGATAAAACCTTGAAAGATTTTATTTCGCTCGTGCTGCTGCAGGCTTGCTGCGGGATCCCCCGGACATACCGCATAATCGAATTTCTTATTTTACGATCGAAAGTAGGTAGTCACGCGTAGTTATACCCGAATATATACCTATATAAATTTTATATGCACCTAGAAATACGACCTGCGAAACTCGTTCGGATCAGCTACGACCGTATCGAGCCCTTATCTCGACAGCGTCATCGCGTTTCTATGCGAAATTCTCTAGCTGGTCCTGCGGTGAAAATGAAATTTTGTCTTTCAGATTTTGATGAAGAAGTCGTCAATTTTTTTCCAATAAATATAATTTTACAATAAATTGCAAAAGTGTGCGATTTCGTTTCACATATTATACACCTCAAATCCTTCGTCGATGTCGAAATCCTGATCGAGAGAGGATTTCGGGGTAACGATATATGCAGTAATGGTAAATTAATGCCATGCGGTTTCCATTGGCTCGTTAAAGTTCATTCATTCGTAAAGTCGTAAAAAAAATCAAGCTTCTGGCTAATTATGGTGGTGCTGCCGCAGAGAGGCAAAAGAAATCCATGACGTGGTCTAAAAGAGCAACCCTAATGAATCGCGCGGTTCCAACGTTCCTTTATTCCGTCATTTTCTGACCATTGAATAGCCCCGCTGGCACGCGGTGTGATCAGCATCTTTTGTTGGATCCTATTATCTCCGGATCCACCAGCTTCGCCCCCCAGTGTCTTACGGGTATATATGCCCGTATACATACGTCTATGTATAAAGCTCCTCGGGGTAGCACTAGGACGTATCAATTAGTGTGCTTAATTAAACGTCGGAGAACGACTCGCGCGTAATTAATAGAAATTTTGGCGTAATTTTAGCTCATTTATATTTCGTGCATGGCCCCATTATGCCCTAGGGACCAGAGCCAGGATATTCATCCAACGGTTGAGTAGATATACACACACTCGAGGATTGAACGACACGCGTCCTGCACCCCTCGTGTCGTCGTCCTTGCGGAAGGGTTCGCGCACCCGAATAACCGCGGAAACATCGGCTCGCCGATTTTCTCGCCCATGATATACACTGAACATGTGAATAAACGTATGTGTGTGTGTGTGTGTGTGAGTGGGTGAACATGGATGGGATAGCTACAGAGCCTAATACGTTTCGCAGTACGCGAACCGAAAGCTTATATCGCTACTCGCTCGAGAGAGTCGCCTAATCTGAAAGCTACTTATGCCCTGATCCTCCCCCTCCTCTTCTTCTTCTTCTTCTTCTCCTTTTCCTCAGGAGTAGCGTATTTATTTTCCTTTTTTTCGCTATTTTCCTCACTGGATTCTGCTGCAGGAATTCTTACGCCTCCGGCGAGCCGGTCGTAAAGCACCGCGATAAAACCTGTTGGAACTTATGACAGCCATCCGTGAACCTGATAGAACGACAGCCAGTGTATTATCACCGACTATAATAGCGCTTGTATCGTTTTCCCCATCACTGTCGACCGTTGATTCTGTCTCATGGTAAGAGCCACTCCTAAACGACCATATCGGGAGCTATGCTACGATGTAACCCCATCTGGCTACATACGATATTATTAAGAATATATATATAGTACAGGGAATTTGCATACTTCGAAGAAATAATTCAATTCAATAAGTCATTAGTCATTACTCATTACTCGTTGCCATTATTGTCTTGATGGCTAATTTAGCATTCGAGTATTTCAAAATATTAACTACGTCGTTCCAAAATTAATTATTTTTTAAGCTATATGAAATTTTTCGATTCAAATTTGTCAATTCGAAATGCGAGCGCCTGGAGCATATCGATACCTTGCGGTGTATACAGAACAAAATTAAAAGAATTATTCAAGTTGCGATCGTCGAGAAGATGTAATTTGAAATTCTGATTACTTACTTACTCCGAATGTCCCTGCGAGCCCCCCACGATTACTTCGTTGAAATTTTCAAGAGCCAGTCCAGTAATTATTCCCTTCTTCGAATATATATAAGAAGGAAGAAGGAATCAAAAGAGGCACTTGCGAAATTAGTAATTTTATTTTATTTCAATTTATTATAGTTCATTTTTCTTATATTATATTGAATCATCTCGTTCGACTCAATTATATCGTTATAACTTCGAGGGTATGAAAATAATATCCACTGCCTAATCATCCCTCATGAGTCGTGAATCATGAGATAATTGCGGAGGTTTGATTAGGGTGAAGTGAGATAAATTTAAGAACAATTTTTAATAAAATGTAAATTAAATCTCACTTCGTAGTCTCGTGTGTAAAGCTTCTTTTGTGTATGTTGACGCAGTATTACATGCGGCAGGGTTGCGTTGCAGTGATGTCGACTACCTGGATAGCCAGCGTCGCGGTCTTCGGCGCCCTCGTACTCCCTAGGGGTGGCTACTACTTCAATGGCTCTGGTCTCCTGGCTTGTGATCCTTTCTTCGCACGTGCCTCCCTCAGGTAAGTTTATGATAAATTTCATTTTAATAATTCTTATTAATTCATATCTTTATTCCGATATTTGCCGATTGCGGGCTCCGACTACCACAAGGGATGAACTTTTCATAAAAACCATAAAAATTCATTCAGACGACAAATTTCCTCGTGATATTTTAGAAATCGCGTTTAATACACTCAAGTATAGATCGCCGAAGGATCTGAACCACTGGAAATTCGTTCCATCGTTTGACGACTTTACTCGCGTACATTAGTGTCCCGTTTTTTGAAAGCATTTTGTAATTTCTACGGTTCTGCGGTTCTTCGAGTAAGAGGATAGGATTTGTCGAAACTTTCAGTAATTTGAGCTTTCCAAGTATTTTTTTTTATTTTTTTCTTCCGTAATCTATCCATAAGTGAAAATTGATTCGTTCGAGTCGATAAGAAAAATGATAAAAAGTTGAGCAAAATTTTATTAACGCTCAGATAATTTTCTCCACATCTTATTTACTCGCAATCTTTATTATCGTATTTCAGGATATTAGCATGCTGTTGTTTCTACTTCCCTACGACGATGGTATTAATGTACTGCTACGGTTCAGCGTTTCACGTCAACAAACTACGACTTAAGAGGGTAGTCTGCGTAAACACACCGGAAGTAGTTAGCGGAGGGCACATCGAAAGGGTGAGCTAAACTCAGAATAGTACTTTTCGACACTAGTGTGAAAGTGCGTTGATTCTCGGACGAGTGAAGTTTTTCGCCCGAGCGAAGCCAAGGGTGACAATACAATCACACGAGTCGAAAATCGCCTTTCGCAAGTGTATCGGACTTTGTTTTTTTTTAACACAACGTGCGTTAAGCCGAATTTCATGCACGGGAAGCGTGCGCGAACTCGAGCTTTACGCACAGCGTGTTGGAAAATTAATTTATTAAACATATGATATGGTTTTCGGTAATAATTTGAAGATACTATAAAAATTTCTTGATCCCACGTTTCTTTTTTTTTTTTTTTCTATAATGTTTGATGGTTTCTGATCGAGGGATAAAAAATCGGGAAGAAGTTGAGCTTCGAATGTATACGAAAGGTGCGCGAAAAATTTATGAAGTGAACGGTCCCGGGCTGACGTTATACTTTTTCTCTTCGAAATTACAGGAAAGAAATAATGAAAACGAAAACGTAAGAAAAAGAAAACAGAAAGAAAGAAATGAAAAGCGAGAGAGAGAGCGAGAGAGAGAGAGTTGAAAAAGAAATGGGAAAAGCGAAAAGTCGGGAACCTTTTAGTAGTAAAGTTTGTGAGAGAGATAGCGAGAGACTACGTCCCGAGGGCGCGCGGCGGGAAGTCCCCCATGAACGAAGAGAGATTCCCAGGGGGCTCCTTAGCGCAACACTCAACTTTCTTTATGAAATATCCCCAAGAAAGAGCTTCTCGTTTTCAACGGTGTTTGTTATACGGTCGTCGAGGCAAGGCAAGGTGGGATCTCTTGGTTCGAAGTAAAGGGTCACTGACTCTTCTTCTTCTCGCATCAGCTTGGCTAGAATTGAACCCGAAGCTAAAACCGTGATAAAACCTGTAAGATTCCTTTTTTTAAATAGTAAAATTTTATAAAAAGATGAAAAAGTGAAGGAAAATAAATCGGAGAAAAGGAATAAGACGATGTTGGACTAGATTTTACATCGTAAGCACGCGTCGTCTATCTTAATCAATTCGTACCCGCAATATTACCTATACTACGTATAGCGAACGGGTGTAATCGATTTTTACTTCACGCAGTGTGATAATTGACGTTTTACCCACGCTTCGCGTGCGTAAAATCCCCATTTTAGGACCTTATGAAGTAAAATTTTGTACTATACTCGACGGAAAAACTTCGTCTGATCGTCGTGTGATTGCAACACGAGGATCAGAAAAAGTTTTACCGCACTCGTATCGTAATGTACTATTATATCATTACAATAAATGAATGTCGCTATAGATTACGCTATAGCCGATAATGTATCGTTATGATAATCGGAGTTTGCGGGATTTAGCGGAGTAATCAGTGAATTACAATATTTACCCTGTAGCATTTTGGGATTGAGTATCATCAACCCTTTTCAAACGAACGCTTTCACATCGAGCTTAATCACCGTGACAATAAAAACGAATCTCGTGATTACGTTTCCCAATATCAGGGGGTGAAGAGTTCGCAAGATTAAGTGCGAGGGATTAATTAAAACGAGAGAAAGATGGTCCGCAATGTCTTCGGTTTTACGGAAAAGAGGTATAAGCTTTAGATACAAACGCGAGTTTTCCGTCGTTCGTCGGTATTGAAATGACGGGTTAAGAATTTTCCAGAGAATATAAATAATTTCGTATTTCCTCGGTGAATCTCTTTCATCCTTCAGAATATTCCATTCGCGGTGAACGGAGTGAAAAAAAACGAGCTTTCACTGCAGACAGGGAATGGGGAGATAAAGGAAGGGTGGAAAGTTGGGGAATGCGAAAGGAAAGGGAAAAAATTAAAGCGGAAAATAAGAAAAAGGAATCGATCGCAATTGTCATAATCCTCGTCTCTTGTACTTAATACTCAGTGTCTATGAAAATCCCCCACCGATCCTCTCTTTTTCTTTCTTTTTTCTGCCCACCTTCCCGTTTCTTTTCTTGACCAAAGATATTTCGCCGGTGTAAAATAAAAGGGAAAAAGAAACGAAAGAGAAAATAGAATTATCGGAAACTTTCTCGATTTGAAAAAAAGGCGTGTCGCCACTATCCGTGAAAAAAGAATTGTCAAAATGTAGGGAAATTTTTTTGTCTACGTTGAAATAAAGCGAGGAGGGGCGATATTTTCATCCTTATTGTTCATTGCTTTCCTTTTTCCATTTTTACACTGGATTTTGACACTGCCTTGAATACGCGACACTTTAAGAAGAAAACTTTCCGTTTCCGTTAGTCTAGACTTCAGACTCGACGAGGAAATGGGAACTTCGAAAAGGTAGCAACAATTTATTCAAAACAGAATCACCCCTGGGAAAAACAGATGCCGAAAATTTGAATAAATCGGGACTTCTATATGGTCCCATGAAAAGTTATGAAACCGAATCAGTGCGGAAGCTCAAGTTATCACGCGATATATTTTAGGTACCGCAATTTTGATCGTAACGATTTTCAAATTTACGAATAAACATACGTATAGGCATATAATGTATATGTATGTACATATGTATATGTACAACGTGGTGCATATGTAATATACTATAGAGACGATCGAATAGATCGCGAGGGAGATTTAAAATCATCCTTAAATCATTTCGCCCCACTTCGCGAGACAATTGACCTGAACTTTCCGTTTTCGATTCCTTTTGTCTAGCCCAGCAGTTGTTATAGGCAGACTTTGGCGTGTTAGAGGCTCGTTTATTCGCAGCGACGAAGGGAGCCAGGAAATTGCAAAAGATGGAAAGCTTTCAGGCTCTTTTTTTCCTTATTCTTCCATTTCGATTTTCCTTTAGGAGTCTTCCTCCTTTTTCTCCCTTATTTTTCCACTTATTTTCTGCTTCCCAGCCAATGAAGCAAGACCTTATACCACTGCAGGAAGACAGATATATCAAGGCTTCGCTCGTCTCGATAGGGAAATGCAGAAAGGATCCAGCTAATGTCAGGAAAAATTTCATTTCCCGAACTAACGACAAAGAATTATCTCCTGCAGGCATTTCAACGCGCAGCTCTCCCTCACGGTTTGACCCAGTAAAGAATCCATTTTTTATTTTCATTAAAAACAAAATAAAAAAAATGGTCAAATTTTTGAACGATTAACATTGTATTACAGGTATGCGAGCGAGCAGCTGGTAGGAAAGTTAGTTTTCTCACTCGGAATGTTTAATTGAGTAGAATTATCTGTTTAATTTAGTGAAACAGCAAGATGCTAAGTTTTGGTGACACCGGAACATCTGGTTTCGAAAACTATAGTTCCTGGGCCGAATCTAATGTCAGGGTAAACTCAGCTCGCTTGAGAGCATAATATCTTACGGTCTCAGTCTCCCTTTCCTTCATCCGCACATCTCGTGAAACTTGTAAACTTGTAACTTAGAATTTGAAACTTAAGGGCGAAACTTTCATTAGATATCCAGCAAAGTGGCTGTCTATACTTCGCGCTCGCAACTCTATAACTTGGGGTAAATGCAATTCCGACGTCAAACTACCCTTGCATTGTTTGAACAGCGTGTTAAAATAGAAAAAATTTAAAAAAAGTAAGAAATGAACGTGACGATAAAATTCGGAAAAAAGAACAGGAAGAAGAGAAAATGAAAAAAAAAAAGGAAAAACGTACTCTGTGTATTGTCAGATCACAATAACACCCGTTCTCGCTACACGACGGTACAGATCGTTGAATTAATCAGAACTATAGAGAATGTGATAGAGAAATGCGAATACTTCATTGTCGATGCCATTTATTTGATAGAAGATAAAAAGAAAGAAAAAAAGAGAATAAATACCTAGAGTGTGTATAGGAAAATGCTGAAACAGAATATCTGAAACAGGAAATAAATACTTTCATATGAATCGAGACAAAGCAAACTTAGATATAATTATACGAGGATATAATGATGCTCTGATTGTTTGAACTCTACTCCGATTTTATTGAACAGATTTTTTCCCCATTTCAAATGAAGAATAATTGGATTTTCTTATTTCCTACCTATACCACGACACGAAGCAATTTTACATATAAACTAAATTAACGAACGTAATTATTTCTCGAACATAAATTATCGGCCTTAACCCGGTACACTATCACGTTGCTTTTATTAAAGAGCGTGTAACTAGGATGTAGGTACTCTTGTAGTTTATAACTCGATATTTAATTTATATTATGTATAGGTATAGTCGATGATGTATTTTGTCGAGTATCGTTAATAGTCGTCGCTTTCCTCCTCCCTTTATCAATAATGACTTTTATCGCAAAAACTTGTAATGCATAAGATAGTAGCTACAAACTCCTGTCAAAAATCTAATTTTTCTTTCTCTGTGCCTCGTTGCCTCCGATATGAAAAAAAAAACACAAAAAAGAAAAAACAGAAAGAAATTTTTCTTGGTTTTCATCTTCCACCCATTGATCAATCGCCTCCTTCGCTTCGCCATAGGGATCACTGTATAAACGTCGGTAAAAAATCGTCTGCACAAGTATCCGTCTAGTCAGTCAGTCAGTCAGTCAGTTTTTTTTCTCTTTTTTTTTCTATTATCCACGATTCGATGGTGACGACATGATCCCCAGGCGAATATAGAACTGAGTGAGGGTGAAAGAATAAACACTGACCCAAAAAATCAGATCTAATAAATTACGTATACCTACTACTATCAGTTAGTCGTCGCATATGCGAGAGGGATATATAATAATACCGTTATATCTATGGAGCAAAAAAAAAGAAAGAAAGAAATAAAAAAAAAGGGGGCGCGAACTCCCTTTCACCTAGTTTAATTAAAATCCAAGCTGGTGGCCCCCGCGAGTAATATAAGAGACGTAAAAAAGTTTAGGCGTAATAATAAGTAGGTATCCTAAATCTGTCGGCGAGCTAGGGATGTGAATGATATATATTAATTAAAGTTTGTCCTATTAACGTAAAATGAAGAGTGGTGGCTGATATTAGATTATACCAGTATACGTTCCCGCACAAGTATACAAATACAGTTTTAATTAGTGTGCTATAATATCAATTTGATATAACCGGGAAGGATTTTTATTGGAGTTCAGATAAATAACGAAAATGCGGAATATCTGGTGTATAGGGGTAGAAAAGGGTATTCGTGTAAATTAATCAAACGCTGTTTCTCTATTTCGTTCATTTTTCGCTCAAGATTTTTCCACTTTATTTTACTTCGCGCTACCTATTCGCGTTGAGCTTGTAAATAATACGGGAACAAAAATAGGAGGAGGAAAAAGGGAAATAAATTTACTCGTGCAGGTTCTTGTAACAACAAGTACGAATAAGAATCGATTGGAATTTCGACGACCATATACGATGATTTCTCGGGGCAGTGCATTGAAAGATAGAAAGAAAGGGGGAGAGAAAGAGAGGGAGAGAGAGATTGGGCACCGCCATCTTGGAGTTTTCTTTTTCCTTTTCTCTCGTGTATTGTCTCTCACGAATTTCGACTCTTATATCCCTCGGGAATTTGATTCGTAACGAAATCGCTGGTGCATTCTCCTTTTTTAACATTTAAATGCGACAGATCGAACGTGTGTAGGTATATATGTATGTACATATATACCTAGTAGGTATATGTATTGGGAATTCGCATCTGCAGGCGCGAAATGCGGATGTTTGTGGGTGTGAGTCCCTGTGGTACGTAGATTAGCAATTTGCAAAATAACATTGTTAAAGTTATTGCCCGCGATGTATGTATGTATGTATGCATGTATAGGTATAACCGCGTCGTTATATTCGGTGTACGATGCGGTGAAATTCATTTGAAATTATTTTCACGCCAATTGAGTGCAGGCGCGATTCGTTTCACAGGCTAAAACTAGTAGGTACATACATACCTATACGTATAAACTACCTAGCACAAATTCGTGATACCAAATATCCGAATATATCATTCGATATCCGGATTCGAAAGGAAAATCAAACATGAAAATCAAATAAAATATCAAAACACGAAATGAATAGAACTAGAGATGCAGAAAAACTGTTTTTCCATACACGTCACCGTGAAATCTTCAACCCGTTAATATAGTAACGTCGCAAATTTTAATGCGAAAAATGGCAAAAGAGTGTGCGAATGCGAATTCAATATATTGCAGCATACGAGTCAATTTGCAACAGAATCATGATCACGGCTTTGACGTGCTTCGCATATATTTCAACATCTGAATTAACGGTATAGTGAAGGTTTATTCAAAACCCCGCAAGAGATTTTTGCATTGCTTTCGAATAATCTGTCAAATAAAGCACATTCCTGGCTCTTTGATATTTGATCGAACGGCGCGCGGTCCATATACGAACAGGATTTTCATTTCGTATTATACTGTTCATACTCGCATCCTGCAGATTTCGTAACGAGTAGGTATACCAATGAATTTCGCGTAACAAATCAGAGGGCGTAGTATAATCCGTGCCTTGTCGCAAGTGCAGATTTGCATATTCTAAATGAAATATAAATTAGCATATTTCCTTGATTAGTTTGATATTCATTAAGACGTGGAGTGCAGTGCAGTGAGGTTCGATCCCACACACATCCTGCTGCAGATAGAATTCAGAAGGTATACATCATGTATAAAATTGTGGCAAAATTGTTCCTCCATTCGTTTCATGCAATGATCATAAAAACGGTTTGAGCAGATAGATCGTCGATCTCTGCGAACGAATCGCGACGATATATTTTACCGAACGTTATCAAGAATAGTGGCACATGGTATATATAAGACATGAGATGAAAACGCATCATGTGGATATAAATAATGAGAGTTTATGGGAGAATGATCATCCCCGAATAATTATACTAGAAGTTCTGATGGGTTACGATTTTTTATATACCTACCAGCCCTGAAAGCTTTTACGATCATATCTTTATGCCTCGGTATCTGATATGAGGAGGCTGTATATAAGAGTGGTCCAGGGAATAATATCGATAGTAATGATCGTAGATAAATAGAAAAGCCGTTATCTCTTATTCGACTAATCTTTGGACGTAGATTTTGATGAAAAATTTTCCCATGTATGCATGCACCAATATCCATACACCTTAATGCATGATTCCCGAATCTGGGTCAATGGATGCGCGAATGTCATCCGAAGAAGCGTTCGAACTCAGAGACGCCCACACAGCCAGATATAGAAGCTTCTGATGGTAAGGTTGGGTAAGGGTTGGGTTAGGGTTGGGTTAGGTTGGGTAGGTAATTACTTTACTGGTAAGGGCGAGAGGGTGAGGGTGAAAGGGGACCAGATAGAGAGAGGGCCGAGGGATAACGTTAAAGGTGCAGCCGGAGGAGGAAGAAATGGTGGTGATATTTCAACAAGGCGGTATAACCGGGATTTTAAGGGAACCAGGTAAACCGGGGTAGTCGCCAATGGATTCAAAGGAAAATTTCGAATAGCTTTAACAAAGGGACTGATGGTTCGATTGACACTGATCACCGATTATTCTACCCTAATTCATCTCAATAAATTCATTATCAATGTATGCGTGTGCGAGGGGTCGAGGGGGATGGGAAGGGGGCAAAGTAGAGTCATTAATCTCATCTCTACAATCCTTGCATTCTATATACAATCAATTTTATAAACGATTACATAACACCATTCTACACGCAACCCCCATTGACAGAAAGATTGATTAGAGGATTCGATCGTTCTAAGGGTGAATTTTTTCAAATCACATATTCTATTGACTCAGTTCTTTTGTTTTTATTTTTATACACGTTGAGGGAATCGTTAATAATATTTCTCCCGAATTTTAAGATCGAGACCCCGCATACCCCCTAAAATCTAAAATAATTCAAAATTATGTTTAAAAATCTGGTTAATCCGATGTGAAATGACTGATCAGTGCAGCGTAGAATTTCTTTTTCCAAAGCGTACGACGTATAAGTATAAATGATTCGAAAAAACTTCTTTCCAATAGCAGCGATTCATATATGGTGGAGTAAAATATGCGCGTATAGATTTTTGCGAGAAAAAACAAAATAATAAACATTAAAACAGAACTTTTTTTAGTGCAGGCACTCCAGACTAGACATAGAAAAAAAGTATTATGATGGAACGAATCGCTGAAATAAATTTGAATACATTATTATAAAAGGGACGAGTTTATGCGCGGCAGTTAATCGCTCGCGATTAATCATCGTACAGATCATGTTCTACATATATGATTGCATTAATTCAATGAATATGCATTTCAAATATCTTGGTGGAAAGAAGGGTGAGAAAAACGAAAGAAAAAAATGTCACATGTAAAATTTTCCTTTCGCAAGATACAAAGATATTCTTCCGCAATCATATGGTATACCGCACTGGAGTGACTCGAATACCTTATCTTCACATAACGTATAGGTATATAGGCATATAGGTATAGATACCTATATAATATCGCGTGCACACATATGAAAGAACAGAGTTGTTATTTTCTTCGAGTTATTGGATGCTGAGGGATTCATAGCTGGTCTATTGAAAGAGAAAGAATCGAGAAGAAGGAGAAAATTCGAGAAGAGGGGTTGAATAAGGGCGGTCTAAGGGCTGAACGATGAAGTGGAAAAGAGAGAAAAATAATACGGGTGAAGTTAGACGGCAAATATGCGGGGGTTGCTGATCGATATAGCAATAGAATTGACACATATTCCACGTAGCAACTGTTCCTTATTTTAGTTAGATAATAGGCGTATGCAACCGGAAGAACCATTAATGATAGGACGAAGAAAAAAAAGAAAAAAAAAAGAAGAACCAGGGATACAGAAACTGAAATAATATACAAAGTTCGAATTCCGCGATTGAACGATTTTTCGCGATGAAACAAAAAAGCTATAATCCCTATGTATTTCGAGAGATTGTAAAATAATTTATGATAAGTATGTACATACATACATACCTATATTATATATCTACGGAGAATTCATTTCATCGAATATCCTATCGATGTATATAAATTTCGTTACGCAGTCAATAAATCGGGCGAATGTCGAGTGAGCCGTAATATCGTATGATATGGGGTAATTAATAACGTAATGGATAGTAGCGATTATTAACGAAGCGAATGGAGAAACGACATGCATTAAAGATGTTCGTTCGAGCATAACTAGTACTAATGTACCTATAAGAAAGAGGAAAATCCAAGTCAGGATTCTTGGTCTGGTGCTCGACTGCGCAAGGGTCTCTTGATCCTGCGGGATTATCCTTATACCATTCGATCCCGGAGACCAGAGCGGCGAATAAAGTGAAAAGTAAGAAAGTGTAGTGTACAGTAGCTGTGCAGGAGCCGGACAAAATGAGATAAAAATAAGATAAAGACGGTTTAGACGGCTTTTCGACGTTGAATAATAGAATTCAATTACGAAATAACGGCGGACAATTCATTCTTTATACTTCATCATCTTCTTCGTGCAGACACTTTCCGTCAAACTCTATTCCTAATGCTCGAGTTTTTCTTTCCCTTGAATTTGTTGAGGGCCGTGAGCTGTTTTCGCATTTTACTTTATTTTCCCCAAAACGTCATTTCTACCTACTCGTTTTATAGAAAACAGACTGCAGAGAATGCGAGCGAAGAGAGAAAAATAAAATGACGAAGGGTACAATAAAACGTCGACGAAACGGAGACGTAAACCTTATATTTCTCTAAGCGAACATATGATTGATCTCACGCTTCTCGAAACGGAAGTCTCCGAGATTTCTTAAAGGCGCAAATATACCAGAAAAGTAAAAGGTTACTCGGGATCGACCATGGCCCATCATACCCCACAGGCCTTTCTTCTCCTCATCCTCGTTGTCTTTTCTCTTTTTTTTTTCTTCTCACCGTCTCGTCCTCTTCCTCTTCCTTTTCCTTTTCCTTTTCCTCTTCCTCTTCCTCTTGCGCTTTCCTCGCCCCCGCTCGAGTTAACTGCCAAGAGTCGTTCGCACGGAATCTTTTTTTCCAAGGCGTCGACGAGGACGAGGATTCAAGTCAGTTCGACGGTAATAAGGAGCACGCATTAACCCGGATTCTGTAGTGATCGCATTTTTGGCTCTGTAACCAATCCCGAGAGGGTAACCCTGCAGCCCCGAAATATATATACTCGCATTTGTAAAGCCGTACATTTCCCCGTTGCGTAAGCAAGAGGATCTGTGGTAGACCGATTCCCGTCCTTTTATAACTAGTAAAAAAAAGGCATTTTTCTTCAGCTCGAAAAGGATGTCGCAATTATTGTGATCGGTATCGAATGCTCCTCGCTCCTTATCTGTCAGAGACCAAACCTCGTATGTATTGGTATAAAAAAGAAGTCGATCTTCGCGAAGGCCTCCGCGGTTTCTTCGGGTAAATTTAACGGTGATAGATAGCCTTATTCCATTTTCCTTTTTCCTTTTTCCTTCTTCATAGATATTTATTTTCTGTACAAAATGAATGATACTGATCAAACTTAACGGTCCACCTTTATAATCCTCGATTGATACAATTCTCGGGCGTCGATAAGTTCGATAAGAAAAGCTAACGAGATCGTGAAGAGTTGTCGGCGTCGTTTGAGAAATAAAATCTCCATTGAGTCGAGAAGGTGGAGTTCAACGGGGGTAGGTATGGGGTAACGTGAAATCGAATAAAAGGATCGAGACCGTTGCGTTGCGTTGCGTTGCGTTGCGACGTTGGTCCTGTAGAACAGGGTAATGGCGAAAAAGATAATAACGAACGTGATTCCGGACGGAACCGAGAATTTAATGAAAGGCCTAACAGGTCATTTGAAATTTCCCGCCTTTCCCAGGGGGATAACGGCGGTCCTCGAGGATATATATTTTATCTCACCAGCTACGAGGTATTACGATGAAATACACCCAAACGCGGTAATAAAACACTCCACAGTCTTAGTCCGAAGCTTTATTTAATTTATTTCATTTTCACCGCCACTACGTCGTTACTTTTTTTTGTTTTTTATTAAAATTGAACCGGCAAATAATTTCTCTGTTTCAAATTTCTTCAGCAACAAATTAACTGAAAATGAAAAAGAGGGGGTCGGCTTCTGTATACGTCTGGCCAGTTTTTAGCCGGTTTCAAATTCTGGTTTATATTGAGCCAAGGATTGAAACTCCCTCGTATCCTACATATACGCGTCATACGTAAAAGACATAATATAACGACGAAATATGAAATATAAAATATAAAAATCTAAAATTCGCTAGCGTAGGTACGATGCGCGATTGCGGTTATACTGTATGGTATTGGGGAAGTTGGGACGATAAATTTTGCCCATGCTAATGTCGGCTTGGTAGTTTGTCTTGCGGCTGCCCTTCCGCCAGAATCCCGTATGCTAATGGCACATTTTCATATTTGAATTCGAGATAAACGTTTTCCTGTCGACCTCGATGTCTGCTTATATTCCCGTTGGCCAATACTCGCCGTTTCAACGACTGGCAATATTCTCTAAAGGGGTAAACTCCGGGTAACAACAGCCCTTGATTAAACCATCCTCAAAGTTTCGCCCGAAACACCCCTTACCACCTATATATCTATATATACCTCAAGTCAAACAAAAGTCTGCTTTACCGAAATTGGCAGGCTCGCGGTTATATTGCGAATGAAATGGTCTCACTCTCACGTATATAATACAATTTAATTCAGCCAAAAGAGTGGAAAATTATTCCACAAATTTTTAACGAAAATCAACGAAAACAAATCGCTTTATCATCCTCTCTTCAATTATAAGACCAATTTAGAGGCACATCGAATTCCAGTGCTCTCATGGGGGAGGGCATCTCAGAATATATACCAAAAAAAAACAAATGTAGCCAAAACCCCAGGTTCCTATCTCAATTCTAGGTACCGCCCCAAAGCGTTCGAAGTTTCCCATTTGAATAAAATACGATTCGTGACATTTCGCGGTTAATTTTTTTTCCCCCTATTGCAGTATGGCTCCGAAAAATCTGAAACTTGGTACACCCCTTACCTGTAGTAGTAGGTATTTCATGAAAATTCGACAGATTTTCGACGATATAATTTTCGAAGCTACTGCGCACCGAAAAAAATTTCTTATCTTCAAATTGTGACGAATAAAATTTCGCCGTTAAAAATCTGCAAATTTTTCACGGACACCTACTGCTATAGGTAAGAAGTGCGCGGAGTTTCAGATTCAGAGAAGCGATAACGCGATAGGAAGTAAAAAATAACTCCGAAGTACTAAACATCGTGTGTTATTTAAGTGGGAAAGATCGAGGGCCTTGGGGCAGTGCTTAGAATTGGGATAGGAACCTGGGGTTTTGACTAAATTTTTTTTCTGTATATTTGGAGACGTTCTGGCCCGTGGGAAAATTGAAATTCGAATATGACCGAATCGAGAACCGTACCCTGATATTATGTACACGAGTTTCACGCTCTTCTTTTGAGCCGGCTGGGAAGAGTCGCGTTAAATCTGGTAACGACAAAATCCGGAAAAGCTCTTCTAAAGGAGGGAGTCGACTGACAACCGCTATATGACGAAGAGATTTCGGGGTTGGTGAAGCGGGAGTTGAGAGGATAAGAGAGGAACTTGGTCCAGGCCATTAATCCTTATAGCGTTGCAGAAGAGAGTTTCGCGTTCGAGACGAGAACAGTTACGTAATCCTACTTTCGCAGCTTTTTGACGCCGACGAGATTGCCCATCCCCTATAAATGATAGGAGGCGTTGAAGCCCGGTTACCTCGTAATTAGCTCGTAGTTAAATCAGTTTCTGTTTAGCTAAAGTTTCAGCTCACAATGGCCCGCCAATAATAATCGCGCAACGTTTTGTTGCAAAAGTATACTTACCGTCTTTTATAACGACTTATTTTCAACGCTGCTGCAGGGACGAGTAACGAGGGACTAAAAAGCACTTACTACCTCGTGCTGGTCCAAAAAAAGAAGAAAAAGAAAAAAAAAAATGAAAAAAAGAAAAATAAAAGAAATGTAGAAATTTTTATTGCGAGAAACATCGCGAATCTTTGAGTGTTAACATTTCAGGGGTTGAATGTGCTAAGCTCTATGCTTTTAGCTGGTTGCTCACGAAAGACGATTGTCCACCTCCGCATCTCGGACAATGGCAGCCATGAGTTTGGGCTTCATTGTGATGGTTACACCTTGGACAATTCAGGAAGTGGTAGCAGCCTGTACCGGAAGCAAGCCACCACCGTTCTTAGACTTCCTTGCCACCTGGCTCGCCCTTTCAAACAGCTTTTGGAACCCCTTTCTTTACTGGCTGTTGAACAATCACTTTCGACGAATCTCCAAGGAGCTTCTATACACGAAGGTAAATTCTACGAGAAACTCACCTCCACGAGGTAAAGTATATGTACATGGTGTAACACCGCATGGCATGGCATTCAATTATTTATCCTATCACGTCAACTATCGGTCAACATTTTAGAGTCCTGTTATGTTCTTGTGGGTACTTCTTCTTCTTCTACCTCCTCTTCGTTATTCGAGAGATAAAACTACGATCAAATCCGTGCATGCAGAGGAGACCCACATGACATAGAAAATTGTTACGAGACAGAAAGAACTATCGCTAGACTAGGAATGAATTGAAATTTCTACGAAATTACAAATTTGTTTTTGTTTTTCCCCATCAGAAATGAATTGTCAAACATGTTCCAATGGTTTTCTTTACTGTATGCTCATTCGTTTTCAATGTATACCTAATTTAACGTTTTGTTTTTGTCTTGTCACCAGATTTTGTGCAGACCAAAACCCTTGGGTCCGAAACAGCATTGTTGTGCAACAAGTACCGGCGGTCTGGACATTTGTAGTATCGGAGGTTTGGATTTGTCAGGTAAGACTATATGCCCACTCATTTTATGTACAATTTTTTATTTTTTTTTCAACTGTTTCGATAATTTAAATATGAACGATAAGATTCGACAAAGATGGGGAGACATATATACCTATACATAGTATAATATATGCGCCTGTATATACATGTAAGTACGGAATAATAAAACATGAATAAATCGCCTATATAGTTTTTATGGTCGAGCAACGACCCTTTGTTTGCAAAAAGTTGGATCTATTGTACTTTTGCGAAAAGTTGTGAAAGTTAGAAGTGTGATAAAAGTTTCGTTTGTTTTCCCTTTTTTTTTTTTATATAGGTATCAAAGTGAAGGAAAAAGTTTATTTTTTACATAGAATCAGAGACTTTTAAAACAGTCATAAAGATTAGTTGGATCTCGATCAGCTATACATTAATTAGGTGATAAACTTGATAATTATACGTCGACTATACAATTCCCCGAAAGATATACACAGGGTGGTCTCGAACTATGCGCTTTAATTCCAGGGGATGTTTCGAGGGGGCTGGGGGGGGGGGGGGGTCTTGCTTGTTAAACTGGGATCACGATGAACTTAACGTAACTTACACAACGAAATGTATGTACCTATAGTTCTAAAACATCGATAACGACCGCCGTTTCTTCAAAACGGTAAGTTCCGCTGTGTAAGTTACGTTCCGTTAAGTTCATCGTGATCCCGGCTTTAGCCTGCCGTTCGAATTAGTGATCTCCGTTCCGGCGTCTGTACGATATAAGCCATTCAGAAAATAACGTCAAGACCTGCATTTAGGCAGCCAACTACACAGAGGCGAGCGTTGGGCTGTCTGGTTTTAGGCGCGGATGTCCGCTCGAGTTAATTACAACATTTTTTCGGCTCACGAATCACTGAACTACGTCACTGACGGACTAAAACAGCTTACCGAAGATTTAGCCAAGGATCTTGAACTGAAAAAGCGGTTTACTCATTCAACGCACACCTGCGTTCCTGAAACTAGACAACCCAGAACTCGCCGCTGCGCAGTTGGCTGCCTAAATGCAGGCGCTAATGCGACTCTTTAAATTATACCTTTATCTCATAGACGCTACAACGAAGAACACTATTTTTAACGGCCGGGTACCTGTTAGATCCCCCCGAATCATCCCCTGGAATTAAAGAACTTAGTTAGTGGCCACGGCCTGTATAGGTATAGCTATGTATACACTGGGCATGCCTCCATCCTCTCACCTCTGTGAAGTTTCATCCCTGTAAGAGAGTTTCTCGACGCCACTTGACTCGCGTTTTTCTCTTCCTAATTAGAAACGGGACGATAGCTAGCTTCCAAGAGATGAGAAAATCGGTATCAATAATCTCACTTTTCCTTTTGATCTGATGATCCTTATCCACGACGCTGCAGCACGGGATTTAATTTACAATAAATTTTAGGCTGATAAATCCGGGGAAGTTATAATACGATGATCAAAGGACATGATTTTAACGGAATCTATATTTGTTACAATATCATATTTTGCATCCGATGTAATATGGGATAATTACTAAAGCCCATAATTGCGGCGCATGTGAAACACAGAATAATTAATATCCACATTAAATAGCAGTTTCCAATCCAACTAGGTAAAGGTATGTGGAGTATATCCGCGCGATGATTCCCAGAGGATGAGATATTACTCGTTGATTTAGATTCGATTCACAAATGATATTATTTCATACATATATATATTAGGGAAACGCCTATACCCGAATTTTGCACTGTGGAAATTTTTTTTTTATACAATTTATTGAAAACCTTAAAATTTGGTAGAAAATTTCATGTAAGACTCGGACGAGGTCTTTAGTAAATCGATAATTAGTTCAGAGTTGTTGAGGAAAAATATATCAGTCGACCAAAATGTTGAAACACTTTATATATGGATGTGATATGAAACAGGAAGTCAATTTTTTTTCAAGAATTTGATAAATCTGAAATCATTCATAAAAATGTACGAAGTTCGGTTTCAAAGATTTCTTGTCCATACCAAAATATGAGCCGTGAGGCTTTGAAAGTTTCTACGTTGGAAATAATGAACAGAGGAAGAAGAAAGTTAATGTTTTCATCCCGAAAATGAAAAGTTGAGTTTTCACTAGATCTCCACGTTTTGAGGTCTAGGGAATCACCTCCAATCATTTTCAGATGGACGTCTGTGTGTGTGATAAATCGAGAACGAGTTGCCGAATGTGAATGATTTTGGTCTCAATCGACCCGGCTTTTCCAAACTTAGAACTGATCAGATTCTGGCTGAAAAAATGAAATAAAAATGATGATACCTTGGGGGTACATGAACAGATTCGAATACAAATTTGTACCATTGGGTTTTTTGGCTCACAGATCACGAATTTGACATCGTGCTTCTGAAGTTCGAATAAGATAATGGACATGACTATTATTATTTCAGTTCGAAGTGAGTTAAAAAACGGAAAGTTCAAAGGCTGGCCCATGGCCAGCCCAAAACCGCTACGCTATATGATTTCCTTGTACCCAATTATGAACATCCCTCGATCCTATCGCCAAAGTCGAACATTGCGAGGGATCCTACATAGAGGAAATATTCCGAATGTGTGCAAAGCATGAATGAATTTCAAAATTTTAAGATTTAAAAATTTGAACTGAATTTTCTTTTTCTTCAAATTTGAATGTAAATTTCAAAATTTCCCATCGATTTCGAATAAGTTGTTTTCATGGTAATCGTAGACTTAGGAATGATTGATGAATTTCCTCAGATTTACACTTTTTTTTTGTTTTTTGAAATATACAGCTCAGCTACAGAAAAACTTTTCTCAAGTAAACGCAATCGATATATAGATGAAAGTTCATGAAGTTTGAAAGAAAATGAAAGAAAAAAAAGAACACGGATCTACGAAAGAAAGTAAAATAAAATTTGAATATAATAATTCTAACAAAAGCGAAAAAAAAAAAGCAACTGGAGAAATTCAACTGCAGGGTAACGAATGGGGGTTAATTCGTGTCAAGTAGTTGTCGAGTCTCGTTCGTTGCAGGTATAGAGAGGTGCTCGATGGAAAGATGTTCAATGGCTCGATGTTCCTCCCTCTCTTTGGCCACAACGCCACCGCCACTACCCTGGGAGACGGGACCAGCCTGCGGTGGTATCAGCGTCGGAATCGGTATCGGCGTCGGGGGTGGTAGAGAGAGTCCGACGTGAGTGAGGAACGTCGCCACGCAGACAGAGGACGAGCCATCATCCCCTGATCAATGCAGTTAGTACTGCGTGGCGGCGGTATTTCCGGTAAAAAACGACGGCTATCATTTTCATTTTCATAATAATAATAATAATAATAATAATGGTAATAATAATGGTAATAATCGCGATCGCGATCGTCATCGTCATATTCATTTTCACCGTTACCTTCTACAACCCCGACATCGACATCGACCTCGACCTCGACCTCGACCTCGACCCCGACCTCGACCTCGTCCTCGTTTTCGCCACGGGACTTTGGGTCGACGCCGCAGGCTCTCGGAGACAAGAGAACTGATAAATTTTCCTGAAATTATTCATCGTCCCCTAGAATATACCTGGTTCAAGAGCTTACCTGACTTGCTGAGAGGACCGCTGTGGACTGCGTTTAATTACTCAAATGAATAAAAATTAATGCCTATAAACTAATTGCGAATATATACCCCCTGCAGCTACTTTATATCGAGTCTCAAGATCAATTAAGGGCTTCTCTTCTTCTTTTTTTTTTTTTTTTAGGTATATAAAACGGAATCATTTTCTCGACACTAATAATTTATTGAGATCTGCAACAGAGACGAAGAGTCGAACTTAAGTTTGGTCGAATTTTTAATTAAATTATTCATTTCATTTCGACGCTTTTACTCTTCTGTTATAATAAATAAATAAATTATCGATCGAAATTTACTACCTTGTGTATCTTTAGGGTACGATATTATGGATATCGAAAATGAATAGCGAGAGTTTCACCGAAAACTCTCGGTATGTTGTATCGATGATGCGATGCTACTTCTTTCTTATTATATTGATTTTTTTTTTTTTTTTTTTTTTTTTTTTTTAGGTGATAGGTGTATAACAAACGGACTAAAAAATTACTAAAAATATTATTACGAATATAAAATACGTTTTATAGAAAATTATATACCGATACTATATAATAATTGATATAAGTATAACGGTTAATCTTATACCGATTGCCAATCGATAATAAATTATTGTGCTATATATATATGAGGTATTCCACGTGAAACCAAAAGTGATTTGACTTTCGGGTTTTTGATTTCGATCGAAATTTTTTTTCGTATCACTTTTTGCAAGCTAAAACGATACCCCGAAGGGTTTTTCGATTGCAGCTGTTTATTTCGATTTATCAATTAATGAAAATATCCCAGAGTTACCATTTGACCAAGTTTTCCATTTTTTCCTCCGAAACCTCGTGCCCTGGGGTGAAAATGACCCAGATACAAAATGTTCATTCTTGATCGAACTTTCCGAAAAACATTTTTTCAAACCTCCGCCATTAACGATCATAGAAGATATTCGAGTGTAAACACTAAATTTGAAATTCCAAAAAAAGGCCATTTTTGATTTTGAATTTTTTTTTTTGAAAAAAAAGTAGACAAAAAAACGAAACTTTTAAGCCCCTAATCAAGGTGGGACGAATTTTTTTTATATTTTTTTCTAGGGTATAAAGCTTGTTTTCCTGGAAAAAAAATTTAATTTTCGAAATATTTTCATGATTGGTCTATTGGATCGCCTAATCATTTGTTTTTTTTTTGTTTTCCAAGCTGAACAAAAAGTGATTGGCAAGAAAAGAATCATTGAAAAAAAAATTTTAATTTTTTTCGCCAATAACTATTTTTCTTTTTAAAAAAAGAATAATTAAGCGATCCAATAGACCACTCATAAAAATATTTCTAAAATGAAATTTTTTTTCCAGTAAAACAAGCTTTAGACCCTAGAAAAAAATATAAGAAAAATTCGTCCCATCTTGATTAGGGGCTTGAAAGTTCCGTTTTTTTGTCTACTTTTTTTCAAAAAAAAAAAAATCAAAATCAAAAATGGCCTTTTTTTGGAATTTCAAATTTAGTGTTTACACTCGAATATCTTCTATGATCGTTAATGGCGGAGGTTTGAAAAAATGTTTTTCGGAAAGTTCGATCAAGAATGAACATTTTGTATCCGGGTCATTTTAACCCCAGAGCACGAGGTTTCAGAGGAAAAAATGGAAAACTTGGTCAAATGGTAACTCTGGGATATTTTCATTAATTGATAAATCGAAATAAACAGCTGCAATCGAAAAACCCTTCGGGGTATCGGTTTAGCTTGCAAAAAGTGATACGAAAAAAAATTTCGATCGAAATCAAAAACCCGAAAGTCAAATCACTTTTGGTTTCACGTGGAATACCACATATATATATGATATAAAATTATGTAAATAATATGATGTGTATAAACACGTGCGGTTATATAGGTATAATGTAAAAAAAAGCAAAAAAGCAAAAAACAAAAAACTAAAAAAAACTAAAAATAAAATAAAAATCAATCAACGTATTATAAACTGTAGTTATATATATGAATACATATTATATTAAATTTCGATATTCGGTGGGTTATGAATATGTATTATGAAATATCGTCTAATCGATCAACTGTGGTATCACTATTGATTCGTAATCTCACCTGCTCGTACACCTATATATAAATATATATAATATACTTATGTGAAATATATATGAATATATATGTATATATATATGTATGTTAACTATACACAGATATATTATAGCGAGTTATATCTTATATTGAAACAAAAAAAAAAAATTAAAAAAAAAGAAACCAAAAAGATAGAAAAGAAGGAAAGAAAAAAATATGTAATTGAATTGGAAGCAAAATTGAGAGTCGAAAGTGTATAAAGTTTATAAGATAATGGACCAAATCGACTATATTATTATATTATATACCTTCCTACATATTTATATTAGTTGCGTAGATTTTTCTCATTATATGTCTTAAATATAGTTTTGCTGCGCAGAATTGTTTCGTGATATACGGTATGTTATAGTGTACATTCGATACGTTATTGAAATATTGTTCCTCATAATACACGCGACAAATGTGTTCATTATGCCATATATTAATTATTATAGACAGTTCGATTATGTATGTACAGAGAGAATTCTAAGTTTTTCACAGTCTCAGGATTATTCATGTCTAATCACATCGCATTGATTGCAAAAGCTACGAAATAACTGAGAAGAAATGAAAAAGGGAAAATAAATTAAAACAAATTCAACGATCGCTGTAATGGTAATTGTCTCGGAAAAATTTCTAGATGTTTCTAGAATTTTTGAAAAATCGTAACAAAAGTTTAACAAGCTTCAGAGGTGAGTCAATACCTTTCATGCAATTCAACGATCCGATTAGTGTTTGTTGAAATAAAATTGTAATTCATTATCTCGATGCACAATATACATACAATCAATTTGTTGCATTGTTTAAGCTTTTACGTTAATTATTATACAGACGTACTGACACTGTTCCCAAACAGACGTAACCACCTATACCTACTATTATTGTAAAAAATATCAGATAGATAGTAATGATTAATGAATAAATAAAAAAGAGAAAAAACGGGGTCGTAATAAAGTTGACTAGATGCGAAAGAAGATTGTGTCGGGCGCAAAGTTCGACGCGTAATTATTATTCGCGTCTATAGTACAATGGGAAGATGGATAAATTTTCTCTTGAATTTTTTATTTATTTATTATAGGTATATATTTAAACGTAATTGTATACTTATTATGTTGCCACCTATTTCTATAACGAAATAAGAATCGATAATCGATATAAGTATCGGAGTAAAAGAAGAAAAATCAAATTTGAAAAGAAGGTATAGATAGATCAATGGTTATTATAGAAAAGTACTTTAAAAGATCGAAAAAACTTTTGTTACAAATTTATATACTATATATATTAGACGTAAATTTATATCGTGCAAAGTCGCGTAACGGTTGGTGATGACTGATGCAGAGAAATCAATTTTCTCATCGATCATGAAAAATGCTGCAATTACTAAAGAAAAAAGAAAAAGAAAAGAAAAAAAAACGCACAACCACATTGATCGGTAGCTAGAAATTAATAATATATAGTATATTGTAATCGAAATAATTAAAATCCATAAAAAATAAGAATTTCATAGCAAACTTCCCACTCCCTGTGTACCTACGAATTCAATTTTTCCATTTTATGTTCTAATGACTGATAATCAGTTTTATTTTTTTAACATTATCCTACGATGTTAACACACCAACATCCCTCTATATAAGGTTAGTGATTACTGACATCAGGGCTTAATTTGATTATTCTCGAATTTTAATGCTACAAAAAAAGGACGTCTACCAAAAAATGTGGCCAAAGCCCCAGATTCCTATCTCAATTCTAATTTCCCTATCTCAATTCTATTGCAGTATAGCTGCGAAAAATCTGAAACTTGGTACACTCCTTACCTGTAGTAGTAGGTATTTCATGAAAATTCGACAGATTTTCAACGATATAATTTTCGAAGCTACAGCCCACCAAAAAAAAATTCTTATCTTCAAATTGTGATGAATAAAATTTCGTCGTATAAAAATCTGTAAATTTTTCACGGATACCTACTACTATAGGTAAGAAGTGTGCGGAGTTTCAGATTCAGAGAAGCGATAATGCGATAGGGAGTAAAAAATAACCCCGAAGTACTAAAAATCGTCTGTTATTTAAATGAGGAAGATCGAAGGCTTCGGGGGCAGTACTTGGAATTGAGATAGGAACCTGGGGATTTGACTACATTTTTTTGTGTATATTTGGAAACGTTCTGGCCCATGGGAGCATTGAAATTCGAATATTACCGAATTAAGGAACACCCTAATATATATACAGGGTGAGTCTCTTCAAAGGTCTGAAATGGGGGGTATACTTACTCGCGGCAAAGGTGTGCCTTGATTTGTGATTAAGCATTGCTGCCCTATCCTCACCTGGATAATTATTGTTTATCTGATTGGCTGAATGGCGTGCCTTCGTCGTAATTAATAGTTCCACCCATTTTAGACCTTGGGAAAGCCTCACCCTGTATATGTCTATATGTATATCTGAAGCAAATAAGGAATAAAGCCGTAAAGCTGTGTATATCCTGTAAAACTCTTGTTATACATATATCCATAAGCATGAAACATAAAATAAGATTTGAAAACCGTATGTCACATAAAAATGTGTAATATACCAATCTGTAAAGAAAAAAAAGCTACGCAAGCTGCACGTATACATATACTATACATACAGATAAAAATATGTAGTATACGAGGTATTCCGTGCCAAATCGGCTAAAGTCTGACCCTGACTATCTCGGATTTGATCCACGTCTTTTTATATCAATCTTCCAACTCTAAGAGACACCTAGTATATTTTTTCAGATTTTTCCCAAAAACCGTAATTTATTCCTGAAATTTTTAGACCGAAAATGGGGGACAAAAAAAAAGAAATTCGAGGATTCATTGATGATCAGTTGCACCGATTATTTTGGCTCATTATTTTCACATTATTTTTTCACGAGAATAAATGGGTCTGATTATATTTCCATGGTATTTCTTCGTATAAAAATTGCGTTAACAATATCCTCAATTCGTTAATATTACCTGAAATCGATTAAATGGTTATACGAAAGATGAGTGCCATGATTGGACATGGTTGAAAATTGGAAAGAAATTTATAGATATCTCTCAGAGCTGGACCACTGTTGTATAAAAAAATTAATTAAAAAATGAAAAATAAAAGAGTGGATCAAATCCGAAATAATTCAGAGTCAGAGTAAAACATTCGACAAGTTGGCATGTTATGCCCCATATATTATATATTATCTAGATATAATATATCCGCATGAATCTTTGTGTGACTCGATTAATTAAATAATTGATAATATAAAATAATAAAGACGATGGTTACGTATATGATACGAGATTGCCCAAACACCTATATACCTATATAATTATTATGTACACGTGTGCAGTGTGTGTGCGTGTGTGTGTTTTAAAGTTAAAAGAAATTTTAATTAATAGGTATCTATTATGAAGAAGCACTGTTATATCAGCATAATTTGAAATAATATATACGAAATTTTTAGAATAAATATTTATACAGAATTTTTCATTCACCTATAAATTTAAACATAGTTTCCAGTTTTTCTATGTAAATATACATAAATATTATGTAAATAGTTTGAAAAAAACGAGACACCGATGAGGAATGCATAGACATACCTACGTGAAATATGCGGGTACGTATTATTCCAACATTTACAAGTTTTTCTCTTTTCTCTTCTTCTTTTTTCTCTTCAATTTTTTAAAAATACTTCCGGCGATAAATAGTAGTTTTATATTACATCGGCGATCACTGCGGATGCACAAACACCACGTGTATACCCTATCCACGTTTTTTTTTTTTTATAGCCAATTTTAACAAGACACCGAATTTTCTTGTAAAAAAATAAAAAGAAGAGAAAAACCTCTATAAACGCAAGATATCGACGCTGAGGAAGAAATATTGGTTCGCGGGTCGGTTTATTTTCCGGGAAAATACAAGAGGGAAAACATTCTTCCTATAAGACATACAAAACTGCAAACATATCCGATAAAATAATCCAGATACACGTAGGTATGTACATGCAGTTATATTGAATCGAAGCAATTTTTTTTTTTTTTCACAGCATTCAATATATTCGTTTGCTGGGGTGGAGGGTCAATGAATGAATCCAATTTTATAGCTATCTAATGCCGGTCGTACCTATACAGGTTTTTCTTCTTCTTTTTATTCGGTATTTTTACCTTATAGGGGAACGTGGGGCAGAACGGGCAGCGGGGCAGAACGGGCACCAAAACAAAAAAAAAACAATGTGGTCGGAAACGATTTTTTATGAAATATGGCGACGTATTTTGGATCAATAATGAAAAAAAAAAAAAATCAAAAAAACATTATTTTTTTTCTATTTTTCTTTACTTTTTTAAAAAAAAATTTCAATTTTTTTTTTTTTTCATTATTGATCCAAAATACGTCGCCATATTTTATAAAAAATCATTTCCGACCACTTTATTTTTTTTTTGTTTTGGTGCCCGTTCTGCCCCGCTGCCCGTTCTGCCCCGCGTTCCCCTATATATATTTTTTGTAACACATGCACGATTTTTGCGTTTTTTTGACCCATTAAGCGGGCCTAAAGTGGCGGTTTTCAGACGAGCGGGCAAATAAAAACTGAAAACGCCCGCTGCTCGATTTAGCGGGCGTTTTCAGTTTTTATTTGCCCGCTTATGCTCGAGCAGCGGGCGTTTTCATTTTTTATTTGCCCGCTAAATCGAGCAGCGGGCGTTTTCAGTTTTTATTTGCCCGCTTATTTGAAATCGCTCAAAAACGCGAAAATCGCGCGTGTCACAAAAAATATGGTGTGCACCAAGGGCTAAGTGGGTTTTTTGACCTTGTGTGGTTGCAGTACTCGTCCTCGGCTCGCAAATGCACTCGTCTTCGACTCGTGCTAGCTCGCCTCCGACTCGTACTGCAAACTCCACACTCGGTCTGAAAAATCCCACTTTACGCCCTTGGTACACAATATACTATTGTTGGTATATGTAATAAGAAACGACAATCTCATATATACCATATAGGTATGTATACTTGTGGTGGTATTGGCGACGGACTGTCGGCTTTGAAAACGGATTGCATAGTCGAGAGGCGTCTCGAAATAAAGAATGTCTTCCGTCCATTTTCCACGAACTTCCGGCCTCTCAAATCTCGGCGATTTCGGGTAGCTTTCAACCGGAATCACTTTTTCTCGACGTCTCATCCCTTGTGTGTGTGGTTTTTTTTCTTTTCTTTTTTTCTCTCCTTTCTACCTTCCACTCTTCTCTTTTTACACACCCCTATAATTGTTTCTCAAACGACTGGGCCGATAGATCTCATCCACGTCAGTCAGCTGTTCTAACCGAGTTGCAGTGATTTATCGAATTTTTAGCTGAAGTAACGTTCGAACGTTCGACGTTTTTTTCGATTTTCTTTTTCATTTCTTCTTCCACTCCTGTTTTTTCTTTTTTTTTTTTCTATCGTTTTCTAACGGCGAAGTAATTTCGTCGCGAATTCGTTGTTTATATGGGCTTTTACCAAAGTGTAAAAGTGCAGGGTAAATAGAATTTTGCCCTACTGCTGCAGGAGGGATTTAATCGATAACTTTTAATTTGAATACCGTTCCATCGAGTATATACTATGTACAGAGTAAAGGAGCAGATATCTTCGAACTTTAATCTCCGTCTTTCTCTCTCTGTGTCCTCTCTCTCCCTCTCTCTCTCTCTCTCTCTGAAGTTCTCATATTTTATTGTTCTCATGGTAAAGGTGAAGACGAAAAAAATTCGAGGGTAAATTTAATCTGAAACGTTATAGGCGTCGCGACGCTTGTGTCTTAGGTTCTTAGGGGTTGAATAAATATGTACGGCTACCTTGAATAACTTTCTTGAAATCCGATCCGAGGAGTTATATAATACGAAAATTCAGACGAAGTTTAAATGTTCAAATTTCAAACACGACGATAGGTAGTACGTACCTATGCATGTATTATTATAAAGTGAAATTGTTCCATCCCTTCAACACAAAGGGATTTTTCTCGCCTCGCCTCGTTTTTGTACATCATACCTATAAAACCCGTCGTAGCAATTATTCAACTCGCAGAGAATAACGGACGAATTGAATTTCTAACAAAGAGGTAAAACGTAACGTTACGTTACGTTACGTTACGTTATATACAGAGCGATTCTCTGGAAAGTGACGCGCCTGCAAGGTAGGCAAATGCGAGACGCCTGCATTGAGCAACTCAAACATCGACGATTGGGTTTCATTCATTACGTATATGGGAGAATAAAACCCAGTCGTCGATGTTTGAGCTGCTCAATGCAGGCGTCTCGCGCTTGCCTACCTTTCAGGCGCGTTACTTTCCGCAGAATCGCTCTGTATATACCATATGTACTATATCTGAAAATGGTATTCTGTGGTAAAAAAAATGTATTTTAACATGCAGTCAGATTTAATTATCCGAGAAACAGTCGCGGCCATAACGTAGATTGATGGCAAGCTTATGTATTATACAATTTATGTACACATATACTACATATATATACGTTCTACATATATAGGAATAAACCCTTCCCAGGTTTGGCTTCAGGCGTAAATCTATTGTGACTTGGAATTGGGGTTAAATTAGTTTGCGAAAATATATGTCCCCAAATTCTATCCCCTCGTCTACTCGAGTTTACCTCTCTGCAAACTGTTCTGTGTTATCTATTAACTTAGAGCCCATCAACGTACTGAAATAACAATTAGTGTGAATATTTGCGAAAGGCTAAAATTTGCTTATTTTTCATTTTTGTTTTTTTTAACATCAACTTAGTAGCTATGTATATAGTTGAATTTGACATATTGATTGGGGAAGTGATCGGGAGCAGGGGTTCCTAATTGCCTTATAATTATCGCTGCTGGGGGAGACCCATTGATGCATGAATTCATAAATCACGATTATAACAGCTCCCCGAACTGCGCAGCTTTTTTTTTTCTTTTCCTTTTTTTCTTTCGTTCAAATTTTAAACACCATTTAAAAAGAGCTTATCGTCTTACTTCTTGCGGACCCCTTTTCAAGACCGAACTTCGATTCTAATTATCTTTAATTGACCCAGTCGCTCGCTCCTATCGCCTTTCAATCATTACTCAATTACACGCTCGTTATCACCTGAAGATACCTATTTTATTTTATGATTACCTCAAACAGTTAAACTATGATGATTCTCTCGCTAATAATTAATCTAAATTTTTAATAATCATATCTTGTTTCCAAGTATGTGGTTTGATCAAACTCTCCAAATCCAACGATTTGTGACTTAAAATTCAATCATACTAGTACAAACAACCTAATGATTTCGAAAAAGTAAGATGAATTAAAACATGATTTTCCGAAACGGGCAGCTAGTGCAGTAAGTGAAAATAGATATTTTCGAGGCAGTGTAAGTATACTACCATGGGTTGATCTCATGCATGTACATGTATATGTTTTATGTGAAATAAAATGAATATGAGAATCTTCGTCTGAGAAAACTGTGGCCATATTCCGTAGCCTTCGGAGTGATAAAATTTCCACAACTGTGTTGAGTGTGCGGATACGGTATAGGTGAATAGGTATACGATACGATAGTAGGTTTGTAAATGAATGATAAAACAGAATGAAAATAACATAAATGGTGCAGACGGGGATCAGTATGTGAATTCTTTGAGATATAATATTCTTGATGCGGTTTATCAAAACAGTTTTTCTGCTATCTAATAGAGATGTTTCAGCTCTGCGCATGATAATGAAATATATATTTCTATGTATATTCATATTCGTATAGATACGTTTTGTGGGTGATGAATATATTATGATGGATATACAAACACGGATGTCCCGCGTAAGCGCGGCCATATATCACGCTGCGCCGGACAGCGATCCCCGTTTTACGATCTACGTTCTACAGTCTTTGCAACGTTAGTAGGTATACATGTAGATATTTTTCATTTTCTACTCCTACACGGCTAGAAGGTATAAGGTAGACATAGTGTCACATAGACGACGTCTTCGGATGGAAGGACACCGAGAAAAAGCGGAAAATAAGGAAAGAGGGGAAAAAGAGTCATCGTCCGTAATCGGCGGTCGTTATCTCCCGTCCCTTGTACCTCTTGTCTCCATTCGCCACCGTTCAACGTAAAGTGCTCGTAAACACCATCAAAATAGTAATTCTCGTCTATCGGAGCATCCTGGCAAATTCAAGGGTCCTTTTTGTCTACAAGGAAATTCTCTGGGTATAAAGGACTGGCGTTTACCACTTGCGAGAATGAACTCACCCTTCAGATAAACGTTCTATATATATACTGTATAATCAGCTATGTATACACATCGCTTCGTATACCTATATACAACAAATGCTGCAGGTATATAAAAGCAATCGATGTCAAGTTTGCTCGATTTGATTACACTACATTAGATGAAACCCGGTAAAAACACATTTATAAGGTCAATACAGGAAGTCGAACATAATGGCGATCCGGCCTTGCAAATGTAACAATTTAATTAATGAGTTAACGAATTTACGTAAGAGCGAAGGTAATGCACATTTGGAACATCAATGCAGGCGATTAGACAGAATATATAATGTAAACTGTTTAACAAATCTCTGTTGCCATTTTTTGAATAAAAATCTCGAATAGTAGGTAAAAATATCGCTATGTCCTGTTTCAATGCTTTGGATACAAGAATTGTGATTATCAGTACTAATTGCGTATTATTACATCACGCGTGTTTATTAAATTCCACAAGTGTATCAAAATTGATATTAAATTATCAATATAGCTATACAAGGAAGTGCGTCTATATATTTTGAATAAATAGTTTTTTTTTCAATTTCAGACGATTTCCCATCATTTTTAGTTTATTTTATCGTCGAATATCTTCATTGAAACGTTTCAAGATTTTTACTGCGCTATTACAACGTTCAAAAATTTGAAAATCGAGACGAAAATGTTATGCCTTTTTTGTTTATTCTTACTTACTAATTGACTAAAACTGACTGAAAACATATGATTTCATAATTCTATCTAGTATATCTCATAACGTTTCGAAAGATTCCACATCGAAACGCAACATATGCAGTAATAATTCATTCGAATTAATTTCGTTTCAGTTTGTTGGATAATCTTTAAAAAAAAGAAACAAATAAATCGACTAATGCGTTTTATTTTCCCAAAAAGTGAATCATAATCAATTTCCACGTCTATAGGTATCAGTTCCTCCGGAAAATTCTCTGCGAATAAATTTACAATCATAAAACGAACGCTGGTTATTAAATTATGAGTTTTCAAATCCGGCAGCGCTCTTCGCGCCATAAACATAAACGTCAGAGTGCGTAACTACACCAACGCTACAACCACAGTCGCGCCATTTCCCAAGGTTTCTGCTACACCGACGAATAGGAGATCGTATATCATGTCACGTGACCATATATCGCTGTGGAAACCGTAATGGTTCATAAAACATCCTAAAAGTAGTCGGTGTGTGAAAATACTTTAAAAAATCCTAAGAATATAAATTCGTAAATAAGAACCGGAGTGTTAAAAATGTCAACGGATCAATCCCTCGTTAATTCGACATTTAAAAATCGTGTCATCGTGTTAATTTTCTATAAATAATTGGGTTCAAAAAATTTCGATCGAACATAACCGCCGTTGACACATTTATACTCGTGTGTCTGTGTGTGTGTATTTATAAGCATAAGTAATTTTCGAATATTCGTTGTATGTATACATATTGACAGAAAATGTCAATAAACAAAATATAATCTAAACTAATATAACAACAAAATTACTATACAAATATAAATACAAATCAAAAAAGATTTGAAACAAAAAAATAACAATAATGGAAGACTTTAACGACGGTGTTGACGGAAAACTGGCCCAAAGAATGCGGCGTGTTAATTCCGAGCAGTTTCATACTCTCGTAAGAATGCACCTGTCCTTTGAATTGGATCTAAACACAGAAGAGTAAGTCTCTTCGGCAATAATTTAGTAACAATATTAATATTCTTATTTTTCTACATTTACGTATGTAGTTTTACATTTCACATCTCACATGTTATATACATTACAATATGATCATGTAAGTTAAATATATGATATCTATTAATATACCAACACACAATAGTTCGGACACGAGTATGACCAACAATTGTGCACCTTCGTGTCATTGTGTACTTCACGTATTTGGTAGCGCCTGGCGAGAGGCTAAGAGTCTAGTATCATCTGCTAGTTCGTTACTAGTATTGCCAAATTCCAGATGTCGAGATTCTCACTGTATTATGTGGTTTGTAAAAGATCTAGTGTCTAACAGGATTATTATTTTTTTTTTATTTCATTTTTTCTGATCTCTTTCGGATTTTATCGGTGACGGAATAAAAAGAACATGAAAAGGAACAAAAAACAAAACACTAACAAGACTATCGTTACTATAACGAAAATATGCTGTTTAGTCAATTTTCAAAATGGATAATCAATGTGGATTTTACAGCAGCGACTGCGTCGCAGAAAAAGCTAAATTAAAAAAATGGGGACTCATTAGCTTCTCTAAAAAACCAAAGTCTACTATTAATCTACAAAAGGGAGGGATTGAAGGAGCTCCTTTATCTCACGACGGTATAAACCAGGTGAAACAACTCATCGATTATTTATCCACTGAACAAAGTAAGTATCATCGATTTTTGGAAGAAACAAATATCATTCGTTCATTTTTAAACGATAAGATTATTTAGGAAACTCTAATCTTTGCATAAGATAGACTCTTCTTCTTCGATTTCCAGGCCTTGTACAGGAAGGTATTTTCAGACGTACAGGTAAACTGACCAGACAACAAGATCTGAAGACCGCACTGTACCAAGGAATTCCGCTAAACCTTGAGGACGGTCGTTTCAGTATCCACGACTGTGCATCAGTTCTGAAAAGCTTCCTAGCAGAATTACCTGAGCCGCTTTTAACAGATTTGCACTATCCAGCTCACTGTCAAATCGCGGGTAAATTAATTACAGATTATTTCTCCCATAGGTTTTCAATTGATGATCTAATCCCTCCTTCTCATGCTTCTCTTTTTATTACAGAATTATGGTGCGGCGATATGAAAGCTAACGAATGTAGACTGCTACGATGTTTGCAGTTACTTCTGCTTCTACTACCATCTGAGAACCGAATCCTACTTAGGAACGTTTTAAAACTATTAAACAAAACTGCAAGCTTTGAGCACAGTAATAAAATGAACTGCGATAGCCTAGCGACGTTATTTACTCCGCATTTACTATGCCCAAGAAAATTATCACCCGAAGCTTTGCATATTAATTCACAGACTTTGTCGGGGCTTGTAGCTTTCATGATCAGAAAAGGAATCGAAATGTTTGATATTCCCCCAAAGTTAGCCACCGATATTAGAGCCTACTGGGTAGAGCAGGAAAGAAAGCTTCTTAGTCCTACGAAAAACGATGTGAGCCTTTCTCCGCTCTTTTTTTCCCTTGAAAATTTCATGATGGGAGATACTTTTGGATTCTAAATTCCAACTCCTGTTTCCAGTTGAACGAATCTACATCGGACACAACCGGCACGGCGCACACAGTATTCAGTTTTGTGGATCATAAACTAACGGCGAAAGCAAACTCGACGCAAGATACCCAGGCTGCATTAGCGTCGTTGTATGCTCATATACAAGCGATGCCAGAGTCTGCTAAGAAGAGGAGACTGGTTAAACAATTCAACAAAGAAAATGGGCAGGGAACACCTAGGCAGGTGAAAAATCTGCGGACTAAAAGCCTCGGGGATTCGATAAAGAAGCATATTTTTCAGAAAAAATTATTAGGGCATAAAAAAATAGTCGATATTAACATAGGCTGCAATATGACGAGGTCTAGCAGCGAGGAGAACATCTTGTCGTCGGTAAGATATGGGAATATGAAATTTTATCGCATGCGCATTATCATCTGATTATCATTATCTGTTCTCTATGTGCCTTGCCAGTTCTTATTCGTGCTATTAATGTCTGTGCAAGTCTATAAATTAATGTATGTTAAAATGTTAAAATGATCCGCTTATTTGCATGTATGTATCGCCGAACAGAGTTTGGAGAAATCGCTGCTTCCTCCAAAGGCGTTGTTCAGCAAATCGGACGACGAATTAAGCATGGATAGCTATGAGCCGTTGGAAGCGGACAACCTTTTACACGTCAAGCACATAAGCAATAGCACAGGGAGTCTGGCTACATCAAATATCGGGCATTATAAGACAAAGAAGAAAGTGGTGCTTGTTAATTTTGTAAATATTAGCGAGGAAAGGAGCGTCGACAAACTAGAGAACACGGAGAGAGAAAGTACCGCTAAAAGAAGTTTCGAGGGCAAGGATGAGGCATTTTCTTCGGGAAAACAGCAAACCAAAGCTTGCAGTTTGCAGGATATTAACACCCCGATGAAAGTCAGATTTTCACGCCAACTTAGTGAACCTGGTGTTTATTCTAATGAAAATTTATCAGAAATGAACGATAGCGACTTAGTGAGGCAGAATTCAGACCCAGTATTTTCTGTTACGAGGAAATCTAACATAGAGGTAGTCTTCTCTCCCAGAAAATCAATGCCTGATTTAAAGTCAGCCGTTTCATCAGAAAATCTAGAAATCTCGACGTCCAAAACAACCCATTATTCGCCTCCGATAGCTATGAGTAAATTCTGGAACTCGTACACGGCTCACACCTCAACACCGGCCAAAAATCTATTCCGTAAAAGTCTAGCCGCAGCTGCAGCTGCGGGTAACGAATGCATATTAACGCCCATAGCTAACAACGACAAAAGCATGAGCCCCATCACTCAAAGCACGACAAAGATGAGCAAAGCCATGCAGGTATGCATGTTTAAGATTCTATCAATGCTCTGAATATGTCTGCGCCGCCAAATCGCATGTTTGTGTTCCGCCTTGGTCCTATTCCCAAATTTCATAATCCTACGATGATATTTATTAAGCCATGAAATTTTCATAGGAAACCATGATGACTCCTCGATCAAGAAAACCAGTGATGATGATATCCGGGTCTAACTTATGCAATCTGGCGTCTTTGAACAGCGGATGGACTCCCCGAGGGCCTGGACCAAACATTCGAAGGTCGAACCTGGAGCTACCTCGGCGAAAAAGCTGCACATCTATTCTCGAAGAATCTCCAAAAGTGGACAACACGAGCAGTGAATTGATCCCAATAGCTGGTCAAGTCGATATCGAGGATAAAGAAAATCGAAACGATGAAAGGAACTTCGTTACTTCAATAGAGGACGAATATTCTAACGCTATTCAAGGAAGTAGCGCTTCTATAACAAGCACATTTCGAGAATATCTTCTGTCCAGAAGCGTTCTAACTGCTAGCCCGGTGGATTTGAGTTTCAGTTCTAGAACAGGTGATTTCGACCAGTCAGAGTCGGACTTAAACATTCTCAACGATGATAGATTGTCGGATAGCCTTCTCCATTGTTTGGACGGTAATCATCCCGGCTCAGACACGTCTGGTATAGCTTCTGGTAGTACTAACAGCGGGAATAATTCAGCGGAGAAAATAGATGACGTTGTTAATCCGACGCCAAGAAAGAGGGGAACAGATCTCCAGCGTAATGATTCAAAGAGATCTGTTCTAGACAAGACTGTTACTAACAGATTAAAGTTCCAAACTATGAGTAATAAACAGCTAAGCGAATCTATGCTGAAGCCTGTTAAATCTAAGGAAACGTTACAAGAGACTTCTTTCTAAATGTCGAGATCTCTGAGCCTATATAGTGTAAAGAGACGGACTATGTTATATTTACGAATGTATATTTTTTGCTTTTTAAATATTAAGCGGTTTTTAATATTTGCCTTATTTCTAGCTATTGAACATACACTCGCGCGTATCCAACTGGTTATCGTTGAATACGTACTCAATTCGTGGTAATTTTAAAAGCTAATAGCAAATTTCTTGCTACGTGATATTTATACAATGTGAATCAAGGGGTACTCTTACACCATGAAAATAATTGTTTTTTAAAATCACCTTCGCGATTTTGACAAAAGCAAAAATTTAAACAACAATTATTTCAGAGTTGTATAGTATGTGTACCCCTTTTCAATCACATGCTTAAAATGTTTTTCTTTTTTTCTTTTATATATATTATATATCTAATCGGATTTAGACAAGGATTAGTGGTGCGAATTTAAAGAGTTAAATAGAAAAAAAATTGTCAAGACTGACTATAATTACTTTTGTATCGCGATTTTTATAATAAATAGAAAAAACTAGAAGGTGTGTAGGTGTAGGTGAATGAAGGAAAACTTAAATGCTACCAAATTGTGAATATAAGTTGAAAAATAAATAAATAAATAAATAAATGAGTAAATTAAACCGCAACACGAATTCATGCTGTGAAATCTATATGTATGGATAATTTTTTTTTATATTTGCATAATAATATAATAACGCACGCCTGAAGTATAACAACAATTGATATTAATTATTCTTTCTCCTTTTCCCCCTCAACTTTTATACGTTTAAACGATATAATTGTGTTATTACGAATATCCGCTATAAATTTGTTCAGACTTATGCGACGAATCTGATAACGAAAATGAATTTGTTGTCGGTACTGACGTGGGTCAGAACATATCGTCATGTCCTAAATCTGGAATATACGAAAGTCCTCGTTCCTTCAAAGCTTTACTCATCAAACGTTCTTGGTCCTGTTTTAATTCTTGTTCTCTTCTCTGAGCATCTAGTATATCATCGACAGTAACTGCGGTCAATGGAAGGTCCTTTTCCTTCTCTCTGTCCTGCAGCAAAAGAATAAACAATAAATGATAATGATGATGAAAATTGAATAGCTAAATAAAAAAATATTCTTACTATTTCGCCCAAAAGAACAACGTTCTCTCCTCTAACAATGAAAACTCCTCTAGGTATATCACCGTATTCTTTACCGACGTGAATCCTTTCGATTGTTCTGTGTAGAACTAGATTAGCAAATTGATCAACGCTTCTTAGATATCCGATGAGAGTTCTTCCGTCTCTTAACAAGACCATTAGTTTTTCTAAACGAATATTTATGCGAGAATTAGTTATCTATAGTCTACGTATATTTCGCGCCTTTTGTTGTTAAGAAAATATCAATGTTTGACGTATAAAGAATTCGATTAGGTTAGGTGTCATCATAACCTAAAAACTTTCATACAGATTAACGCACTACTACCACGAGTTGTTAGAGTAACGGAACGTACTGTCGAGTTCTTCGAGAAGAGACGCCGTTCCAGGTACAACATTCATTGTTTTTTTTTGTTCTTCTTTTGTTTTTTATGTTAAAAAGGAATATTACGGTTTAAAATTAGACTCTAACACATAGTGGAAACAGTTGTTTGTACGCCACTTCAGTCATTGAACTACAACAATCGTAGTTCGACTTCGAAGTCTAAACTTTGCAATATCTGTCGAAACTCGAAACTCGTAATTCGATTATCATATTTGAATTTGTATTCGATTTAGCGGGAGAATTCATCAATCTCAAATAGTTATGTTATAAAGTTTGAACAATTTGGAGAGTATATTGAGTATAATAACGAATTTGGAGACATGCGATAAAGAACTATAAGTTCAATTCTCTTGCATGAGATTTGAACTTTTATAACGTCCGTGGTGTCATTGTTACGGCGTATAAGATGATGATAGAATAAATTTGATACGTAGCTGATATTCAGACTGTAACAAATTCTGCTTATTGTTACACTGCAAAGTTAAAAAGAATTAACATACGAATAATAGGCGCGAAGAATAGTAGATATATGTATGTATAGTGACCTTTCAGAGCTAATACCTGTGCTGTTATTATTACATGTATTATACTAGTTCCATAATGTCAAGGATGAAACTCTTGCGAATTAATGGTTTAAATATCTCATCCACATACTCGTCTAGTATACGCGTGAGCGTTATATTTTCGATAAGCAATCGGTACACCTACATAACCGTACTCGTAATATATTTCGATGTAGGTAATATGTAAGGATTATGAAATGAAATAAACAAACAAAATCACCCCACGCACATGTCTATCACATTTATTATTGTATAAAAATATTTGAAATGTCATCCGCGTCGTCTACCCGTGATATAACAGTTTCTCTTCGTATGGGAAACTGCAGGGTATCGTCGAAGAACTTCTGAGCGAAAGAAAAGGTGAAGAAAAATCCATGCTTCTAATCAATACACATGATGGTACTCGGGTGAAAGGCTGAAGCGTTTTAAAGAAGCAGGGTTCAAGGGCTGCAGCAGCTTACGTACGCGCCCTCGTTCCTATTATACCGTCGACTTCCTCTTGTGCCAGTTAGGAGCATCGTTTCGTGCCCGAATCTAACTCAGTAACTGTAATAAGTGTCTAGTATTATTGACGAAAGAAAAGTAGGAGATACCGGCCGGCGTTATACGTTAGCTCCTATACATCCTTTGATATCGCTCTTACTTTCACTCGGCACATCTTGCCACGCCACGCAAAGGCCTTCCCGACTTGCCGCATGATGATCCCATGATACATAGACGATGTAATTGGTAGTTACCATCGAGATCGCCTAGCTGTACGTTCGACGGTTCATTTCAGTCCACGAATACACTATACTTGTTAAACATTCAGAGCCCTTTGCAAGCCGATTTAGGAATGGCTCGCGATATTTTGCACTTGTTGTTTTTGTTAATCCTGCAATCATCTGCACGATCACAGGAATATTTCGTGAGTTAAAAAAACTTTTTCCTTAACGGTTTTATCCTTTTTTTTTTAATCATTATCTCTTTGTTAATGATTGCGATCGATATTTCGGTTCGACTGATTCGAATTCTGGAATTTTTAATCCGATGGAAAGGTTCATTCTTCATTTTGAAAATCTGCAGGCTAGTGTGATTGAATTTTGTCAAATCTTGGCTTGCTTATCAATTCTCAAATCATTGATGCGCATGTGCGAGTTTCGAGGTTATATTATATTATACACGTGTAGACAAAGCAAATAGTTAGACCTTCGATTTTTTATTTTCCTCTCTTGTTTTTTTTTTTTTTTTTTTTTTTTTCGTTTTGTGGCAAAGAATTGCGCAATTCCATGGTACCTCCAGCTCCTTATTGATGCGTAGAAGTAATGAGTTAGCGTAATTGCCGCAATGACCTCTGACAGTGTGCGGTATTGTAAAACGAATTACTGCGTGCGATGTGAAAATTGTGTTTGTTGTTGTTGTTTTTTTTTTTTTTTTATCATCTCTATAGAACACAACGCCACAGCCAATTAAATCCAACTTTACCTGCGTCGGTCGAATCACAGGATACTACGCCGATTTACCATCAAACTGCAGAGTTTATCACAACTGTGATGACCAGGGTAACAAGTTTTCCTATTACTGCCCCGAGATGACAGCATTTCGGCAAGAGGCTCTGATCTGCGATCATGCTCACCTGGTAGATTGCCAGGCAGGGGCTCGTATTGGTAAAAATACACAGGAAACTCCGGAAACTTTGGATCAATCAACGATTGCTACAACCCATACTGCTGATCGATGGATGACCTCGAATCACTTCCGCGATTTTTTACTGAATACAAACTCGACGAGATCTTTCAGTTTTCGTGTCGGTGAAAATTCTTCGAAATCGGCTCATGCAGGCTTTGGGGATAATCAGGAGTCTAAGAAAAACGCGAGTCAGTTTTTGCGTCCTAATGAAAATCCGAGGAATGAGAATATACAGTCTTTCTCTGATACGAATGGAGCGCGACTTTTTGGAAATACCATCGACAGACGGGTGAAAATGAGAGAAGATCAACTCGTCGTGAACTCGCGGAGTCGTCCGGCGTGGTATAACAACGGTGAGAACTTTCGAGATCATCCAGAGGTCAGCGACGAAAGGAAATTAGGCGATGGACACGTCGAACAACGCGCGGAATCCACCACGTCGTATTATTCATTCGGACAAAATATGCAGACCACGAAGTCCTACTTCAATTTCAAAAACAGCAATTATCCTCGGTCGGATAAACCCGACATAAGATCTACTCGAATTCCTGGCTCGACATCCCCAAAGACCCTTGGAACTACACCCTCGACCTCAGAGATTCCTCTACGAGATTTTACTGCCTCCTTAAAACCGCTTGTCCCCAACGCTCTCGAGTACGATCCTTACTACCCTAGGGAATCCTGGACAACTACTGAGAGCTACTACACGCCCAGTGAAAGGAACAAATTGCCGCGAGCCTTTGAGGCCCCAAACTTTGAACCCTCTATTTTTGGTATATATTTCAAAATCCCAGATACATGGCCCGATCTAAACACCCTCGACGATATCGTAGATCGAAGGAAACTGTTCTACATACCGAGGACCGAGAAACTTCGATAAGATCATAAGAATTTTGACCAGATTTTCAAGTTTTCATGTGTTTAAATCGGACACATATCATAGTTATATGTTTCAGCAGTCTTTCTCACAAGAATCATTCACAACAGTCGAAATAATTTTCTATAGATAACATTATCCCGGCTTTATTCAACATTTGAAAATTACCGACCTTATGTTTGATCGTAGTTAGCTTCATACTCGTTTGACTAGTAGAAATATCCATACATTATATCGGTGCCAAACTTTTCTGTACATATTTTCATCATCTGATTAAATATGCTGAAAATTAAGAAAGCATTGAACATTTTTTATTTCTATCCGCATCAATAGTAGCTAAATCATCGTAAAGAGTGTAAAATAAGTATAGCAAGACAAGTTTTCCCCTTTTTTTTGGGTTTATTGAATATCAATAACGACACATTGGCGGAAAATTTCGATCTCTCCTTAATTTCTCGAAATCAATTCCGGAAAATGTAATGAATAATCGCATTGTTTAGCTTCTTGAGATAAACAGAGGAGAATGAATCCTGACCCCGTGGTCCGCGGGGGTCAGTTTTCACCGCAGGGGCAAGCTGGGTACGTAATCCTGACTGGGTCAGAAAACGATCCCCCAGGACCAAGTGAGTACAGGGTTAGTATCACCGGGCGTGAAGTATCCAGAGAAATCAGGATAGCTTCGGTGCGTGTGGGTGAACTAATGCGGGTCGTTACGTACCTAGGAAAAGCCCAGGGGATATTTTAGACATTTATAAATCATATGAGAGGAATGTTAACGATCAGCGGGTAACGACCACGCGTCAAGTGACATAAAACGGCTTACATCGCTTATTCATGAATCTGAAAATCCTTGAAAGATTAGTGTCTCCAGTCTCGACTAGAATGCAAGAATTGCATAATGCACATTGACATTTGTGAAAAATGCGAACGCGTTTCTGTACTGCAGAAGTCATTTGCCAATTCAATGGGATCACGTATCATAAAGCTTTCGAAGGATATTTCGAAACCCGAATTGTTTTCTGCCGATGACGTGACAAGTCACACATTTTTTCATAATAAGGTAAATTACAAAACTTCATGTTTATCGTATTCAGAATTATCCTAGAGTTACGATTAGGTAGGTTTACCCGTTCACGTGGATTTCGTAGCCATTCAACATCGAAATATCGTTCGGTGGCGTCCATGCAACTAGCAAGCAATCATTACAAATCTGTTCGACGACCTTAAAGTCGCGAGGCGTGGGGACTGCACTTTGAGACCAAGAAATTTCTGAATCATAAATTCCTACAGCAAATTTCTCTCGAACTTGATCTTCTTTCGCAACTTCAGGCGGGTGTGCAATTCGACTTGGTATAATAGTCTGAAATTTCGTAAAAATATAGAATGTCACAGGATAATAAAATAAAAACCTGTTCGAATTAACGAAAATTTACTTCGCTTATTTCTGATCCTTTCAGATAATTGTACAGTCTGCATTGGTCAAAGTCTTGCGACATGTCTGTCAGCATCGAGGTAGCCAATTCCTCGATTATCTTTCCAGCATCCACTTTCCCTCCTAGATTTTTAGCTAGTACTGCTATCATTCCATCTTTACTACGACTTTTGCCACGAAGCAGTTCGATGGCTGCTTGCAGGCCTGCAAAGTGATACACATTCATACACTCATAGCAAATTCAGTGTTATTATTCCTTCCAATATCTGACCACCTTCAATCGTTCCTAATTCGGAGATAAGATCTGAGACAAATCACCTGAAATAGTGGGTCGAATTGGTGCGGGATCGTGGTAAGGACAGCACCCAGTGAAATCTGAGTATTCGATAACTTCTGATGCAGAAGAAGCGCAATGAGCAATGAGCTGTTGCAGTACGTAATTTTTTTTTCCAATGCACTCGACGTCTTGTTGAAGCGTTTTGGCTAATTGGTCCATCTCAGCTTCGCGCATGCTGTCTTCAATGCAGGGACAAGTCTCAGGGGATTTATCATCCACTATTTTATCAGCGTTCAATAGTTCCAGGACAGATTCCACACAGCAGCAGTAATCACAGTGAACTCCACCCTTTGCACACTCGCAATCACACCTGGCCACGACCAGTAAAAACAACGTACTGTTACATATCGTTCGCGGATTTCGTAAAAACCTCGATATCTCAGGTGCAATGAAAGCCCCTGAAGTTCCAATTCTCGGAAGATGAAATATCTGAACAAATCGCAAGCTCTTACCCAGATTCTTGTACAGAATTCGAAAGCCCTCCGATTTGGCCGCATCCGCAGGGACATGACTCGACCTCTTTCTCACTAACTTTTACAGTAACGCCACATCCGCACATACATCGCTGCAATTTTTTTAAGACGTAAGAGGTGTCTTGTTGATAATTATTTATGCATAGGTAGATAATTTACTTCTATGTTTGATGGCACTGTTGCGTTACAACTGCAAGGGCAATTTAGGTCGTGAATCTTTGGCGGTTCGGCCTCGTCTCCACTTCCCAAATCCTTTGCTTCGATTTCTTCAATTTTCCTAGTTCGAAACGTTGTGCTCTCGTGTGCTTGGCACAGGTTACATATAGGGCTCATCTTTACCCCGTCTTTGTTTGATTTAGTACCGAGTACCCGGCATTGTTCGCACGGCGCCGATATGAGGGGTAGAAATTTTTGCAATCCGAACTTCGCGATCGTTTTCTGGCTTCCCAATCTACTCAGTTCTTCTTTTAAGCATACGTCGCATGGTTCTGATTGCTCGCACTCAAAACACGGATGTAAGTCAGGATTACCTGGCCAAGGACGAGTCATGAGTTAAATCTAATCTCCTACACTACTTTGATTGGACGAATAATCCTTTCCTATACTCACCGTTTTTCCCTGATTGAAAAACGAACTTATTTTTCAACTCGTTAACCAGGTTGCTATCTGGACTCCAGATACCGTCTTCATGGCAGGAAACATTCAGAATAAATCATGATGCGTTTTTTTAACAATCATTTTCACTGATCTAGTAATGAAACATTGATACCTAAATCATCGCATGGGCAGCGAGGACCACATGCATCCGGATCTTGAAGCTCTCTTTCTTTTCCGCCTGGCTGTGTTTCCGTCTTCGGTAATGATCCAGGTATCTGTTAGCACGGTAGCAATGTTGTTAAAAATACAGACAAAAGTACTTGGAGCCTATGGATTGAATAAGAATATTTTAATCATTGGTCACCGTATCCGTAATGCACGAGCATGTACAAGCCTCGATGCAATTTGGACAGTTTGAATGATCGTCACCACATTTGCAATTTCCACAGTCTTTGCAAATTATTCCTTTCAAATCCTCGGATAATTTCCTTGCCTGGAATTGGGAGAAATTTAGAAATTGATTCGCCAATGCTGTGAAGAATATGTAATTGATGACGGATCGATGATGAAAATTTATCGCTCACGCACTACTGTCTTAGGAATATCTCCGGCCTCTCCGACTTGGATGACGTTTGAAATTCCACAACCACATTCGCAGGCAATTTCATCGTCTCGACATCCGCACTCGCATCCTTCGGCCTTGCCTCGATTTGTGTCAGGAACATCTTCATCAAGGCTCACTAAATCACAGACGCACTCTCCCCCACAACTGTCACAAAACCAGTCACCCGTTTCCCCCAATTTGTCGACGTCAAATTTTCCGCATTTGCAATTTGGACATGGTCCGTCCTGCGGTTAACAAGAATTGAGGCAAAGATCTTTACATTCGTATATGCAAAATCAGGAGCGGTCATAGATTCTTGTTACTTGTTTTGGATCCCAGGCTTTCCAGGGCATCTCAGTAACCCTGTGAAAAAAGCACATTTATTACAATATAAAATACACAGGCTATCCCGCCCCAGAAAGCCTGGTATCGGACAAAACCAACGCAGCACTGAATCGCTTATGTAAATTGATCTTCGACTATATTTCAATCTACTAACCCGCTTGAAAACCGGATCGCAAGGACAGTCGCAAATGCACTTGTATCCCTCTTCGGATTTACTCAATTCCTTCAGTTTCATCGCAGCATCCTTAATGGTTCCACTCAATTTGCACAAGCCGTGATTCTACGATAAAATTTCGCCATTTACCTCAACATTCATGTAAAGTACAATGGCAATGACGTATCTACTGCCCCTGCAGCCTTTCTCTCATAAAACGAACCGTAGCCCTTTGCAAGACGTCTTCAAACTGTTCAGCAAGATCTAAAAGCGTTTTCGGATTCGCACTTCCATCAACAGGATTTTCCTTGTTTGTAGTCGAGGCGCAGCTGCACGCGGCCTTTACTGTCGTGAAAGAAGCCTCTCCCATGACAGGAATAACCCTGGCTTCACCGAGCACCTCCTTCTGAACTTCGCCAAGTTTTTCCTGCGTGCTTCTGAGCTGAGTTTTCAATAATTCGGTCTGTTTTATCAGCACGTTCTTCTCCTGCCTCAGACCCCTCATGCTAGCGATCATCCTCTTGTTGTAGAATTCCAGTTTCTGTAACCTCTGCATTACCGGATCATCAGAGAGCGGTTCCTTCGCTTCAGCGCCTGAGCAAATAGACACACACTCCTGCATGCACTCCAGAGGATCATTTAGGAGGCTGTTGGCTCTCTCTAGGGTCTCACAGAAGGTCCGCTCTCGACTCTCAAGATCGCAGATATACCTCTTCAGCAAACGCTCTTGTTCAGCCAGCTCTTGAATTCTACCCAAGGCTAACAAGTCCCGTGAGCTCATGACGGACAAGTTTACGGCACTATCAGTCGACTTTGGTTCCTGTGCAAACGGTGTTTGTTCTATTCCACCTCGAGCTGAATTAGTTGTTTCACGATTTAGACGTCCATAATCACCGGTAGCAAACCGTGAGTTTCCTACCGACCTCGTCATGGTCGTAGAAACTGGGTTTCCCTCTTTGCCAGCTCCCCCCCGTTCGGGAATCTCCTGGTTGAGATCAGCAGCGTCCTCTTTGCGTTTGTAGACAAGTTCGACTTGAAAACCATTAACTTGATTTGGCTTCATCCCAGTCTTCCCGCAATCAGCCCGATGGTCGGGTGTGAAGCCTGACTTGGACAGTACACTTTCCAAATCCATTTTCGGTGGCTCAGTTCCATAGTGCATGGAGACCATGGCGCTCATAAGCATTGAGGGCAGAGCGCACTCCATTGCGTGAAGACGCTCGGACAATTGAGCCTGACGTTGCTCCAAAGAAGCATTTCTCTTCTCGTATTGATTCACTATGTCTTTCCAGTGGCTGGTGCTCTTTTGATTACTGACGTTACCGTCATACTGATTCGGAGAGTCGATGCCTAGAGCTTGAGAAGGGTTCATGCTGGATCTGTAACCCTGTGTATATCTACTTTTGAATTTGATAAATATCGGAATACAGAACCAAGGATTTTAAAGTAACTTTACAAACTGCTGGCCGAATTGACACTCATGGCCTATCGCCATTTTTCGTAGGAATGCATTGAAGTTTTCAATTTATATGCCCTCGTTGTTGGAAGTTAGTTTCCTTGTGTTGATTTGGTCAGATCTCAGTAGGCGGGAGATGTTCGCTGAAGTTTTCGATCCACCGTCAAATGTTTATGATTTTACAGAAAACTGTCAAAATTTTTGTCGGACGTGAAGCTCCGCCTTCATCATCGAAGTTTCTGAAAAAGATCGGTTCAGTCCTGAGGCTAAAAGGCCAAATAAATAAATAAATAAATAAAAGGACAATGACAGAGACGACGGCGTCCACGGACTCCCTGACAAGTTCTTCAGCATCCCAGAAGCCCAGCTACTGGGCTCACATGGTTTCTCACTACGAAAAGCGAAACGCTTCTCTCGAACAAAGACAAACAGAACTGGCCGAGCGAATTCGCCTCATGGAATGTGCTGTCCCTTCTTTACTCATGGGGGCTATGGTGTCAATGAAAAGAAACACTGATCCTGTAGCCAAGTTGTCATCAAGTCACAAGTAATCAATATTCGAGATTTCAGCGTAATGGGTTGTATCTCTCAACTAAGCTACTCAACATGATTAAAGGGACACCCGCAACATGTCCAGCCATTTGGACGTTTTCAAATTGCAATTTTAGGATTTCGATAGGATGTTCCAACACTCTTCAAGATGAAAATTCCGTATCTAAATTTAAACATGCGATCCTGCGATGTTCCCTTTTTGCGTAGAGGTGATTTTTTTCTAGGATCGGGTACATGTTAAGAACGCTCGAATGCACACGGCGTTGAATTGGCCCTAAGCGATTTTCGACTCGCAATATCTCTGAAACTATGCACTTTTTTGGAAAGACTGCTCGGACGTTTTTTGTAGTAAATTTATTGAACTTTAAGGCTGCGTGGTCAGATTTGCTGGAATAAAAGTTTGGGTCATCGAAAAACGTGCTTGAAGTCGGAGCTGCCCGAAGCGATGCTTCATTTTTCAGAAAAATTATAGTGTCAGAATAACCCCGTATGCACTCGAAGTGTTAATTATGTTATGTGGTTAAATTTGAATTCACAAGATATAATTGATCTACTCGTAAATCATAGCTAAACAAATTTCTCTATCTAAAAAAAAGCGAACGGACATCGAATTGCCACAATAACGCAGCTCCCGGGAAAAATGAAGTGCAAAATGATCTGGGCAATGAATCTACAGGACTCCGAAATGCCAATGGGAGATCGGAACGAGCCCGTTTCTGCAAAAATACAGACTTCCGGCCATAATTAGTGCACATTTTCGTATCTGTAGCTAGAATTCTGATATAAGTACAGCTTAGCTCACTTACCTCATGTGGATGAATTTTTCGTTTCCTGAAGAATAAAGTTTACAAAAAATTGATGTGCATGTGAACAATTGTGTAGAAAGGGTAAAGATAAAGGAATACGTATTTGAAATTAAACATTTTTATCCATTAACACATAGTCATATACATTTTACATGGAGTAGGTATACATATAATGAAAAAACGAAAAAATATTTTCTTCCAAAAATCTCGTAAATACGAACGAGTATAACGAGTCAATTAGTGTTTTCTCAAAAATATATATAATATGTATACATTATTGATAATAGTTGTATGTTTATTATTGTTAAACGTACGTCTATACATGCGTAGTGCATAGCTTAAAAATTTTCTTTTTATAATTAGTAAAATTAAGACAGCAGACGAAAAAGTATGATACAATAAGTTGGAAGCATAATAATTATCGTAGCGATCGGTTTGTCGACGCAATGAATTTTTTTTTTTTTTAATCGAGAAGACGAACCTGACCTGACTACCTACCTAGATCTATATTATAGCCTTTCGGAAACGTAAAATTAAAATATTACATATACAGACTAAAATTACAAAATTCGACTAGATATGTTTACCTAATTTCTATCTTACATCTTATAAGTTATAGATATATAACACTTCGCATTTCGACATAGACTCTTACTTGCGGCAGCATGATAATGACGTCTAGATAGAAATTAAGACCTTACGTTATAATATATCCATAAAGTTTATTAACAAAGAAATTGAAAACCTGTACCCAGTTTTAGGTATATATGGGAACCAATGAAAATCATCTTCTTACTAACTCAAATAAAGACAACCCAAAGCTAAGATATATTATATAAAAGATAATGTAAAAAGACAGAATCACTGGTCGTATACTAAAATACTAATCGCTTATGCATAATATAGCTACAGTTTCATCGAATATTTCATGTATCGTATGTCGTTTCGAAAATCATAAAATCCATACGCAACCGAGGATAAAAAATTCCAAAATCAAAAGAAAAATTATTGTCATTCAATTAGGTAATTAATCATGTATTTCATCGGTGCGTTCGAGGGTAAGTAAGTAAGTATAAGTGAGTATGGGTGAGTATAGGTGAGTAATTAAAATAATTGAATAAAAAGAAAGAGTGAATTATAATAATCAACAATATACAAGTATAACGATAGGGATGATCATGATCAGACGAAGAAGATATCGATTGTCGCAGTTTATATTTTTATCGCTAATTCTTATACAGAAATATAATTATTTATCCGCGATAAACGTATATGTTATAATACATTTTTCCTTCTCTCCGGTGGGTTAGATTTCGTTTTTCTTATTTTCTTTATTTATTTATTATACGTAGTCATAGCGTTTGCGGCGATAATTTTAATTAAGGCAAAGTGACATCACTGACGGAATATTTATTTCGTCACATATTATAATTTTTCGAAAATTGTTTAATTCCACTTTAATTGGAGTGTATACCTATGTTGCATAAGTGTACGTATAATATAGTTGATATGGACATGGATCGGCTGGTCCTCCCTTTAGCTCCATACAGTAAATTGCTAGCCAAGCACGATTAATGTCGGCCAGCTATTTATACTTAAGGAACATTTTACGGCTAGTGCTATTTCTTGGATTGCATTATAGGGTAAGACTGGGGTTTACTAACAGGTGAGCGATTGAGCGAGTAATTATATTTTAATCAGGAGGGAATGGACGTACCATTTCTGTACGTCACTTGGACTCACCAAGTAGCGCCAGCGGATTTGTCCTAAAAAACCATTAAGAAAAAAAAAAAAATAATGAAATCAACAGGAAAAAATCCATCTGAGGTATTCCACGTGAACCGGATCGGTCTTTGGCAAAAAAAAAAACGGAAAAAACGGGAGGCTGGAAATTTTATCACTTCTTCGTGGCAGTTCGAAGTAATTTCGGTGAAAATTTTAAGGCAATTCATTGGACCCTTCAAGTAGAAAAAAAATGGAAACACATTTTTCCCAAGTTTTACATGCTTCGCAGATTTTTGAAAAAAAAAGAAGAAAAACGGGAGGCTGAAATTTCGATCACTTCTTAGTGCCACCTCGAAGTAATTTCGGTGAAAATTTCAGGGCAATTGGTTAGACCCTTCAAGTAGAAGAACAAAGAAATCGTATATTTCCAAAGTTTTACATGTTTAAGAATTTCAAAAATAATTAAAGTGCTACATATTTCGAAAGAGCTCATTTATGCGCGTAGAATGCACTATGGGAAGTTATGATTTTGTTCATGCATGGCTGAGATAAGCGGAGTTGAAAATGTAGTAATTAAACTTTTAGTATAATTATGACAGCGATATAAATTGAACCAATTGGTTTCATGCTCTGTAACTGTTGGGGAGATCTCATGTAGTAACAAGAAATCTGAATCTGCATTGGCGTCAAATTCGATGACCTCCGGGCAAAAACCGATCCGGTTCACGTGGAATACCCCATATAGTTCATCTCGGATGAAATTGAGTGACTTTTTATATTATTTTTGTTTTGTTTTTTTGTCAAAAATAAACGCACCTTATTAACGGGTCGAAAATGGCAGCTCGTCAACGTCCGCATTAGGAACTGCACCAGCGGGGTTGAAGAACGCGAGGACCTCTTCCGCGGGAAGAAAGCCGCCAATTCGACTTCACACCACGGAGAAATCCTGAGTTTACTTCATCTCCAACGAAAGTAAATTATCTGTAGAATTTTAAGGGGTTTAATTATATTTTAAGACATTCCTTATAGGAAACCCTTTGCTGCCAGGGCTATAGTCGTATATAAAAATTGATCCGATCAATATATCGATGATAATATATAGTTGGTATAATATATTTATATTTTCTGGACTAATATATCTGCGCGACTATTGCCGTCGTAGCTTGAGGTGTTCGTAGAGTTTGATATGTAAATGCATCATTTTATATATTATTATTGTATTAAACGCATTTAAGATGAGTGTAAAGATGTGACCAAACTCCAAAAAACGCCGCCTAGAGGAAGCAAAAGGTCTGGCATTAATACTGACCAGATAGGATGATATCAGATTTAGATTTTCCACCAAGGTAAAATAATAATTGAATACTGCGTTGAATGATAAGTGAATCAAAAAAATAAAAAAAAGAATAAAGAATCGAAAATAAGAAATAGGAAAATAAAATTCTATTCTACCTATACTATGATAAGATAAAGAAAAAGATAGTAGGTACGTAGGTATATCTATGGAAGTAGAAAAATAATGCATGTATTTGCTAATAACAAATTATTACTCCTTGAGATTGGATAATTAATTGATTATTATTTACTATTGTAATATTATTATTATTGATTGATCGATTATTATTTAATTATTTTCAGGAATCTTTTTAATCGCTGCGTGAAAATTAAAGCAGCATTATCAATATTCAATGCCGATAATATTGAGACGAAAAAAAAAGAAATTATTGAGCAATAAATTAATCTAAATAATTCCTGATTAATTATTAATTACCTGAAACAATAATTGGATGAACATAATACACATTATAACGATAATATCGGTATTAGCATTTTTAGGGAGGTAATAATAATATTGTAATATAATAAATTGGCAAAAAAGAGTAAAATAAATGATTGAAAGCTTTGGAATTATCACCCCAATACCTGCAGGGACTCTTGCTTGATATAATTAAAAAATCACCAACACCGTAAGCAATAACTGTAACAAAAGCGCCGTCACATTATATGTTAGAGTGATCCTTAGTTCGGTCATATTCGAATTTCAATGCTCTCATGGGCCAGAACGTCTCCATATACATACAAAAAAATTTAGTCTAGACCCCAGGTTCCTATCTCAATTCTAAGTACTGCCCCAAAGCCTTCGATCTTTCCCATTTACATAACACACGATTTTTGGTACTTCGGAGTTATTTTTTACTTCCTATCGCATTATCGCTTCTCTGAATCTGAAACTCCGCACACTTCTTACCTATAGTAGTAGGTATCCGTGAAAAATTTACAGATTTGTTAACGACGAAATTTTGTTCATCACAATTTGGAGATAAGAAATTTTTTTTGGTGCGTTGTAGCTTCGAAAATTATATCGTTTAAAATCTGTCGAATTTTCATGAAATACCTACTACTACAGGTAAGGAGTGTACCAAGTTTCAGATTTTTCGGAGCTATACTGCAATAGGGAGAAAAAAAGTTAGCCGCGATATGTCACAAATCGTGTTTTATTAAAATGGGAAAATTCGAATTCGCTTCGAGGTGGTACTTGGAATTGAAATAGGAACCCGGGATTTTGGCTACATTTTTTATGCATATATTTCGAGACGTCCTGGTCCATGAGTGCATTGAAATTCAGAAATGATCAAATCGAGGACCACCCTAATTATATTCCTATATGTAAAAAATCTACGCTTTATACCTCTAAAGTAATTAATATTTAGCCAACAAAGTCTACACCCAAGGCTACGCTGAAGTAGTACAGGCATCGAATAGGGACGAAGATTAACAGCCGTTTAATATAGGGAAAACTCACAAAAGCACGAAATTATCCGCTGCATGAGGAGACGCAGTATAATCCCTATAGACACTGCAATAATTATTGTGCGTGAAACGAGCGTCCAATTTACTGTTTTAATTATTATTATTTCGTTTTTTTTTTTTTTTTGTTTTTTTGTTTTTATCAACATTGTGTAAATAGCAGCGCAACATGTGGCGATTATAGCGAGACAATTTTGACGATCAACTGACCTTTGGCCATAGTTAGAATGCATATATGTTATATCTTCGTGTTTCTTTCTCTCTCTATCGATTCATTTCTTCAGTTTTTCCTTTTTTTTTCTCTTTTCAAATTCATTTCCTTTCATTTTTGATGCATTTTATTTTTCTCTCCATCGCAGGCGATACATTTCTGTCGTCTGGACTTCGTATATGGCCGCAGAAACGAATTGCCCTTTCTTTTAATTCTCAGTCAATTTTTCTCCGCAGTATGTACAACGGATCTAATTTTCTTTCGATCATCGGTCCTCGCATTCCCGTCGTACTTACTCAGCTCTGCCTTTACCGGTGGTTAAATTAGCGGATGATCTGTCTTTCACCTCGACTGCATCTTCCTCTGGGATAGCTGGCGTTGCAATCTGGGTAGGTAATAGCACTGCAGTTCCGTCACGGATCGTGAAACGCAAACACGCGTTTCTTCACGCTCTTGTAAACGCGTACGTACGTTCGAGGAGCAGATGGGATGCGAATTAGAACCTGCGTATCTTGTTCTAATTCTCGTTCCTTACATGCTTGTCCCGTTTATAAAATAGCTAAAAATTCACCATTGCACGACAATGGGAATTCCGCGCGCGATTTATTATTTATTATGATCCCTAACAAGTCGGGGCATTTTTTTGTTTTTTTGTTTAAGATTTTTTAAAACCGTCTAAGTGTATCTTTCTTTTTTTTTATGTTCTGCTTCTTCTTTCTCTCTCCGGCCAATTTTCGGTTCTATAATTTCTTATTTTTTTTTTGTTTTTTTGTTTTTTTTTTGTTCTACGGTTTCTTTCTCTCGATCGGGACAAATTTCTCACGTCTCTTTTTTTTAAACGCAAAGCTCCTGGTACAAGACTAGTCTGTATATTCTATCTCGGGCAAAATCCTGTCCTAATGTACCAATCCTATTATTCTTGTTCCAAGCTTTCATCACCCAACCCTCCCTCTCCCTCTCCCTTTCCCTCTCTCTATTCCCATCCCTTTCTCTTTGTCTAACCTTCTTTTCAGGTTCTGTCTCGTTAATTGTCACTATAGGCTCTGCTTCAGCCCCTTCGCCTTCGCCTTCGCCTTCGCCTTCTTCCACTACGTATACGTCGTTATCATCCTTTCGCTGATGCGGAATCTCCTTCATTTCTTCAGCCACTTCTTCGGCCTTTCCAAATCCCATCATCTCGTCATCGGCCACTACCGACCCCTTCCCAGACCCGTTTTTAGGCAAGTCTTCTTCCTTCGCTTCAGTAGCTAATTCTGCAACTACCCCAGGTTCTCCAAGGGTCTAAAACAGTGCTCGGATAAAGGAACAGTTAAATGTAGACAGAAAGAAAGTCAGAGTGACTTTGTAGCTCAGATCGATTTCACTCACCGTTACAATCAGGTCCGATTCCGATGTCAAGTTCACCACTGATACAGAAGCCGGAGTTGAATTCGTCGGTGTAACTTCAACTCTTCGGGAACCTTCCCCGTCAGGTTTTGGGTTCATCTTCATCATCGAAGGCGATTTCTGACCACTCGAATCACGCGGCTTGTCCATTTCCCCATCGACGACGTCTGCTGGTTGATCTACTTCCATGGGAGTTGAGATTCGCGTCTCTTTCCTCGCTTCGCATTTGTTGCATTCGATGTTTCTACGACGAAGACAAGGATCGACTTCGTCGACACCGAAGAGATCATCGGATTTCGAACCGTCAATGTGACGCTCGACGATGTCTTCCTGGCAAACGCTGCATCTTTGCAGTTCCACCAGTTTATTTTCCAACTCTATTGCTCGCAGAGCAAGCTTTTCATTCGTAGATAATTCGAGCTCAAGTTTTTCGCGGAGTTCTTCGAGCTGCTCGGAGTAGCCGCGTTCAACTTCTACCCAAGTCGCATCAGACTTCTGCAACGTCTTCATATACGTCGCTTCTCGACGTTCAAGATCTACGATTCTCTGTCTGGTTAGAACCTCGACTTCGACAAGCTCTTCGAGTCTTTCTATAATCTCCGTCGCCATTTTACCGCACTCCCTACAGCCCCCGGAATCCACAACAAGCCTCGAGCTTTCACTGACTTTCTCCAATGCCGATGACTTCGAAGACGGCTGCAAGATCGGAGAAGGATCCTCAACGTTGTTCTTCTCGAAAATTTCCTCGTTATGATGCAACGTGGTTTCGGAGGACAGGGTGTCTTCGGATTCCTCAAGCTCTTGGTCTTCTGGAAAGACTGACTTAGGTCGTAGCGTGTCGGCATCTCGTTCCTCCATAGTTGAGTCGTTTTCCAATCCCTCCGAACTCCCGTACGCGTTTTCATCCGCTTCATGATCATCATCTGAGTTCTTAGAGTTCCGAAGTATATTTTCGAACCAGTAAATCCTCTCTGTGAGTCTGTAATTCTCATCAAGCAGGTCTTCTTCCCGTTGTTTCGACAGCTGTTTTTCCTGCATTCGTTTATTCTCAGCTTCTTCATGGGCCTCGAGTCTCTCCTCAAGTTCCCTGATCCGTTCTTGATACGAGGTGGTCTGCCCCGCTTCAATGACATCACTGACATCGGGCACAGAGTATAACTTCGTGTCTATCATCGGAACTGGGACTTTAACAGCTCGCTCTTGGATCCGGGCTCTAAGTTCATGGAGGCGTTGGACTTCCTGCAGAAGATCACCGGCCGGAGTATCAGTCTGAGTACCGCAGCTCGCCAGTTCGACCTCCGCCTCGTCTTCCTCATCGAAAATCCCACTTTCCTGAAGAGACAAGGGTGGCTTCTGAGGGATCGGAGACACGGGGCTGTTGTACGTGTTGTAAGGTATCACCGTGGCAACGGCTCGGTCTCTTTGCTTGCTGAGCTGGTCCTGTAAGGATGGAATCAAACGGAATGAACTTTAGTCTGGATCCGATGATGAAAGAAATATATCACATTTCAAAGTGGACTCACCTTGTATAGGTGGATCGGTTCGGGTGACACGATTCCACTGTCGGCTGGGTCTGGCGTATCCCGCAGGCAGGGAGTCTCCTCTAATTCAAGGACGCGGAATTCGAGAAGTTCGTTCTGCTCTCGTAGTTCCGATATCTCAGCGACCAGAGTCGCCTCCCGGTCTTCAATCTCGCGGAGTTTGTCGCTCAGAGCACGTCTACTGTTCTGGCTTCCTCGTGTCTGGAGAATCAGCATATATTGCAGGCAACAGCTCGACGGCAATAAACATTAGGCGAGAAAAATATGGGGACACCCACCTCCTGCAGCAAGGCTTTTTCCAGATCTCGAACCTGGCTCTTGGCGTGGGCAAGCTCCCGTTGTTCCTCGACGAGTCTGGTCTGGAGTTCCTCAACCTCAAGAAGAACGGTTTCATAAGCTTCCCTGGTGACGCCCGTGTGTTGCCATTGTCCACATCCTCCGGGTTGCGGGGATAGCGATGATGGAGCACTAGATAGGGCGCTGTCGCCCTCTTCGTGTTCGTGTTCGTCTTCATCCTCGACTTCGACAACGGGTTCGAGCTCTAGCCACTGTTTGTAGAATTCCTCCTTTCGTTTTTTGTTCGATATCTGGTCGAGCTTTCGTTCTTTTTCCTTGATCACGAAGAAATGGAGAAAAATAATCGAAGCAAAGAATGAGACACACAGAGAATGAAACGAGTCAAGATCAGAGATTGCATAGAGACGGATGTGGGCGATTATATGCGACAACCGGAAGTCTTTGTTTGTTAGTAAAAATCCGAGGTCAGCCTGGAGAACGGGAAAGTTCGTATTGACACCGGAAGTGCCTTTCTGCGAAATCGTTTGCCTTTGTGATGGGTGATTTTCGTGATATGTATATTCGAGGCCGAAAAACTAGTGTCTTAATAATTCACGAGTTCGTTTTCAGTTCTTAAAAAATTGAAATCGAAATTGAAAAAAAAAAAAAATATATTATTCAATACCTTGACTGCCTGCCTGAGAACTTCAATGACCTCTTGCTGTTCCACACTGAGTTCTCGAAGGCGTTCAACCTCCGCTGCTGCGTCGCAGTCCCCGTTGCACAAGTTCTCCTATATTTGATTTGTTTTATTACTCAAATTTATTTATTCATTCATTCATTTATAAGGAGGATAATATGAAGGAGAGTGGGAACAAATGTCGACACTTACGACATGGTCGATGCTACTTGAGATCTTCTCTTCTATGCGAGGCGCCAGACGAATCTGTTGACTTCGTTCCGTCTCGCGCAACTTTCGCATCTGAAATCATAAAGATAAGGGATTCGGATCAAAAAATTTATTTTATAGGATTCGCTCGATATTTTTAGCCTCTAGTTTCCATAATCTATAACTTCTATGCATCTAACCAGGGGAAGCCCTAACGAGGAGGTACAGCTCCCGGCTAGACGAGGGTCATGGTCAGATGTAAAGAAGACCTCCGCTATGAAGAGGTCGACGACTCTCCAACCAGCGAAAGTAGAATTACAAAACTAAGCTTCGCCATCAAAGGGGATCACGTCGTGATTATTTTGACATGCGGTTTGACGATGAGAACTGAGAGGAGAATGATTAATTGTAAATAAGAGGACGGGGGTTTCCCCCGGTTTAAGAATACGCCATGGGCTTATGAAAGTGAAAGCCACAGCCGCAGATCGCCGCTGGTCAACGCGCTCAAAGCCACCCAGAAATACGCTGGACCACGTCCGGCTTAAATCCTACCAAAATCCGCCTCCAGAACCTCCAGAACCTCCAGGAGTTTCTTGGTACAGTGGAAAGTTGCCGTTTCCAGGGCGAGCATAACGGTTTATAAATTAAAGGATTAGCTCGTTCCTGCATCAGCCACGAGGCGTCCGCTAATTAGCTTGATAAGATAAGCCTGGAAGGAAATACTGGTTTCCGACATCGTTTAAATCGACTGTTGATTCCGCAGCTCGTGTTCAACATCGTTCAGACTTGAATGCCCGAATCGCGATTAGGAAATGAAATTTTGCAAGAAATTTCGAATGAGAAAAATAATAAGAGACTTGATGTTTTCAAATATGGATTTCCGTTTATCATACATATATATATATATATATAATATAAATATAAGGGTTACGTAACACATACTGCGAATAGTGGGTGAATATCATGCGCAAATAAAACGCTATGAGAAAAAGAAACACAGACCGTAGATAACGAGGGTTTAACTTCCTATCTACTTCCGGTCTCGGCCCCCTTTCCTATACAATATATTACCAAGGTGTTCGTTTGTGGTTACATGCGCTAGCTGTTCTCAACTTTCAGGAAATTATTATACCTATATTACCTATATTTGCTGCCATAAAACCTGCAGAGAAAACGATAATTTTTTTTCTCCTCTTCTTATTTTTCATTTAATAGATAATTTCAAATGAAATAGGTATATAGTTTCTAATTTTAACGGAAGTGTTTTTTCAAACTATCCGATAGATTCGATCGCCGAATACTAGGTATGCATATCCGGAAAATCAATCTAGCTTTCACGATCTCTAGATTGGTGACAGATTCTTAATCTCTCCGATCTTGATTGCCCTGAAATTCGGTCAAATATGTGTTTAATTAATGAAATCACTTTCTTTCATCATTCCAATAAAGGAAAGCACAAAAAACTAATTATAGTAAAATGAAGTTTTTCCGTAAAGTTCGAAGGTATCGTTGGCGATATTGCAATGCATTGAAACATACCGAGAGTTTTCGGTGAAACTGCGGTTTCGCCGCAGATAGAGGGGGTCGACAGTATCACCGAAAACTCTCGGTATATTTATAGGTATATGTGTATATCTTCTTCGACTTAGGGTCTTAGACAGTCAATCGACAGATGCTAGTTGTATAGAGTGGTATAACGGTCTCATACCGATCAGTACTATAATTAAAATGAATTGGTTATTGTCCCTGAGGAGGATCTCACGGATCGCATCTGGGCTCGTCTCTTCAAAGATATCTTGGTCTCGTGACACAGTTTCCTTATTGGCCGAATATCCCGCGGCTATATAGTTACTTGACCCAGGCAGAAATCGTACAAGGAATAAATACAGAGGCTTCGGATACGTATTTGGTAAAATTTATATTAACGGTCAAACGGTCAATGGTCGAATTCACAATTTCTACCATCGAGATAAGACGAGTTTAGTGATCCGATTTCTCACATAATCTGTGAATCGAAGATCCAAGAAAAAGCGAATGAAAAAGACGTCCGAGAATACATCGTAGAATTTAATCTCAAATAGTAGGTACACAGAAAAAAAAATTTGTTGGCCCAAGAAAATTTTCTGCAAACCCATTGGAAACCGAAATTATTTTGAATCAAGACAAAATTTTCTCGAACCACGAAAACTTTCTTCGATCCAAGAGAGTTTTCTTGGTTCGAGAACATTTTTGACTTGATTCGAGATAATTTCGGTTTCCAATGCGTTTGCAGAAAATTTTCTTGGGACAAAGAAATTTTTCTTGGGACAAGAAAATTTTTCTTCGAACGAAAACATTTTTTTTGGACCAATTTAAATTGGTACAACTCGTTTTTTCTGTGTATATAATCACTAATCAGAGATACAGGAGATGGATAAGTAATGGATAAAACGTCACACGCGTGAGTATAGAATAATTATTATTGTAGTTTGAGAATGAACGAGGGAATGAGAATGAGGCAGAAGCTGGCCTGAGACCTCGATACCTCGAGACAGGTAGGTACGATATATGTACCTGTTAATGCACCTGTGGTGAAGCGGTTGTATCGTGTACGTATGGGATCTTAAGATATTCGAAGACTCGAATGGATGCTGAGGTAGTAATAGTGTCGTGGACCGTTAAGTTGGCCCCCTGACACACAGCTGACTACTGCCCGAAGTCTGTCTGCCATGCCGCGGTTATACTACCTTTGGTGTCCAGCCCAGCTAGTATACCCAGTTACCAGGTACTTATCTGACCAGCAACCTGCGCACCCACTGTACCAATGGGTCAGGTGGATCGGATCGAAGTGGGCTACGGCATTGATTCTAACTCCTCACGCGTATGGCCGAATTATCGGATGTCTCGTTTCCACGAAAATAAAAATCCATATTCGCAGGAATTAATGATTCAAATTTTCGATTATAAATGTTCAATTGAATTAAATTGAAAAACAGCTATTCGACGATCATCTTTATGCACGGAGGCGGTACGCGATATGTTTGACCCACCTGTTGATTGAAAACCACCCACGCTATTCATCATCCCACCTCAGAATTTTTGGTGCCGATTTTTTATTGTTTATTTTTTTTTGTATACCTGTATAATCCCGATACGTTTGGATGAATTGGTTTAAGGGAATTAATTCTTGAATATATAATCGTTTAAATAAATAAAGTCAAATCTGTTTGGGCGGGTAGAGAAGAAAATGATGTTATTTTAACACCACGCCAACGCACCCCTGGGGATTATCGATTTCTCATCATTGAACTAGCGTTTTTATAAAACCCAGTTCGTACGTACACGTCGTGGTAGTATTATGCGTGTGTATAACTACCTACGCCTTCAGTTCATTGTCGCAGAGACAAGAATCACCGAAGCCCCGCACTAATTCCTAGAGTCTAGGATTTCTGCGTCTTATGATACTTTCTGAATCATCGATCGCCGCTCAAAACGCAGCTGAGAAAGATTATTGCTGTAAACATGCGGTGATGGACGATTGATATATACCATAATTCAAACCCACGATGATACGAAATCGTGTTAATAAGGATTTTGACTCCCCCTGAAATTTCTTATTTCGTCAAATTCCGTGGGAACCAAGAAAACGAGAAGAAGAAGAAGAGGAAGAAAAATAAAAAGAAAAAAGAAACAGATCTATTATACACATGCATAATGTATCCAACAAAAAACTTTATAATTATGATTTTTTGAATTATTATCGACAATATTCTTAAGCCTTACGAATGATAAATCATATAGTGTCAGAAAGTAGTTATAGGACTTACGGAATTGAGGATACCACCTGCGCAGGGTAATATCCCGTAATAATCGTACGCGTCCATAATCCGGCACAATCGTCTCTTTCATTCGCACGTATGCCTATTCTTCGTTTTTTGTTATTTTGTTGTTTTTTATTATTTTTTTCCTCGTCTATTTATACAATTTTCTAAATAATATGGTTAATTCCGAGTCGTTGCGGTCGTTGTTATGTTACTTTATTATATTTATCCAGTTTTGTAACCCGTCGTAGTAAAACTTGTCCGTATAATTATTAATCACACACCCGCGCGTATCCGCGATTACACAAACTTCATATATATATGCATAAGATTTTTTTCTCATAAAAAATCATTAATTTACGACGTTATCCAATTTCGTCGTAACACGAAACGTCTCTGAATCGTAGCAATCGGTGGCGATATTTGCCTCGATAATATCGCTACTTTTTTCATATTCACTTCTCCTTCAATTTTTAGCTCAAAAAAATGAAAAAAAATTATACAAAACGAAGAGAGCGAGAGCGAGAGAGAGAGAAAAAAAAAAGAAATTTGCTACACTTTCAGTTTCGTCGTTGATGCAAATCGCTGGAGGTTCGAAAAACTTTGGCAAAAAAAAAAAATGTCAAAAAACTGTGCATGTGTGTGTCACGTTTTGTTGGGGAAAAAAAAAAAAAAAAAATTCGTATTTTATACACGACCCACAAAACTCTGTCGTTTCTTCGATCGTTCGCTCAGAAGAAGTACTGTCCCCGTTCACGGCACCACTTCCACTATTGCCGGTATATACGCGTACCCCGACGATCTTGTGGCCGCGGTTTCGCGACTCCCCCACTTCAACGACGCGGGACACCAGATCAGGACCCGAGCTAAAGATTGATTAACGAGAAGACGCTGTCCCTTATGTTTCAGATTTGACGAATGAATGAGAAAAAAATTGAGATTGAGATTGAGAAAAATCAAATCGAATGAGATAAAATAAAATAAAATCTCTACATACGTTACATACTATAAACGTACGAACCATATAAGAAAGAAGAGACTGCTGCACTGTTATGCTGGTTGAACTACGATACGCAAGAGAAGCGAATAAGATTGTTTAATTAGATATAAAGAGATCCGGATAATGTTATTCTCTTGAACTTTGCACGAGTAGATAAAAGGCCCCGGAGTTCTCCGTTCATCTCTCAGCTTGCAATTAGCTTATCCTATAATACGACAGCCGAGAGTTGAGACGAGGTATAGGAAGTATGATACCATGAAATTATATACGGTTGTTAGTTAATTGCAGAATGGCTAAAAACCCATTCTCTATACTCTATTAGTTGTGTACGTCTTCTTTTTTTGTTTTTCTTATTTTCATTTTTCAAAATATCATTGAAATATCGTAAAACAGTTTGGTTCTTGCTATGGAATAATGGTTCCCATACACACATCACACACGTGTCACGCGGGATAAAGTTAATGACTTGAAGAAGCTTTTTTTTTCCCCCTGTTCATTTATTCTCTCTTCTTGTCCTATTCCTGCAGCTGATAATCACTTCGTACTGTTAAAACACCCGTGGAATTGATTTGTTAGATTCTACTTTCAAAATTGGGCAATCACGTGTAATATATTACCTCGTATATAGCTATATACCTACCGTCGTCAAAAATTTAACTTACAATGAGGACCGCTAATTGTGGATTAAGCAACACGTACCGTGCATAATGCGTGTACCTATTTTTTTATTTTTTATTATTCGTTATACTGGTTTGCACTAACTAAACCCATGTATATTATATGTTAAGGCATGTTTCAAAAACTACTTTTACACAATACCTATATAACGATAAAATTTGAAAAATTTTAATCTACCGCAGCGCGAAATCGCGCGAGAAACAAACTAGACGAAACCCTTAAATTAATTTATCATTATTTTATATATTATATACTCATAGTATATCGCGAATTATTATACTTGTCGAGAACCGCTTTGATTAATGGCACATATACCCCATTGAGCTTTCGCATTCCTTTCTATTGTGAGTGCATACACAATATGCGCCTATATAATATATATACCTCTATGGCTTTGGCTGACGTTAGACTATAAAATAAATGGCATATAGGTACAGTAATGAGTTGCCGTTTCGAGTATATATAGGTATGTATGTACATACATGTAATATACAGGGTGGTCCATTTAACTCTTTCACCGCGAATAACTTGGTTATTATTGATTCTACTGAAAAGTGTTACAGGGAAAAGTTGTTGCATTTGAAGGGGGAAAATGAGTTTTGGAAGTGAATGTCATCTGAAGGTCATATCTTGTGAGATTTCGGTATTCCCGATGTTTTTTTAAATGGGACTACCTATTTTTTTGTTCACTACAAGGAAGCTGACATTGAAACGCGTCCAACCATGTGCAACAACATGACCTTCGAATGACTTTCGGCCCCAAAATTTATGATCAAATGATGGAATTGCCTGGCCCTGCCTATGATTTTTGGAGCAACACTTGCACACGCATTGATGATACGTTTCTTAAATGAATGGATTAATGAATTTGAATGAAAAAAACAATGAAATGAAGGAAAAAAAGAAGAAAAAAAAAATTTTTGCCCCAAAATTCAATAAATTGTGGGGCCGAAAGTCATTCGAATGTTATGTTGTTGCACATGGTTGAAATCGTTTCGATGTCAGCTTCCTCATAGTGAGTAAAAAAATAGGTAGTCCCGTTTAAAAAAACATTAGGAATACCGAAATCTCACAAGATATGACCTTCACATGACATTCACTTCCAAAACTCATGTTCCCCCTTCAAATGCAACAACTTTTCCATATAACACTTTTCAGTAGAATCAATAATAACCAAGTTATTCGCGGTGACAGAGTTAAATGGACCACCCTGTATATCCGTAGTAGGATAGAATGTGAAATAGTGCAACTATTCATTGATGCAATATAATGCGAAGAGCATCTCACCGCAGCTGAGTCTCTCCGTCTTATAACAGAAATAAATTTTAATTATAATTACCGTGATGAAGCTATTATACATATAGCTCGCGCTAATGATTCTCGATGACGCGATGATGAGGGATTAACGAAATAAATAGAATATATTTATTTCTTAAAAATTTCAATCTCTTTAGTTTGTACATAAGGAGAAAATAATTATAAGGTAAATAGATCGAGTTTTTTTATCAGCCTATTTGCAAAATCCTTATATGGTGTATCAGCTGCCTAGGGGCAGTGAGTTTACGTAATATATATAATATATATAAAACGCGAGTGATAGTTGTCTCGGGTAACATATTATACTTACCTATATATGTTAATATCCATTTGGATTAAAACTACAATCTTTCGTGAGAATAAAATAAAAAAAGAAAAAAAAATGACAAAACTAAACGTGTAGGTACTCGTGTGTAGTGTCACTCGTTCTGAATTAAACAACCTTAAAGGAATTACAGGAATTACAAGAATCTAATAATACTATATCCACGCTTGAACGTGTATCAGCGAGGTAGCTGTTAATTAAAACCTGTAGATTACGAAAGCCATAAATAAATAGCAAGTTTTATAATAATATATTGAATAATAATGTACTAGGTAATGATCGAAAGTATAAGGATCCAAATTCCCGTATAATGAAAGTCTAGCTGTATAATAAAAATGATGATAGTATAAGTCAATAAAAAATTGACATTAATTATTGTACCGTGAAAAAACCGTGAAATTGATAATATAATTTCCAAAATTTCGTATCCCACTTGGAAAGAAAACAAAAAATGTCATTTCCAATTTTCGACGTGTCGTCATATCCATTCCCTATTATTTTTTAATTTTTTTTAGCTTTTTACTAAAGTGTGGAAACTTGTGATAATCGATTTCACACCCGCGTTTACCGCGGAAGTTTATCTTGTCAGTCTTTCATCGCTGCTGTATGGATGTGTCAATTCATTTGTCCGTCAGTTCGTCCATCGTTAGGTATTATATATTAGTTATATAGGTAGGTATATACGCATATATTGGTATATTGGGACAGGTGAGGCAAAGTGAGGTGAGTACCCAGCGTTTAACCGTTATGTGTACATACTGGGCATATACATATATATATATATAATATTATATACCTATATGGTATATATTACATACGATACGTATATGCATATATGATTTTTTCTTCGTCTCTCTTATTCCTACTTCGCCTTCACCGCGTCTATTCATCTTTCGCTTAATTTCATCTTCCGGACGTCAACCCCTGACGATATCGAACGACGATCCAGCACGCTGTGATTTTATTAATATTAATCCTGCAGGTATAGGTACGCTTTTTGATAATTCAATTCTAATTGGATCCAATATTGAGTTTATATTGAAAAATTTCGGAGATCGCGCATACGCTCAGAAAATTCTATTGATTAAAGGTACGAAAGAATCCGCGTCTTTGATAATCAACCCTGAAGAAATGACCGCATGCGTATCACATTATATCACCGATCGATGATTTCCGATCTATACCTATTGAATACCTTCATTGCTATGAGCGGATGGAAAAAATTGGAAAAAAAAACCAAAGAAAGGAAAAATGCCCACGCGACTTCCCGTGACGATCTACAGCCGATGAGAATATTTTCTTCGTCATGTACATAAAGTATCAATATCTTTTGATACATGGCGTATACATAGCGTCTGTTTTTCTGCATCTCAATCCATGATGCGGCTCTGGCCTCTGGGCTCTAGACGCGGTCTGCGGCGGTACCAACGAGAAGAAGTCGAGAAGTCGAGAAGTCGAGAAGTCGAGAAGTCGAGAGAAAGAGAGAAAGAAAAAGAGAGAGAGAGAGAGGCCAGAGGGGAAGGAAACTCGACTAAAGTGTTGGTTCACTTTCACTACGGCTGACTGGCCACTCGGCCAAGTCTCTGTTTGGTTCAGAATTGTAAGTATGCCTTACATATCAGCACATTTATACATTCATATGCATTCACGATATACATGTTCGATATGCATACAGATATCGCACATACTCACGCAGACGTACATCGTACGTTCATTTCACTTGCATATGTAGGTATAATCGTGTATGTATACGTATAGGTAGAACGTACATACGATTAGATATATACGGGCTATAAGCTATCGAAAGTTTGGATGTACAAAAGTGTTGATACTGCGATCTTTATTTCTTATTTTTCTTTCCTTCTTTTCTTTATAATCGCAAATAAGATCGAAACGGTGCGGAACGGATAGGAACAGAACAAGGTCTACGAACTCACGATTCGATTTGCACTGAGGTATACCCATTCTGTGCTGCTGCACGAGTATAAGAGCTGTGAAGTCTTGTTTGTTTATAGCCGTGACGAAAATCGGCTTAGAATTGGTCTAAGTGAATCAGAACACACAGCCAGCTATACAGACCCTTGCATGATATATGAGGGGTGCTATTCCACGACTCCCCATTCCGTGCTGAAGAAAGAAAAAAAAAATGAAAAGAAAAAATAAAAATAAAAAAAAGAAACGCCGATTCCTAGTGACCCTCAGTCTGCAGGAAACCAAGACCCCGATCACGTTTCAGTCACCTGCACCTTAAGAGGATCACAATGCCACCCAAGACCATATCGTGATTACCAAAGGAAGTTACCCCCGTCTTATAGGCATATAGGTACCTCTCATATGCACACCTTAGACTCTTTTCGTTTCGCAGTGTAATCGGCACGTTTCTATATACATAATACATACATACTATATTTATATAGGTGGGCAGGTATCAATGAAGGCCACGGTATCTAATGTCATCGTAACTTCTCTGTGCATTATAAAATAACAGTTACAAACCTCGGCCTAAACGATAGTCGTAAAACCGTTATATGAATCTAAGCGATGTGTAGTATAAAGAATATCGAAGAAATTTTCAATTCGTCGAATTTTTAGTGATGGCGTAAAATTTCAGAAAATTCTAACACGATCAGAGATACCTACATACATACATGTCGAGGACAGAAGCATTGGTAGTTTTTCTATTTTTTTTTTATTTTTTGCTTCTTTCTTTCTTTCTTTTTCAAATCCACGACGACGACGACGACGACGACAGGTAACAGTAAATAGCTGTTTGTGGAGCGTTTCCCGGTCTTTGAGTCGGGATTTTACGGGATATTCCCATATCCTGTATACCTATACAGCATCACATCACATCGTATCGCATCGGTTCGAGTTCATTCTCGATTTCTTATACTACACCTACTAAGAGCTCGAGCTGGGCGAGACCTAGGAGTCAAAGAACCGCTACACTCGTCTACGACGAGCGAGAACTCTATTAATTCCAGTTCGTTTCGCTTGTCAGCACGGTGACTACGACCCTAAGGTGACCGAGGGAAACTACTTTTTGTCTTATAACCGCAAGCCCTATTCCTTTGTTCAAAAAGTTAATGACTTATTTCTTTAACCGAATGGGTGCGCAAGTTTAAATAAACTACTACGTACACCTGCAGATTCCGATTCAAAGGCTCATCATCGTCAAGTGGATTTCTTATTCAACTATACAGGATGAGTTTTGTCTGATACCGCATGAGGGAGGGCTTTATATCGCAAACGCACCGCCTCTTTCTATTCCTACTAATTTATATCATCCTCGTATCTAGAAATCCCACTTTTATTTTCACGTGTCGTCAAAACTGATGATTTCTAACAAGTATGAACAGAAAGGGGTGGAGCGTTTGGGACGACAAGCCCCTCCCTCGTGCGATACCAGAGAAAACTCACCCTGTATAATGAACAAAATTTGAAACCGAACTCTCACAAACTTATATTTATCAAATTTTTTCCAACATTAAAAAGTCTAATGTAAATCACTTCCTTCAGTTGCCCGGCAACCCGTAAGGTGAAGTGGCACTAAGAGGGTCAAGATAAATGCAGACAATGAATAGCCGCGTGGAGGTCTTTGCGGTTTGTCGTAGAATTCATACATGTTCACGTCTCGAGTCGCGGGCTATTACAAGTAACCACAAATGGTTTCCTTTTAGTGGAAGTATATGACCGTTTACATACATAGGTATATATACACCTATATATATACTTCGGACCTTTTATCCCGCGAGTTTTTAGTCCTCGAGATTTAGTGGCCATATAGATTCATCTCCGAGTTTCTCAGGCCCTTACCTTTCGCGTTCTAGATTCTATAAGCAAGTCTCGTGCAAGAATGAGAGCGTGCGAAATATCAACCGCAACGGCTGCTGATTTAACAATTTCGCATATACGTAACCCTGAGACAAAAAATTTCGCAAATTTTTCCACCTGTTAACGAAATCCCGAATCATATGTTATCACGTGAAAAACTTATGACGGTTCCATCTCAGATTCTGTTAATTCCCAACTTGACAAACTATAAGGACCGTGTCAAACGAGCTGGATCAAACTGATCGCATCTACCGATCTAAACTGAATTTTCATTAATTTCTTTGTCTCCGTTCTTCTCCCCGATCTTTTCTAGCTTCTCATATAAAATCGTGATGCAGCAAAGATATACCTACTATACACACTCGTATAAACATAATAATAAATTTCCTGTGCTACTTCGTCGAATATTCTCTTTTAATCAACATCAGGAGTAGGTATAATACGTTTCTTGGTAAGAAATGAAGACGGTGCAGCAAGCAAGATGTGTATATACACTAATTACTCGAGTATATATGCGAGCACTGCACACACATCAATGAATGTCGTATTTTGAGCTTTGCAGGGGAACAGCAGCTATTCCTCAACGCCCAAATTAAGATAGAGAGAAAAAACAATGAAAATTCGCAGTATGGAACATTTCTGATAATTTGAAATGGTGTCTAATTATCCTCGTTACAAAAAAGGTTTGTTTATTTAATTAGCAGTTCCCATAGCTAACAATGGGGAATCTCAAAGCGAGTCGTGCCTGAATTTATAGTTAGTTGTTTTTGATTTCGAGGTCGCGTATAATGTAAGCGAGAGGATGGAGTGACATGGGTCCTGAAATCTTGTGATTGATGTAAGCTATCTTAATTCCTATTCTCTAAAATAATAATACGAGGTTACGAGTTATCTGGCACCTTTACTGTGGGAAACACCGCGGTATAAAGGTACGTGTAAGTGCTAGCTGGGGAATATACTATATTGAAGGAGGTAACGACAAGATATTATGCGTCATCGAATTAGCATTCCGCAAACACTCCTACAACTACAAAACGTGTCTTATATATATTTATATCTCTGTCACATAGTAAATGAGCTATGAGAATGCCGAAGAATTATGAGGGCGATAAACAATTGAAAATTTTTAACGAGATGAAAGAAAAATGAATGTTCCAAATTTCAATGTTATCGAGTTATATAAAGTCAAAATAGGATTTACAAACTTTGAAACGCGAGGAACACCGGAGGTCCGAAATTCCGAAAGCTCCGAAATTTGGAATTCACGCATGTGTAGGTATTTATTAATTGAGTGATGATATCGAAACCAATGAGAGGTCAAGTTATTCGTTTTGAGATTCACTTTTCGGAAAAATAAAAGTTTCAATATCCTATATAAATGATTCATGAGATGATGATAAGTTATCGATTGAATTAGATGAAGTTTTTATTAGAATGAACTATATTCATTGTATTTAGAATTTTTCGATTTCTTCGACTTCCGGGAGTCTGGATTTTGGGAATTTTAATATTCCGGTCTTCAACTCTTCTAAAAACTGAAAAATCCCTAATTTTAATATATTCGCGTCCTTAATTATATTATGTCCTCCGACCGAGTGTTCGAATAATATAATACAGTTATATCCATTCGAAAAAATATTTCAGATACTCAATACATATTGCTGGTACCCTGGTAGAAATTGTTCCCGGGCGCTGGCCGGGCTACTGGCTAGCGGTCCCGACTTGAAACCAGGCGCTAGCAAGGAATGCTGGGCTGGATCCCGCTCAGAACTGTCACGCTTTAAATGGCTAGCCCCTGGTTGGGACCTTGACTAGCCCCTGGTCGGGACCCTTGACTAGCCCCTGTCCAGAAAACCTGACTAGCCCCTAATGGGGTAACAAACCAGCCTATGATCGGGCTCCCCGATTTCAATTATACTTAAGAATATACTATCAAAATTTCGACAGATATAATTTTTCTTCATTTCTCATGTGACTAAAACATGTTCGATCAAAAGATCTTTTTTTTTAGCTACATAAGAAATGAAAAAAAAATGGTATTGCTCACAATTTCAGTAGGGTTATCTTTGACAAAATTAAACTTTCCTTATATAGCTTATCATTTAATTATAGTAAATAGCACTCATGATATTTGGTTCTAATTCTTTTTTATTGATAGATAGTTTTTAATGATTAAATATAATATAGTATGGAAATAGCGTTTAGCGTTTTTTTTTTTAATAGCGTTTGTTCAACTCGTTCATTTTGGTATTTGTTGTTGATCATTCGGTGCATCATTAGTTTGTTCCTTACGTTTTTGTCTATCCTTCCTGTGACCCCCCCAATCTTTTGCGTTACTCAAGACTTCACCTATAACTGACCAAATATTTTTTTCTGTGATGGTAGACTTGAAACCCGATTTCAAAACACCTGAGAAAAAGAATACATTATATAGTTTACACATGGCATTCAATATTCAAAAATATAAACAATTATTATATAATATGCGCCCGTCCGTAAAAAAAAGGTTCAGTCTGTCGATCTCAGTTTCCTGGATATTCGTGTATTTCTGTATGAAGAAAAATGAAACAAATATTTTCTTACTCATCCGTTCGTAAATCACAATTATGTAGTTCTTCATTTATATAAACTGTGGTCTTGTCTGACTTTTTTCCTACAACATGACAACGTTCACTTGCATGGAACGCTGTATGTGAAACTGTTGATTTGATGAATGCTCGTGCAGGTGTATCGCATATGAAGCCTTTCAAATAAACATCGAAATGCAAATTCGATATAATAACGCCATCTGATTGGAGCATGTTGACTTCTTCAACAAATTTTTTTAAATACTCGTGTGAACTTTCCGGTTTCGAATTCCCAGAATATACAGCGATTACAAAGGGCTCATAATAAACAACCTTAGAATGAATCATGCCCAAAATGGGCCAAAAACATTGAGAGCTAGATTTGAAGAGTTGTACACCATCAATATTCACAAATATATTCAGAATCCGATCTCCAGGTGCATCTACATTCACACACTGCTGCAAACCTTTCTCGATTCCGATATAGGCGAATTCTCCAGCTGAACCATTCGAATCTTTCATTTCCTCAATGTTGTATGTCGCAGTGGACGTACCTAGGAAAGTTTTTGCTGTTTGACTTAGATTCGGACACCATCTTCTTTTTATTATTAAGAGAAGTCCACTCAATGCGACATGAGAAATTTTATTTTTCAATGCCCAGTAACGTAAATCTTGTTCGACCGTTTCTTCTTCAATGTTATTCATTTCTCTGACATCTGAATCAGTGTCGTCATCGCCGTTATCGAAATCGGTATTTCCGACTCTACTTTCGTTGTCATCATCGAGGTCATCGTCATCAGTATCATGTCCATCGCCATGATTGAAATCGGTATTTGAGACTCTACTTTTGTTGTCATCATCGAGGTCATCATCATCAGTATCATGTTCATCGTCATCGACAGTAATGCTCGCAGTAATGTCATCAACGCTATCACTGCCATTGATTCGTTGATTCATTGATTCATCTACTTGGAGTCGATCAGGTTGATTATACTTCACGCTTTTTAAATTATTCTGATCCTGGTTCTGATCGTTGCACATCCTTTTTTCTTCCGTAGCATTTTCCTTCGACAACTTGACTAATTGTCTACGTTTGCGTTGACGTAGACAATTTAAGGTTATTTTTTTTCTTGCTGTGAAATCCATGGTTATCATATCACTCACAAGCCAACAGTCGATCATTCCTCGGAGGTTTAACAGAACTCTTTTTTTTTCAAGCTGCCTATCGCGACTTCTGTATGCCTCTTCGGGGCACACATTATTCCTTGCCAGACGCTGGCCGAGCGCTAGATTGGACTACGGGTTCGGGAACCCTCTGGTCATTTGTTGCTAAACGCTGGTCGGGTTCCCGGTCAGGCCTGCCTATGCTAAAAAATTTGGTTAACTCTGGCTAGCCGCTGACCGGGCGCCCGTCCAGACTTGCCAATCCGGGCACGCCCGGTTATTCCTGACTAGCTACTAGCTAGAAATCGGGAATGCCAGGGCCAATTTCTACCAGGGTAGGTATAACAAATTGTGTACCAATGATCAGTACTGCAGCAGAATAACGTAATACTATATCGCGATACGTACGTAAAAGTCACGCACGCAATTTGCGTATTATAATACTTATATGTAATACAAGAGTATGAGATTCTCTGAATTGACGTATTACTGAAAAATGTCGAATTACCGTTGCTGCTGTACCACAAGCAGCATCACCATCGCCATCACCATCACCATCAGGAGCAGTTTGCCCTCCGGAGGTTGACTTTCGGCCCAGAAACGATCGCAGAATTGACCGTTGTGAAAAATTACTGCACGATCATTATCAAAGCGGATATAATATAGGCACGGCCTGCAACTTTTCAATCTCATAAGAAATTTAAACGATTTTTCGATTTCTGCAGCCTCTTTCTCTTCCGAGTCTGTCTTCTTCTTTTTAGCTACGGTCAGTTATTTTCGTACTAATACATCGCATCTTGAAGGTCAAATGATTAAAGGTCAACTATAAAATGATTAAACATCGCACATGCGACGCGACGCGATCAATTGCCCGGTTATCCCACGCCTATAGTCCTTTAACTATGATCATCACCATTTTCGGTCTCACGTAGTTAAATACGACGTGTTTAGGATCCGAAAGTGTGCTTGGTATATACATATAGAAATTTTTATTCGTTCTTCACTAGGTATTTCCTTCTTTTTATTTGATTTTTTTCGCTAATTTTTCTGTATCAAATTACGATTTCAAATCATTCTATTTAATTGTACAAACGAGGTAAACCCATAGTAAATGATGTAAGAAATAGGAATATGATAATCGCGAAATGATTATTCATTGAAAACTTTCTGTCGTTTGATAATAAATATTAATTAACGTAATTCTAATCAACCGGATTCTTAAATTTGGGTAAATCATTTTGCTACATACATATATGCGTGTATTATAAAGTATAGAGGTGGATATAAACCAGTCGTATATATGAGATCCGGCATGAACATCTCATGGACGTATAACTCCAACTTTTACATAAGATGAGATACATGTATATGGGGCATTCCGCGTCACTTTACCCACTGTATAAAAGAAAAAAACATTTAAAAAAATAGAAAAATCCGGAATCATCTAAAAATTACAAAAAATCGGACTGTTTTAGACGGAATAGTTCAGTTTTCTTTCATTTTCATTTAAACTGCAGTGAAATGACAATGTTGAAATACGAAAATCTGCGGTTTTTCGGGGTCTACAATAATAAAATTTATCCAGATTTATAACTGAGCAATTCTGATCCGCATTTCAGGGCGAAATTTTGAAAGGATTTTTTGTTTTCCTCAGTGGCTGAAGTGACGCGGAACGCCCCATATATATGTATATATATGTATGTCTGTATATAGACGTGAAAGTATAATATCGATGGACTAACGCCAAACGGGCGTAAGCGGCGAAAAAAAAAAAATTCGTTTTTATAGTGGCAAAATCTTTTTCATGCAATGGAGAATCTTATGGGCATATCAGCAAAAAAATTTTTTTTTTGTTCCTTACGCCCCTATGGAATTAGTCCATCGATATATAGACAAATACATAAATCCGCATAATATAAATGTAGACGCGGTAGTAGCGAGCGATTGATATGTTGAGTGAGGCGAGTGTAGAATCACAGATCGCAATATATTGTTGTACATACACATACATGATATACCTACAAGCCTGAGTACATATTGAATTATATTAATAATACTAAAACAAAACCGCAACTGTAAAGATAGAGTATATTTCCTTCTCGGTCACGTATCTGCGTGAGTTACTGTAAGTAATGGGGCTCCCACGCACGCACGTACGTACGTACGTACGTACGCACGCACGCTTCAATGGCCTCACACGGTTGCAGACCGCAGCGCATCCTCTCTTCATCCTTTTCATATTCTTCTTATATTTCTCCTCTTGCCATTCTATTGTTTGACCTAAAGATAATAAAGTCTAAAAATATCCGGTGCATCTTTATCGAGCTTTTATATTCCGCGAGTGAATTTGCTACAGAACCACCTGTTGCTATATCCATAATCAATATCGTCAGAAAAGAATAATATCATTCGTTCGTTCTGTTGGAACCAATTTTTGTTTCTCGTATAAAGTGAAGAGACGATGAAAGAAGGTGAGGAGAATAAAAATAAAAAATTGTCTTATACACGCGCAGAAATTTACTATTCAAATTAATTCACGATTTTGTACATATACATATATATATATACCTACCTGAATTCGGTATTTAAGAGTAAGGAAACCGGAGACTCGGAGAACCCACTCTATCGCTATTGCGCGTACGCGACTAGAATTGTGGGTCACAAGATAGCCCCGCGACTGACTGCACACTGACACTGTGTGAACCGCAATCAGTGTATGTAATGTGGTAAGAAATCCGGAAACTGACAAAGCTTGTCCTGGTTTGCAAAAAAAAAAAAAAAAAAAATTTCATCTTTTGGATCGCAGATAGTTTTTCCTCCTTCATTATGCGTTCATACAGTGTAGCTAATGGGATGCTTGCAGTTTATAGCCATAAATGAATTCTGTTATGTACCTAGTAGGTATATACCTCGAATCTAGAATCTAGAATCTAGAATCTAGATAAAAGTATAATAATGATGAATAAAAAATGAAGATAAAAATTTAATTATTTTTCATTCATCAAAGCGAATTCTGACATTGACAATTTGTGATAAAAAAAAAAAAAAAAAAAAAAAAAAAAAAAAAAATTCAAAAGTATAGCAAAAAATATGTCGTGGCAATATTACATACCTGTATGCCTATGTGTAGGTATAAAAGGTAATTAAATTTTGAGAGGCGTTTAAAAAATGTGTAAAAAAAATGAAAAATAAAAACGAAATGACAGGATCGGTTAGAAACCGCGTATTGTTAATTTAATTAAACTGGAGTTAATTAACGGCTGTATAGTTGGTATAATAGACACAGTGGTACGGATGAAGTAGATATAACGAGCTGTTGGACCGTGGCTAATCCGAGTGTAGGTATTTTGCAATTTTATTTTATACTAGCCACACGATGGACTAGTTTAGTTAATTCGGTTGTTGCTACTCTATATGGTGGAGAAAACGAGGAGGTACATATATATAGGTATATAACTACCTGCAGCCCACGATAGGACACTCGTGAAGTCACTGACCCGACTCACGTCTCCCTACCAGAGTATGTAGTACTAGCTACATCCGAACCCCCCCGGAATTATACTGCAGGTGAAAATATACGATCTAGAATTTATTATTCCCGGATGCACGTGTCTAAGTACATAAAGGAGTTGGAAAACATGAGGAAAAGAATGAGAAAGCGCAAGAAATCTAGCGCTAGGTATAGGTGTATAAATCCGTGCAGGATTCGAGAAGAAAAAGAAAAAAAAAGAAAAATAGCTATAGGTGTCAATCGATCGAAGGAAGAATTTCCTATAGCTTATCTATATGCTCTTATGAATAATCTACAATATATGCGATGTATACTGGGTGATAAAATGAACGAAGATGAATTGGAAAAAAAAAATTCAAAAAAAACCAAAATCTACTATTCATTATTCTAAAAAATTAGTTGTATACGAGTTTTGACCGCAGTTTTAAACTTACAATAACTATGTAATATACATCATTTGATGGATCAGATTACGAGAGGCCTGTTATAAGACCGCTACGATACGATGCTATAATAATCGTTACTATTATCTAAACTTCTTGAATTCTTGAACTTGAACTGTAAATGATAGATTATTACATTGGTTGTATAGAGTTTGCGGTTGTTCAGCTTGTAGAAATTTTTTTCATTTTATTTCATGTTTTCTTTTTTCCCTGATCGTACTATACGAGCTACTTATTCACAATATGATATTTTATCGTCATTCGTATAGCATTGCAATATATTTGAATGTAATTATGAATTAGGTATATATAAAAATTGTATCTAACCCGTTGAATACAAAAACTATTCAGATTCATAAGATAATACGAATTATCATAAAATTCGAAAAAAAAAAAAAAAAAAAAATTCCCGCTCGTTTAATAAGAGATTTAATGACGCACTTATAGGGCACTAGGTGTGCGCACGCGCGAAATTTTCAGGCCGGGAAATTCAATGGCCTGAATCTCTTGAACGTGTTTAAATTATTATTTTTTTCTTTTTTCTCTTCTCTTCAGTTTCTTTCTCTTATACTCTCAAGTGTGAGGAATGCTTTCTGAAAATAACTGCCATATACTATATATTGCACTACATGCGCACGACGTATGTGATGCATACACGTGTACAGGACGAGCCTTCAGCCTATAATGCAAAAGCCGATTGACTGTGAGCTTTCGACTCTCGACTCATCGTCTGCAGATTCTGTCTGCAAATATTTTCCACAAATTTCATTTTGAATGAAAAAAAATGAAATAAAATATAATAAACGGAAAGAGACGAGTGCCGGTTGTTTGAACAGCGGTTTGGCCTGGCTTCGGACAATGGGATTAATTGGGAATCGATTCTTCATTATTTCTTGCTTTAGTATATCATGTTTGGCAAATAAATTATGCCGTTAATTAAACTTGAGGTATTAGGTGTATATCTACCTACACCTTTGCTATAAATAAATTTAATGTTCGTATCGAATCGTGCCACGGGGTCATCGTATTTGATCGTTGGCCAAAAACAAGAAAAAAAAAACAAAAAATGATTAACGACGGGCATTTTGACTATTTCATTTCATTTCTTTCCTTTTCTGTGGTTTTTTTTAATAAGTTTTCTATTTAAATTAATATGCGACACGCACGATGGCGTAATTCAGGACAAACGCACGTCTGCCATAAGTATATACCTACCTACCTACCTATGTATCTATACGTATGTCTACCATCGCAAAGTATTCTCTATTATGGCTTGCGAGCATCGTACTACCTTTGTTAAAAGTCACTTTGTTAGCCACGCTGACTCACGCATATGTCTTATATGGGAGACAGAGGCTATAAGGCAAAGGTAGAATAGCAGAAGTAGAAGTAGGCAGATATCTACTCGTCGCGTTTAACTTCTCATCCAATCGGCCATAATGTCATAATAAAACGACGCGACAAACTGATGCACTATTATTATAGAATAATGAATAAGGGGGACTAGATAGGACCTAGCCGAGTTCTATGCAGCCTTATGAACAAATCTTCCATCGTTGTAGCTTGTAGTTCCCAATTTTTAAAATTCCCAAATTCGGATAATTTCCAGAAAGGGTGATTCCCCGAAAGTCTGCACAGCCGATTCAAAAAAGCTTTGAAACGAAGAACATCGAAGGTTCAAAATTCCGAAAGGCGCCAAACCTCCGAAACTTGAAATTCACGCATGTGTTTGATCAGTGTTTAATAACTCTGCAGGCTGCATTGATCACCGTTAAAATTTTCAAAGTTTTTTTTTCTAATATTTGTTGAATAAAATCACCGATAAAACTACCCTGCGGCTCTCTTCCTGCCTTTCGCACACCAGACATTACATATATATGTTCGCACATAGATATATAGATAGGAAAGTTTCTCAACTTGTCCGATCGCCTCAGCTCACTGATCACGTTCGAAAACTTTCGCGGGATTTTAAATTATGAATTTTTAATTTGTTCCTAACACCGGCTCAAGGCATACACGTATACGTATATACATACACTGTGTACCGACTACAGACTACTATTATACCTGTAATAAATATCCCGTCGTTTTTCTCCCCAAGCGATCTTGCCGCTACTCCGATTTTGCTCGCTAAGGAGAGCGCGAACTTTCGATTGACAGTAAATCTAATCATCCATATAGATCTATACACGTACGTCGTACATACAGTATATTATAATAGCGATATTGCACACACGTAAAAACACGTGAACACGCACACGTACTCGATAAATTTCGCGGAGAGAAATGATTTCCAGATATAATTTATACCTGCTGCAGCTGCAGCACAATTTTCAATATCTAATCTCTAAAATCGAATAAAAAAGCCTGTGTGTATGTCACACACGCGTAGATTAGCTAAAGCGTTTAAATACTGTATCGCTGATCGAATAACAATCGATTTGAAATCATGATATGTTTGAAAAAAAAGTTCAAAAAATTTGTAAAAATTTGTTATATGTGTTATTTATTTTCGTCAATTTTTATTTCGAATCTTTTGAATCGTTGTTTAGTAATGGTAGTATATTAGGTATATATAAAATCTTATTTAAGATTCTAATCAAAGATTAAGATTTGAATAGTTTACGACCTCCGTTGGCTCGGACATCGCGCGGCTTGGCAAAGATTCGTATATAACGGAGGTCATAGGTTGAGCCAAGAATCACCGCTGACGTTTTATAGCCGAGGACGTATGCGTGTATGTACCTTATAGTTGGATTCGAAATGAACAAAAAAAAAATAAATAAAAATTCATAAGTAAAAAATCATTTGGAAATGACCGTATAATTCGATGTATATACGATATGAATGAATCAAAAAATTGGAAGGTTTATTTTTTTTCGTTCTTTTTTTCTCTTTTTTTATCATTAAGCTCACCTCATTCCACGCGAACCCCATCCAGTCGATTTAGAATCGAAAGATTCATATAAAAACCAGTGATCATAAGATCTAGTAACCTTCACTGAACTTTGATGAAACTTAAACTGTAATATCCGGGGCCCGATTAGCGTAAACGTAAACGTAAACGTAAACGTAAATTAAAGAAGTGGTGTATGCGCGTGCGTTCGCTTCTGAAGTCTAGAGCAGACTGATCCCACAGTCACCGTAGTATCTTGTAGTCTGAGCCTTGTATACTATAGGTACCTGTATACCTGTATATCCACCTGATTGCAGTATTAGTTAGTCTGTGTCTATGGTACACAGACTAAACTCCTAGAGCTGAAAGGAAAACACTATGCCATTCCATTCTTAATCCGATATGCTGGTTTAAGCGGAGATTTTTTTTTTTTTTTATCTTCTTTTTTTTTTTATAACGACACGATCGTTAAATACTTATCTTACCGTTTTTCAACGGCTGCACCTGTAGTTCAATACACTACGCGATATTTCGGAGCCGGGTTGAAGGTTCGAAAAATTTCCATACAGGACTATCGGGGAAATATTGAAATTCGGAAGTTCAACCCATCCCCATACCATTTCGACATGTAATGATCATCGATGAAATATGATCAGCGCACGTATCAACGTAGTACGCAGTCTGTATTAATTATTTCATATATATCATATGGGTGTGCGTTTACATAGGTATATAGTTGCGGAGTAAAGGAAGTCGGAATTATTATAGCCGGTTGAACTTCCTTAGGAAGAATATATTATTATATTTTAATTGAGTTATGGTTACACGCAGTCTGGGTCAGGTCGACATGGGCTCATGACCGAATGTTGTTATTTTTCTAACGGATCTTATATACCCAACTAACTTCTTATACAGCCTATAGTGTATCTCTCCCTCTACTTTTTACCCATCGTCACATTATACACGCACGTATTATACCATTATGATCGCATTATTCATGCCTAAAGAAGCAGGTGCCAGTATAGTATATAGATGTGATATACATAATAGCCGAACAATTCAATTTGAATGAAACGGTGCGCATCGATAATCAGAATTCATTTTACAGAAAAGCAGAAAAATTAATCAAAGAGAATTTTCGACGGATGATAATATAAAGTCACCGATATTTCAACATGATCATATCCGGTTATTACCTTGTGGCATTTTTACGGTTTTAAGCATTCATAATTCGTGAGAAAATTAAATTAACGAAATACGTCGTAGGTACGCGATTCTCAGTACTATATTCCATTGCGCAGAAATATCTTAGAGTTTAATCAGAGGCACTTTATCTGTGGTGATCCTTAATTCGGTCATATTCGAATCCCAATGCTCCCATGGGCCAGAACGTTTCCAAATATACACAAAAAAATGTCGTCAAAACCGCAGGTTTCTATCTCAATTCTAAGTACTGCCCCAGAGCCTTCGATCTTTCCCATTTAAATAACACACGATTTTTAGTACTTCGGAGTGATTTTTTACCTCCCATCGCATTATCGCTTCTCTGAATCCGAAACTCCGCACACTTTTTACCTATAGTAGTAGGTATCCGTGAAAAATTTACAGATTTTTAACGACGAAATTTTATTCATCGCAATTTGGAGATAAGAAATTTTTTTTGGCGCGCTGTAGCTCCGAAAATTATATCGTTGAGAATCTTTCGAATTTTCACGCAATACCTACTACTACAGGTAAGGAGTGTACCAAGTTTCAGATTTTTCGGAGCTATACTGCGATAGGAAGAAAAAAAATTGACCGCGATATGTCACAAATCGTGTTTTATGAAAATTAGAAAATTCTAAGGCTTTGGGACGATACTTAGAATTGAGATAGGAACCTGAGGTTTTGGCTACATTTTTTTTTGTATATATTCGGAGACGTCCGTCCTGGCCCATATGGGAGCATTGAGATTCGAAAATGGTCGAATCAAGGACCACCCTAATACACCCACATTACCCCTATATATTTCTGAAAAATCTTTCTGTACAAGAAAATGATGTTAGAAATTGTCTACTTTTTGTTAATAATCGAAGATTTCTGTTTTCTCTTTTTTATTTTTTTATCACGACTAGATATACAACTTTCAATTAATAAGACTAAACGAGCGGAGAGAACCACTGGAATAAGTTATACCACTGCAGCGATTACGTACGGATTATACTCGCTCTTTGATTTATCGCACGAATGAAAACGGAATGAAACTAAATTCGTCTCGACTTATCCGCGGCTTCAGTGTTGATTCTTTGTTCACGGATAGTTGAACAAGAAGAAGAAGAAGAAGAAGAAGACAAAGAGGATAACACGTTTAAAGAATAAAAGTACTTCCACCGTTAGATAAAATGTCGATATTGTTCATTCCTATATCATGATGAAATTCTTCACTTTTATGCATACATGTCATATAATGTGAAGAATCTCTCTGTCAGAATGCAGAAAGAAACAAACTTGAAGAAAATCACCTCGCGCAGTACGTTACGTTACGTTACACGTTACGTTACGTTACGTTTCGTTTCGTTACGTTTCGTTTCGTTACGAGACGAGACTTCGACGTCGTGGAGCGGAAGATCAGGAAGCAGTCCGAACCTAGAGGAGCTTTGCCTGACCGTAAATCATTGGTACAAGAATGGGTGGGTTTGCTACGAGTATAAGGTACTATATATTTATACCTATTAAATGGCTTGTGGTATATCTACTACGGTTTTACAACACGTTATCGTAAACGGGGAATAAAAATGAAAATAATAAAAAAAAATAAAAATAGCTGGGATAAGAGCCTGTACTGCGCCACGGAGACACGGAGGTGAACTAATGCCGTGAAAGCGCGATCAATAACGTACATATACTTATATACCTATATATTATATACATACACATAGATAAATGCCTAAAAACCGCGGACATAGATATTATACCTAGCATGTCCGCGTTTAGTTCCATCAGACATATAAGAGCTAACTTAAGCTATATGGTCCTGCTGCTGCAGTTGTAATCGGTCAACTATATATAATGGCGATATATGTATAGGTATGGGTATATAAGTACCAAAGTATTATACAGCTTTTAAAAGTACCCCGTCAGGAATTCTGCACCAAACGGATATAGTATATAGGTATAGCATATATACATATAGGTATATGTATATGGCTATGTGATATTCTCTATACCTATAAACGCGCGTGTATGTGTATATTATCAAGGACTTTGACGGAGCGAAAGATTACCTCGACATTTCACTTATCAACTAACATAAGAGCTCCTGATACAAACTTAAGTATAGTCATTCATTCGCGGGCTTTCACAAACCTTCGCGCACATTTACATTTATTACAACTCTGTCGCGGAGCTATGTGTAGCTGATACAGCCCGAATGTCTTGCTTTTCCACGCATCCATATACCTACATATATATACATATAGGTATACTTAGATATACAATACAAACCGGACATGGAAATATGTCAAGCCGAATTCGTCACATCTAAACGCGTTTGATGTGTGTGATATTTTTTTTGTTTTTTTGTTTTCACAAACTGAATAATGCACAAGATTCGTCATTTTTTCAAGAACCTATCTTGAAATTTTTTGTCCATTTTCAAAATCCTACGAAATTATATACGGAGCTTCCCGTTGCAGGTCTTCACGAAATTCAATTTATAAATGTAAAATATGATCACTCACCAGGTCGTCCTCTTTAGTTTGTAATTTCCGGTGCATCTGCGAGCCTTCCAGCACAAGTTTTTCCAATTTTTCAATTTCTCTTGTCTTACTTCGGATTTCATCCATCTGTGGATAAAAAGAGATTGAAAAAAATTCTGCGTTGAATATATATGCAGGTTGATTGACAGCGCATGATGTTAAACGAAGTGGTATGTAATCTATTTATCATATTCAGTATACCGCGGCGTCCATCTCCGCGATCTTTAAAACGATATATATGTATAGTATGATTTTTTTTTCCTTTTTATTTCGCGTGAAAATTTTGCATCATTGGTCAATTCGCTCGATCATATCCGCTTTCGAATACTGATGGACATTGCGCGTCCAAATTAAAAACTTTCTCCTTCTGCTGCAGCGCAGGAAGAACACAGATCCGTCTGTCTTCTGCAGAATGGCAATGTCCATAAATATTGGCCACCTGTCCGACGTACTTCCCTTTGGCTCTGGGGCGAAAAGAAGGTGTCCTTCTTTCTCCTCGTTAATTTTCTCTTCGTCCATTTTATTTTCACTTTGTAAATTTAGTACGATTCAAGGGCCCCGTGTACCATATCGCTCATCCGCAGATCAAGGACTCGAATAAAGTGTGAAAAAAAAAATCTGAAAATCCGCGTTCAACTGATTTTAAACGACTGCATGAATACTGCATCTCGTCGAAGAGATCGGAAACGGTCAACGGCTTCAGTCCGGCTTTTTGCTCTACTTTTGGCGATCAGGACTGTGTCGAGAAAGGCTTGATCTCAAAGTGCTACAGCCTGGAGGCCTTTTCCTCGTACCTTCACCTTGTACTCGCCTTTCTAAGTGACTCTCGATGCAAATTGATCTAAAAAACGACGCGTGATGATCACGTTCACTACTGCCAAGTTTAGATAACAACAATTTTCTTATACCTATACATGTACCTGCATACATGCATGTAAGTGTAGGTATAGGTATACTATATTATACGCTCACGGTGAATTGCACAGGCAAAAATTAGCGCTGACCTTATACTGATGAAAATACGTATTGAGGCATGTGTGTTGTATATGTACCACATGTGAAACAAAGGTGAAAATCTCGACGCATGTATAGTGCCACATTGCAATTTGTTCAACCTTCGATCACCACCAGTGCTTTCTATTAAAATAGCCTCAAGGAAATCAACATATTATGATCCCATCGTTAGGTTCATGTGTAGGTTTGTCGTGTATGCAGTAAGAAGATACAACGTTATGAACTGCTCGGCGGGGTTACCGCCGATGATTACCTCCTAATGTGCAAATCATCGGGGAAAGTCTTTCTTAGAGTATGTATGTATGTGTATTTAACTGAGATGTTATAGGTCAGAGGTATGATCATCCGCATAGGAAACAGGAAGACATGGCCATATAGTACGTTAATTGATCGATGAGAATTTTTGGCATGAAATTGATACGGATTTCGATTTTATTTCATATTCGCGTAGATCCTGACAAAACAAGTGAACACATACGTAACTATAATACGTAGTATGACAACGTGGTCGTATTGTCCTTGAGTAAAGACCACCGGCGAACTTTGACCCGTTTGGGCAACACTGGCTAGCCTTTATACTCTGGGAAATAAATAAAGAAGGAAAGAAAGAAAGAAAGTAAAAAAAAAAGGATGTAAAAAATGAAGAAAAAATGTACGGTGCTCTTGCCTCTTGCGGGCACCGGCACAAGGGAACTCGTAACACGTCGCGTAATATAAAACGATGCAACTCGGAACCGTTTATAGCCTTCAAGGGCCTGCAGAGTTCTCTAACGCAACACACGGTCGTATACAGGGTGGTCGATTTTTTTTTTTTTTTTATTATAAAACTTTGGGTAATGAACCAAAACCGTATTTCCTTTTTTATACGTAAATGAATTGCATGTAACTTTATTCAATGCTTCTACGATATTGATTATTATTTGTCGTATAATTTTTCCAACTACCTATTAGGTAATCTCTCCCTATATGGTAAATCGCATAATATGGATTTCGAGTTAGGCACTGCAGTGCGGGAATTACTCCAGTAACGGGCGTCGGTCATGCGTTTTCCCACGCTGCCACAAAACCAGCTTAACAACCGCCCCGCCCGCTATACCACAACGGCCCAAATTCACACGCAATTAAATGCGCTTTATAGGTGCGATTTATTAGGTCGAACATTAAGTGCCGTTGCCTCTTGCCAAGTAGTACCTAGTTCTATCCTACCTCTAGGTATGCGGCTAGTTACTCGCTCTGCACACGTCAGGCACCTAGTAGAGTGTAATATGTTGTTCGTAAATGAGTATTTGCAACTATATAATAATATGAAATAGTGATCACTGATCACTGATCAGGTACGATTATATACCAGCTGGGCTTTACAAGTTGAGTAACAATTACTTTACCTGACCATGTCTTGCGGGTAAGGTATCGATATAGGTATAACATGTAAGTACATACCTACCTTTACCTATATGGGACCAGAGGCTATATTATACTTCGCGCATTGACGTTCGGAATTAGCTCGATCATGTATTAAACAATTTAATCCTGCGTGGGCGATGCGGTTTTAGTTATACTACTACTCGCCAAAATTTATACCTATACCTATAATACTATGTGTGTTACTACATACGGGCGAAAGTCCCTGGGGGCTATGAAATTAACGTTTATTACGTAAACGGTGAAAATGAAGTTAGAAAAGTGAGAAAATATGCAGCTGTACCGGAAGGAAATTTCAAACCGCTACCCCTCCCACGTTTGATTTTCGACACATTTCATATTTGGCCAATAAGCTTGGCCCCTGAAGAGATACGAGGAGGACGAATTTCGTAAAAATCGCACAAGCGGTTGCAGAGGTGTTAGTACTTCTTTGAAAACAGACTTTTACCTCCCATTCCGAAACGCCTCGACCAATTTTGGCAAAATTTGAAACCAGATCTGTTAAACATTCGCAGTAGTTGCGTATGAAATTTTATTGATATCCTTCCACGCGTTCGAAAGTTATTCAATATAACATGACTGAGTTATAAGTGTCCCAGTTTCTTGGTGCACTAAAGGCAGGTGGTTTAATAAATGTGAAGAAAAAAGAAGAAGAAGAAGAAAAAGTAAAAAACTTTACGGTGGACGCAAAATTGTTAAAAATAGTGTGGGAAGGTATTCAGCGTGATTACCCAGTGAACACTCCTACCGCAGTGGCATGGCAGGCATTTCCTACCGAATGATTAAGTGGCGACCTACGGCGGGGTTCAGAATGCACCGGAGTAATGGTCAACATCTTATCCACCTCCTGCAGTTCAGTCGAGTCCAGTCCAGACAAAACCAGACGAGAGTCTTACGTACCCGAGGCCCAATTTTTAATAACTATGCCTGAATCGCGTGCCCAACGGGCTAAATTCAGGGCCTTCAGGACGCACGCCCAGAACGGCCGAGATACCAGGTCCTAATGACCCCGGCTAGAACGTCGTCTTCACGCGATCCCAATATCATTGTTATTTTTATGATTATAGAGGGAAATAACGAAAAACGAATTTCACCGATACGCGTGATGGAAGATTCAGGAATCCATAAGCCATCAAGAAATTGAACGTCCTCGCGGGTCATCCCACGCCATCCACTTCGCCCACATATAGTGCGAGGGAATCGATATTTTACTTATTGCAACTGCTGGATGCAAGACTGCGTGCGTTTTTCTATTTACGATCAATACCGCAGATTATCGGCTGTATTTATTGATCAGTCGTAGTACTACACGATCGAAGGATATCTGAACTGCAGTGCTAGAGACTGCAGGGGTCTATTTCCATCCACATACGTGGATATGTAGAAGGAATAAATTAAAGGAGAGAACGTCTGCTGCAGCTTGGGCGTCTTATGTAAGCAATTACATTGGAAAACATGTTTTGATTGATCAATCATGAATTACTAGAGAAAAACGAGGTCAACTTACCATTTTAATCGTGTCACTGCGCAACGTCCTTTGCAGAGCTGCAAGCTGGGCCTCGTGGTTCTCGTGTTGAATCCGTAGCTCCGCTCCGCGCTTCCTTTCCGCTTCTGTGACGACCTGAGAAAGCAAAGAGACCAGATAGTTACGCAATTAAAGACACGGAATTTTTTTACTCTTTCCTTGTAGCTAAGCGACTTTTACTTAACGACCATTCACCGCCACTTAACTTCGATTCAGCATTTTTTATTAGAAACAAAAAACCACGCGAATAGTGCAACGGACTCCGCGACTTCTCGGAAAACTTTTCCAGACATTCGTGAACAGCAAGCAGAAAAAAATGAATGAATACCAGGAGATCAATATTTCCATGTCCTGAACGTCTCTCAAAGTGACAAGCAACGGTAACATTACACCTTCGAATACATTCGTGCAGAACCATTTCAACGAGTTACGTCTGGTCATGATCATCGATCGCAATCGAATGTCTGTGATGCACGTTCCCATTGTGGCCTTAGAATACCCAAAAGTCAATTCTGGAGACGGAATCCTTGGCGTGGATTGCTTCCGTATTTTTTTTTATTTTTTTTTTTCTGACAGGGTATCAATTCCGGACAAGGATATTACCGCTTTAGACTCAATCGCGGATAATAATTGACGTATCCGCACGTGGGATCGCACTCAGACCTTGCCATGATCGTTTCTGAAGCCTGAAGCTGGTGTAATGTCTGAAAGCGATAAGATGACGTTGCAGTACTAAATGACTGTCTGAATAGTCATTTCCACCAACGCCTTTGCTTGAAATATCACGAAGAAGAAGCCCAGATCCTTAAAACCCCTTTGGGAATCATTTGGGCTGCTGTTCTCTTTCACGGTTCAGCCCTCAGCGGCAATTCAGAAAAGGTTGATCTTCCCAGGGATGACATTCGTTGACATAGTCACAACCAACACGTTTCTGGGTCAGTTCATGGTTCATGACCTATAAGTTGGTTCATGGTTCGCCTCATCTTGAGCGAATGAACGCCATACACCGTATTCATGAAGCTGCAGGATTTTCGGTCCATTGAAGAGCAATGTTGTGCTATTGAATGGTCAGAATCATCACTATCCGATAATCTTTCACACGAAGCTACTGACCCTGGAAGACCTTAAGTTCACTTTCATTTCCTTAATCGGTGGGCTTGGACCGAGCGCGATTGTCTTTTCCTAATAGCATACATCTTCGGAGTGTCCATTAAATTTAGAAACAAGATTTTCGACAAGCTGTTCGTGAAAGCTTGAGGCGCTAATTGAAACGGAGTTTATTGAATGAGTATTTTCGATTCTATTACATCTTCAAATGTCTTCAGATATGAAAAGCTTCTTGATTATTTCTCATTCGAATTCGTTAATCAATGAAGTACACGGTATAATTTGAGTTGAAAATGGTGTCGAGATGCTATGTTCATTTTGTTTATTGTATGAGTTTTTTGTTCACGCGTTGTACGGAAGGAAGGTATGATAGCTCCTTTGAGATTCTAATGAAAGATTAAAATTTGAATAGTTTATGACTCGAGTTGACTCGAAAGCGGCGCCGCGGCGGCTTGGCAAAGATTCTTATAACGGTTGAGCCGAGAATCACCGCTGACGTTTTATAGCCGAGGATATGTTCGTCGCGTGCATTATAAAAGAACGTCAACAGTTCAAAATAATCTTCAGCCGCAACATTCGAACGATACAATAACTTCACGTGTAGGTAGGCACGGTTCACTTAGAATCGATAGGCAAAATCTTTCACTTGGTATTCATTTCTTTTGTATCTCATGAAAACCAAATCCAGTGGCTCAAAGCACCTCTGGGACTCCTTCTGGCTGCTGTTCCCTTTTTCGATTTAGACGTCAACAACCCTTCCGGAGATACTCACATATAGGTGATCTTTTACACGAGAGTTTGATCACTCAAAATTGAGACACTCTCACGTTCTGCCTTTTGAAGATGATCGAATCAAGCAGTTTCTCAGAGCTCGCATCACACTTGACCGATCAGCAAAGCAGAAAGTCTACTCTTATCTTGAGCCAGTGAATAGCATCATACACCACCTTTGTGATGCTGGATTGTCACTCCACTGAATGCAATGTTCGTATTATAATGACTGGTCGAAACTGTCATGTCGGCGCCTATGCCCTCTTCGATGGAAAATAGGGAAGCGCAATGATTTATCCTTCAAATCGAAGTTGGCCAAGGATTTATGAAAAGTAACATGCAGCATGGAGCTTCTTAGAATCTAGCTAGCCTGGGGGCGGGAGCAAAATATGAAAGTTTAACGCATGTTTATGGATTTATAATCACCTGCAGTCGTTCCTCCAGCTTCTTATTCGCGGCTCTTAAAGCCTGGACTTCGACTTCTAGTCTACGACCATCAGCACTCTCAACTTTTCTACGTTTTCCTGAACCATGTGGACTGCACGCCTTCGTCTTGAGCTTTTGAACAGTCGCTTCAGCTTCTGCAAGACGCTTTCTCAGAGCGGATAACTCTCTACGATGGTTCTCACCCTTCAGAAACTCTGTCTTCGACGATGTCGACATGGAATCTGCTACTGGTCGCGTCGGCGATTGCGCCAATCTGCGATAATATAGAAAAGAAAAAAATTAGCATAACAATCGAATTTTCAGTCCGGAATCATACTCTAATGATCACTCTGCCGTCTGATCCTAAGCAGTCTTATCAAATGTTTTAGAAAATCGGAAAGCCCCTCACTGCTGCAGGGTATCAATGAATTTTGCACTTCTTCACCTCTACAATCTCTCATTAAACTATTGAAATGAATAGTATAAATCCTTCGGATTTAATGGACTTTCGCAAGTTTAAACGCCCGAATGCGTTTGGTACCTGCACAAGTCCTTCGCACGAATTAGATTCAAGAAAGTTTAACGATTCAGGTCGTAATTTCGACTTGACGCCTAGTTCGCGCGTGCAAATCTTATACCGAATCTGGAATTCTTTTGATCAGCCGGATACCGATCTCTTCAATTGATATCAATTCGTAGATGCCTATACTTAGAATCAAATCGAAAGTCAAATGCTGAAGTAACGATATTTTTTTACCTAGATTTGAGCTCCGATATGATTTGCAAGTGCCTCGCAGCCTCTCCGACCTTCGCGTCCTTAACAGCCGAGTCAAGTTCCCTTTTTGCCAACCTGGCCGCTCTTCGTTCTTCATGAAGTTGGGCACGGGTTGCTGCAAGATCCTCTCTCATCCTGCGAGCCCCTTCTTCCAACCACTGTATAGTCTTTCTGAGCTTTACTGCCTCATCCCTTTTCGAAAATTGCTGATGCATTTGTGGCTTTTGAAGAACTGTCATTGGGTCAGACTGCGGTGGTGCTTCTTTGACATGAGTTTCAAGATTCGTGGAATCAGCTCGGCTTTTTCGCGACGATTTTTCACCATCCGGCATGTCTTCGGATGGTCTTTTCAAAGTTTTTTGAAGATGGGATCCCACGGTGTAAGGATGTTTATCCTGTTTTTCAACGTTCGCCAATGACGTGTTCTGAGTTATTGCAGTCGTTTGACGTTTCCTCATGTTTTGTATCGGCATTTTATCTCTAGGAACATCCGGCCTTGACTCATTGTCAGTCCTTTTAGTATTGTTAACGACGCACATGTTAGAAATATTTCGCGATTGCTCCGAGACGGCAATCCTGTTTGGCACTTCTTCCACTTGACGCTCTCGGCCCCCTATCTCCTCTTCAAGTGGCTCACCACGTCGAGGAGACTTCGTGGGGACTTCGGCCTTCGGATAATTCGATTCCAGGTGCCGCTTCCTCGCCGCGGGTGTCGATTCTGCCCGGGCGAGAAGGCACTCGATAATTCTGGGGGATCCTTCCCCAGGTGTCGTTATTATACTCGTCTTCGTCGGGATGACGGTGTCTCCCGCTGAGGGGTTTGTAGTCATCTTGTCTCTGAAAAAAGGCAACAAATTTCTTCTTATTATTCAATAATATTACACAACCCGCATATGCTTATTCCTAATGTGCAGATAAAAATATACATATATAAGAAACTTCGCCTCGCCTCGGTCGTATAAAATCGACTTTCATTTCACGATAATCAGCTTTCAGAGTTCGTACCATAATGTACGCGCTGCTGAAAAGGACATTGACATCTTCGCTAAGAACCTTTTACGTAATATCAATAATTACGCGATACTGCAGAGTGCAGAGGTATATGAAATCCTCGATCTGATCTGACGGACGTATTTCCATCCTGGAATGCAGCATGCATAAATCATAACATGACGTATGAGCCTGCGATTACATCATTACATAAACTCTCAGCAGTAAGTTACGAATGAAGATTTGACGTAACTTAAATTAGGCCTAATTTAGTTGCTAGAGTAGCACGCGAGCCGAATAATGAATGATTCCTACACAAGGCGATTCAGTGCGAAGAAATGCGAAGAACCTTTCTCAATCTTCGTCACAGTAACGGTGTATACCAAATGATCGATGCATAAATGGTTTCTCGGAAGCTGAGTCGAGGATTGAAAAAGGATGTAAAGCTTAATCCACTTTTCACAAGGATAGAGCTATATACACACCACATAACTGTGAATGATTATCGGTAAAAGTTTGAGTATCTGGGTACAGACAGCTGGGATAAATCGGAATTATAGCGTAAATGAATCACTGCTAAAATATAACTAACTGTTTTGTACGATTTATATCAAAAACACGTAAAAATCACTGTAACAACGGGTTACCGAACTACATAACGAATATACAACCGGCTAACTGACTGACTGACTGACTGACTGACTGACTGACTGACTGACTGACTGAGTCCTGGTTTAGCGCTGGGCAAAGCGTGAACCTAGGGAAGCGGTCGCGAGGAGAATGGTGCTCGCGGCTTCAGGACGTGGGAAAGTCGTCACGGATTGTTTATCCTAGTTTTCGCTGTCTCGGTTAAAGCAGAACGTATCTTACCCACTTAGCGTTACGCGGAGTATTGTTACCCTGAGGATACGCTCGCTTGACATAGTCGCGCAGCGTCTAATCTTGTGTAACAGCAGAGAAGGAGACGAGAGACGTGCAGGTCGCTTTTGTTAGTCGCTGATTAGATTCCATGTAGTTATCGAAAATTTGCATTAATTTACCTATATAATACCTACAAGGCATATCGTGTCCTTATAGAAACGCTATGGGATCTGCGGTCTCAAATTCAAAGGACCATATGTATAGCATATACCCACACAGAATTTTGCTCGTCAAGAATACCTAATTATAATGTACTATAAGATAAGATGATGCGTTTTAAAGTGCAGAACCACGTAACCGGAAAGAGGAGAGGCGTCCGTTCTGCTTTGTATAAAAGCCTTTACACATTCAATGGAATTAGGGAGTAGGTACTAATGTACCTAGCATTCCCGAAATTCAGCTGATAGGTGCAGACTGTGTACAACAGACAGCAGATTTTTTTATTCCTTCGAATAAACGAGAAAGGACCTTCAAAAACAGTCGAAAAAAAATTCGTGGGACAATTTTATCAGCTAAAATGAAAACGCTGAACAGCTTTCCTTGTGGAATCTCCTAAATCGCATCGATTATCACCGCATCCGCGGTTAATAGAGCGTTAAATTTCTCTTCCACAGTATAGGAAATTTTTCGGAAGTCATTTATCGATTCCTGTTTGTAAAACTTGATATTTGTATGGAAAATAAATTGACTGATGAAATGATAAGGAAACGGTGAGAAAATCGGTTCTTTCATTTTTCACCATTCCTTAAAATTACATGACAAGGCATAGGTATGCATATATGTGTGTGTTTTAGTAACTAACATGGAAAATAAAAACGAGCCTGTGTCACGAGCCATACGTTATTCCCATGGCGTATTAGAACGGAGAAGAAGCAGCTCGGCATGAAATGAAAAGAGAGAAAAGGAAAAGAAAAAAAAAAAACGAAGTGAAAATGAGTTGTTTTTAAATTTACATTATGAATCACGGTGGATGTGTATTCTGCACGCTCACTCGCGCACTCATGCAGGTCTATATTCTGTACATATACGTAATGGGATTTTTTTTAAGCGCAATTCTGCAGCCTGTCTCATAGAGTCGCAGAACTAAACACAGTTACATTCTATTTGCTGATCGTGTGCAGAGTAAAACGAGACGAAAGACCGAAAGGTTAATTCAATTTAGCCTCCGGTTGAAAGCTCGTCAAAAGCATCGTATAACGAGATTGGCAACAGAACTACGAGCGTCACAACGACGCCGCCGTTCCACCGCTTCCTGCATCCCGGGTGCATCTCTGCAACCCCGGTTCATAAAATTTGAAATCTATAAAAACTACACACTGTACTTAAATTGTAGGTATATAAAATACAAGCTGGTTGAGTCTGCACGCACGTGTGCGAAAATAAAACGGAGAAAAAAAAAAAAAGAAGAATTTGTATCCAATCCTTTGTTGGGTTTGGCAAAGCCTTCTTTGTATTTCGGTTTGAAAAAGACGGACGTAAAATAATTCTATGGTCCCATATGAATTATGGAAGACGTGTGGCTGCTGCAGCAGAGACGCTGTGTTCAGAACGTTATAAAAAATCGGGATGAACGTTCTTTTTTGACGTCGACCGAGACGTATATGTATAGGTATAGATATTGTCTTATAAATAGCGTCAAGCCGATCATCGCGGAGGGGAAGGAAAGAGAGAAAAAAAAAATTTACGAAACACATCGAACCCATTACTATACAACTATCTGCGGTCGACTTGATTTAGATGATTCTCGATATTCTATATGCAGCTGGCTATCTAGATTTATAAATAAATCTACTCGGGAATGACCTAATTTCAATTTTAAACAAACCGGAAGTTCATCCCGCAGACTATACAGACGTGAATTTTATCGTCTATAAGATATAGCTGCGATGCATGCATTGAACGCGAAAATAAAATCAATATACAGTGAATTGGCGATCACTGCAATATTTCCAGCTAAGGTCAGTCGTCTGTGACTTGTGACATAGCTCGTGACTTCGCAATGACATTAAACGCCCGTATGAACACCGCCGTCCGCATCGCGTCGACGTCGCGACGCTATGAATAGACGTGCTGCCTGTTGGCCGCACCTCGCGAGGGTTCCCAACTCTTTGGTAATTTTCATTTATAGTATTTTTCGATCGGGAAATTATCGGCGCAATAGAGATAGCAAAAAGGGAAAAGATGAGAACAGAAATAAAGAATAGAAGAAACATAGCTAACGAAGCTTTTTCGCAATTTTTTCCGATTCCACAAATTCCGGATTTATTGGAATTGAGGAGAGAAAATTGAGCCTCATTATTTCACTATGTACATAGTTTTAATTGTGAAATCGATAAAACACGTGACGTCAAACGTACGTCGCGCAACTCTTCTTCCTATGTGCAAATATTGGAGCAAAGGTCGATAAGCTCGCACGGTTAATAATTAGTGTTAATTACTTCCATCCTCTACGCTTCCTTTCTCACCGCATGGTTGGGTTGAAAATTACGGTCGATGGGGTTGAAATGAGACGAAAGAAAGAAATAATGAAATTTCTCGAGTGTTGTGTGGGAGGTGGCGGAAATGAAGTCGCAAAGACTGCGCGGGGAGGAATTGCGGAAATTTTTTACTCCGTAAAACAATGAATATAAGTACCCTGTGTCATTCATATAGAATATTAGAGGTATGTACTTTCTCGTCGTTAAGTAACGCGGAGTATTTATATAGAGGAACAATGCGAGTCTTATTCACCTTCCAAACTAAGATATAAGCTGCACTTTGCTAGTCGCAGATATCCTCCTCTGTTTTTTCTCAATAATCGTGACAAGGCTTTCGCAAATCGATGTTAAGGTGATTAAATAAATAATTGATGTAAAATGTTGACGCTGTGAGTTTGAGCCAATGACTAAGACTGCAGGAGTATAGAAAGAAAAAAGGATAAGATGTAAAGAGGATACAACAAGGTGGTGAAATTCCGTATTGCAAATCGCTATAGAACTCTAACTGATCCTGTATTCGAAGTAGCAATGAGCATCTGAAAGTATATTTTGACGTACGAAGACCTGCAGCACGCGTGAAAAACATCTTTATAAAGTTTTTTGGATTTATTCAAGTCACGAATAATTGGAAATTTGAATAGAGAATCAAAAAAGCTGAACAGAACTAAAACGGGATGTTATAATTCGTTGATAAAGTTCATAACTGGCAATGATTCAACGTTTTATAAAATTATCTGGTTAGAAATATAAGAGAGAGAAAAGCGATAATTAATGTTTGCGAAAGAAACGTTAGCTCGAGCTAACACAATTGAGCATAACTTATAAATAACGCGTACGTTGCCTATATACCAAGCGTAGAATTGAGCTTGCCATAGGTAAACGAGATTATAACAATGAATCGCGTACGAACAAAAGCGAATAAACATGAAATAGCAAAGAAAATCATCTTTGCGGAAACATGGGTTACCCCCAGCATACATCTAGGTCAGCATCGCAATTTAACGGAGGTCATATATGCGGCTTGACACGCAACAGACGCAACGATGCATTATATTAGTTATAAATTATCGATATTTTGATAAATGTCTATCCAATGAACCGTCATAGGGTAAATAAAATTCAAATCTATTTTAGAATCGATGGAAAGTAGGTACATTACCAAAAAAATAGAAAGATTTTCTCAAGACTTATGCTTATGCTTGTAGCCCTACAACAATGATCCTTAACGAAACGAAGACCTACACGTTTGATACGAGAAGGAAGACCGTGTGGCTAGTATAGTACGTGACGTCCAAAAGCTTCATAGTGAGAAACGAGTGATTAGCTAATTACATAACGGTAGAAAAAAAAATTGACCATGTACCTAAACATATAAAATATACCTATTCATGTATTATACATGGGTAGATATTACAGATAACGAGACGTACGCGTCGCGACGCTTATCCTAAAGCGGGGGCGTCCCCGCGCGTGTGCATTGCACTTTAAAGAAACGTCCTTGGGGTTAATCAGTGTTCGTTATAACGACGTAACTGGGTTGATATACGTGGCTCGGTATAATATTCGCGAGATAAATTAATCGGGTCAAAGTTCGTAAAAGTAAAATAGGTAACTCATATATGGTATATGTGCTGCCTTTGATCCCCCCACCCTCACCCCCACCCCTCCTGGTCGCATTCATCTCCTGCAGACTTACCGATTTCTAAAAGACAACTTTGCCTCGCGTATGTAAATCCGGGACCGCAGGTCAGTCGAATTAATTAATTGATTATAATAGAATTTGCGCACAAACGACGACCGCTTATTATAATACCCGTTACAGGTCCGCCTCATGAGAGACACCGTCACTAACTAAACTAAACTCAACGAAACTATAGCGAGAGATCCTCTCCTCTGTATATATGTATATATATATATAGATACGAGTATATAGATATAGTATATACATCTGTTGGTGTATATATTTATATACATGTTAGTATACTTCGCACTCTCTCACTCCTAAAAGCCTGTTTCGTACGTTGGGCGCCGCGTAATAACGCACATGTCCTATATATACAGCGATTCCACCCACCTATAAAATGTACATACAACCGGTGATCGCAAATATATCTGGCTAATGCCAAGATGTGTAAAGTCTCGTTAAAATTAACGGCGACTATATAACGCATACACAATTGTTACATTATGAATGTGCAGCAGGACGCTGCACAGACCACGCACAATAAAAATTGCATGTTGTATTGTATTTTAGAATGTTCAAATCGACCCCCTGCGGTTTCGAGGATCATAAACATGTCAGGAACCGGTATATTCCGTTGTAAGAATTGGATAGTGGGTTTGAATTGAGTATAGTGGTCATTTTTTATTAAAAAATTCTTTATTTTCTGTAGATTTTTTAGTTTCACAAAATTTTTTGTTTTCATCTTTTCTCTCTCTCTTCAACGCATATAGAGAGAAGTCGTGAAAATGTTTACTCCAAGAGGTAATTAATAATATCCTTCGTCTCTCGGGTGCGCCGCGGTTGAAGTAAATAAAGTTTCTCGTTCGCGTTCACGTTACAAATTAATTGCCTCCGCCAACGTTTGCGGGGGCAACTCGCGCCGAGGAGATAAGTAATGGTGCCAGGGGGAACACCGAGCTTGAAAATTTTCTTCAACCCGTACACGCAGATACCTGTGCATGTAATTTGTATTATAACTTGGTTGAATTTATTTTAGAGTTCTGTAATCTGGCGCAAGACAGTTGGAAGGATTTTTCTCAATCATTATCATTAAAATTCAGAAAGGTAGAGAATCTGAAAACCAGAAACGGGGTTTCAAAGATTTTCAAATCGGCTGTATAGACTTTCGGGGAAATGCATTTCGAAAAAACTCGATGATATTGAAACTCGAAATGTTGACCTTTCGTCAGTTTTAAAATTCCGAACTTATCAGCCCGGCTGCAGACATTATCATACAAGTCGAAAATGATGAGCTGACATTTTCAGAGTCTTGTTCTCATAGCTTCTGCCGATTATTCTTTAACAGATTTCTCCTTCATATGCGGATAACTTTATTATTCGGTGATGAGGTAAAGAGAAATTCTCGATCCCCTATCACGTTTATATCATGGGTATACTACGTCTGCACAGTATTTATATCAAACTGACAAACAATCAGGAACAATTTCAACCGTATACTTAGACTCGCGGTAAATATTTAAATTAAACGAAAGAATATTTGAAATCCTTCGCTTGATTGAAACGATAGATGGTTTACGTCACTGGTATACCCCGTTACGTAACGGAAATCTATTAAAAGTTTTTTTTCTTTTTTCTCTTTTAATGTATAAAACCAGAATTTGAAAGCTGAATACGACGCCTTACAGAATAGCCAATAGCCATACTCAATACTCGTATACAGATACTTACTGCATACTTGTCAGTCAACGACATTCTTTCGAGCAAAAAATCACCTTGATAAATTGCATTTCAACGTTAATTTCTTAATTAATCGAACTGACATATTATAATTATACAAGTACATAGTGATACGCGCGCATATGCATGCGGTATATCCACTTTTTGGTACCCAAGTATCACTCACAGTGTGATCAAGCAAGATCTGTGAGACTCTCTTTGAAGATAAACAAACATTGGTCCGAGAGGTTTCTGACCTCGAAAGTATGTAGGTATAGGAAATAAAATATTCAGCGATAATTCAGAGTGTTTGTCTTTTTTCTTTTTTCGAATCCTTGCTGTTGGCACTTTTTTTTTCTTGTTCAAAATTTTTTTTTCTTCTCTCCGCACGTTCTCTGGTTGATAATTCAATCAGTTGATTAATTTAAAGCGTTTAATAGCCAATTTACTGGTTGAAAATCTATAAGAATTAATTGCCTCAACTTAAAAAAAAGAGAAAAAAAAAAGGAAAAAAAACGGTCGCGGCTCTTCACTTTCGAGGAATTCGTGTCTTATCCAATATCACGGTAGTTCGTCTCTCAATAATACCGATTCGGCAGTATAGGTATACGTATAAGTATGTAATACGGTCAGATAACTAGTGCAATAGGAAATTTCTCGTTTCCTCCTGCACCTTGACGGTGAAGTGCCTCAAGTCAAGATGCTGCTGCAGAGACGCGTTCCAGTTTTAAGTCCACATGTTCCGGTTGCAGGATTCTTGCCTTGCAGGATGAATAGATCCGGGACGGTGCCTCATTCTACGTTTATGAACTCCTCGTCGTATTTGCACGGGGACGTGGCTGTTTTACAGACATCGATTTTTTCAAAATGAATTTCGCGAGCGGCAAGGTGCGCTGCCTGCATGATGATGCGATAGTTTTTGATTTTTTTTTTATATATAAACATTATTATACCGTGTCCGATGAATCGCAAAGGTGTGTCGATCATCATCGGACACAAAATTGCCGAATGGCATCGTAGAATGTATATTTCGGTCCATCGCAGCGTGTGTTACTCTCGCTTTCAAAAATATCCTTGACCCATTGACTTCCTCCGAAAGCTAAACCGAACGAATCGAACAATAAAACGATTTACGCCCTGCAATTACTCCCGGCTGTTATATGGTATTATACTTTCTATTGTTAACCCGATGCGGTACAATATCATAGCTCGCCTCGTCAATTAGGGAGATTTACCGATCGCTGTATACGTGTATAGTATTATTTTACCAATTTCCAACATTTATTATGGAACTTTGAACTCTTCGTAGCTTTTTTATTCAAAATAATTGTAGTTTTTCGTTTTTTGTTTTTCTCTCTCTCTCTCTTCCTTGCTTCGCTGTTTCGCGATTCGCGAACCCTACCCTTAAATACAGTCCGAAAAATTTGTTCCAAAAACAAGAATTTGGATTTTCTGTCCTCGTTTCTTTCTTCCTACTTTTTCTTCCGGGCATAAAAGACCGAAATTGCACCCTCGAGAAGAGGTCATGAAGAGCTGTAGAGCTCACAGCACGGTATTGTTGGTTTGCGCTGTAGCGTGTGGCGACGGCGCTCTCGGAGATATCGATTGACGCCTGTGCAGTAAACAGAAATCTGTATGTAGCGGAGGTGAACGAGACCGAACGAAAGCGAACGAATTTTGGTGATATTCATCACCATTCACCGGGAGCGCGTTCATATACATCGGCGTGTGTAAAGCCGGTATAGAGTCAGTGTGTCAAAGTTGAAAATTAGTGGTTTTTTCTTTTGTTATATGAAATATATAAGAGGTGTGATAATCGAGAAAGAAAAACCGAGAGTTTCCTCCCTTGTACGTAAATCTCGTATTATCGACTCCGGAAACATTAAACTGAGTCCTTAAATTCCGGCTATTTCTAAGCGGGTTTGAAGAGTCAGGACGAACCAACCCCGATATAAGTGGTTCTGGTTAATCCAGACTACCCCGCATGAAAACAGCCCTTTAATAATGGGGCGCGTTGCTCATACGGTAATAAAAAAAATTCAAAACTGATCGGAGTATAGGAAATTGTTCATTCATTAATTCACGCTCACAAATTCTCGGACGTTGACACAGTTATCACTCAAGATCATATGCAGGTACTACGAGTGAATTTAATCTTAGAACAGAAACACAAGCGCAGTATACCTTTATTTTATCTAATAATCGCAGATAGTTCCTTTCACCTCAAATGTATAAATAATCGGTCATAAAGACTTGATCTTCAGATCTTCTTCAAATTAATACCGAAGTGTAACATTCAAAGTTAAACACGTTAAGGCCACAGAGTCTGCGGGCTGAAAATGCAACTTAAAAATGAGCTCCAGTATTAATTTTGACAAAATACGTGATTGAATTTATATCAAATAAGTATTTCGCCTCGAAGGATCGAGTAAGGACTAAGCTTCCCCTAGTGCTAATTACCGATGATTTCAGAAGGCTTAGCGAACAAATTTTTATCACCGCGTTGAAAACAGATCGAAGAAAGAAGAAGAAGAAGAAAAACTATATTCGTTTATAATATCTACGTATATATTCATACAAGTAAAAATAATGTCCGAGGCGGAAGCTAAGCCTGCATCCCCTGCGCCATCACCGGCTAATAATCCTGCAGCTACTATCGTACTGCAGACACCGGTCCTCCAAGTCGCCTGCAGAATGCTACGTTCTCCAAGCCACGAGAGTGTCACTACAGATCTTTCGCTCTTCAGCGTTTCTTCCATAGCTAGTGAAGCCCGAGGAAATCGACTGGTCGCATTTAAATCGTACAGCGATGCTCACCTGGCCAGTAGAGGCCCCTCGCCTAACCCCGACACTCGTCAAATACAAGGCAACAGGTGATATTTATATTATGGAATTAATTCGATTCAATATGGACTGCAACTCTCATATTATAGTTTGCGGCTCTTCAATCTTTCGGAGATTGTAGAAAAACTTCTGTTTATTTTTATTTATTTTTTTTTCACGCGAATATTTATTAGCAGATTCATTATGGGGTAGGGATTAATTCTGAGGTTGCATAGATCTGCATCTCTTCTTAATTCGTCAAGGTGTTCAATATTAGGATGATCCCTAATTTGATCATTATCGAATTCCAATGCCCCCATGGTCCAGGACGTCTTCAAATAGTACAGCTCCAAAAAATCTCAAACTTGGTACACTCCTTGTCTGTAGTAGCAGGTATTTCATGAAAATTCTATAGATTTTCAACGATATAATTTTCGAAGCCACAGCGCGCCAAAAAAATGTCTTATCTTCAAATTGTGATGAATAAAATTTCGTCGTTAAAAATCTGTACATTTTTCACGGATACCTACTACTATAGGTAAGAAGTGTGGGGAGTTTCAGATTCAGAGAAGCGATAATGCGATAGGAAGTAAAAAATAACTCCAAAGTACTAAAAATCGTGTGTTGTTTAAATGGGAAAGATCGAAGGCTTTGGGGCAGTACTTAAAATTGAGATAGGAACCTGGGTTTTTGACTACATTTTTTTGGATATATTTGGAGACGTTCTGGCCCACGAGAGCATCCAAATTCAAACATGACCGAACTGAAGAGCTAAACAAAAAAAAAAAGAATTCTGCAAAACTTTCATCCGAATTTCCTGCCCCTGATTAATTCCAGATATTCTGTAGTAGTTTTTATTACCTTCTTGGAATAAACTTTGGAAATAGGTATATATACGATGTCTGAGGAAACGATACGTAACTTTTTATTGGATTTTTAAAACTCTATAATATAATATATCAGGCTGCAAGGTATAAGTGTAGGAGTTGCTCAACTCTATATTTATATATATATACCTACATGTATTATGTATGGGTATAAATACATCCAATTTAAGAATACCGTATAGTGCAATATTTTAACCAGCCGAAGGAGGTAATTAGCAAAAGCCTGCAATTATGTAAGACTATCTATATCTTCAGGTAGCGAACGGCTGACGATATCACGCGATCAGTAACGAGCACTATTAATTAATACGTAACATATATGTGATATTTAGGATCAGCAGGAGGAGTTTCGACGTCATACAACCTGGAATCATGTGGATTAGTTTTTTTTTCTTTCCTTTTTTCTACGTTATTTTTGGCCTCTCTTCATCCAATTTCGTCTTATTCTACTAACGACCTGTCCAACTCACACCTCGGTCTATCAGTTTCCGTGACAACGTTTCATCGCGATTCGCCGATAACTTCTTTACCTTTTACCTTTCACGACCCGATAACACGCGACAATTTAACTATACGCCACGCGTTTTTCGGCCTCGAAGTTATTATTATATCGAGAAGAAATAATTAGAAACGAAAACTTAAAATGATCAAAAAATAGGATCATTCATTTAATAATTCCTCGTTTTTTATTTTTCATTCCTCCAGGCCAGCCGATATTCCTGAAATCCTCTGGTTCGAGGAAGAAACGGAATTAATCCGCAGCTGCGGTGCCCTTTCCTCCGCATTGGGTCTGCAGAAGAGTTTCAGCACCAGCGATGTCTCCCAGCTTCCCAGTCCTGATACCGGATGTTCTCGTAAGCTTCGTTCTGCAGTATCAGCCCTCGCACTGGACACTGCTCACAGAAATGGTCTCCTATTGGAACAAACGAGGCTGGACCACGCTTCGAGATCTTGCAGCACTTGGGTCGCTGTAGGTGACGTTGGAACCACCTCGCAACTCCCGAGTCCTCATGGTGGGGCCGTCCAACCGGCACCACCTGTTTCTTCGCACCATCCGACGCCGATGCCCTTCACGGCCGCTGACCTGGTCAGATCTGTTAATAAGAAGGTCCGGCAGAACTATATCCGTCGAAGGTGAGGGTTCCGGGTGAATCAGAACACAGTTTTTTAAATTATTTCAGATTTTTCGGACTCGACTTCGTTTTGCATAAATTAGTCAATCCATTTTCAATTTTCGTTATTAAACATTAATATTCTCGTGGTTTATTTTCAGATTGATGACGACGTACAGAGCACTGGAACGTCTTTCGCAGAGTGAATTTAATCTGGATAGATTAGAGGCTGCTGCTTCAGCTGCACAGTCAAGTCCTGGCGCGACGCTTTTGGTGCCCGGTTCTTCTTCTACTTCCGGTTCTCTACTAGCCGCCACATCTAGGAAGGGTAAAAACCTCCCACTCACAGTTAGAGATGTTGAAAGAGAACGGGGTAAACAACTATCAAAGTACGAAAGAAATATGATGATATTTAACTGGCTCCATACTCTTGACGATACGGCCATAGACACTTTGGAGTAATTTTTGTCATCACTCCATATTGATGAAATCATTATTTAGTTTCTGATTTCAATTTGCGTAAAAATTAGGCAATTCCACTTTCCCTTATATCCCAACGAGTTATAAGGTAGATTGATTGATTTAAATGGAATTATGTATATCGCGGGGGATATAATGGTAGTTTTTTAACGCGTTACCGTCAATTATAAGGATTCTTTTCTAAATATCATATACCGACAATAACGATATAATATATTCATATCGTCGCGTGAGAGAACCAAATCGCATTCCTGACAGACTGTAGTGTAGATTTATATGCATATAGGTATATGTATGTATATTATATATTATTAAGAATATTACCGAAAGCTTTAGAACTGATTATTTGTCCGTTATTATATTATTGCTAAACAGATAGGTATACAATTATACGATACTGACTATAGACAGAAAATTTTATATAGATTTCTGCTTTGTGTGTAAATATTTCTATATTAGAATTTTCAACGTGTTTGCGAGGACATAGATTTTCCATATAATAATTAAACATTAGTATTTATTATTATAATTAATGCGTGCAGTGAATCACTCGAGATCTAGGTGACAATTAAATATGGAAGAAGAAGACGAAGCACAGTTAAGTTATTAGTTAATGTACAGTCATATATATTATTATTAGTTGGAAAAAATAATAAAGGAAATATATATGTTCCGCATCATCGTCCGCTCATTCGCGCATTATCATATGTTTTTAATCATTCAGATATAATTTCAATCGTGAAATTATGATTTTATCACTCAGACCGATCCGTTCATGTTAGTAAAATAATTGAAGGACAGATGAAATAACTATTCTACATGATTATATTAATAGCGAAAGAGACATAAGTATAATATATGACAGAGGTGCTAAGATAAAAATTGCTAAGATAATAATGAATAATAATATCCGTCAAATTTAATCGCAGACGTATATAAATATGTACCGTCCTTCCTCGCGTCCAGATTTTTCTAATATAAAAGTAACAGGATACCTTTTCAAAACGCATATCATATTATGAATAAAGGGTGAAAATAAAAGAATCCCAATTCATTATTCATATTACACTCGCAATAATATCATTTTTCGTACAATAAATTATAATATTATATCGACTCGATTTCTTTCTATATTCAAATGATATAAACTATAAAAGTTATTCATTTTTAGGAATCATATACCTACATGTAAGCAATTTTCAGCCTAGACAATCGAATAATTATATCATATATAATATATTCGTTTATATGGGCGAAGGAAGTTTTGAAACGAAATATATTTGTATGAATTCTGAATTGAAAAAAGTTGAAACGAAAGAGATTATACTAAAGCACGTGTATATTGTATGTAATATATCATTCTCCGATATTTATTTTTTATTTGAATGAAGAATTATATCTATAATTTGCAATATTAATTATTTATTCTGATGTTCAAATGTTGAATAGGTAGTTTCTCTACTTAGGTATGAATTAGCTAAATAGGCCCAGATTCGTTATGATCCAAGTATGCAGTACCTTCAGAATTCATATTGTCAGGTAACATAAACTGTAATTATTAATAACTGCAGCCACGACACATACGTAAACCGTAATACGCGTTCCTATATCAAAGCCTTAAGTGTGACACTGTAAATACTAATAAAAACAAGAAAAAATAATAAAAAAGAGAGGAATGATCGCTAACGATTATTCATTTAAATTATTCGATTTGATCGATCAATATCTGGACCCTGTTATTATTATCAAGTATAAGTCTCGTTGTTCGCATGATCTATAATAATGATAATAATAATAATATACAAATCAGAAAACTTTTCTGAAAAGTTATACTCATATGAGCCAATAACGGATCTTTCGTTCCATTGCTGACGGAGAACGAAAAAATGATAAATCATTGAGTCTAATATGCCTTTTCGCATCCATTGATTATGTCTTTAGTCAATTTGTTACTAAAAGATCGAGACTAGATGATAAAATAATGATGTTGATGATAAGGCGTCGACATCTATATATTTAAGCATAATGAATTCACATATTGATATAGAACATTATATATGGATATTGCTAAGTGTGAAAAACGAAGAGTGATCGTATATAGATATTGTATACATGCACGTCCTTAATGAATTTCTTTATGATATGTAATATAATACTTAATTGTTGGAACAGGGGGCCGGAATTTAGTAACATAACAAACAACATTTTGTGTATTATATTTGGTATTTAGTTTAATTATTATTTTTACGAGAGTGAATATCAATAGTTTGTTTCACTCAGTAAAATGCCGTACGATATAATCTTAATAAAAATACAGAAGCTATATAATCTGATCGTTTATTTCTGTTAAATTAAGATTCACCATATCATTCTTCCTTCTCGAACTAACTCAGGTAATACCTACAAATATGTGTACTATTTAATCAGACTCTGACTCAGAACTAACATCTGATTCGTACTCTCCTACACTAATAGTGAACTTGTACTCTTGATCACACCCCAAATAAGCATCACTCATGAAGTATAAAGTGTATGAATGTTGGCCTGGTGCAGGAGCGACAAAGTCTAACTTGACCCTTGCCTTCTGCTGGAGAGTCAGTCTCTTGATGGATAGTAGAGAGTTGCTCTTTGGATCTCCAATAACAACCCACCATCCCTCTTCTCTTTTTTGTGGGAAAAACGGTGCTACAACAGGCCCCGTGACTTCGTCCTCTCTTTCAAGCTGGACAACAACATTGACTGTACCGCCGCTCTTCAGTTTATCCTTATCCTGTACTTCGTAAGCCATCTCTATGTTAGGATAACGATTACAGAACTTTGCAACGTCCGCCATCTGCAGATCCGTTAACTGTAGAAGCCGGTTTCTATCCTCATCCTCAAGCTCCATTACATCGAACACAGTCTCCACTCCCTTTTCTGTGCAGCGTTTTATGGTTTCAGACGTGAAATGGGGGAGTTGTTTCAGGTACGAATCCTTCGACCACATGGCTTGAGTAACCATCTGCGCCAACTCCATAGCTGCAACCGCGGGCGCCAACCATCCGGAAGAGCTTAAAACATCTACACAAGCCTGTATGAGTCTAACTGCCTTTCCTAGAACTAATTCTGTGTCCTTCTGTAACTCTGGTCCTAGCTGAATCCTTGATAGATGGGCTTGGAGAAGAAGCTGAGCCTTTACGTGAGGGTCGGCCATTCTTGCAACCTGAGGAGCGTGGGGAAGCCTTGCAGCCAGACTTCTCAAAAGATTTTCTTCCCTCTGTCTAACAGGAACAGTTTCATACTCGGCAGCGGCGGATATGATCTCAAGAAGACCACGAATTTTGGTTTTATTGTTGAGGGAGAGACTGAAGAGTTCAATGGTAGCGTAATTTATATAATAGTAAGCGGCTATCATGCCCAAGTTTAGAGGTAGCGTGTCCATTTCGTCCTCTACAGCGACGCATTTGGCTTGCTCCAAATCGCTGAGTGTACTTTCGACTAGTTCTGATAAATGGTCAGACAAATGTCTGTGTGTGACGCCCTGAAGGCCGTAGTAATTCGGGTTTTGAGTGAGCCTCCTGTAGAGGAAAGTCCATGTGAGGTAATCAACAGCATCTTGTTTATTTTCGATGGTTTTCGTCACGATTTCGGCATTAAAATGATCATGGAGTCTGTGATCGAGATGACTTTCAACAGGAAGTGGTTCATTCAGAAATTTCTTGAAGAAATCTTTCTTAGAGCTCTGACAAAGGAGGACACATTTCGCATCGTGGTCTTCAAGAGGTCTATTAGCACGTGCTACCATCTGCAAAACATCAGTAATGGGATAATCCTCATATGCATGTGTTTTTCCATTGTAACTCTGTGTGTCCATGATGATGACAAGATGAGAGTTGATCGAAAGTCCCCAGCACAGGTCACGGGTAGCAACAGCGACTTGAATAGCCTCGCTATCGAATAACTGTTCAACCAGATGTCGGTCATCGACCGAAAGCCCTTCATGAAGATAAGCTACACCCTGAGACAAAGTTTCCTTCAAAGTTTTATCGCTCATTCTGTCTAAAAATGGTTTTATGTCTGCTTCTTCGGCATGAAAGAACCTCGAGGGTTGACCTTCGGCGGCTGTAAATGTGAGGAGATCAATGGCAGTCATTCTCGCCTGTCTTCTTGTCGGAACAAAAACAATAGCAGGTTTACGGGGAGCATGTCTGAGAATTGCGTTATAGACGGGTTTGGCCATCGCAGCTAGTCTGGAAGCATTGTGAGTGATATTTAGTCCTTGAACGTGAAGTTCCAATGGAATGGGCCTCACTGAAGGATGGAAGTTGAACGTTGCTGCAGCTGGTGCACCCAGCCATTGCGAAGCATCTTTGGCGTCGGCTAATGAGGCAGAAAGGGCGACGATCCTAGTCGGTTTTTCAAGCTGTGAAGAAATGTACCTCGCCCTTGAACATGCCACCTCAAGCACGGGACCCTCTTCACCACCGATGAGTTGAAGTTCATCGACAATAAAAAGCTGAATGTTTTGCACGTTTTTTCTCTGCTTCCATCTTCGTGAAAGAACATCCCATTTGTCAGCTGTTGTTATAATGACTTGTCCTTTAGCCAAGAGCTTAAGATCCGTCCCGGTTTCTCCGGTCAGTAAAACCACCTTTTTACCTAGCTGCTGATTGAACTTTGCCACCCAGTCACTATACACTAATTCAGCGAGCGCCTCTTTGCTTACCATGTAGACACATCTTCCCTCTGGGTTTTGGGTCAGCAATCGTAAAACAGCGAATTCAGCAATCGTTGTTTTTCCAGAGCCAGTGGGTGCGCCGATGAATACATTATCGTCAGAGTTATAAACAGCATTAAAGACTTGAGTTTGAATAGGATTGAACTGAGGGAATTTGTCCATGTAAACAGTTTCAAACTTGGAATTCCTCAGCGCGGTTATAGGTAAAGGTTGTAAGTCTAGTAGCTCAGTTGGCGGCAAATTTTTCTCTGGTAAAATCAGGTGCCTGAAGCTAACCGGGAGTTGAGTTTCAGCACCGATCCATCTGTCCGAAACAACGCGAAGGAAATACTGTGGTGGAAGAGGTTCGAAGACAGGTACAAAGAATTTGATGAGATGTTCATCGTTTGCATATTTGGCTTTGAGCAAAAAGTACTCGTGGTGAAGTATCACCTCTGAATCAACGTCTTCCACAAGAATCCAGAAGGCCTCAGATGCTCCATGGATTTTTTCATCCCATTGAAAGTCTGGTGTTATTGTGAGTTCGACACGAAGAGTAGATCTTGTAATCGGTTGAATGTGTGTCGATAATTCGAGCTTGGGGAACTGATGAATATACTTATGGATGGTCTTTCCAAGCTTAGGAACACGAATAAGTTCTCCAATCTCGTTGGGCCCAAGATCATACAGCCTTTCCCATGGGAAATTCTTCTTTTCTATCTTCTTTACGATTTCCTCAGGCATTTTTCTAAATTGTCTGAGAGGAGACATGGACTGCCACATTCTACGATCTATCATTTTGCACAAGGATAAACACTTGTCTGCGAGCTGCGCCCAACCCCTGAATAAGACTATCTCAAAAATGGCCCTCATCAATCTGGATGCCGATTGCGTGACGTAAACCATGTCGGACATCAGTGCAAAGCCTTCGAGTTTCAGCTGAGATATGTAGGCCTGTAGAAGCACGTTGACTTTTGCGCTCGGCTCTTCGATGCTCTCTTTAATCGGGATTGGTACCCTTTCCATGAGTTTTTGTAGTTCTAATTTCTCCTCTTCCCTGACATTAATATTCTTGAATTCGCCCGACAATGAAAATACTCTGAATAATTCAATTTCGCTGAGAGTTCGTTTGAGAAGCTGATTGTAGGTGGACATGGTATCGTGCGTACAGTAGTAGTGAGATGCGATTCTTCCCAATTCCGTAGCTTGAAAGTGCCCGGATTTTCTATCGTACTTTATCAATCCGCTTCGGTCTAGTCCTAAGGCGGCCGAATGGATTAAATCTGCTCTGTGGAGCTCGAGGAGCGGATCTTCCTTCAGTTTGTCATGAGAAATCGCGTAGAGAGTCGGGCATCTCAGCATTCTGATGTAAAGATACGTGTATCCAAGCCACGTAACAGCGTCACGGATATTCTGAATGGTTCCGAGTACGATCTCAGCGTTGAGCATATCAGACATTTTACTTATGAGTTGAGACTCGATTGGCAATTGCTGATTTAGAAGGGAGAGGTAGTACTGGAGCTCACTATGATTAGTTATCAGTATTCCCTCACCTTTTGTATCATATTGAGGCCGACCGGCTCTTCCCAGCATTTGCAGAACGTCAAGAGCGCCTAATTCAACCCAGCGACCTTTTTCTGGATTGTAAACCTGCGTGCCTTTTATAATGACTGTATGAGCTGGAAGATTCACTCCCCATGCAAGAGTGGCCGTTGATACTAGGACTTGAATGTGTCGATCGGCAAACAAATCTTCTACCAGAGTTCGGTCTACCCTAGTCATTCCGGCGTGATGAATAGCAAAGCCATAAGGAAGGAGGTCTTTGAGTTCTTGGTTCTTTACTTGCTCAGCTTCAGTACGGAGAACTTCCATCGAAGCTGATCCCTCGCGCAGGAACTGTCCAAGGGTGTCTTTTTCAAGGCACATATCTCTGATGGCTCTCGCAGTTTTTCCCGTTTCTTTTCTTGAGTGAACGAAGACGAGAACTTGGTTTTTACCTGCATGTTCCATCGTTTTTTCATAAACGATTTCGTTCATGACTTGGAATCTCTTTAGCGCTTTTTTCTCTGTCACTCCAATGTACTGTTGCTCAAGAGCGACGGGTCTGAAGCTGTTGTCAAAGTAGAAGAGGCCCGTTTCTGGTTTTATTCTCAAAAATGATGCGACATCTCCATAATTTGGTAGAGTAGCAGATAGCCCAACGAGGCGCACATCTTCCTGTGTAGTTTCTATGTTTCTTATCGTCCTGGCAACCAGTGCTTCCAGAACAGGGCCTCTTTCGTCATGGAGCAAATGGATCTCATCGATTATTACCAGTCTGACAAGAGAAGTGAACGTCTTTTCTCCACCCTTTCTAGTTATGATGTCCCACTTTTCTGGTGTGCAAACAATCACTTGAGTCGCGGCTATTTGTTCCCTCGTGAGCTGGTGGTCCCCTGTAAGCTCCGAGACGGTGAGATTGTAGCTAGCCAACCGTTTTCCAAAGTTTCCGACCATTTCTTGGACAAGAGATCTCATCGGGGCGACGTAGATTATCTTGAATTCATCCGCGTTTATGGTACCATCTGCATTTATGTGTTTACCGATTTCTCTCATCATACAGAGTAGAGCAACGTTCGTTTTTCCTGCTCCAGTAGGCGCGCAAAGCAACAGATTTTCGTCGCTTTCCAACGCCGTGTGATGAAGACGACTTTGTATTCTGTTTAATGTTTTGAAGCCCTCGAAAGCAGGCTGGACATATTTTGGTAGCTGATCTACAGGGTGCAGTTTCTCGTTGTCGCCAAACGGCTTTGGTTTTAACGCCGGGACGTGGACCTCTTCGTACCTGAGATGACAATGTTAAAAATGTTATGAAGCTCATCAAAAGGTAAAAATTGAATTCCAGCCCAGATAAAAAGAAGCAAAGATAAGCATATTATGTTAGTTTTACCCTTTTCTTTGCTTTCTGAAGCTGCCATCAGGTAGCTGACAGCGTTTGTTGGCCATGAAATGACTTCCTTGAGCAAAAGTCAAGTCCTCCAGATCGATCAGGTTCCTGGAACCTTGAACCTGACCACCAGGACCGCCGGCACCATCCTCGTTCTCTTCTCGTCGTTTCCTTTGCGCTCGTGCCTCCATTGTTTCATCGGCATCATCCTCTCCCTTTCCTGTGTCTAATTGACGTAGGATCTTTGCAAGAGCTGTATCGTCGTTCATTTTATTACGTATTTTCTGTCTCTCGGATTCGGACTGTGAAGATGCTAACATCGTGCAGTAGGCAACTATAGAAACAAAGGTAAATAATTAGCTTATGACAATCATAATCAATGTTCAAATGAACACATTTCGAGTTTCAAGCTTCCAAGTGAATACATAAATATGAATCACCATCAGTCCTGCACTTACTCATATGTCTATATTTTTTTAGCTGTTTGATAAAATCAAAACAGTCGTAACCGAGAAGGAGGACAAGCTGATTTTCACAGTCTCTATCATCACCGGCATCTCTCAGAACTGCTAATACTTCTGCAGCTCTGGCTTGTGAAACCATAGCATCGTCATATATTCTACTAAGCCGTCGCTGTAACCAGTAAGCGTCGATATCTAACGGGTGCAACGGTTTCTCTTTTTTCATTTCCTCAACACCACCGAGCTATTCAAAAAATCAAAAAATCTCCATTCAGTATGATAATAAAGCCAAATAATCATACATCGTAACAATAATATCCTAGCATTCTTCTGTATTTCCAGTTTAATAAAAACTCTGATCAAGTTTAGCCTCACATAATAATGGAAAACCCACATTTTCGGCATGAATGGCACGATCGATGTTAGCCTCTTCTCCTTCATCCCCCTCGTCGTCATTCTCCCTAACTTCTCCATAAACATCTTCATCGTCTTCTTCGCTGCTCTCTTCGAACTGTACATTAATTCCATAAGTTTCATCGATATTCTCTTCATTGGTTGTACTTTTTTCATCGCTACCAAAATCTGTAATTTTCTTTCCAAGATTGACCAAAAGTGCAAATCTTTCTTCGGCCAAAGCACCCAGCAACAATTCAGTCTCTTTTTTCTTCTCCTTTTCCTTAAGCCTATCATTTTTTAAAACAGCTAAAACCTCGTCGGCTGCACCGCACAGAATATCGCGCGGCTGGTCGCCTAAAGCTTCTTGAATAAAACTCAACAATACTTCATACGTTTGTCGAGTCTCTTGTGTTTTTGGACGATAAACAATACCGACCATTTCATCAACACCTTCTGATAAAAGCGTCGCGCCCTTCATTCGGGTGAAATCGTATTGTGCTTCGTCGCGCTTTTGACGCCTGAAAAAGTTAATTTAGTTAAATTCAAGTTCGTACTTAAATCTCAACACCGGCATGTTTAATATTTATTGTTCAATTTGATAGCATAATTTTAGCCGAGTGAGAAACTATACCCACTTTTTTTGGGACGTATTTTAGAATCATTTGAAAAATAGTTGTAACGAAAATTTCATACAGACTATCAAAATTTCGATGATAATAAAGTTTACAGTTTCTATCGTCGTTGTTGTTTCCTCTTTTACTCACTTGACTTTTCGCTCTTCTGCTTTGCCGGGTTTAGTACGTTGATGTCTGTCCCCCATCCTGGTTCCGTCCAGTTTTCCCACAAGGGACATAACCTCTCCCGTCGCTTCATCTCTGCTTCGTCTTTCTATCAGACGTACATCGGCTTGCAGCACAAGATTAGAATTCTGAAAATAATTATCAATATTTAAATATCATACTGTTTTTTCTTTGAAGCGACAAAGCGATGTATTATTCAATTAATAATTAATCCACAGAGAAAGATAACCTATACGATGTTTCAAAAACAATAATAATCTATTTGAATAACAATGAATCGTAAGATTTTTTTTCATCAAAAAGAGTCAGATTGAAAAAGAGTTTAAAATCACGTACTAATCATTATACTAATATTAATTATTAATAATTACCGCTTTATATTCATATTGGAGCTGCCGAGCCGCAGCATCCGCCATGGTTGTGACGTCAGATGAGCTGTCACCGTGTTCATAAAACCGATGTTAACTACGTGCAGTCAGATTGGCGAAAAACTAACCTAACTTATCTTCATCTAGCTTGTATCAAGAGATTTTGAATACTGAGATTTATGTTATACACCTATTTTAGAAATATAATTCATTAATTTATTCAGCAATTCTATTGTTAATATAAATTTATTCGAAGTTGAGATACACATAAGACTCTTATCTGAGTACTAGACTATTATAGTATTGTGGTATCAGGAGTTCAGCCGCAATTAAGATCATGCTTGTCTATTATATTGTTTAGAAGTAAAATGCCGTTTATTATAATCTTAATAAAAATAAAGAAGCTTATATTATACTCTGATAGTTTATTTTTATTCATAAAAATAAGATACACGTAACACGACCTCCTTCCCATTTCTGAAACTAACTCATACAACTAGTTAATCTAAATTCAAACGTTATTTTGAATAAAAATTAGGATACTTTAGAAAAAGATGAAGGGAAATTCAAGTCATGAATATTCTTAGAGCAGACTATTTAATCACGTCTGCAAGTTTCTGTTTTGTAATTGATGATTAAAAAATAGGAAAATAGTCTTGCCAGCAAAACCCGTTTATAGTCAAGTCTTTGAACAAATTTCTAATCAATGATACAATTTGACATAGATATAAAACTATAAATATTTGGGCCTCACACTTGATGGAGACAAAGACTCAATCGGATTCTGACTCAGAACTAACATCCGATTCATACTCTCCAACATTAATGGTCAACTTATACTCTTGATCACATCCTAAGTAGGCATCACTCATGAAGTATAATGTGTATGAATGTTGGCCTGCCGCAGGAGCGACGAAATCTAACTTAACCCTGGCCTTCTGCTGTAGAGTAAGCCTCTTGATGGATAGTAGAGAGTTGTTCTTTGGATCCCCGATCACAACCCACCATCCTTCTTCCCTTTTCTGTGGGAAATACGGTGCCACAACAGGCCCTGTGACTTCATCCTCTCTTTCAAGCTGGACAACAACATTGACTGTACCGCCGCTTCTCAGTTTGTCCTTATCCTGTACTTCATAGGCCATCTCTATGTTAGGATAACGATTACAGAACTTGGCAACATCCGCCATCTGCACATCTGTTAACTGCAGAAGCCTGTTTCTATCCTCATCTTCAAGCTCCATTACATCGAACACAGTCTCCACTCGTTTTTCTGTGCAGCGTTTTATGGTTTCAGATGTGAAATGGGGGAGTTGTTTCAGGTACGAATCTTTCGACCACATGGCTTGCGTAACCATCCCTGCCAATTCCATGGCTGCAACTGCAGGTGCCAGCCATCCTGAAGAGCTTAAAACATCTACACAAGCCTGTATGAGTCTCACTGCCTTTCCCAGAACTAATTCTGTGTCCTTTTGTAACTCCGGTCCTAGCTGAATCCTTGATAGATGGGCCTGGAGAAGAAGCTGAGCCTTTACGTGAGGATCGGCCATTCTCGCAACCTGAGGGGCGTGGGGAAGCCTTGCAGCCAGACTTCTCAAAAGATTTTCTTCCCTTTGTCTAACAGGAACAGTTTCATACTCGGCAGCGGCGGATATGATCTCAAGAAGACCACGAATTTTGGTTTTATTGTTGAGGGAGAGACTGAAGAGCTCTATGGTAGCGTAGTTTATATAATAGTAAGCGGCTATCATGCCCAAGTTTAGAGGTAGCGTGTCCATTTCGTCCTCTACAGCGACGCATTTGGCTTGCTCCAAATCGCTGAGTGTACTTTCGACTAGTTCTGATAGCTGGTCGGACAGATGTCTGTGTGTGACTCCCTGAAGGCCATAGTAGTTCGGATTTTGAGTGAGTCTCCTGTAGAGGAAAGTCCATGTGAGATAATCAACAGCGTCTTGTTTGTTTTCGATAGTTTTGGTCACGATTTCCGCATTAAAGTGATCATGGAGTCTGTGATTCAGATGACTTTCAACAGGAAGTGGTTCATTCAGAAATTTCTTGAAGAAATCTTTCTTAGAGCTTTGACAAAGAAGCACACATTTCGCGTCGTGATCTTCAAGGGGTCTATTAGCACGTGCTACCATCTGCAAAACATCAGTAATAGGATAATCCTCATAGGCATGTGTTTTTCCATTGTAACTCTGTGTGTCCATGATGATGACAAGATGAGAGTTGATCGAAAGTCCCCAGCACAGGTCACGGGTAGCAACAGCGACTTGAATAGCCTCGCTATCGAATAACTGTTCAACCAGATGTCGGTCATCGACCGAAAGCCCTTCATGAAGATAAGCTACACCCTGAGACAAAGTTTCCTTCAAAGTTTTATCGCTCATTCTATCTAAAAATGGTTTGATGTCCGCTTCTTCAGCATGGAAAAACCTCGAGGGTTGACCTTCGGCAGCTGTGAATGTAAGGAGATCAATGGCGGTCATTCTGGCCTGTCTTCTTGTTGGAACAAAAACAATGGCAGGTTTACGGGGAGCATGTCTGAGGATTGCGTTGTAGACAGGCTTTGCCATTGCAGCTAGTCTCGAAGCATTGTGAGTGATGTTTAGTCCTTGAACGTGGAGTTCCAATGGAATGGGCCTCACTGAAGGATGGAAATTGAACGTTGCTGCTGCTGGCGCCCCTAGCCATTGCGAGGTGTCTTTGGCATCAGCCAAAGATGCGGAAAGGGCGACGATCCTTGTTGGTTTTTCAAGCTGTGAAGAGATGTACCTCGCCCTTGAACACGCCACCTCGAGAATGGGACCCTCTTCACCACCAATAAGCTGGAGCTCATCCACAATAAAAAGCTGAATATTCTGCACGTTCTTTCTTTGCTTCCATCTTCGTGAAAGGACATCCCATTTGTCGGCTGTTGTTATAATGACTTGTCCTTTGGCTAGGAGCTTAAGATCCGTCCCGGTTTCTCCAGTCAGTAAAACCACCTTTCTACCTAGCTGCTGATTGAACTTTGTCACCCAGTCACTATACACGAGATCAGCTAGCGCCTCTTTGCTCACCATATAGACGCATCTTCCCTCAGGATTTTGAGTCAGCAATCTCAACACAGCAAATTCAGCGATCGTAGTTTTTCCAGAGCCAGTAGGTGCGCCGATGAATACGTTATCGTCAGAGTTGTAAACAGCGTTGAAGACCTGAGTTTGAATGGGATTGAACTGAGGGAATTTGTCCGTGTAAATAGCCTCGAACTTTGAATTCCTCAGTGCAGTTATGGGCAAAGGTTGTAAATCCAGTAACTCAGTTGGTGGTAGATTTTTCTCTGGTAAAATGAGGTGCCTGAAGCTAACCGGGAGTTGAGTTTCAGCACCGATCCATCTGTCAGAAACAACGCGAAGGAAATACTGTGGTGGAAGAGGTTCGAAGACAGGTACAAAGAATTTGATGAGATGTTCATCGTTTGCATATTTGGCTTTGAGCAAAAAGTACTCGTGGTGAAGTATCACCTCTGAATCAACGTCTTCCACAAGAATCCAGAAGGCCTCAGATGCTCCATGGATTTTTTCATCCCATTGAAAGTCTGGTGTTATTGTGAGTTCGACACGAAGAGTAGATCTTGTAATCGGTTGAATGTGTGTCGATAATTCGAGCTTGGGGAACTGATGAATATACTTATGGATGGTCTTTCCAAGCTTAGGAACACGAATAAGTTCTCCAATCTCGTTGGGCCCAAGATCATACAGCCTTTCCCATGGGAAATTCTTCTTTTCTATCTTCTTTACGATTTCCTCAGGCATTTTTCTAAATTGTCTGAGAGGAGACATGGACTGCCACATTCTACGATCTATCATTTTGCACAAGGATAAACACTTGTCTGCGAGCTGCGCCCAACCCCTGAATAAGACTATCTCAAAAATGGCCCTCATCAATCTGGATGCCGATTGCGTGACGTAAACCATGTCGGACATCAGTGCAAAGCCTTCGAGTTTCAGCTGAGATATGTAGGCCTGTAGAAGCACGTTGACTTTTGCGCTCGGCTCTTCGATGCTCTCTTTAATCGGGATTGGTACCCTTTCCATGAGTTTTTGTAGTTCTAATTTCTCCTCTTCCCTGACATTAATATTCTTGAATTCGCCCGACAATGAAAATACTCTGAATAATTCAATTTCGCTGAGAGTTCGTTTGAGAAGCTGATTATAGGTGGACATGGTATCGTGCGTACAGTAGTAGTGAGATGCGATTCTTCCCAATTCCGTAGCTTGAAAGTGGCCAGATTTTCTATCGTACTTTATCAATCCGCTTCGGTCTAGTCCTAAGGCGGCCGAATGGATTAAATCTGCTCTGTGGAGCTCGAGGAGTGGATCTTCCTTCAGTTTGTCATGAGAAATCGCGTAGAGAGTCGGGCATCTCAGCATTCTGATGTAAAGATACGTGTATCCAAGCCACGTAACAGCGTCACGGATATTCTGAATAGTTCCGAGTACGATCTCAGCGTTGAGCATATCAGACATTTTACTTATGAGTTGAGACTCGATTGGCAATTGCTGATTTAGAAGGGAGAGGTAGTACTGGAGCTCACTGTGATTAGTTATCAGTATTCCCTCACCTTTTGTATCATATTGAGGCCGACCGGCTCTTCCCAGCATTTGCAGAACGTCAAGAGCGCCTAATTCAACCCAGCGACCTTTTTCTGGATTGTAAACCTGCGTGCCTTTTATAATGACTGTATGAGCTGGAAGATTCACTCCCCATGCAAGAGTGGCCGTTGATACTAGGACTTGAATGTGTCGATCGGCAAACAAATCTTCTACCAGAGTTCGGTCTACCCTAGTCATTCCGGCGTGATGAATAGCAAAGCCATAAGGAAGGAGGTCTTTGAGTTCTTGGTTCTTTACTTGCTCAGCTTCAGTACGGAGAACTTCCATCGAAGCTGATCCCTCGCGCAGGAACTGTCCAAGGGTGTCTTTTTCAAGGCACATATCTCTGATGGCTCTCGCAGTTTTTCCCGTTTCTTTTCTTGAGTGAACGAAGACGAGAACTTGGTTTTTACCTGCATGTTCCATCGTTTTTTCATAAACGATTTCGTTCATAACTTGGAATCTCTTTAGCGCTTTTTTCTCTGTCACTCCAATGTACTGTTGCTCAAGAGCGACGGGTCTGAAACTGTTGTCAAAGTAAAACAAGCCTGTTTCTGGTTTTATTCTTAGAAATGCTGCGACGTCCCCGTAGTTCGGTAGAGTGGCAGATAATCCGATCAGCCGCACATCTTCTTGTGTAGTTTCTATGTTTCTTATCGTCCTGGCAACCAGTGCTTCCAGAACAGGGCCTCTTTCGTCATGGAGCAAATGGATCTCATCGATTATTACCAGTCTGACAAGAGAAGTGAACGTTTTTTCTCCACCCTTCCTAGTTATGATGTCCCACTTTTCTGGTGTGCAAACAATCACTTGAGTCGCAGCTATTTGTTCCCTCGTGAGCTGGTGGTCCCCTGTAAGCTCCGAGACGGTGAGATTGTAGCTAGCCAACCGTTTTCCAAAGTTTCCGACCATTTCTTGAACAAGAGATCTCATCGGGGCGACGTAGATTATCTTGAATTCATCCGCGTTTATGGTACCATCAGCATTTATGTGTTTACCGATTTCTCTCATCATACAGAGTAGAGCAACGTTCGTTTTTCCTGCTCCAGTAGGCGCGCAAAGCAACAGATTTTCGTCGCTTTCTAACGCTGTGTGATGAAGACGACTTTGTATTCTGTTTAATGTTTTGAAGCCCTCGAAAGCAGGCTGGACATATTTTGGTAGCTGATCTACAGGGTGCAGTTTCTCGTTGTCTCCAAACGGCTTGGGTTTCAACGCCGGGACGTGGACCTCTTCGTACCTGAGATGACAATGTTAAAAATGTTAAGAAACTCGTCAAATGGTAGAAATTGAATTCCAGCCCAGATAAAAAGAAGCAAAGATAAGCATATTATGTTAGTTTTACCCTTTTCTTTGCTTTCTGAAGCTGCCATCAGGTAGTTGACAGCGTTTGTTGGCCATGAAATGACTTCCTTGAGCAAAAGTCAAGTCCTCCAGATCGATCAGGTTCCTGGAACCTTGAACCTGACCACCAGGACCGCCGGCACCATCCTCGTTCTCTTCTCGTCGTTTCCTTTGCGCTCGTGCTTCCATCGTTTCATCGGCATCATCCTCTCCCTTTCCTGTGTCTAATTGACGTAGGATCTTTGCAAGAGCTGTGTCGTCGTTCATTTTATTACGTATTTTCTGTCTCTCGGATTCGGACTGTGAAGATGCTAACATCGTGCAGTAGGCGACTGTTGAAAAAAAAAAGGTAAATAATTAGATCATAAAAGAGGTGAATAACAAATCATAAACGATGTTAAAATAAGCATATCTCAAGTTTCATGTTGCCAAATAAATAGATTAATACGAATTCTGTTAAACTCACTCATGCGTCTATATTTCTTCAGCTGTTTGATAAAATCAAAACAGTCGTAACCGAGGAGGAGGACAAGCTGATTTTCACAGTCTCTATCATCACCAGCGTCTCTCAGAACTGCTAATACTTCTGCAGCTCTTGCTTGTGAAACCATGGCATCGTCGTATATTCTACTCAGCCGTCGCTGTAGCCAATAAGCATCAATATCCAACGGATGTAATGGTTTCTCTTTCTTCATTTCCTCGGCGCCACCAAGCTGTTAAAATAAAAATCACAAAATCTTTATCGACTGTAATAATAAAACCAAATTGAAGTATGAAAATAAGCTTTGGCGATGGTTGACTCAGTATTCCAAAATACATAAATGCTACATTCTAGTTTCAGGTTTCCTATCAATTTCCTTGACCTTTTCTAAGTTTTTCGACTTGTGAATAAAACGGAGCATGGATAAAGACTAGCATACTATAATGATGAAAAACCCACATTTTCAGCATGAATTGCATGATCAATATTAGCTTCTTCTCCTTCATCGTCTTCGTCGTCATTCTCCCTAACTTCTCCATAAACATCTTCATCGTCTTCTTCGCTGCTCTCTTCGAACTGTACATTAATTCCATAAGTTTCATCGATATTCTCTTCATTAGTTGTACTTTTTTCATCGCTACCAAAATCTGTAATTTTTTTTCCAAGATTGACCAAAAGTGCAAACCTTTCTTCGGCCACAACACCCAGCAACAATTCCGTCTCTTTTTTCTTCTCCTTTTCTTTAAGCCTATCATTTTTTAAAACAGCTAAAACCTCGTCTGCTGCACCGCACAGAACATCGCGCGGCTGATCGCCTAAAGCTTCTTGAATAAAACTCAACAATACTTCATACGTTTGTCGAGTCTCTTGTGTTTTTGGACGATAAACAATACCGACCATTTCATCAACACCTTCTGATAAAAGCGTCGCGCCCTTCATTCGGGTGAAATCGTATTGTGCTTCGTCGCGCTTTTGACGCCTGAAAAAGTGAATTTAGTTAAATTCAAGTTCGTACTTAAATCTCAACACCAGCATGTTGAATATTTATTGTTCAATTTGATAGCATAATTTTAGCCGAGTGAGAAACTATACCCACTTTTTTTGGGACGTATTTTTTACTCATTTGAAAAATAGTTGTAACGAAAATTTCATACAAACTATCAAAATTTCGATGATAATAAAGTTTACAATTTCTATCGTCGTTGTCGTTTTCTATTTTACTCACTTGATTTTTCGCTCTTTTGCTTTTCCCGGTTCAGTACGTTGATGTCTATCCCCCATCCTAGTTCCGTCCAATTTTCCCACAAGGGACATAACCTCTCCGGTCGCTTCATCTCTGCTTCGTTTTTCTATCAAACGTACGTCAGCTCGCAATACAAGATTAGAATTCTGAAAATATTTAGCAACATTTAGACATGAAACTGTTTTTCAAACGACAATACGATTTATTATTCAATCAATGATTAATCCACGGAAATGTGATAACCTATACGACGTTCAACGAACGAAAAATAATACATCGAAATCTATAATCAACCGTGCGAGTAAGAAATGAAAAAAATATTTCATTCAGAAGTAAAATATTTAGGCTTCAAAATCCGCCTTTCAATTATCACGTTCAACTAAATTAGTAATAATTACCGCTTTATATTCGTATTGGAGTTGTCGGGCCGCATCATCCGCCATGTTTACAGCGTAGAAGATAATATGTCACGTCTTCGTGTTCGTAAAACTACTATAAACTACGTTGAACGTCGTCAGACCAATCAACGATCAGAGTCTATTGGCACTCCCGATCGAGCATTGTTCAACTAGCTTCACTCTTCACTCGTCTTCACTCTCTAGACGTTTTCGAAGTACTTCGGAGTTCTAACCGTTAAAGAGTCAGATAAATTCCGATAATACGACACAATAATGACGAGTTTTAATAATTCTGAGTCTTAAAAGTTCCGTTTGAGCAAAGCTCTAGATTGTTGATTCATAAATAATTAGGTCAGATGTAGTTATTCAAAATCGATTTTTAACTAAAATTCCAAATATACATATTCCGCATCAGTGCGTATTAAAGAAAGATATATAATAATTGTTAACTTGTCCGCGAGTGCACGCCTTTTTTTTTTTTTTTATATCCTTCTAAGCGAGTGTACGCCACCTCACGTCGATATCCGGTGTTCTTAAATCTGTCATAAAATACGAACCGGCACAAGGTGTAGTGTTCTAAAAATCTTCGAAGACTTCGGACCCACTGCAAAAACAACTGAAGTACGGATTTCAAACCGCGCGACTATACGCGTCAGTCCGTTTACAGACCGACGGGATATTCACAACGCGTGTAGGTCAAATCTTCCATTCGTACAAACTTCGAACATTAAAGAAACGGTTAAAACTCTCTCCAAGTGTATAAAATCGGATTAAAACCGGCTCATAATTCAAGTTAAAAATATACGAGTCTAGATTCAAAGATCGACGCATGCGTAGATCAGAATCACTTTCACACGCGGTCGGGTTCTGTTTCAACAATTCTATCCATCACAGTGAACAGTCTACAAACGCTTCTTCGCTTCACACGTGATGCGAGGAGAACGCGCGTTCTACTTTGAATATCGAAATTTCAATACCGGTAATTATCGCACACTATTCCCACAACCCACGGTCTCATTTCTCGTTTAATAAATCCGTTGATGAATCGCAGATATTAAAACAGTGTTAATAATTATCAATCATCGTCCACGAGCGTTAGTCGCTAACTCAGCACTCGGCATCCGGCATAACTCGTTACCCGATCTGCTAATCTTTCATAAAGTGAAACAAGATCGCGATCGTCATCTGATATACCTTAAGTTGTTTTGTTAACGCGTTTCCTTTCGATAAGAGTTGAACCACACATCGTACATTAGTCGAAACAAGTGCGTCGCGTTTTGATATCGGAGATTAAGTTCGTTAGTTCGTTATAACAATGGCCTACGCTCGTAATTTAGACACATGGGATCCGATGGCAGAAGGCTATCACGATTCTAATCTTAATTCATACGAACGTGGACCTGGTGTTAATCTGACGCCGTATGCTAGGTGAGAATTTTATCTTATTTCATTTATATAAATGAATGTTAACATCACTTCAGAGGTTAGATTCACACTTTCTACCTAATCACGACACATGTGGCTCGTTGTTCATTAACTATCTATATTTACAGGAATCCGGCGAACTCGGACTACAAATTATACGTCAATAACATTCCCGCGGAGTTGAACGAGGTAGAGAAATCATTCAGTTTTCATTTTCTTAATTTTTAAAAAAATTTTTTATATTTCGCTAGAATGCGTCCGTCCGCTAAAAACAAAAATTCTTTCAAAACAAAAAAAAATTGTCAACTGTTTTCTAGGACGGTCTACGGCAAATTTTTAAACGCTACGGAACACCGTTGGGGGTGATGAGTCCCGCGGAAGCGGCTTGGGCGTTTGTAACTTACGGTAGTTTCCGTGAAGCAGAAACTGCGATCAGAGAATTGAACAATACAGAGCCTCTGCATTTGACGGTAGTATTTGCGCGTAAAAAGGAGAAAGACCCTAACAAAAGGAATCCAATGCAAGTTGGAATACCTAATATCGAGACTATACCCCATGCCAGTGTTCCTCCGCTGTTAGCCGATAATCAACGCAGGGGATACATCAGCCCTGAACAATGCGCGCAGCCTAATAGACCGTCGTAAGTATCTTAGAGCCTAAAAACCTAAAAACGATGCAGAAAACTAAGAGAAGATTCGTTCGCACGTTAAAACGTGCGAACGAACTTTGAAAATCCTGTTGTTTTACCGAGATTTATAATCTTATCTTAGAGTCCAGAATTTGGGACGTGGTAAGGCATTATCTGCGTTAGCTCGAAGGGGCGTTATCCCACCTTCTGGTCATTTGTATCACGAAGATGATGATCTGCTTTATCCAGCTATCCATGATCCGCATATATATGATCCTTATGAAGACGCAGGCCCTTATCCCGATACAAATAGCATGTGGGCTAGGTGAGCCGATCTTTATTGAGACTCTTGGGTTTTAGTGGTAAAAAATTTTCCAGAATTTTATTTCTTTAATTTATTATTATTCACCGATTTTTTACAGAGGTAAATTCCAAGTTACGCCAGATGGTACTCGATACGTCACAATGGGGAGAGGGTATACTTGGTACGAACTGCCCAACCAACATCCTAGAGTTAATCAGCAAATACGAGCCGTTTATGAGAATAGAGAAGCTGTAAGTTGGGTTTTTTTACCCATATTTCATTTTATACCCTCGACGACAATGTTCAAACCAATTTATTCGCACATGGCTTCATCCTGTGTTGCTATTTTTTTTTTTTTTCTTCTCTTTGGTCAAAGAAAGGGCAATAAAACAATTTTTTTTACAGCCTTGTACATAATTACCTGAAAAGTTTTACGACTTTGATATTCCATGAGTTACTTGAGTTTTTATTATTTGCAATGAACTGCTTGGTCAAAAATTAACTTCACCTCTGTTTATTATCATCCAAGGGACTTTATGAGTACGGGGAAAACAAGTTGGCTCAGCAAATTGGAAAGTGCCAGAACTGCGCTCGCCCAGCTACAATGCGCTGCCAACGGTGCAGAGAATTTTACTGCAGTAGACCATGCCAGGAAAACGATTGGCCAAGGCATAAAATCGAGTGCCAGTCTATACCGTAAGAATTTTAAACAAATTCGCATTCTGATTAATTTTTGTTTTCTTGAATTTATATGATATTGTGTTCTCGAAATTCATCACAATCGAACTTTGAATGTTTCTTAAGGCGTTCATACCCGAGGAAATGATACATGATTATTAAATCTGGCATATTTCAACTCGAAAATAGTCGCTTACTTAATACCATTGTAACTTTCATGTCTAAACCATTTTATCTGCGATTTTCTAGAGGCTTGGAGGGTTTACCCGATTCACCATCCGTCTCCATATCTAGTGGCGAAGAGTTGCCCCCACCGGCGAGACGAAGTGTCCGTAAGCTCAGACGCCCGTTGACAACTCCGGCGCCGTTGTCAGCTCCAAATTGCACGTCAACTCCTGTCGCTAACGCGTCCCCAACGGGTGAAATTGCTGCTAAAATACCTGAGGAAAGTATCAAACTAGGAGAAAAAGAAAATGAGCCGGTTCAGTCTCAGGATAATCTCAAGCGAAACCATTCCGGTAGTCAAAAACCAAGCTTTGATCAGGGCAGAGCGGCCAGCAGTGGAGGGTGGAAGCCGATGAAAAATGGCAGCGATAATCAGCCTCATAAAAGCCGCGATAATCAAGGAGCAAATATAACGCCAAGAGTGAATGCCGCCAACGGATTACCGCCGCCGCTACTGAAAGAAGACGATACAGCCAAGAAAGAACTGGGTAAAACATCTTCGCAGAATAGTTTTGATAAGAGGAATAATAGGAGCCAAAACGTGGATAGTTCTTCGAGCAAGAATATCGAGGCACAGCAACAGCCGAGCGATCATACGAACCGAAACTTTTTCAAGAGAGTAAATCCGCAACAGAAAAGTGATCAACAGGTGACTGAACAGGTCAAAAAGATGTCCGTGAATGAAAGCGAGACTGCGAAACCCGTTTCTAAACCGGATCCAGACTTCAACTTTTATAAGGCTTCGGATCAGCCCAAAATTTCTGAAGTTAAATCACAGAAGGTATCTTTCCAGGAGCAGAAAAACAACCAGGCTACACCTGGAACTTCTGGAACTCAAATCGTACCCAAAGAAGTTGTTAAAGATACAACGAGCAAGGCACCTGTTCGAATTGAGGATAAAACTCGAGCGATGAATGCAACTGCTACTACGATTCTGCCTTCTAAAGCGAATGTTGATGGAAAAAAGAACATTGTTGAGCTCCTCGGGGCGGCGGAGGAGGGCTGTTTCGAAGTCCACGTTCTTCTTGGTGGCGAAAAAGCGGCGGTTACAGTATGCGGTTTGAAGTACCAAGCAGAATACGCCAAGTTATTGACCGAATTAACACCACTGTGTGAGAAACAGCTAAAGTCTCCGCTGTTTAAACCAACAGTCGGGGACTACGTTTGTGGAAAAAGACTCGACGACTGGGTACGAGGAACTGTTGTATCCCTAGGACCTCCGATTCGAATGGCAATAGCCGACGAAGGGCGAATGGAAACGGTCACAGATTTATTGCCAATACCAGACGGATTCACAAACCTCCCAATATTGGGAGCAATCTGCGAGTTGACGAAGGCTGATTTCAAGCTTGCGCCAATGGAACGTTATCCTTTTGTGATAGTTAACAACTCTGCCAACGTCAGCAACGGTTCAGAAATCGTTTTCTACTCTGCTGACGATAAGGAAGCTCGCGGTTTTTTAAAACCGTGGACTCCGGCTCCGGAACAAAAAGGGGTTCCTTACGCCACTTTGACCAGCGGTACCGAAGTCCATCTAGTTTCGTTCCGCAGCCATACCCTAATATTTGTAAGAAGTTTGGCTACCGAGGCTTTGGGGGTATTCCGACGAATAACACAGGATGTTGCGCGCTGTGCAACGGAAGCCCAGAAGCTGAAAGAACCACCGGTCACTGGGGAAATGGTGATAGCGAAGTACACAGAGGACGGAAATTTCTACCGTGCCATTGTCAGGAAAATAGCTGATAAAATGATCACAGTCTCTTACGTAGATTACGGCAACATTGATACGACAACCCTGGACGATATAAGACCGATTTCTCCAAAACTGAAGGAATACCCGTCTTGTGCCGCAAAAATCTTCCTAAAAGACGTGCCAAAGGATGTCGCAATCACTAAAGAGGCCAATGACTATCTTTCGATGTTAGCTGGGGAAGAGAAACCTCTGATGTGTACCTTCGAAGGATCTCCTTCGGTAGACGGTGTCTTTCTTAAAACAGCCGATGGTACTTCTGTGAATAAGAAAGTCGCCGAGTTATTGACTCCGAGTTGGAAGAAAGAAGAGGATAAGACGACAGTATTCATGGTCGAAGACCTGGACGTGGCAGAGCTGGGGACTGTTGGCCAGACCACGAATGTCCTTACTCTATTCTCTTACGGGCCATTGCTGCACGCCATGGCGCCACAGGATCTTGAGCTGATAGAACATGTTACAGGAGTAATGGCTGCGCAGATGGAAGAATACTGCAAGCAGGTCAAAGAGAATTATATCCCAAGACAGAGTGAGCTGTGTCTCGCTCCATACGAAGGGTTGTGGTACCGCGCGGTTTGTCTCGAGCCAAACACCTCGCCTACTACCAGCTCCGTCAATTTCATTGACTTCGGTAACATTGAGGAAATTCCACACACTGATTTGAGAGTGATAACTCGGGACTTTATGACCACAAAGACCCTCGCCAGCGTTTGCCAAGTCGTTGGACTAGGCCCTGTTGACGAAAACGGAGAACTCCCTGCAGCAATTGGGGCCAGAGTAACAGAGCTCGTTCCGCCGAATGGCGTTACGCTCATAAAAATAATCAGATGTAGTAAGCCGGGAGATTACATAGTAGAATTACCGGATATAAGGGAGACCCTTATTAAGGAGGGTCTCCTCAAGCTATGAACTTGATATGATATATACTATGATATTTTCGAGACTTGAAAATGTATATTATTTTTTAAGTAAAAGTAACAGCTACTAGTTATAGTTATGTTACGATATAACAATCTATCTATTTTAATTAAGGATGATGAGCGATTGCGAAGAGTTTAAATGTCTTTTTTAGTTATTCGTTTTTATATTGACTGATATCGCAAGAACAAAACAAACCAAAAAAAAAAATAAAAAATTTTAGATTACGCGAAATCTGAAAGAGTGAGAGTACAATTAATTTTTATTACTCGTTTAATTTTTAGAAGAGGGGGTAGTGTCTATCGATGGAATAATTTTCGTTTTTTCTTTTCTAACATTTCCCTTTTCTTTCTTTTCTTTTTATTATTAATATTATTAATATTATCATCTTAACGGTTTTATTAGTATCTCCTATATCTTATCATCATAAATTCAATAATTATGTTCGTTTTTTATTTTTTAGTTTTTCTAGTTTTTTTAAGACAAGTTATGAAAACTGTTCTTAGCTTTGTAATAATGTGATATACAGATAAAGAGAATAATCATATGCTAAAAAATAATTTTGTAAACACACACACGATGAATATTACCGCGGAATCATTGTAATACTTGAGATGAGAATAAGATATATTTTTGAAATTAAAAACGATCTGAGAGAATGCTTACTACTATATACTACCTTATTGCTTTAACATAAGTATAGTAGAGCATATAACAACTAGTGTTGACTGTTATTATTCTCAAAATCTTATTATACGATGACATATTATAATTATGTTTAAAAAAAAAAAAAAAAAAATAATTCTTTTATTGTTATTAATAATATAAATATATACTATATACTATGTGTTATCTTATCTATGACTGTTCACCCACTATAACTATACAACATTTAGTAGTATGTATAATGATAATCATACACGTGTTATTAAAAAGCATATTATTATAAAATACGATGTCGTTATTAATATGGGACCAGAGCTATTAGATTATACGATTATACCTATTTCCTGATTATAAATGTATACATATATATAACAATAATAATAAATCATTTTAAGACAAGTTATACCCATGTTATACTATATATCTTTTATAAATTCGTGTAACAAAGATACAGAATTGAATAAAAGAGATAAATAATAGAAAATGTTCGTTTATTATTAACTAGTTGCATAAAGGTGCGATTTCACGCTACGCTGGTTATGGGCGTTAAATTGGGTCACGTGATAGATTTTTAAATTTCGCGCGCGCGCCAGCGTCAAGCGTCAGCGCATGAAATCGCACCTTAAAAAAATGTTGATGATTAATCTGTATGATAAAGTAGGTATCTGTAATGTTGAGTTAACCTCAAAATCAATGAAAGTGTCAGTGAACGATATACAGTTGACAGTTTGATTACATTAAGCGGGTTTTGAAAGCTGATAAATAGTTTATAAATTATAATAGAAATCAATAAACTATGAATAACCAGATACGACATCCGTACGAAGGTCTTTTACACAAATATACAAACGCTATGAAAGGGTGGCAGTATAGATGGTTCATTTTAAGTCCTGAAACTGGTGAATTGCATTACTTCCTAAGCGAATCTGAAAAAAATCAGAGACCTCGATGTTCAATTTATTTAGCTGGTGCAGTCATAGCACCTAGCGACGAAGACTCTAATACATTCACAGTTAACTCTGCGACGGGTAAGTCGAAAAGAACAAAAAAATATACAAAGATAAATAAATACAGAAATTTTTTTTTACCATGCACTACGACAGGTGATATGATAAAATTGCGCGCCACAGACGCCAGAGCTCGTCAAGAATGGGTTGATAAATTGCGAGCTGTAACAGAAATGTATACTCGTGCGATAGCGAGCAGTCATCCGCCTTTACCGCCTCGAGAACATTGCGTTAATCAGTCGAGAACCCCTGTAGCAAAACTAGAGGTTTTAGATGCGTTCGCTAACTGTAGAGAACAGCTGAATAAAGTAGAGAAACACAACGCTTCTCTTGCTCAAACTATTGAGAATTCTGAATTACACTTAGACCCAGATTTATTGATTCTTAAAGCTATGTCTCACGACACACTACATACACTCAATCAATGTCTGAACATATTGTATAAATAGATATAATAGATATTATATATATATACTTTTTAAAATGAAGGTGCGAGCTGGATAGATTTATTTCAGATTTGGTATAGCGAAGAAGAAGAAGAAGAAGAAGAAGAACCAATGTTTGTTATTAATGTGTAATAACTTATATGACGACGTAATTCCAGCCTATTGAAAAGTTCTAGGATAGGTTTGAGAAAATGACATAGTTTAAACAAAATGAAACTTCAAATTTAATAAAATTGTACGATATAAGAAAGCTGAGGAGAGAAACTCAATGCAGTATAAAATTATTGATCGCAAATTATTAAACGTGATTTTATGTGGCCTAATATAAACTATGACATTCTCTTGATTGGTATAATATATGTTAATATGTATGTACTACGATGATATTTAATGAAACGTTTAATTTTATAACGTAACTAGAATCTATAAAGAATCGAATATATATCACCGATTATTTATAATTAAGATTGAGAAAACCTAATAGTACCATGTAAATAATTAAGCTACATTTAATAATCATACTATGATTACGTCCGATCGTAATTTCAAATGATTAGTTAAAAAAATACTGTATAGTATATTATGGTAGCTGTATAGTTAGTATCATAATAATAACTACCTAATTGTTTTCAAGTAAATGGTCTACTAATTGGCTAATTTATTATAGAGACTGATTAATAAGGATCAGCTATTGTCAGTTTTATACAATCTTATAATAATGTATATTCACTATGATCCATATCAAATAATATTATCAAATATACAAAACTAATGATATGATTGCATAATGATTGATATAATTAACTCATTAACTTCAAATAGTATTCTGCAGCTGTTTCTTTTTTTTCCTTTTTTTCGATTAATTAACACCAAAATGGGCATATCAATGCACATTTATTCAAATATCTACCGTACAGTTCCTTTTGTTTTTTTAAATATGTCTAATATTAATATTTAGCTTGATGTAATTTTAAAACGACGTATTAGCTGTTAATTAAAAGTTTAATCAAATCTTCCAATAATGTAGTATCGCACAAAGGGTACAAATATATATACATAGTATATAAATTTAAATCAATTCTCACATCTTTATCTATCATCATTTATTATACCCTATTATTATTTATGTAGTAAATTAGCGGATAGATTTCAGGATATTAATAATTGAAAAATTATTTTTCACGCTCCCTTTATTAAAACAAAATTTAAACGATCAGCTAAGAGATCAATTACATCTATGTAACGTTGTTCTATTATAAATTCTATGCTGCAGCCTGTACCTGGACTTCTTTCTCTGATTTGATGGGCTCAATTTTGCTTTCTACGGGCTCAACTTTGCTTTCTACAGGCTTAATTTTTTCTAAAACGAAAGTTTTCATCGCTGGTTCTTTGGCAGGCATCCATGTCGGTACTATTTTATCGTGAAGACGCCAGGAGCCATATTCGTTTGATAAATGTCTCTCAAAAACTATGTACTCGATAACATCCTTAGCCAGAATTTCACTGCCGTGTAATAAACGACCAAATCTATCGTAGATTGCTAGTACCTAGAAAATTCAATGGGAATGAAGATCGGAATGAAATCCAGATAAAGTATAAGAACAAATTATACAACAATTAGTATTAACCTGTTGAGTATGAAATCGCACAGTAAGCTGACCGAAAATATTGTCTTTTGTTATAACTTCGGTGCATCTAGCATGGACAACACGGCTTGGCTCCAAAGATTGAACAAATTTCCAATGTATAGTTTTATCCTTGATGTTGTGTATCATTTCCTATAAATAATCAAATAATATTTAGTTAATAGATTCGAAGCCATAGATATGTAATAATTTGGTCTAGTTATTCACACATTGAAAATTAGACGTATGCTTTCAAGATTTCAATGTGGTTTTGATGATTTTGATGATACTCACAGGGTACGCCCTTTCGGTAACATACTGTCTCAAAGCGACTTTATTTTTCCTGTAAAAGAAGCAGAAATTAGAGTTAGGGGGATTAGTTACATGTTTAATAAATACTGAAAATGAAGAGAAAATGAATTTCTCACGATCTTACATAGCCAGAGTTTCGTGTGCTTTGATGTATATGTCTCGTGCATCATCGGCAAATTCTTTTAAATTTAAATCCTCGTCGTAGTTTCGCATCTTTCTAACTGCCATCATTGAACCACCTTTTTTCTGCACAAATTCTACCTTCTGTTTTGCTCCCTGTTATAATATAACGAGAATTATTAATTGGATTAGTTTCTATTAACGAAGTGCTGAAAATCTGTAGAATATAAAATTCTAAATACAATAAATCAACGAATCTTACAATTTTAGAAATAGCAGAGAACTTTCCGTCTCCTTCTGGGGGAACGTAGGGTTCAAATATGCCGCCGGTGCAGCTGATATAGATAGCTCTGTCTTGCCATGGTCTGGGTTTGACTATTCCTCGCAGTTTCATTAGACTCCTAACTTCTTCGTCGGTCATATCCTCAGGTTTTTGATTTGGATCTGGAAGGTCTACTTTCATAACTTTTTCTCGTCGTAGTTTTTTGAACTTTGGATTCCAGTGCTTTGTGGTTCGATTTCTAAATAATTGAAGACATGGCATAACCCCAACTGATGGCGAACGGAACAGCGTTGCATTGTGCTATAAGAAAATACAGAATTGAAGATCTAGTTTAATAACTAGCTGAGAGGAGAAGTTGAATGAAGAAATATTCTATACGGTATTCGATGATAAATTGCGAGCTGAGGTTAGGGACGTAAGTAAGTTAACAAAATACATGAATTATAGAGTCTATTGGATTATAAGGCGGTTAATAATAATGAAAAAGCACAATATATACAAGTAGATCACTTGAGTTAAGTTAAACACATGAAAAGCCGGATAATGAAAAGCATCGAGTGACGTATAATGAAAAACTAACCTGAAAAACTCGTCCGATGGTGAGTATAGTGTTAGATGCGATTTTCGACATTATTATTAGTTTATTCGTAAACTAGACTCGTGACATTTGGTCAGAATGATATTATAAGGAGCAAAGTAAATGTTCTCAAAATCGTAGAGGTTAAATTCACCAATTTTTTAAACCTCTAACCACATCGATGTGAGACAGTCAATTTAGCTAAAAATCTACGGTGTTCGTCTCAGCTGATATCCACTCGCTCGACTCATGAGGTAAATTCAGATTGATAATAGTAGAAATTTTAGATACCGACAGCAAAAATGTTTTCATGCGCCTGTTCTTTCTCTACCTTATGACGAAAATGTCATGCGAGTTGTATAAGGTAAGGCGTATCGATCTAGCGAAAACCGCTCCCACCCGTTCAAGCCGTACCTCACACCAGACGCCGGCGATTGTCAGTTTCAATTCATACGCGATCAGAGTTGCGCCGGTCGACGTCTCGACGCCTGATATTTTGGGCATAATGTTATAATTCGATGTACGCGTCTTTGTCAAGGTGAGAGATTGTAATATTGCGATTCAACGATTATTGTCTAAGGGAAAAATAACCGATCACTGTTGACGGTTCAATTTCGATGCCAGTTTGAATTTTTCTCTCGACTTGTCTCGACCGGTGGGTTGTGGGTGGTGGATATTTATATTCATATTTATATTTATTCTGAATTTTTCCTTTTTCGACGTAAATTCTTTATTTCATCGTGTGATAATATCGAGTCCTGAAAAAAGTCGTTATAAATATCATTCAATCAAGTCGAAAATAATTCAAATATTCTATACGATGAAAATCCCGGGGCATGACGGGAAAAACAAAAAGTTGCGACTGCGCGCGCATCCACTATCTTTATCAAAGCAATAAGCAGGGGAATAATTATATCGAGTATATTAATGTTTTTTGGATAATAAACGGTCGTTGACGTGATAAATAAGGTGAGAATAGTTTTATCTTAGTATTCCGCGACCGTTAGAAGTATAATTCAAGTCTGAGCTCGCAATTTATTGACAGTAAAACGTTTTACAATACGACGCTGCGAGTCAACTTTTTTTTAACCGTTGCGCAGTCAACTGTTTCCCGCAGTTATAGGCTGGATTTTCACGGCAGCAAATTACTGCGGCAGCAAAATACTGCCGTAGCGCTATTGGTTGTTAATCACGTGGTTACCTACACGATTCGCTGTTAATCACGTGATTACCTGCAACCACGTGATCCACAACTGTAACCACGTGATTAACAACGAATAGCGTAGGCAACCCAACCAATAGCGCTAGGGCAGTATTTTGCTGCCGTGAAAATCCAGCCATACCTTAATATTATTTCAACTTGTGTAAAGCCAACAATTGGGTATCTTTCGAATCAGTTTCGATATAATACTCAGCTAATTACATTATGCAGTATCGTGTAGATGTTGATGTATGTTTTATTGGTATGTAAAACGTGAATAGTCTAATAACGAATATACGATATAAATACGAGGTGGTACAAAGTTCGAAAATCTTTAGAGCAGTTTTGTTTTTACTCATTTTCCGATGTACTATACGAATCCTGGAAATAGAAAATCATAATTAATTTAGTCCAAATTCGGAGAAAATACATTGAATGTGACATTAACAGAACAATCATTTTGTTACAGAGGCAAACTACAGCAGGTCAAAGATGAAGGTCTCAACTTCTGAAGCTACAACAAATACAACAACAAATGCAGCTTACCGATGAATTGAATGAGAGGTGAGCCACTAATTGCAATATTATTCATCTTTTCGGCCTCGTGGAAGAAATTTATTTTGATTTTTATTCATAAACGGATTATCGAAATTCAATCGAGGAAGAGAAATAGGGTCCGATATACATCCTCGAGTTTTACTCACTAATAGTAATCGATTACAGTTTACTTGCTCGACTTTAGACTCATATTTCATCACCACAATTTTCTAAATAATTAATTTCTATTTCAGGAAAGAGGAACGAAGGTAATGAGAAGCGAAAACACGGAACGAAGAATAAAAACGAATATCCCAGTATGAAAATTCTACAGACGCCGCTGAAAGCAATGGGCACAGATTCCGAAGGCCAATACATTCTCACTGACGAATTGAATAAAAGGTAAACAGCATTTTCAATTGCATTTTGCCTTTTTGATAAAGTTTAAACATTGTCCGACTCTAATCGGTAATTATACATTTATAATTTTCAACGTTTTTTCTTCATGTGCGAATAGCGCTATGAAAATTATATGAATGCATTCAGAAAGTAAATCTCCTGCTTCTCTTTCCTGTTTCTATTAGATATTGGATTGTCACAAACCAGACATGGACAGGACTGATTATGAGGGTACCATGCCGAGAAGTAGCGACTAGGTAAAAGATGGTGATAGATTTTTTATTAATAATCGTCTTACCGAATATAGTGACTCTACGTATGTTAACAAATCTTGATTGAAAAATAGCCTGGCTAAAAAATGATTCCTGGACTTGAGCAGCCTGTACATCTGTATTTGATATCAAATTTATCAGCATTTCAATAATTTTCTTTCCATTTTTCATTCAAGCGCCTCCGAAGTGAAACCGATGGAAATTGATCTGAAGCCGATCCGAAGCTGATCCCAACCGGTCGAAATCCCAATTGAAGCGATAGGATAAGGATGGATATAACAGCAAGGGAGCAGTTGCAAAAGAGGTGAGAACAGGATACCTCCTCGCCAGTCTCTATCTTACCAACAATAGCTATTAGCTTTCATGTGAGTCGCATGATTTTTGGTACGGTGCTTCCTTTCCCTGGTACTCTCTCTTCTCTGTCGCGTGGCGTGACGGTAAAATTGTATACAAACATTTCTTAGCTAAATTCAGATAGGTTCACTCGCGACCGCAACGGAGCTTGCTTTCATAATCGTAGATTCCTCTTTACAGGCGGCAATGTAACATTGTACTGGTTACTGCGCCGTCATATTATAAACTCACTTTCACAGCCCTTATGGCCCTCATCCGTTGCGAATCGCGGTGAGCATCGCGCCAGGAGGACGTCCGTCGCTCAGTCGGTTTCCGCGATTATTATCATTTCCCTATAGCTCGATTTATGCTCGAATTCCTTCCGACCGAGTAGTGGATATCCTCCTGAGGTTCAAATCATGCATTGCAGAGTCTCTAGGAGCAGGTCCGACACAAGAATGAACGACCCCCTAGCAAGACGGTCGAGTAGAGTCAATTTTCTATATTCACATTTAAATTCAGAGTCTCTAGGAGCAGGTCCGACACAAGAATGAACGACCCCCTAGCAAGACGGTCGAGTAGAATCAATTTTCTATATTCATATTTAAATTCAGAGTCTCTAGGAGCAGGTCCGACACAAGAATTAACGATCCCCTAGCAAGACGGTCGAGTAGAGTCAATTTTCTATCTTCACATTTAATTTTACACTCAAATTTATATTCAGATTGAAATTGAAATTGGTACAAGATAAAAAGATAAAATCATTCATATTCCAATGAAATTAGTCCGCTTAGAAGAAAATTTGACAATTTTGTCCAGGATGTACTAACCCGTTCTTTCCCTACAGCAAAAATGAAACGGTAAGTCCCTGACCACGATGTGTGAAATGGTTTTTATGCTTGTGTTTGAGAGAATCTTATGCCGGAGATTATTAGCTTTCCGTACAGGTCAATCGGGAAGGTAGGGCAACCCGAGGGGGGGTGGTTACGAGTCTGTGTGTGCGTGCCTATATTATAATATGATATAGTTTTTTTTCATCTGCATGCTCGTTGGGTGGGTCATGGGAACCAGGCGAGGGTAATAAGGGCCGCGCAATGGGATGGTGATGGTACTAATATCTTATTCTCCACAGCAAATTCAAGCGATCGCAATAAAAGAAAAACTAGCCACTTTAATATAGTTTCTTTGAAATATAACTCCCAGTTTTCCTATAGTACCCGTCGTGGAATTATCATCGAATAATCTTGATACTCGAAGTAAAAACTCTGAATGAACAAGAGCTTCTTTGATATGTTCTCGACTTATTCAAATCCTTTTTTCTCAATATCTGTAGAATAAATCAATTTTTGCAATCAAGTAATCTCTCTGTATTTAATAAACTGTGATCGCTTGAATGGGCAAGACGCCTCTTTTCATTTCCGCGCTTACGTGGGGCGCGGAGATGAGAGAGGCTGAGCCTGAAGACTTCACGTTGAAGAGGACGCCGACTGTCACGCCACTAAACATATTCTATGCTTGCTTGCTAATCTATGCACTCCCTTTACTTGACGACTATCTGCCGATAACTGTTTGCAATTCTTAAATATCGAGCTAATTTCCATCCGATACAGAACGGCAGATAGCCTCAAGTCTCTCTTTCCTTGCATGTCTTTCTTTTTACTTTTCTATACTTTACTTTTTTACCATAACTAATCATGTCAATTTCAAGTGTTTCAGATTTCCACAGGCGCACTAATCCATTCTTTCAGGGTAGTCTAAGACTAATCAATTCTCTGTTTCTTTCAGGGTAGTCTAAGACTAATCAATTCTCTGATTCTTTCAGGGTAGTCTAAGACTAATCAATTCTCTGATTCTCTCAGGGTATTTTAAGAGATTAATACTGATCTATGATCTATGATCAGTATTAATGACTAGGGACGAATTAATCACCTTTCTGTTACAGTTCTGCCGAATTACTATATAGGACTGGCGTAAATCTATAATGTGAAATATTTAATATGTACGAAATGGTGAAATTTCTATGAGGATTGGAACGGGGCCTAGATACATCTCATCGCTGTCTGGATTTCTCTAATTGTGAGTAGCCGACAATTGTAGTATAATAATGTGAAGCGAGAGAAATTAATCTAATAATAATCTGATAATCTAATAACGAACAAAATAATGCCAACATTACTTCTGCATTGCTAAATCTCGTGTTTCTCTATGTTTTCGTTACAGCTGAGAACGGGAGCCTGCGAAATTCCGGAGGATGACGAAGCGTGCAAAAGTGAAACTGGAAATATTTTGGACCACAGTCGTACCAGGAGTGTACCTAAGTTTAGATTCTAAGTGAATTAGAGAAAACGCGATGCAGACAACGAAATATTTAGATTATTAGATAGATTATACGCGATTATTAGGACGCTAACTTTTGCTTCTGCTTCTTCGCTTTTTTTTTTTTGTAAACGCCTTGGTAGGAGTTAACACACCATACAATGGGCGACTTCGAGGTGCAAATCCTCTGGCGAAGGGCGGAACCACTTGTAATGGTGTAACTACTCCTCCACAGGCATAGATTGCTTTGCGAGTGCTTTGTCCGTAATTTCTTCTGGCTACTTGGGGTCAGTCGGTTAGTTTATACCTAAACTTCGGTTTCAAATCAATTATATATAAAAATTCAGGGCACGCTTCACGTGACGGGCTTGACGAACCCGCTGTACCCGAGTTGAAGAGGTCAGACGACATTTATTCATAAGTTTTGCCATTCGATAGGCGTTTTAGAAACGCCACAATTATTCATAAGCCGGAAGACCTTCGGATACATTCTCATGGTACTGAGAAGTTAGTTCGGTCATCTAGAAGACGTCTTAGACGACCGGATATTTACCCATAAATTACGCGATTTTGAGACCCAATTTCTCAGAGTTTTATGCGATAGTTCGATTATTTATTACGTATTCGTATTCGAGTCAATCTGACCCAAGTAGCTTCCCCTTCTGCCTATACTTTTCCTTTATTTTTGTTTGTAAACGCCTCGGAGGAGTTACCACACCATACGACGGGATACTTCGAGGTGCAAATCCTCTTGCGAAGAGCTGTTAAGCTGCGAACCTGTTGTAATGGTGTGACGAATCCTCTACAGGCATAGATTGCTTTGCATGTGCTTTCCCCATAATTTCTTCTCGCTACTTGGTGTCAGTCGGTTAGTTTATACCTAAACTTTGGTTTCAAATCAATTATATATAAAAATGCAGGGCACGCTTCACGTGACGGGCTTGACGAACCCGCTGTACCCGAGTTGAAGAGGTCAGACGACATTTATTCATAAGTTTTGCCATTCGATAGGCGTTTTAGAAACGCCACAATTATTCATAAGCCGGAAGACCTTCGGATACATTCTCATGGTACTGAGAAGTTAGTTCGGTCATCTAGAAGACGTCTTAGACGACCGGATATTTACCCATAAGTTACGCGATACTTTGTAATACGCGAAAATTCATAATTATTTATGGTTATGGTAAAATGGTGATCGGAATATTAAAAACTTACGCCTCCTCAACTCGTAACGACGCGGCGTACCTCCTGTCAAGCTTTTTCTCGCACGTTCGTCAACTCGGCGCGTCAGTTTTCCCAAGAACGTCTACTACGTCACAAACCTGTTCACTCGTCGGCGCCACGAAGGCCACTGAAATCGGTTAGACCGGTTTGCTTGGGCTCTCCATCCTTGACGGCCTTGAGCGGCCTTGAGTGGCGCGAGAGGGGCAAGGACGCCGTTGAGTAGGTCAGTTTACGCCGGTGGCGCCACCGGGTGACGAACTACGGAACTAATATGAGCAGAATAATATAATGATCCGCGGGTTGCGTGTAATAGGGCGCAGCATTCGTCCCTTAGGCTTATCCTATTCTAAATGTAGTGTATATTTAAATTTTTATTTAATTAGTCAAAGTAATTATGAAGTAAAGTTATTTAAAATTACTATTATTATTATTCATTTTTATTCATGCTTAATAAATAAAATTGTTGAATAAATGATTGAATGGTTATCCTTATTGAAAATGATTTATGCGTTGGATGTAGGTTATGTAGGTTGACGTCTTGATGTTTTGACGCTTTGACAGATTGAATTTTTAATTCGTCTTAGGGGCTCGAGTCAGCTATTGCCTATAAAATAGAAATCTACTATTGCCTAGGGTATTGCCAACTCAAAAGAAGATGTTGCCTCGGTTGCATATCATCGGGCGGGACACTTATCGCTATCGTTTGTGTACCTCTGTGCGTTGAGATCGAAAGTGGAAAACAAGTATCTTTTTCTGCTGCACATACCGTTGTACATATGACGGGATATCTTTATTAATAATATGCTACACCAACAAAATAAATTTCGTTTGCATTAAAACATTTTGCATCAAAAAATGCATATTTATAAACAAATGTGAAACTCAATATTTTTTATTTCTTCTACGCATAAATATGAATAAAAATCAGTTATTTTTTACAATATACTACTATTATTTTATTCCACATCTCCGAATGTTATCATCATATTTTTTTATACGACATCAGATTTCAATAAATAATTATGTTCAATAATTATTGCAGATGTTTATTTTCAATATCCATTTTTGATTGACTTTTTGTATGTAAATGCACATAGGTTGATGCAGTTTTTCTCAAAATGGTACCACTTCCGAGATCGAAATTTGTAAGGATTTTATCCATTTATATTCAGTACGTAATACTGAACGTAATTAAAAAAAAAAAAATGTCCTGTAATTTATAGTGCAAAGCGCACAAGAGTGCCGGGCTTTCCTATATTGCCTATGTACCTACTAGTTCTTGGGGCCGGTTCGAAGTTCCGAATCTTCAAAGCTCCGAACGGTTAAATTTCCGAATTTTAATGCAACGAACTCACAGTTTTCAGGAAGGGTATTTCACCGAAAGTCTATGTAACCGATTTAAAAAATTCCGAATCGCAGCTCACCGAAGGTTCAAAATTCCGAAAGGTCAATATCCGAAAGGCCAAAACTTCGAAACTATTAAACATCAAGCCGTCGCGCGTCGTTTAACCGACACGTTAAGAACACGTTCGATCTTTCGGAATTTTAAACTTTCGAAATTTTGGTCTTCCGGAACATCGGACCGTCGGAGCCTTGAGCTATCTGCATTTCGACCATTCGAAATTTTAATTTTCTAAGCCCTAGTCTTTCTAGAAATTTCGAAATCGTTTAGAACAAATTCGGAATTTTTACCGTTCGGAGCTTTGAAGATTCGGAACTCTGAACCGGCCCCCTCGTTACAAGTGAAAATATGACGTCAATGATGAATAATTATATATCTTATGCGTTTTCAAGTATCATTTAATGACTGCTATGGGTATAGATCAAATACTCATGTGAACAACGATTTTTTTTTTTCACCGTTCGATTCAGTCCAAGAGTTTTCTGTCAACCATCACAAAATGAGCAAAATTCGCTAATTTATTAATGCATGGAGTTGAAAAACAGGTTTCTTAACAATATTGTAACCCTTCACAACATACGAGTGCATACGTTACCTCTGTAAATCAGAGAAGTTAATCTATTTCGAATTTCAGTCACTTTTGTCTGGGACTGTATAGTCAGAACATCCTTAACTCATAACACTTATAGGTATACTTACACTTGTGTGATGGCTAATACTAATGATGGCTACTTCTCATTTGGATACAAGCCAAAGAGTATAGAAGAGGGACTTACACTCATAGGTTTAATATTGTAGATTTCGACTCGCCCGCGCCTCAACACTACTGTCAAGTCGGATATTTGCGAAATACTAAAGAAACAATGTTCAGCAATCACGGTTGGCATTATATTTCATCGATTATTTTTTCTAAAGCTTATGTATCTTTATTATATTTCCGAATTTATTCATGTAATCCTGACATTGAAGATAAACTTATCGATCTTGTACGGGCGGTTTTTACTGTTCAGCATGTTCAAAATTGGAAAACAAGTGTAGAAGGAAAGAAATAGCCATGATCGGCCATGGCTTAAAATGTTTGTTTTTTTCTCCAAGTATTTTCGAGATTTTTTTTAGACCTATAAAATTTGAAACAAATCATAAGCACTTTTTCCACCCTGCCGGATATCAGAGACAAATACGTAAAAAATCGAGAGGGGTGATAGGGGTCAGAGGCTGTCCCAGGTCAGCACGGAACTTCCCGTATATATGTTATGTAACCAGCAGTACCTTGAATAGTGTCAATAATGGTAAATATGTGTAACATCTTGCGAATAAAATGTCCTGCAATCGCATCTTTGAGATAGTTATCAATAGAGTAAAAGGTAGAAGAGTATACGATAGCCAATCAAACATACTGCGATGACTCCTCTGAAAACAAGATGTGTATGCATTATAGACGTGTATATTATGACATCCATGTCTCGCAGCCTACGCTCCAAGGATCGGGCCTGTTGCGTTATAGGAAAGTGTAACCCGTGCAATCTTTGGCCTCGCTTTCATTGAAGCCTCTGCCTTGGCTCGGTTGTTCAGCCAGATGCTCTCGAGCTCTTGCGTCCGGCAGAGTTCAAGCTATAATTCAAGATATAAAATTGAATCGCGCGTGACAAAGTCAACATTACAGCTCAGCCAAAGATAAATCAGTTTCCGTGCAAAGACTGTTGGCCGGTTAGTGACTTGAAATTAAACATGCTCCCACTTGCAATGCGGTGAGTATCATATGATAATATGTGTTATTAATCTGCGATATGATGTATCCGCCACGGAAATCACATTGCGCCGGAAGCATGTTACAATTATTGCTAATTGACCCCATAATCTGTTCCTATACTCTATAATCATAGGGTTCATTGAACCTCCCAAAATGTGGTTTATCATTCCTCCTTCAAATACCGCATAAAACAACGCTACAATAGTGGAGAGCTATTTGCATAACTTGCCCGGACGAAATCGTAGAAATATCCGAAATAATAAATCGAAAGGCTCAAGAGCTGATATTTAAAGTGCAGTGAGTGAAAATGGGTTGATTTCACCAGCCCGCCCAACTTGTATCTTTATTAAATTGATCGGACGAAGAAAGACGTATCATTTTGATGTAAAAATATTCGGCCCTGTGCCCATTATTTATTCTTGCTAACAATTGTTGTCGCATTATATAGCGAAGTTGTTTAAGGCTGAAAAAAATGTACCGTCTTCAGAATATGAAAATTCGACACAGCTCCGTGGATTGTGGTAACTAAGATAAATAATACACATAGATATCCTGACCGATCCTGACTAAAGTTGAAAACCCTTGCATAAGGCTACCAGATTTGAACTAGGGAAATGCGGGACACCACTATTAACCCCCCACCCCCCACTACCCCGAAACAATGTATGCATTCAATCATTTAGTTGTTTAATTTTTTTATTAATATTTTTTTAATAATGCTTGAGATGAGTGTAGGGAATTTTGTATTTTATGATTATGATATTTCACATAAGAATTGAACTTTTAATATATTTTTTTATATTTTATAATCTTAGTATCGCAGACTAGCATTCTTTAGTCTCAGACTCGTAATGCTATTTTTTTTATATTTTATAATCTTATAAGATATCTCGACTCTCGGGGTAGCAGACGCGAAGACGCGTTGTTTCGGGTCGTATCGATGCCTAGCGAATACTTGAAAAAAAAGAATTGAAACGAACTCGCACATAATTCGGGACATGCGGGATAATTTTTATAAATGCGGTACGAATTCGGGGTAAAAAAAAATCCGGGACACTTGGCTGAAATCCGGGACTGTCCCGCCTAATCCGGGACGTCTGGTAGCCTTATCCATGCTGCAGGATATCTGTATATTATTTACCTCATTCGTCACAATGCCCGAAAACGTGTGGAATTTTTACATCCCGAACATATAGGTATGTCCTTCAACCAGTTATACCTAAATTGATAAGTAGACAAAGGCGCAAATTATAATTTTCCTCCCACCGATGATATTTTGAGATATTCAGTTACGCAATACTATGTAGAACCTCGCACATGTTTGATGCCTAGGTTCGATATACTCATGTATATTACACCTATATAGTACATAATACCTATAAGGCTATAAATATTACTTTATGGTGCAGAGAATTAAGAAATAGAAAAGAAAAAGAATCACTTCGATCACGCGGTTCTAGATACGTACATACATACATACATACACACACGCACATACACTATAAACTGAATTAAATAAAGTGCAAGTTTAAACGTCCGTAATGAGTACAAGATCAATTTCTAGCTCTAACATTAATCAGACCTTTTTTGTAGAGAATTCAATTATCTACTAAATGAGACCAGGAACAGCTTCCCAACTTGCATAGTTTTCGAGATATTTCGATTAGAGTGTTTGTGTAGCAAGAATCTTGTGTTAATTAAATAGGAAAAATTTAGACCGTATGCGCCACCTTTTAGGATTGAGCTACCGAGCTCCGGTTCCACGAGGCCTCGTTTTATACTATAAACTCACTTTTCCAAGATTGTACGGAGTAAAAAAGTAAACAAAGTTGAAAAAAAAAACCGGTCTAACATATAGGTATGCCCGTAGTAGGTATTCGATCGCCACATGATATTAAAGTGTTGTGTAAGAGGGCCGCGATATGAGAGAACCAGGAAGAATCATAAATGCCAATTGCCTGACGGCTCCTTGATCGCGATGTAATATATGCGGAGGTAATCAATGATTACTGTGGAGACATGTACCTGCGATATGAGACCTGGCGGTAAATATTGACAACACCAAGATATTTTCGCGGATAGTGACCGGGTAGAGAATTTACGTAATGAGTAAGTCAGAGAGAGAGAGAGGGAGAGATACATTTAGAACGACTAGTCAACCGATTTTTCGTTATATACGTTTTATCCGACAATTCGTTTTTCCTCAATCGCTTTAGCTGGCTCCTGACCGTTTCGGTCTTTGCGTACGGCACGATTCTGCCAGCGCGTATGCTCGATGACCTTGGTAAGCGAGCCAACGCCTCTACGGAAAGATATGATCGGATGGAGGCCGCAATAATGACCACCCGGACGCATCTGATCCGAGGAACACCGGCCTGGTATCTCGGAGCCTCGCATGCGATACTCCCAGAAGCGCGAAATCTGTCGCGCAGGGCAATTCGGGGTGAAACCGTAGCGACGATGCTGGTGGAGGCGATGAACATGACGGCGAACGAAGCCGCCACAGTGTTACCTTCCATGGGGGTGGCGACGGCGTTACTCTGCGACGTTGGTCCAGCTCAATCCACCACAACCGTGGAAGATTGCCGTGGGGTTGGTGCCGATCTAGACTTGAAGTACAGAAGACAGTCGGGCCGGTGCAACAACCCCTCGCATATCGCGTGGGGTTCAGCTCTTGGAGCGTACAGCCGGCTATTGCCGGCCGAATACGCGGACGGCGTATCGCTTCCCCGATGGTCGAGTCTCCCTAGCGCCCGGGATGTCTCGCTAGGAGTTCATTCCGGCGGACCTGATCAGTCGCATCCGTATCTGATGGCCTTGGCGGCGCTATTCGGACAGTTTATTGCTCACGACTTATCCCATACACCCAAGGTCGAGCTGCCGGACGGCGCCAGGCTCAAGTGTTGCAACGTCGACTACGACCGCTTTCATCCTGAGTGCTTTCCTATAAAGGTCAGCGAACAATCTACCGCCCGCTGTATGGAGTACGCGAGATCTGCTCCTCACCCCGGCGACTCCCACGAGGTACGAACGCATACAACGGGAAACGTTGCCCAATATCCATTATACATACATATGGGTACCTATATTGTATGTCTGTGTTACAATGTGCATGTATTGTACGGCAATTAACGCATACCTATATAAGCAGACAAGCTGCATGAAGATGTGCCGGCGGGGACGGCGAACTGGCTATTGTACACCTATAATACCCATACGCGTTATCCTACAGTATAGGTAACCCATATACGTGCCGCAGTTTCGTACGATGATGTAATACGAGATTTGTAATCCTAATCGCATCAGGGTTGCAGACTTGGACCGCGGCAGCAAATGAACCAGGCGACGTCGTACCTAGATTTATCTCCGGTCTACGGGATTGACGAGGTAACGACAAGGGCACTCCGTTCGGGTGTCGGAGGCCTCCTGAAGACACAGAGAAAAGGCCTACCGATGCCTTCGACGAGGCCGGAGAATTGCCGGAGCAACACGCCGGCGTTACCTTGCTTTCTCAGCGGTGATGCACGCATTAACGAACATCCGGGGCTCGCCCTCATCCACATCCTATTCCTTCGGGAGCATAACAAGGTAGCGGCACAGCTTGAGTCGCTCAATCCTCACTGGAACGATGAGACACTGTTTCAAGAGGCCCGGCGTATCGTTATCGCCGAACTGCAGCACATCACGTACAACGAATTTCTACCGGTCGTCCTGGGCGAATCTGCGCTCGATAGGTTTGCACAATCGTATAGTACTTTCATAATACCCGATAGGTCTGTACACCCAACAAAAGAACCAACAGTCTACCTGGAGCTCCTCAAAAAATGTCTTGTTTCTCAACGGGAATAATTTAATAAAAAAGTATCCTGAATTTTAGAATCTCAACTTCAAGATGTCTTTTTCTCGTATTAATATATTTGCGATTATTTGGGATTCACAACTATTAGCTGCACAGGTTGGAGTAAATGATTGCGAAATGTACGGGATTACCGAATTTCGAAACTTTGCCAAGGTGTAGGGTAGATGTACCATTTGTGGCCATGCTTGACAAATGTTTCCCTCCTTTCTCGCACTTCAAATCTATTCAATTCTTGGATTAATTACGAAGACATATATACCTGACAGCAAATATTAGACCCAACTTTTCCAATAGCTGATTGTTTCAAAGTGAAGCCTTTAATAATTAAGGCTGTTGAAATAGTTTTGTACCGTTTGTGACCAGGCTTTGAATTACATGGTAAAGGGTATGGCCACAAATGGAGCAAGTGATGACCATACAAACGGTACCAAGGTGGCCAAAATTGACAAAACTTTGAATAATAATAATTTTGAAGTCCGAATTTTCGTTTTTGGGATGAGTTATTTAATCTTGAGTAACTCACGTGTATGTATGAGCCGAATCGCTCTACTGCACTTCCTCGTCTTTTACGAGTGAAGAGTTTTAATACATGTGACGTTACTCAAGATTGAGTAACTCTGTAAATGAAATCGGAGGACCATGAAATAAAGAGCATTTTTAGAAAGGCTCTGACCTACAAAATGCATATTTTCAGATTCAGGTCGCAGGTGATATCCCTATTTATATAAATTTATCCACAATTTGTGTGAGTATACATACAGCATAGATTTATTCTGTCGATAAATTGTGTTCCATACCTTATGCCATAAGGCTTATGGAAGTATTTGGCATGTCTCCAGCGCTACGACTTGGTTCCCAATTATTTATTGTCCATACGTAAAAGCACAATTACTTGTATAATTATACCCATATATAGGTGGAACCTGCGGTTAACGTCGGCAGGTTACTTTGGGGGATACGAGCCGCGGGCGGACGCCACATTGTCGAACGCGGCAGCGTCAGCCGGCCTTCTTTTCGTCGCGGCGATCACCCCCAAGACCCTCGACTTAATCGACACGCGGTCGATCAACTACGTCAAGTCCGGCGAGAGAACTTTATTGTCCTCATTTTACGCGCCGCAAGAACTCTATGAAGCTGGGGCAATTGAACGGCTAATCACAGGGGCGATCGGTGAGATAATTACGCGTTATAGCATTGGGCAATTTGGAACTCATATAGGTGTAGAATTATTTTTTGACAGAAAGTTGAATATCTCGGTAAAACGAAATTGTAGCCAAATGGTCCAGGTGTCATTCGAAAGTGGAAAGAACCAGCTTTATTTTGCTTCTTTTTTCATTTTTCCACGATTTTTGCCGGACTCAGTAAATAATGTTAAACATGATCGTTTTTATTTTGGTCGCGATTTTCATACCAAAAAAAAAAATTTAAACGCGCATGAAGATTCCGGTAGAGTATTTTAAATAGAATATCCCAGCCAAATATGAGAAAACTGCCTAACTCAGTTTTCTCATTTTTGATTTGAGTAACACGTGATAAAAAATCGTAAAATTTTCCAATTGTTTTTTTCTCGTAAGCGGCTCGATTTAGAAACTATCCGAATACAGATTCTTATAGGAAATTTCACGCTCTAAAAAAAAGTACTGAGATAAAATTTTCCTAACTCTCACCGACTAAGAGATATTCGTCTATAAACATTGAGTCATAGCGTCATGGAGTCATATGACTCTGGGAAAAACACTTTTTTTTCAACCGCGCATCAAAATTTCGCTGCTGTACCGGATGCTGCACCGGAATGTTGATGCGCGTTTGAATTTTTTTTGGTACACCCTAATATACACGCATTTTGCCGAATTGCTCTCAGCCCTTAAAGTTGGGTTCGCGTGTTTGGGACCAATAATCATTAAAGCCAAAAAATGAATAAAAAAAATCGCGATAAGATCTCTTAAACATAAGCGGATCCCGCACTCTTTCCTTTCGGTTCCGCATAACGTGTCCGAGTTGTAGGGGCCGAGGTTGAGGTAGTTGCCTTCCGAGATATAGTTTGTGCTATTGCTTACTCACTCACTCGCTATTATTTCCTCTCTCACTCACTATCGCTTACTCGCTTTCATTCATGACTATATCCGACTCATTTACTCAATTATTATCAATGTCTGAAAAACTATGTGGTTTGAAATGGTTATTTTAGTTTTTCAAAAAGATGGTAATTTCCCTTCAATACAATAATAGTAAGATTTGTTAATTTCCGACGGTTGTCCTTTACGCTCCTATGCTGCATGTACAAAAAGTATCATTTTTAATGGCAAAGATCTTAGGTTTGCTGTGGTCAATCGTCTCCAAATTTTAGTATTGTATGCATTATGCATTCAACTACTTATAGTCAAAATTTGAAACACTTCTTAAAATTTTGCAACCGCGAGGCAACTATACCTTAAAAAGTAACACGTAACAAATCGACGCAGTCTGTAAAGTACGTAATATGAAATTGTCTTGCGCGATAGCTGGACACTCCAGGAAGCCAGCACCTCCCAGCCTCAATGAAATCCTCCTTGGACGATACTTTCACGATGGTAAATCCGCTGAGCCTCCGATCGACCTCGCTGCTCAGTTCATCCAACGGTGCAGAGATCACGGCCTACCATCCTACACAAAGTGGCGGGTGTTTTGTGGCCTGCAGGACGCAACTACTTTTGAGGATCTTCGTGACACGGTACCCAAGGAAGCTATTCGAAAGTTACGCCGCGTATACGGGCAAGTAATACAGCTGTATACCGATAAGTAAAAATATTTCAGCTATAGCGAGCTGCAGGGAAGGAACTACTCCGGCTTTTGATACGAGTCCGTATCTAGCAGACAGTATTGGCTTTGAATTACAGTATAGCTGAAAAGAGGGATACAACGTAAAAATTAATTGCAGCGCTGAAACGTGAGCCGCGTTTACATGAACATATACAAATAACGTATTTGTAATGCACGTACAGTCGGGAACCGAAGAGATCACGTTTCGTTACACAGAAAAAAAAATTTGTTGGCCCAAGAAAATTTTCTGCAAACCCATTGGAAACCGCAATTATCTTGAATCAAGACAAAATTTTCTCGAACCAAGAAAACTTTCTTCGATCCAAGAGAGTTTTCTTGGTTCGAGAACATTTTTGACTTGATTCAAGATAATTTCGGTTTCCAATACGTTTGCAGAAAATTTTCTTGAGACAAAGAAATTTTTCTTGGGACAAGAAAATTTTTCTTGGAACAAAAACATTTTTTTTTGACCAATTTAAATTGGTACAACTCGTTTTTTCTGTGTATGTATGCCTAAACACATTTGGTTGCAGAAGTGTCACGGACATCGACCTCGTGGCCGGGGCTTTTGCCGAGGCATCCACCGAGGGATCCGTGGTGGGACCCACATTTTCGTGCCTACTAGGACGCACATTCAGAAATATTCGAATCGGTAAATATAATTGTGGTGCCGGAAAGTAACACGGCTAAATTATGCCATTGTTTTTGGCTGTGACAGGGGACAGATATTGGTATGAGAACGGAAACACACCGGGTGCTTTCTCTTTGAGACAGCTAGAGGAAATTCGCAGGAGCTCTATGGCGAGGATACTCTGCGATAACGGGGACCGGCTGGAACGGGTGCAGCTGAGATCGTTTATTCTAACCGATCCATTTTTGTGAGTATTTCGCTAATCTTTTGGCTGATTCATTCGTGATCTATCATTCTATCTTTCAATACCTATTGGTCCGTTTTTATATTTTACAGGAACCCAAGGTCGAATTGTTCAGCTTACAGGGGGCACCGTGATCTCACGTCTTGGAAAGATAGGCCAACAGGTTCATGATCTCATCTGTGATGATTTTAATAATAATGGTTGTATCTTAGTAGGGATGAAAATAAATTTGTATGCGCTTACAAAATAACGAGTACGCGTGCAGAAGCTTGAAAGTATAGAATGAGAATTGGAGCTGAGACAACAAATGCATTAAACGTAGTACTGTTCTTGTTGTGTCTTTTTTAACACGAAGTAGCCGAGGACCGTTCAAACGGATGGCATAAAGCCCGGTGCCCACTACACCGCGGCGGAGCACGGCGAACGGTGCATTGCCTTTAAATTGTAGCTACAGACTGATTCGTACGTCACTTGAAAATTGTCCAATATAAGTTCAACGCTCACAACGATTAGATAAATTCGATCGATCTTCAGTCAAACCAATTATCGTCATTTGCATCAGGTGTATTATGAATATGTATACAGTATTCTCAAACGAGTGGAAGGAAGCATAAATTTGATTCTCAATCGAAAAATAAAGTCATCAATAGTTCGTTAACAAGGGTTTCGGCATATCAAAAGATCTTATTTTCAATCAAAGCGTCTGATTGTGACATAGAACAAAGAATCATATTTCTTTGTAATCTGAGAACCCTTAACATTTTTCTTTAAGTGGCTAATCGGCGCTTTCTTCGTACGTTCCGCTTATCAAAATATCGATACCGTCTCAATTTGGAGATTAAATTTCGAATCTGTTACCATAAATGAGCGGTGCAGATGGAGTACCTAGATACTTATAGTAGGCATAATGATTCTTTATTTTTTGTTGATTTCTCTTCGGCAACACTAGGGGTCACCATGTATGACAATATCGGGATTCCACTAGCAGAGTATAATCATATATTATAAGACTATGACCAAGATTAAAAGCGTATGTCATCAGTATTATCTAATACTGCCCCGCTGTACGCCAGGTCCCAGTAATGCTCCACCTGATGTTTCTTGAAGTGTTCCCTGGCCATTTTTTCAATTGGACACACCTTGAATTTCACTTCACTGAAATGGCGCTGTTTGCTCGTACCCTCCCAAACCAGGACGCATCTGTTAGGCACTTCGTTCCCATCATTGTCCTTGACAATATCCTCCTCCCATTTTATTCTACGTAACATCAAACGTTTATACTTGCTCAGTTGCTTGGCACCGCCCTCAACCACGACCACGTTGCAATCTCGAAATAACATCACGCACCCGGTCAAATACAATTGTTTAGCGTTCGTTTCAACTTTAAACTTTTTTGATGCGTTGTTAACCATATCTCGTATCCTGAAACAATTTATTCGCACATAAGGATGATGAATTATTACCACTCCTCATCCTGGTACCTCGATAACAGTAACAAGGGAGTAGATAAGATAAATAGTCAAAAGTCTATGTGTTTTTTTAAAGTTGCATTTTTTTCGTGAGTTTTTTCGAAGTTTTGAATGGGAGATTGCATGTATCTTTGAAAACTGGACTTTGAATTTTTATGGCTCCCATAATTAATGATGAAAGAATCTGATATTTGGTATAGATATTTGTACTTGTATGATGTCATCGACAGTTATTATGTAAAAAAAGACTGGGAAAATCAAAAATTCCGAAGGTCAGCGACTAGGTCAGTTCACATGGAGGAGGCCATATACATCTACAATTATTACAATAATCACCTGTAAACAGCCACGTGTACTCCAAGCGTTGTGTCCTCTTTGAGCTTGCGAGCTTTTTTCTCACGCCTCTGTTCAGCGGTAAGCCTTCGTGCAGCGTTTGCCTCCTCGTGGGCCTTCAATCTCTTTGCCATCTGCTGGCGGACGTGGGCCTCGATCTTGGTAGGATCCTGCACAGCCTCCGTACCCAAAACTCGCATCAAGTTGGAAATTCTCAGCTTTGGCTCGGGGGGCGGTTCAAGACCCAGACGAATCTTCTCCTGCTCCTCTTTCCATGCCTCGCGTCTATTCTGACGGCGCAATTTTTTGCGCTCTTTTTTCGTCAGGAACACTGGCATATAGATTGGCTTGAGCGGATCCGCTAGAAATTAAAAAATAAACCTATCAATGGTCAGAGAGATTGTTTAGCATTCGAATGTTACGAATGGCTCCAACAATTGCAAGTAACAGATTGGGGGGGGGTAAGTCTCTTGACTAAATCAAGGCAATCATATCGCCGATTGCTAATGAGTCCAATCAATTTTCGGCTCTTTGTAATCTCAAACTTACTCGGTGGCCTCATTTGCGTCGGATGTTCGACTAAGTTTGTGATTGTCGATATCTTTACAGGCATCTGTTCTCCCGCTTCCGCGTAACATCCGGTAATAATAACGGAATCCCACCACTCCACGTTGGGCACATCCTCGTTCAAGGCCTCTGTTTTGGGAGCAATCAATGCCAGTTTTGTCGCCGAGCTGATTCCTGTTTTCCTAGCAATTTGCGATATTTCATTTTGCAGTTTTTCCAACTGCGCCTTCATACGAATCCTGTCAGCCAATTGTTGAAATTTTCCAGGCTCGTGAAACTTCAAGGCTCGCTTGTTTCTTTGAGCTGGCTTGACGCCAATCCTGTTGTCGAAAAAATGGGTATCCTGCATTTCCTCCGGCCCCTTGGAGTCCTGCAGCTGGGCCTTGAATTCCTCGCGCTTCTTTGCTCTGATGTTCGCTTTCAGCGTAGGGACTACCTGAGTGAGTTGGACCTCTTTTCCAGTTATATCTACAGTTCGCCCGGATTCATCCAATATAAGAGGTGTTGGTTTGTCAGGCACAGGCAGGCTTCCCAGCAGACCTGAACTAAGTTTGTTTCTAATTTGTGCCTGAAGCGCGGCGATCTTTCGAGCCTTGTCGGAATCATTTTTACTGAGTAGTCCTTGATTGTACATACTGCCCACGGACGGCATGGGCTCACGAGCTCTGAATAACGGTCTCACCGGTGGCATATCGTCTTGTCGAATCGCCTTCAACGCCCTTTTGCGCTCCTCAATCTCTCTTTGAGCGTTCATCATCATTTGTTTTATCTGGAATAGAGAGAAAATTAAGGCGATGGCTCTGTGATTTAGGAAATATTAAATGAAAATGCGACAATTGATCGACAACTGCACACCTTGTCAGCGGATAACTGAGCCTCGGTAGTCTTTTCGTTTGTAGATTCCTCATCTTTAGTTTTTGGCTTCTTTGCCTCCTTGTCCTTGTCTTTGTCCTCGACGTGCGAGCGTTTTTTGCTCTTCTGAGCAGCTCTGGTGTCATCATATATTAGAAATATCTTTTCCATCAACTTGGTTGCTTTCTTCTCTTCCAAAAGGGCGGACAGCTTGTCTGCGAAATAGTTTGTCTTACATCATATGTGCGCCCTACGTAACGTTGAAGAAGTCGAGGACCAGGAACCAACAAACATTTTCATTGGGTCAAATTTGGAGACCGAGTCAGATTAAAATGTATACAAAGGTATACAATTGACATAGAATGCTGGGGGTCATTTTGCAATCGTGAAAATTTTGTTACAGTATATTTCCATTTCGAATGTCAAAAATTGGAATACCGATAATCGTTGTTAGGGAAATGAAACAAACCAGCAGTTTTCCGCTTGTCATAGCCAGAAGCGATGCAGTTAACCGCGGTAGTGACGATGGAAGGCTCGCCAAATCCCAGGAACTTGTGTACCGCTCTTTCTATTTGAGGTTTCATATCGTCCACCTCCTTTCGAGTGAGACACGCCATTTTTACGAATTATACAGCCGGGCACGAGATATAGCTGGACGTAAATTTGGAAACTAAACGAAATGCTTCATCGTGACTTAACCTCGAATAAAATTGAGGTTATGGTACGGCGCCGGAGCGTACATACGTCACCAACACTTGAATGGTACATGAATTGTGAGCTGTGAGGAAAGGGGAACACCGCAGCTTCAAACGAATACGAATACGAGTTCATATGCTTCACGTGAAACTAATTCACCCTTGGAGTATATCCTTTTCGCGTACCAACGTCACTACAACGCAAAGGTAGGTAGATTCTTGAATCAGATCGAACTTCGACTTCGAATAGCCGCCAGCCGGACACTTACACCAACTACTTGAAACGAAGTTTCCCCAAGTTTCAAAAAATATCCCTAATAAACAGGCGTGCCATACTTTTTTGCCCCTCCTGCATTAACTTTACATACCAACACACCACACACACACACACACGCAAATGAATGCCAAACAAATTGATATTGCAGCGCTAGCTAGCGGTAACTTTGGGTATCAAGGCGAATTGTCGGTCCGTATTGGTCCGTATCCACCAATGATTGGTCGTAAACAACCGAAATGCGCGCGAAATACACAAGCTTCGCGCCTTAAATTTTTTTTCCCCAACCGGCGACCATTGTGTATTGATGCGTTGTGTTGTGCCGTTGTTTCGGGTCGGCCGTAAGTTATTCATTTTCTTTTATCGAACTAATAGGACTGAACGTGTGCATTGCGTTGCGACTATTACACGTCGCACCGCTATCATAAACACAGATATATTACCAGCATTTAAGTTATAAACATTTTTTCCGACGAGCGTATGAGTCGAGTCCAATTCCTAGCCTTCCCTGATGGAAACTCCGATTGCAAGAGTTGCAAGTAAAAATTAGTTATGCCACGATATACCGACGCGACGAATATTCAGACACGTATGCCCCGAAATTGAACGTTTTCTCTTGATACAACGATTCGGAAGGCAGTTTGAAATAGTTTACGTTCTTCGTAATCAAAGTGCAGCCATTGTACACAACTTGTTGCACTTATGTACAATATGCATCGTAAAATATTCATTACTTGTATCTTTAGTTACGTTACCTTTGTACCGAACATTGTTTCAGTCAGATAACAGAATGAACACCCCAACCAGAGAGTTTCTGCGTCGACCGGATGGTGTTCGTAGGCGATCGGTTCGGCAAGCATTGGCGGTAATCCCTGACATGGCAGGGCTTACAGTATCACCAGGTGATTATAACGCTTCATAATTATACATTTTATTTTTTTTCTTGTTTTTTTTCGTCACAAATATTACATATTTCCATCCTGTTATACTCCAACGCGCAAACTTACCTCAGGAGAAATAATCACGTTAGACGCCAATGCTATGGACAATCTTGCAAATAGCAGACACGGTCTTGACTCATGGAGTCCGGTACCGAGTCCCGATGAACTTGTGATCCAAAAACGAGGACGCCGGCGTAAAACTATTGTCTGGTCTCCTGACGTTGATGCTCGCAAGCGAGATAGCCTGTTCAGGTCAGTTTGTCATGTGACGTTAATCGCTCTGGAAATTATCAACTTTTGTATAACTGAGTATTATGCAATGCCTCATCTCTTGTACATACACGAATATTTTGCTTTGAAAAATCCAGCGTTCCTGAACACTGATGTATTCATTTTACTGTGTCAACTGTCTATATATTCCGTCGCTCCAACAGCTTGAGCTCAAGAGATCGCACGCCTGTGAAGAGTCCAACCAAGTCTAACATCTCGCTTAGAAGTACACCGAGAAAGAGACTGATGCTCGGCGATAGCAATGAAGAACAATTGAGCACCCCTGAAAAACAGATCAAGGTCCCTACCGAAACCTGTAAGGTTGCACCGACCAAGTCAGAAGCCGGGGCCTATCAGAGACGGCATGTTACCCCCTCGTTGAATGGATTGTTGAAGGGTCTCAGCAATGAACAATTGGTGAAAATCATTATGAATCTTATATCCATGCAAGAGGCCGGCCGACTGTCGTCCAACGAAACGCTGCGTAATGTCATCTTCGAACAGATCCCAACAGCGGATATAAAGCCTCTGGAAGAAAGGTTGAATTACCTGAGGCAGAATATTCATACGAGCCTATTGTCCTCCAGCATGGATGCGTCGAGCTATAGTCGTGCCATTGTTCATCTTGATGCATATCAGGTATAGGAGTACATGGAACCGAAATGGCGAAACTTTTATTGTACAAAGATTAAGTAAAACAATGTCAACTCCTTTGCGCATACTCGTCCGTTAACCTGGAATGTATTAACAGAACTTATCGCCTCTGCCATGAATGTTTAGGTGGAATGTTTTTGTTTCGAATGTTGGAGCTTGAATAATATATTTGTCTTTGGATGGATCTAGGCAGCCCTGGTGACGCAAGGAAAACTTCTTGTCGAGTCTCAACACTGGACCGCCGTTATGGACTATATATTTTCTGCATGGGCCATCACTAAGGGAATCCCAAAATGGGATAATGACGGCTACAACAACGTTGGCCGCAACTCTTTCAAAGCTTTGTCGCGCTTCTGCGAGGTCGCCCTGGATCGTGGGACTCTTCATTCCCGTGATTTGGAAGTTTATACGAGCCGGTGAGATAATTTATTATACCGAACTCTACATTCCGTCTTTCCAACAGCTTGAGCTCAAGAAATCCCACGCCTGTATAGAATCCAACCAACTGCCTTTTGCATTCCATGCTTGCTGAATCGCCACTATCATTATTATTCTTTCCAGTGGGGATAATTTGGTACCATAAGCATGAATTCATAAAATATATAAGGATTAAATACATTCATATTTTGGGCGTATAGTTCATTGAATAATGACCAAAATTTTTCGCGCTCTTCAGACTCGAAAGTATGCTGACCGATTGTGAAGATCTGAGACACTGTATAAAGCTGGCCAAGGATAAGTTGTCTCCGACAAATAAATAATTCTACGACCTATTTTTCGTACCATAAACCAGGAAAACGTATTGTGATCATTAGTATACGGTTGAAGAGCAGTGTCGTTTTGCATGCGATAAAAATTGATGAGGTCGAGAAGCGGACGAAATCGCCTCGGGAAATGACTATTTGAAAATTCAATATGATTTTTCGAAAGTAAAATTGAATTATTTTTGTTTGCAAATATCTGCTCATTCTAAAGAAATTGCCAGTTTTTGATAAATCTTTAGCGAGACATGGGTCTCACTATTTTTGAAAAACCCTCGGCTCGGCGTATCTGACCTCAAAAACCACATCGTGCCTCACGCCTATAGTATTGACAATTATCCCGGATCTTCTATACGGTTAAACTATCATAAGTTTGTTTTCATATTATCTGCGTGTGAAATGTCACAAATATTTTAACTAAAACACAGTCACTATACCCAGTGCTACTTACGACTCAGTTA